>OY282606.1:30871919-32121919 GCA_958298945.1 Atherix ibis
GTCGTCGTATAATAATTTAGGTATTTTTTTTTAAACGAAAGTTCATATCTTAATTTTGAGAATTACAATATCTTTAATAATTTGCGTCGTATTTTTACATAAAACAAATCTGAAAAGTTACTCCAATAAAGTTATCTACGAACCTCTGCGAATTTACATTATCTTCGAAAATATTCAATAAGTTATAAAGTCTACGTTTTACATTAAGTCGTCGTATAATAATTTAGGTATTTTTTTTAAAACGAAAGTTCATATCTTAATTTTGAGGAATTACAATATCTTTAATAATTTGCGTCGTATTTTTACATAAAACAAATCCGAAAAGTTACTCCAATAAAGTTATCTAGGAACATCTGCGAATTTATATTATCTTCGAAAATAGTCAATAATTTATAAAAAGTATACGTTTTACATTAAGTCGTCGTATAATAATTCAGGTATTTTTTTAAAACGAAAGTTCATATCTTAATTTTGAGGAATTACAATATCTTTAATAATTTGCGTCGTATTTTTACATAAAACAAATCCGAAAAGTTACTCCAATAAAGTTATCTAGGAACATCTGCGAATTTATATTATCTTCGAAAATAGTCAATAATTTATAAAAAGTCTACGTTTTACATTAAGTCGTCGTATAATAATTCAGGTATTTTTTTTAAAACGAAATTTCATATCTTAATTTTGAGAATTACAATATCTTTAATAATTTGCGTCGTATTTTTTACATAAAACAAATCTGAAAACTTACTCCAATAAAGTTATCTACGAACCTCTGCGAATTTACATTTTCTTCGAAAATAGTCAATAATTTATAAAAAGTCTACGTTTTGCATTAAGTCGTCGTATAATAATTTAGGTATTTTTTTTAAAACGAAAGTTCATATCTTAATTTTGAGAATTACAATATCTTTAATAATTTGCATCGTATTTTTTACATAAAACAAATCTGAAAAGTTACTCCAATAAAGTTATCTACGAACATCTGCGAATTTACATTATCTGCGAAAATATTCAATAAGTTATAAAGTCTACGTTTTACATTAAGTCGTCGTATAATAATTTAGGTATTTTTTTTAAAACGAAAGTTCATATCTTAATTTTGAGGAATTACAATATCTTTAATAATTTGCGTCGTATTTTTACATAAAACAAATCCGAAAAGTTACTCCAATAAAGTTATCTAGGAACATCTGCGAATTTATATTATCTTCGAAAATAGTCAATAATTTATAAAAAGTCTACGTTTTACATTAAGTCGTCGTATAATAATTTAGGTATTTTTTTTTAAACGAAAGTTCATATCTTAATTTTGAGAATTACAATATTTTTAATAATTTGCGTCGTATTTTTTACATAAAACAAATCTGGAAAGTTACTCCAATAAAGTTATCTACGAACCTCTGCGAATTTACATTATCTTCGAAAATAGTCAATAAGTTATAAAGTCTACGTTTTGCAATAAGTCGTCGTATAATAATTTAGGTATTTTTTTTTAAACGAAAGTTCATATCTTAATTTTGAGAATTACAATATCTTTAATAATTTGCGTCGTATTTTTACATAAAACAAATCTGAAAAGTTACTCCAATAAAGTTATCTACGAACATCTGCGAATTTACATTATCTTCGAAAATATTCAATAAGTTATAAAGTCTACGTTTTACATTAAGTCGTCGTATAATAATTTAGGTATTTTTTTTAAAACGAAAGTTCATATCTTAATTTTGAGGAATTACAATATCTTTAATAATTTGCGTCGTATTTTTACATAAAACAAATCCGAAAAGTTACTCCAATAAAGTTATCTAGGAACATCTGCGAATTTATATTATCTTCGAAAATAGTCAATAATTTATAAAAAGTATACGTTTTACATTAAGTCGTCGTATAATAATTCAGGTATTTTTTTTAAAACGAAAGTTCATATCTTAATTTTGAGGAATTACAATATCTTTAATAATTTGCGTCGTATTTTTACATAAAACAAATCCGAAAAGTTACTCCAATAAAGTTATCTAGGAACATCTGCGAATTTATATTATCTTCGAAAATAGTCAATAATTTATAAAAAGTCTACGTTTTACATTAAGTCGTCGTATAATAATTCAGGTATTTTTTTTAAAACGAAATTTCATATCTTAATTTTGAGAATTACAATATCTTTAATAATTTGCGTCGTATTTTTTACATAAAACAAATCTGAAAACTTACTCCAATAAAGTTATCTACGAACCTCTGCGAATTTACATTTTCTTCGAAAATAGTCAATAATTTATAAAAAGTCTACGTTTTGCATTAAGTCGTCGTATAATAATTTAGGTATTTTTTTTAAAACGAAAGTTCATATCTTAATTTTGAGAATTACAATATCTTTAATAATTTGCATCGTATTTTTTACATAAAACAAATCTGAAAAGTTACTCCAATAAAGTTATCTACGAACATCTGCGAATTTACATTATCTGCGAAAATATTCAATAAGTTATAAAGTCTACGTTTTACATTAAGTCGTCGTATAATAATTTAGGTATTTTTTTTAAAACGAAAGTTCATATCTTAATTTTGAGGAATTACAATATCTTTAATAATTTGCGTCGTATTTTTACATAAAACAAATCCGAAAAGTTACTCCAATAAAGTTATCTAGGAACATCTGCGAATTTATATTATCTTCGAAAATAGTCAATAATTTATAAAAAGTCTACGTTTTACATTAAGTCGTCGTATAATAATTTAGGTATTTTTTTTAAAACGAAAGTTCATATCTTAATTTTGAGGAATTACAATATCTTTAATAATTTGCGTCGTATTTTTACATAAAACAAATCCGAAAAGTTACTCCAATAAAGTTATCTAGGAACATCTGCGAATTTACATTATCTTCGAAAATATTCAATAAGTTATAAAGTCTACGTTTTACATTAAGTCGTCGTATAATAATTTAGGTATTTTTTTTTAAACGAAAGTTCATATCTTAATTTTGAGAATTACAATATCTTTAATAATTTGCGTCGTATTTTTACATAAAACAAATCTGAAAAGTTACTCCAATAAAGTTATCTACGAACCTCTGCGAATTTACATTTTCTTCGAAAATAGTCAATAATTTATAAAAAGTCTACGTTTTCCATTAAGTCGTCGTATAATAATTTAGGTATTTTTTTTAAAACGAAAGTTCATATCTTAATTTTGAGAATTACAATATCTTTAATAATTTGCGTCGTATTTTTACATAAAACAAATCTGAAAAGTTACTCCAATAAAGTTATCTACGAACCTCTGCGAATTTACATTTTCTTCGAAAATAGTCAATAATTTATAAAAAGTCTACGTTTTCCATTAAGTCGTCGTATAATAATTTAGGTATTTTTTTTAAAACGAAAGTTCATATCTTAATTTTGAGAATTACAATATCTTTAATAATTTGCGTCGTATTTTTTACATAAAACAAATCTGAAAAGTTACTCCAATAAAGTTATCTACGAACATCTGCGAATTTACATTATCTTCGAAAATATTCAATAAGTTATAAAGTCTACGTTTTACATTAAGTCGTCGTATAATAATTTAGGTATTTTTTTTAAAACGAAAGTTCATATCTTAATTTTGAGAATTACAATATCTTTAATAATTTGCGTCGTATTTTTACATAAAACAAATCCGAAAAGTTACTCCAATAAAGTTATCTAGGAACATCTGCGAATTTATATTATCTTCGAAAATAGTCAATAATTTATAAAAAGTCTACGTTTTACATTAAGTCGTCGTATAATAATTTAGGTATTTTTTTTAAAACGAAAGTTCATATCTTAATTTTGAGGAATTACAATATCTTTAATAATTTGCGTCGTATTTTTACATAAAACAAATCCGAAAAGTTACTCCAATAAAGTTATCTAGGAACATCTGCGAATTTATATTATCTTCGAAAATAGTCAATAATTTATAAAAAGTATACGTTTTATATTAAGTCGTCGTATAATAATTCAGGTATTTTTTTTAAAACGAAAGTTCATATCTTAATTTTGAGGAATTACAATATCTTTAATAATTTGCGTCGTATTTTTACATAAAACAAATCCGAAAAGTTACTCCAATAAAGTTATCTAGGAACATCTGCGAATTTATATTATCTTCGAAAATAGTCAATAATTTATAAAAAGTCTACGTTTTACATTAAGTCGTCGTATAATAATTCAGGTATTTTTTTTAAAACGAAATTTCATATCTTAATTTTGAGAATTACAATATCTTTAATAATTTGCGTCGTATTTTTTACATAAAACAAATCTGAAAACTTACTCCAATAAAGTTATCTACGAACCTCTGCGAATTTACATTTTCTTCGAAAATAGTCAATAATTTATAAAAAGTCTACGTTTTGCATTAAGTCGTCGTATAATAATTTAGGTATTTTTTTTTAAACGAAAGTTCATATCTTAATTTTGAGAATTACAATATTTTTAATAATTTGCGTCGTATTTTTTACATAAAACAAATCTGGAAAGTTACTCCAATAAAGTTATCTACGAACCTCTGCGAATTTACATTATCTTCGAAAATAGTCAATAAGTTATAAAGTCTACGTTTTACATTAAGTCGTCGTATAATAATTTAGGTATTTTTTTTAAAACGAAAGTTCATATCTTAATTTTGAGGAATTACAATATCTTTAATAATTTGCGTCGTATTTTTACATAAAACAAATCCGAAAAGTTACTCCAATAAAGTTATCTAGGAACATCTGCGAATTTATATTATCTTCGAAAATAGTCAATAATTTATAAAAAGTATACGTTTTACATTAAGTCGTCGTATAATAATTCAGGTATTTTTTTTAAAACGAAAGTTCATATCTTAATTTTGAGAATTACAATATCTTTAATAATTTGCGTCGTATTTTTACATAAAACAAATCCGAAAAGTTACTCCAATAAAGTTATCTAGGAACATCTGCGAATTTATATTATCTTCGAAAATAGTCAATAATTTATAAAAAGTCTACGTTTTACATTAAGTCGTCGTATAATAATTCAGGTATTTTTTTTAAAACGAAATTTCATATCTTAATTTTGAGAATTACAATATCTTTAATAATTTGCGTCGTATTTTTTACATAAAACAAATCTGAAAACTTACTCCAATAAAGTTATCTACGAACCTCTGCGAATTTACATTTTCTTCGAAAATAGTCAATAATTTATAAAAAGTCTACGTTTTACATTAAGTCGTCGTATAATAATTCAGGTATTTTTTTTAAAACGAAATTTCATATCTTAATTTTGAGAATTACAATATCTTTAATAATTTGCGTCGTATTTTTTACATAAAACAAATCTGAAAACTTACTCCAATAAAGTTATCTACGAACATCTGCGAATTTACATTATCTGCGAAAATATTCAATAAGTTATAAAGTCTACGTTTTACATTAAGTCGTCGTATAATAATTTAGGTATTTTTTTTAAAACGAAAGTTCATATCTTAATTTTGAGGAATTACAATATCTTTAATAATTTGCGTCGTATTTTTACATAAAACAAATCCGAAAAGTTACTCCAATAAAGTTATCTAGGAACATCTGCGAATTTATATTATCTTCGAAAATAGTCAATAATTTATAAAAAGTCTACGTTTTACATTAAGTCGTCGTATAATAATTTAGGTATTTTTTTTAAAACGAAAGTTCATATCTTAATTTTGAGGAATTACAATATCTTTAATAATTTGCGTCGTATTTTTACATAAAACAAATCCGAAAAGTTACTCCAATAAAGTTATCTAGGAACATCTGCGAATTTATATTATCTTCGAAAATAGTCAATAAGTTATAAAGTCTACGTTTTGCATTAAGTCGTCGTATAATAATTTAGGTATTTTTTTTAAAACGAAAGTTCATATCTTAATTTTGAGGAATTACAATATCTTTAATAATTTGCGTCGTATTTTTACATAAAACAAATCCGAAAAGTTACTCCAATAAAGTTATCTAGGAACATCTGCGAATTTATATTATCTTCGAAAATAGTCAATAATTTATAAAAAGTCTACGTTTTGCATTAAGTCGTCGTATAATAATTTAGGTATTTTTTTTAAAACGAAAGTTCATATCTTAATTTTGAGAATTACAATATCTTTAATAATTTGCGTCGTATTTTTTACATAAAACAAATCTGAAAAGTTACTCCAATAAAGTTATCTACGAACATCTGCGAATTTACATTATATGCGAAAATATTCAATAAGTTATAAAGTCTACGTTTTACATTAAGTCGTCGTATAATAATTTAGGTATTTTTTTTAAAACGAAAGTTCATATCTTAATTTTGAGGAATTACAATATCTTTAATAATTTGCGTCGTATTTTTACATAAAACAAATCCGAAAAGTTACTCCAATAAAGTTATCTAGGAACATCTGCGAATTTATATTATCTTCGAAAATAGTCAATAATTTATAAAAAGTCTACGTTTTGCATTAAGTCGTCGTATAATAATTTAGGTATTTTTTTTAAAACGAAAGTTCATATCTTAATTTTGAGGAATTACAATATCTTTAATAATTTGCGTCGTATTTTTACATAAAACAAATCCGAAAAGTTACTCCAATAAAGTTATCTAGGAACATCTGCGAATTTATATTATCTTCGAAAATAGTCAATAATTTATAAAAAGTATACGTTTTACATTAAGTCGTCGTATAATAATTCAGGTATTTTTTTTAAAACGAAATTTCATATCTTAATTTTGAGAATTACAATATCTTTAATAATTTGCGTCGTATTTTTTACATAAAACAAATCTGAAAACTTACTCCAATAAAGTTATCTACGAACCTCTGCGAATTTACATTATCTTCGAAAATAGTCAATAAGTTATAAAGTCTACGTTTTGCATTAAGTCGTCGTATAATAATTTAGGTATTTTTTTTTAAACGAAAGTTCATATCTTAATTTTGAGAATTACAATATTTTTAATAATTTGCGTCGTATTTTTTACATAAAACAAATCTGGAAAGTTACTCCAATAAAGTTATCTACGAACCTCTGCGAATTTACATTATCTTCGAAAATAGTCAATAAGTTATAAAGTCTACGTTTTGCAATAAGTCGTCGTATAATAATTTAGGTATTTTTTTTTAAACGAAAGTTCATATCTTAATTTTGAGAATTACAATATCTTTAATAATTTGCGTCGTATTTTTACATAAAACAAATCTGAAAAGTTACTCCAATAAAGTTATCTACGAACATCTGCGAATTTACATTATCTTCGAAAATATTCAATAAGTTATAAAGTCTACGTTTTACATTAAGTCGTCGTATAATAATTTAGGTATTTTTTTTAAAACGAAAGTTCATATCTTAATTTTGAGGAATTACAATATCTTTAATAATTTGCGTCGTATTTTTACATAAAACAAATCCGAAAAGTTACTCCAATAAAGTTATCTAGGAACATCTGCGAATTTATATTATCTTCGAAAATAGTCAATAATTTATAAAAAGTATACGTTTTACATTAAGTCGTCGTATAATAATTCAGGTATTTTTTTTAAAACGAAAGTTCATATCTTAATTTTGAGGAATTACAATATCTTTAATAATTTGCGTCGTATTTTTACATAAAACAAATCCGAAAAGTTACTCCAATAAAGTTATCTAGGAACATCTGCGAATTTATATTATCTTCGAAAATAGTCAATAATTTATAAAAAGTCTACGTTTTACATTAAGTCGTCGTATAATAATTCAGGTATTTTTTTTAAAACGAAATTTCATATCTTAATTTTGAGAATTACAATATCTTTAATAATTTGCGTCGTATTTTTTACATAAAACAAATCTGAAAACTTACTCCAATAAAGTTATCTACGAACCTCTGCGAATTTACATTTTCTTCGAAAATAGTCAATAATTTATAAAAAGTCTACGTTTTGCATTAAGTCGTCGTATAATAATTTAGGTATTTTTTTTAAAACGAAAGTTCATATCTTAATTTTGAGAATTACAATATCTTTAATAATTTGCATCGTATTTTTTACATAAAACAAATCTGAAAAGTTACTCCAATAAAGTTATCTACGAACATCTGCGAATTTACATTATCTGCGAAAATATTCAATAAGTTATAAAGTCTACGTTTTACATTAAGTCGTCGTATAATAATTTAGGTATTTTTTTTAAAACGAAAGTTCATATCTTAATTTTGAGGAATTACAATATCTTTAATAATTTGCGTCGTATTTTTACATAAAACAAATCCGAAAAGTTACTCCAATAAAGTTATCTAGGAACATCTGCGAATTTATATTATCTTCGAAAATAGTCAATAATTTATAAAAAGTCTACGTTTTACATTAAGTCGTCGTATAATAATTTAGGTATTTTTTTTAAAACGAAAGTTCATATCTTAATTTTGAGGAATTACAATATCTTTAATAATTTGCGTCGTATTTTTACATAAAACAAATCCGAAAAGTTACTCCAATAAAGTTATCTAGGAACATCTGCGAATTTACATTATCTTCGAAAATATTCAATAAGTTATAAAGTCTACGTTTTACATTAAGTCGTCGTATAATAATTTAGGTATTTTTTTTTAAACGAAAGTTCATATCTTAATTTTGAGGAATTACAATATCTTTAATAATTTGCGTCGTATTTTTACATAAAACAAATCCGAAAAGTTACTCCAATAAAGTTATCTAGGAACATCTGCGAATTTATATTATCTTCGAAAATAGTCAATAATTTATAAAAAGTATACGTTTTACATTAAGTCGTCGTATAATAATTCAGGTATTTTTTTTAAAACGAAATTTCATATCTTAATTTTGAGAATTACAATATCTTTATTAATTTGCGTCGTATTTTTTACATAAAACAAATCTGAAAACTTACTCCAATAAAGTTATCTACGAACCTCTGCGAATTTACATTATCTTCGAAAATAGTCAATAAGTTATAAAGTCTACGTTTTGCATTAAGTCGTCGTATAATAATTTAGGTATTTTTTTTAAAACGAAATTTCATATCTTAATTTTGAGAATTACAATACCTTTAATAATTTGCGTCGTATTTTTTACATAAAACAAATCTGAAAAGTTACTCCAATAAAGTTATCTACGAACCTCTGCGAATTTACATTATCTTCGAAAATAGTCAATAATTTATAAAAAGTCTACGTTTTCCATTAAGTCGTCGTATAATAATTTAGGTATTTTTTTTAAAACGAAAGTTCATATCTTAATTTTGAGAATTACAATATCTTTAATAATTTGCGTCGTATTTTTTACATAAAACAAATCTGAAAAGTTACTCCAATAAAGTTATCTACGAACATCTGCGAATTTACATTATCTTCGAAAATATTCAATAAGTTATAAAGTCTACGTTTTACATTAAGTCGTCGTATAATAATTTAGGTATTTTTTTTTAAACGAAAGTTCATATCTTAATTTTGAGAATTACAATATCTTTAATAATTTGCGTCGTATTTTTACATAAAACAAATCTGAAAAGTTACTCCAATAAAGTTATCTACGAACCTCTGCGAATTTACATTTTCTTCGAAAATAGTCAATAATTTATAAAAAGTCTACGTTTTCCATTAAGTCGTCGTATAATAATTTAGGTATTTTTTTTAAAACGAAAGTTCATATCTTAATTTTGAGAATTACAATATCTTTAATAATTTGCGTCGTATTTTTACATAAAACAAATCTGAAAAGTTACTCCAATAAAGTTATCTACGAACCTCTGCGAATTTACATTTTCTTCGAAAATAGTCAATAATTTATAAAAAGTCTACGTTTTCCATTAAGTCGTCGTATAATAATTTAGGTATTTTTTTTAAAACGAAAGTTCATATCTTAATTTTGAGAATTACAATATCTTTAATAATTTGCGTCGTATTTTTTACATAAAACAAATCTGAAAAGTTACTCCAATAAAGTTATCTACGAACATCTGCGAATTTACATTATCTTCGAAAATATTCAATAAGTTATAAAGTCTACGTTTTACATTAAGTCGTCGTATAATAATTTAGGTATTTTTTTTAAAACGAAAGTTCATATCTTAATTTTGAGAATTACAATATCTTTAATAATTTGCGTCGTATTTTTACATAAAACAAATCCGAAAAGTTACTCCAATAAAGTTATCTAGGAACATCTGCGAATTTATATTATCTTCGAAAATAGTCAATAATTTATAAAAAGTCTACGTTTTACATTAAGTCGTCGTATAATAATTTAGGTATTTTTTTTAAAACGAAAGTTCATATCTTAATTTTGAGGAATTACAATATCTTTAATAATTTGCGTCGTATTTTTACATAAAACAAATCCGAAAAGTTACTCCAATAAAGTTATCTAGGAACATCTGCGAATTTATATTATCTTCGAAAATAGTCAATAATTTATAAAAAGTATACGTTTTATATTAAGTCGTCGTATAATAATTCAGGTATTTTTTTTAAAACGAAAGTTCATATCTTAATTTTGAGGAATTACAATATCTTTAATAATTTGCGTCGTATTTTTACATAAAACAAATCCGAAAAGTTACTCCAATAAAGTTATCTAGGAACATCTGCGAATTTATATTATCTTCGAAAATAGTCAATAATTTATAAAAAGTCTACGTTTTACATTAAGTCGTCGTATAATAATTCAGGTATTTTTTTTAAAACGAAATTTCATATCTTAATTTTGAGAATTACAATATCTTTAATAATTTGCGTCGTATTTTTTACATAAAACAAATCTGAAAACTTACTCCAATAAAGTTATCTACGAACCTCTGCGAATTTACATTTTCTTCGAAAATAGTCAATAATTTATAAAAAGTCTACGTTTTGCATTAAGTCGTCGTATAATAATTTAGGTATTTTTTTTTAAACGAAAGTTCATATCTTAATTTTGAGAATTACAATATTTTTAATAATTTGCGTCGTATTTTTTACATAAAACAAATCTGGAAAGTTACTCCAATAAAGTTATCTACGAACCTCTGCGAATTTACATTATCTTCGAAAATAGTCAATAAGTTATAAAGTCTACGTTTTACATTAAGTCGTCGTATAATAATTTAGGTATTTTTTTTAAAACGAAAGTTCATATCTTAATTTTGAGGAATTACAATATCTTTAATAATTTGCGTCGTATTTTTACATAAAACAAATCCGAAAAGTTACTCCAATAAAGTTATCTAGGAACATCTGCGAATTTATATTATCTTCGAAAATAGTCAATAATTTATAAAAAGTATACGTTTTACATTAAGTCGTCGTATAATAATTCAGGTATTTTTTTTAAAACGAAAGTTCATATCTTAATTTTGAGAATTACAATATCTTTAATAATTTGCGTCGTATTTTTTACATAAAACAAATCTGAAAAGTTACTCCAATAAAGTTATCTACGAACATCTGCGAATTTACATTATCTTCGAAAATAGTCAATAATTTATAAAAAGTATACGTTTTATATTAAGTCGTCGTATAATAATTCAGGTATTTTTTTTAAAACGAAAGTTCATATCTTAATTTTGAGGAATTACAATATCTTTAATAATTTGCGTCGTATTTTTACATAAAACAAATCCGAAAAGTTACTCCAATAAAGTTATCTAGGAACATCTGCGAATTTATATTATCTTCGAAAATAGTCAATAATTTATAAAAAGTCTACGTTTTACATTAAGTCGTCGTATAATAATTCAGGTATTTTTTTTAAAACGAAATTTCATATCTTAATTTTGAGAATTACAATATCTTTAATAATTTGCGTCGTATTTTTTACATAAAACAAATCTGAAAACTTACTCCAATAAAGTTATCTACGAACCTCTGCGAATTTACATTTTCTTCGAAAATAGTCAATAATTTATAAAAAGTCTACGTTTTGCATTAAGTCGTCGTATAATAATTTAGGTATTTTTTTTTAAACGAAAGTTCATATCTTAATTTTGAGAATTACAATATTTTTAATAATTTGCGTCGTATTTTTTACATAAAACAAATCTGGAAAGTTACTCCAATAAAGTTATCTACGAACCTCTGCGAATTTACATTATCTTCGAAAATAGTCAATAAGTTATAAAGTCTACGTTTTACATTAAGTCGTCGTATAATAATTTAGGTATTTTTTTTAAAACGAAAGTTCATATCTTAATTTTGAGGAATTACAATATCTTTAATAATTTGCGTCGTATTTTTACATAAAACAAATCCGAAAAGTTACTCCAATAAAGTTATCTAGGAACATCTGCGAATTTATATTATCTTCGAAAATAGTCAATAATTTATAAAAAGTATACGTTTTACATTAAGTCGTCGTATAATAATTCAGGTATTTTTTTTAAAACGAAAGTTCATATCTTAATTTTGAGAATTACAATATCTTTAATAATTTGCGTCGTATTTTTACATAAAACAAATCCGAAAAGTTACTCCAATAAAGTTATCTAGGAACATCTGCGAATTTATATTATCTTCGAAAATAGTCAATAATTTATAAAAAGTCTACGTTTTACATTAAGTCGTCGTATAATAATTCAGGTATTTTTTTTAAAACGAAATTTCATATCTTAATTTTGAGAATTACAATATCTTTAATAATTTGCGTCGTATTTTTTACATAAAACAAATCTGAAAACTTACTCCAATAAAGTTATCTACGAACCTCTGCGAATTTACATTTTCTTCGAAAATAGTCAATAATTTATAAAAAGTCTACGTTTTACATTAAGTCGTCGTATAATAATTCAGGTATTTTTTTTAAAACGAAATTTCATATCTTAATTTTGAGAATTACAATATCTTTAATAATTTGCGTCGTATTTTTTACATAAAACAAATCTGAAAACTTACTCCAATAAAGTTATCTACGAACATCTGCGAATTTACATTATCTGCGAAAATATTCAATAAGTTATAAAGTCTACGTTTTACATTAAGTCGTCGTATAATAATTTAGGTATTTTTTTTAAAACGAAAGTTCATATCTTAATTTTGAGGAATTACAATATCTTTAATAATTTGCGTCGTATTTTTACATAAAACAAATCCGAAAAGTTACTCCAATAAAGTTATCTAGGAACATCTGCGAATTTATATTATCTTCGAAAATAGTCAATAATTTATAAAAAGTCTACGTTTTACATTAAGTCGTCGTATAATAATTTAGGTATTTTTTTTAAAACGAAAGTTCATATCTTAATTTTGAGGAATTACAATATCTTTAATAATTTGCGTCGTATTTTTACATAAAACAAATCCGAAAAGTTACTCCAATAAAGTTATCTAGGAACATCTGCGAATTTATATTATCTTCGAAAATAGTCAATAAGTTATAAAGTCTACGTTTTGCATTAAGTCGTCGTATAATAATTTAGGTATTTTTTTTAAAACGAAAGTTCATATCTTAATTTTGAGGAATTACAATATCTTTAATAATTTGCGTCGTATTTTTACATAAAACAAATCCGAAAAGTTACTCCAATAAAGTTATCTAGGAACATCTGCGAATTTATATTATCTTCGAAAATAGTCAATAATTTATAAAAAGTCTACGTTTTGCATTAAGTCGTCGTATAATAATTTAGGTATTTTTTTTAAAACGAAAGTTCATATCTTAATTTTGAGAATTACAATATCTTTAATAATTTGCGTCGTATTTTTTACATAAAACAAATCTGAAAAGTTACTCCAATAAAGTTATCTACGAACATCTGCGAATTTACATTATATGCGAAAATATTCAATAAGTTATAAAGTCTACGTTTTACATTAAGTCGTCGTATAATAATTTAGGTATTTTTTTTAAAACGAAAGTTCATATCTTAATTTTGAGGAATTACAATATCTTTAATAATTTGCGTCGTATTTTTACATAAAACAAATCCGAAAAGTTACTCCAATAAAGTTATCTAGGAACATCTGCGAATTTATATTATCTTCGAAAATAGTCAATAATTTATAAAAAGTCTACGTTTTGCATTAAGTCGTCGTATAATAATTTAGGTATTTTTTTTAAAACGAAAGTTCATATCTTAATTTTGAGGAATTACAATATCTTTAATAATTTGCGTCGTATTTTTACATAAAACAAATCCGAAAAGTTACTCCAATAAAGTTATCTAGGAACATCTGCGAATTTATATTATCTTCGAAAATAGTCAATAATTTATAAAAAGTATACGTTTTACATTAAGTCGTCGTATAATAATTCAGGTATTTTTTTTAAAACGAAATTTCATATCTTAATTTTGAGAATTACAATATCTTTAATAATTTGCGTCGTATTTTTTACATAAAACAAATCTGAAAACTTACTCCAATAAAGTTATCTACGAACCTCTGCGAATTTACATTATCTTCGAAAATAGTCAATAAGTTATAAAGTCTACGTTTTGCATTAAGTCGTCGTATAATAATTTAGGTATTTTTTTTTAAACGAAAGTTCATATCTTAATTTTGAGAATTACAATATTTTTAATAATTTGCGTCGTATTTTTTACATAAAACAAATCTGGAAAGTTACTCCAATAAAGTTATCTACGAACCTCTGCGAATTTACATTATCTTCGAAAATAGTCAATAAGTTATAAAGTCTACGTTTTGCAATAAGTCGTCGTATAATAATTTAGGTATTTTTTTTTAAACGAAAGTTCATATCTTAATTTTGAGAATTACAATATCTTTAATAATTTGCGTCGTATTTTTACATAAAACAAATCTGAAAAGTTACTCCAATAAAGTTATCTACGAACATCTGCGAATTTACATTATCTTCGAAAATATTCAATAAGTTATAAAGTCTACGTTTTACATTAAGTCGTCGTATAATAATTTAGGTATTTTTTTTAAAACGAAAGTTCATATCTTAATTTTGAGGAATTACAATATCTTTAATAATTTGCGTCGTATTTTTACATAAAACAAATCCGAAAAGTTACTCCAATAAAGTTATCTAGGAACATCTGCGAATTTATATTATCTTCGAAAATAGTCAATAATTTATAAAAAGTATACGTTTTACATTAAGTCGTCGTATAATAATTCAGGTATTTTTTTTAAAACGAAAGTTCATATCTTAATTTTGAGGAATTACAATATCTTTAATAATTTGCGTCGTATTTTTACATAAAACAAATCCGAAAAGTTACTCCAATAAAGTTATCTAGGAACATCTGCGAATTTATATTATCTTCGAAAATAGTCAATAATTTATAAAAAGTCTACGTTTTACATTAAGTCGTCGTATAATAATTCAGGTATTTTTTTTAAAACGAAATTTCATATCTTAATTTTGAGAATTACAATATCTTTAATAATTTGCGTCGTATTTTTTACATAAAACAAATCTGAAAACTTACTCCAATAAAGTTATCTACGAACCTCTGCGAATTTACATTTTCTTCGAAAATAGTCAATAATTTATAAAAAGTCTACGTTTTGCATTAAGTCGTCGTATAATAATTTAGGTATTTTTTTTAAAACGAAAGTTCATATCTTAATTTTGAGAATTACAATATCTTTAATAATTTGCATCGTATTTTTTACATAAAACAAATCTGAAAAGTTACTCCAATAAAGTTATCTACGAACATCTGCGAATTTACATTATCTGCGAAAATATTCAATAAGTTATAAAGTCTACGTTTTACATTAAGTCGTCGTATAATAATTTAGGTATTTTTTTTAAAACGAAAGTTCATATCTTAATTTTGAGGAATTACAATATCTTTAATAATTTGCGTCGTATTTTTACATAAAACAAATCCGAAAAGTTACTCCAATAAAGTTATCTAGGAACATCTGCGAATTTATATTATCTTCGAAAATAGTCAATAATTTATAAAAAGTCTACGTTTTACATTAAGTCGTCGTATAATAATTTAGGTATTTTTTTTAAAACGAAAGTTCATATCTTAATTTTGAGGAATTACAATATCTTTAATAATTTGCGTCGTATTTTTACATAAAACAAATCCGAAAAGTTACTCCAATAAAGTTATCTAGGAACATCTGCGAATTTATATTATCTTCGAAAATAGTCAATAAGTTATAAAGTCTACGTTTTGCATTAAGTCGTCGTATAATAATTTAGGTATTTTTTTTAAAACGAAAGTTCATATCTTAATTTTGAGGAATTACAATATCTTTAATAATTTGCGTCGTATTTTTACATAAAACAAATCCGAAAAGTTACTCCAATAAAGTTATCTAGGAACATCTGCGAATTTATATTATCTTCGAAAATAGTCAATAATTTATAAAAAGTATACGTTTTACATTAAGTCGTCGTATAATAATTCAGGTATTTTTTTTAAAACGAAATTTCATATCTTAATTTTGAGAATTACAATATCTTTATTAATTTGCGTCGTATTTTTTACATAAAACAAATCTGAAAACTTACTCCAATAAAGTTATCTACGAACCTCTGCGAATTTACATTATCTTCGAAAATAGTCAATAAGTTATAAAGTCTACGTTTTGCATTAAGTCGTCGTATAATAATTTAGGTATTTTTTTTTAAACGAAAGTTCATATCTTAATTTTGAGAATTACAATATTTTTAATAATTTGCGTCGTATTTTTTACATAAAACAAATCTGGAAAGTTACTCCAATAAAGTTATCTACGAACCTCTGCGAATTTACATTATCTTCGAAAATAGTCAATAAGTTATAAAGTCTACGTTTTGCATTAAGTCGTCGTATAATAATTTAGGTATTTTTTTTTAAACGAAAGTTCATATCTTAATTTTGAGAATTACAATATCTTTAATAATTTGCGTCGTATTTTTACATAAAACAAATCTGAAAAGTTACTCCAATAAAGTTATCTAAGAACCTTTGCAAATTTATATTATCCTCTAAAATAGAATCAAATATTTCAAAAATCTATTTCATGCATCCAGGTACCTCTCATAAATAATTTTTGGGATTTCGGTTTGCATTTTTTGTATTCATAATCAAATGTTCATCACGTTTTTAAGAAGAGTTCTGATATTTTACATACAAAATTATGTGGATGGAACGTAAAATAATATTTGTATTATTTGATATTTATTTTTATAAAATATTGTTTGTAAACTTTTAATCTGTAATCATTCTTATGTGTTTGTCTTCGAAATTATTTTCTTTGACTGGTTGCATTTTTCCAACATGGCTCTAGGGTAAAAGCCGTGTCAAAAAATTAAAATTCTTCAATTATTATTTTTTTCTGTCAAAAAAATATTAACTCTATTTTGGGCTCGTTATGAGAATTTGTTTGTTCATTGTATTTTGCATAGCATATGCGGCAATGTATGCACGTTTGACCTATTATATTTTTTTTTTTAAAGTTACAAGTGAATTAATCATGGAAAGTATTCATGTTTTTTTTTTGAGTACAATTATTTGAAAGAAATATAATTTATTGTAGTTTATAAGCTAGTTAATAAGGTTCAAGGTCCTCAACGAGTACCCTTAATTCTTACCAAATATTTTTCTATCAAATTTTAGTTAATGCCGAAAAAAATAATAAATCGACGAGAACGTTACGTAATAAGAGAATGTGTTGCTGGAACTTAAATTAAATGCTGCTTCACTGAAAATACAATACCAATCCAGTTTTTATGATCGATCTGCCATTAATTGACCAATAGGATAAACCAATCTGCAAAAATATCTTAAATTAAATATTTTTTATATTATTAACGACTGTATTTATTGCCTGAAATAATTCTTACGAAATGATATATAGGAAATATCGTTAAAACATAAGTATTATCAGATCAACTTTTATCTTTATATACAAAACTCTTACAAATTGCATTAATATAACTAAATAGTAAAAAATAAGTTAAAAATTAATTTTTTTTGAAATTACGCTGATTCTATTTTTAACTGAAGAGAAGAATGATGAAGCTTAGAGAACTACAATAACATCATATAATTATGAGAAAATGAAAAAAAATTTGTTATTGACTTAGATACAATTATTAGAGAACCTATGTTAATACATGCTAACTAAGAGCAACGGAACAATTGAATATACAAAATATGTACTAGTTTCAGCGAAATTAAATGTTTTTTTTATATAATTAAAATTGTTCTTAGTCAAATACATAATATGTTAGATAAACATTATAAAAAAATACCAAGTATTCGTGTATATAAAAAATTTAGAGATTAAAAGCAATATTCTTAAGTTTATGTATTAACAAATGGGAATTTTCGCAATCCATTTGTTACCATCGAGATTGTATGTGGAGACACGTGTATTAGATATTTTAAATAAAGTCCTTTAAATATATGTTTACAACTATGAAGTATTTTTTTTATAAAAAAAAAATTATATTTTTTTTTTCATTACTCTGTGTTATTTATTATTATTTGTTTAACGAGTTCTTACAACTTTTTGAGTTAATTTTTTCGATTCATATTTATTCTAACAGTTTAATAATTCGCCCAAACATTTTCTATTAAAATATCCTTTTTTATATGTTTCTTCTAAAACTATTTTATTATTATTCTAGTCAAAATATTTTTCAAAATTTACGAGTATTTTTCAATTTATATCTCTAAATAATAATTAGTAGTATAATTTTAAAAATTTTGGTAAACTTTGCAAGATATAATATCTAAATTCTTATCATGATCAATCTCTCATTTTGTTATGTTCATTAAAAGAATTATTCTCCTATAAAAATATCTTTTCATAATCCTGAATTTTTTTCTATAAAATTAATTCAAATCCTAATTATATTATATGACTTTTATTACCTAACAGAATTTGAGTCAATTTTCCTATGATTTGTTGCCAACAACTTACTTTGAATTTTTTTATACAGGGTGGACAATTTAAGAGTTGCATTTTAAAAAGTAAATAAAAATAAACTAGTGTATATATTTTTAAATTTCCGGTTTTTTTTTTTAGAAAGATTGAACCTTGAAATTTAAGAATGAAACACAACATTTAAATGCCTGCCACGGCTGGCCTTACAGTACCCCATTCGCTCGACCCAATTTTTCAGTTTACATTTTCGATTGTCTGGGCCTGTATCTCTTCAATAGCAACTTTGATTTGGTGTTTCAAGGCATCAATTGTCTATGGATGGCTTGCGTAACATTTATCCTTAACGGCTCCCCACAGAAAATAATCCAACGGGCTCAATTCACAGCTCCGAGGCGGCCAATTGACATACGAATTTCGGCTGATTATTCGGTTTTCGAAAGCACTGCCCAAAAGTTGGATTGTTACGTTGGCTGTGTGGCAAGTGGCCCCGTCCTGTTGAAACCAAATGTCGTCCATGCCATTCTCTTCAACTTTTGGTAACAAAAATTCGTTGAGCATGCCACGATAGCGCTCACCATTGACCATCGTAACGGCGGCTCCTTCATTGTTTTCGAAGAAAAACGGTTCAATGATGCCTCCAGTCCAAAATCCGCACCAAACCGTGACTCGTTGTGGATGCATCGGCTTTTCCATGGTAACGTGTGGATTTTCTGAGCCCCAGATGCGACAATTTTGTTTTCCGAGGTGGAAATGGGCCTCATCCGAAAAGGTGATTTTTCGGTAAAAATGCTCATCTTCGGCCAATTGATCTTGAGTCCATTGGGCAAACCGAAAACGCATGAAATGGTTATGCGGCTTTAGTTGTTGGATTAATTGAACTTTGTAAGCTTTCATACCGAGGTCTTTGTGCAAATTCTCAACAGAGAAGTACGAGAAATGTTCAATACCTGAGAAGGGTGACGAGTTGATGTTAATGGATGATTACGGACATTTTCAGCAACGGCGGCAATATTCTCGGTCATACGCACTCTATTAGAGCGGGAACGAGTTGCTTTGGCAACCAACAAACCACTTCCGCTAACTCGTTTCACGAATTTGTCCACAAGTTTTAATTTTTTTTTAAATTTCTCACAGTTTGAGTTGAAGATTCATCACTTTGGAAGTAAGTTCTCAATATTTCCCATTTTTCTTCAAGCGTATGGATTACCATTTCCTAAAATTCAGACTTTCAATTAACAATATGTCCATTCGTGATGACATTTAACACTCAAGTACTTCAAATAAATAGTGGTTTAAAATGCAACCGCTAGATGATGGGACCACCCTATATTTAATATTGTCTATACTATAGCTGATTTACTATATTAATTAGAATTCCTTCTTAAATTAAAACTTACTAAAATCAAATCGACTAGACTCAAATTTTTATGTTTACAATCTTAAATTGGTTTCTAAAGATTTTTTCTTCCTGTGTCTCTATTAAAATATATTTAATATGATTGAGATTTACAAAAAAAAGTTAATTTAAACCTTTTCTCTTGAAAGGCAACTATCCATTTTGCTTGTATTCGTTTTGTATTTTTATTTTTTTCGTCACTGTTGAATGGCTTAAATCAATCAAATCGAACATTTTTATATAATTTCTTTTTTTGGTGGCTCTAATTTGAGCGGGTATGAGGGTGGGCTTTTTTTTTACTTATTTTTTTAATTAACTACTAAAAAAATAAGTAAAAAAATTCATTATCATTAAAATAAATAATAATCGTCAATATAAAATTTTGATTTTTTTTTTCTTTGGAATTTTCTATTAATAATTAAAATATTTAATATTTAAAAAAAAAGAAAGAAACCGGAAATACCAAAATAATCAATTCAACAGTGACCGAATAAATGGGATGAGAATTAATTTTGATTAATAACTGCTTGTATATCCATGTACGTTTAAATGAACGATGAACGAAATGCAAATGAATAAAAATTTTCCGCTGCAACAAATTGGAATTTGAAATGCTTTCCCATTATAAAAAGAAGAAGAAAGGAGTAATCAAAAAATTGTTAACATTACCCATAATCTTATGTTTAATTACAATATTTGTTTATTTATGTGCACTTAATTATCTTTAATATATAATATATTTGGTTGAGAAATACTTAATTGTATATTTATATAATATAATACGTATGTTCCTTAAAATATATTTCAGAACGTTTAATTTTAATACATACATAACAAATTTTAAAATATGCTTCTGGAAATGTCGCTGTAGAAAAGTAATGAGGGCATGTCAAATGTATTTTGGTTTTTTTTTTTTTTAAATACACTCAACAATAAAAGTCCATCATATTCAATAAATAATTAATCATATTAGATACATATATTTGGTTATGAAATAAATAAAATAATACAATATTTATATCTAATTAGCATTATTAATTTATATAATAATAATAATAATAATATTAATAAAAATAAAAATAATAATTTATAATAAGAAAAATCTACATTTTTTTTTAGAGTATTTTATTCTTTATATATATCTATTTCATATGTATATATGTGTAAGTATGTACATATGTTATATGTGTTAAATTGATATTAAAAAATTTTTTTTTCTAAAATAATTAAAAATATCACTAATGCTATTATTATTATAATATGTATAAATTATAACATTATTTAAAATACCTCGTATCATAAAAATTTCCTATTAAAAATATATATATTTATAGAATATTTTATCGTACATATTTGAATTTTTTTCAAAATCATATGAACAATAATCTATCCTATAAAATTGCATATTAAATTAATCATATACACGTACATATAAAAAAAAAACATTTTAAAATTTGTTATAATATATTATCCATTTAATTATATATATATATATATATATTCGTACATATGTAGTTCAGCATCCCAAAAAGCTAATTTTTCGAGTAAAAGTAATCAAAGTGCTTAAACCGTACAAATGTTTCCATAACCTCCTCGACCTCAATCATTAATGGCTGATGTGTCTAAATTCATAATGGCGAAATGTCAGAAAGTCATTCAAAAGTCAGTCAGTTTGCATTCACAATTTATTTAACAATTATCGTTGCAAATAATTTTCTCTTTTCTTATATACAAAAGTAACATTATTTATTAATTAATTTATTGAAAAAAAATTATTAATATTCGTTAAAATGTGCGTTTTTTTAATTGTGCGAATGATTTATTTTTTCCTAAATATCCTTATGTTTTTAACAAGTATAATATTATACCATACATAAATATGAACTTTGTTCGTGTCAAATTTATTTTATATCATATATGATTTTTTTTTACCTTTACTTTTATTCAATTCAAGAAAAACTATGTGTCCTTTTTTTTTCTTTTAATCGATATAAATATTAATTCAACAAGAAGTTTTTTTTTTTCCCCTATAGAATTTCAATTTTATTATTCTAATGGTGTGTTCTATTTAAATATATTTCTTTTGACATATGCAAATATTATTTAAAATATTAGTTATACTTATTTATATATATTAATTAATTATACTAGTTTATGGTTTTTGTCTAATCTGTTTACCATTTATTGGAAGAAGAATATTCTTTTAAATAATATTAATTTTATCAATAGTTTCTTTTTTAAAAAAATAGTTTTTCGTATTTTCATTCTATTTTTATTCATATAAAATACATGTTAATTTTTAAATAAATCAATATGTTCTCTTTATATATAAATAATTTATATTTCAAGTGCTAAAAAAAAAAATAATAATAATAACCCATTATTAATTCAAAATAAAATTTAGTGGATTCAAATTTAATTATTATAATTTAATATATTTCAATATATATTTTCCTATTCTAATTAATTTCGTGATTTTTATAATTACACAATATTTTGTAATCTGTAATAATTATAAATTATTCTTGTTTTTTTTTTGTTTGTTTGTTTTTAAATATTTAGTTTTTATTATATTCAGTTCGTGATTTTCTAAAATAAATACATCCATATTAATTCTATTTGTAATAAATAATATTTAAAAAAAAAAAAAGTTGCTGCCAATTGCTTCTTTTTGAAATAAATTTATTCAAAAAAATTTAAGTAAAAATTAAAATATGTTTAAAAAAAATTTTCTACACGTACGTAATTCTATTAATAATGAATGTTAAAAAAAAATAATGCTCGTTTCCAACAACAGCAAAATAATCCAATTTTTAATAGAAAAATACTAATTTACCAAATGGTCTTGAATAATTTTAAAGTGAATATTATTCGTAAATAACTAATTGCTGATTTCAATAATATCCAATAAAAATTATATTGTAACAAAACGTCAATCAATAATATTTAAATCATTTCTAATAATATCCAATAAAAGTTATATTGAAACAAGTCGTCAATCAATATTTAAATCATTTCTAATAAATATCCAATAAAAATTATATTGAAATTAATATTCGTAATAAAAATAAAAACAAAAAAAAAACCGTTTGCCTTCTCTCCTTATTTATTTTTTAATTAAATAATAAATCCTAACAATTTTCATTATCCCTTAACTACACTAAAACTCAATGAAAAATCTTTGTTTCATTCCCTTTCTAAAAATACAAAAATTTTCCTAAAAACGAGAGAGAGTATAAAAATGCTGCTTAATTTAGAAATAATTTTATGCAAATAAACGTTGCTAAATTATATATATATATTTATATATTTATAAAAAAAAAATATTATCATCTTAATAGAATTTTAATTAATTTTATTTATTTTTGATAATATATTTTAATAAAATATAATTTTGTCAACTTTATTTAACTTAATCAAATAGAATATGTAAAATATTATTACACAAAAATTTATTTAATTTCCACTTTTTTCACAATTTTTTACTCTTGTAGTTTTTGTTTTTATTTTAACATTTCAATTAAAAACTATATATACTTAAATATATATATTATATACCTAACAAAAATACATAAAAATCTTCTCTCACGAGTTTTTTTTTTAGTTAACAACTAAATAATACAACAACAAAAATAATTTATAATATTATTATTAATGTGCTTATACAATATAATAATCATCTATTCGAGAATTTAATTATCATTTTTCTAATATGTCTATTAAAATTTTATTTAAATATTCTTAAATATTTTTTATTAAAAATATTTTCTTCTATTTTTTCAATAGAAATATAGAGTTAAAGAAAATGAAATAATTTTTGTGTCCAAATTAAAATTCATAATAATAATTAAAAAATATAAAAATAATAATAATAATAATAATAATTTTAATGAAAATTTAATTAAAAATATTTTTATTATATTATATATCAGAGTCGGAAGAGTGATTTGTTAATATTTAAATATATTTTATATATTGTCAATTTTTTTATTTATTTTTTTAGTGGATATTTCGATTGAAGTATGTATATTTATTTAGTGTTTTTTTATTTAATACTATCATCAAATTCTTAATATTTTATAGTTTAAAAACAAAAAACAAATATTTATAGTAATTGTTTGAGTAAAATTATTTTTGATTATCATCAATTCTTTCCTAATATTATTATGAAAATAAAAATATGTATGCCAATGTTATATCTATTCAAAATTGTTTTGATTAAAATTAATTCTGTTAATTATTCTTCTAAAAAGAATTTTAGTTTGTGAAAATGTGCTAGTATTCTTTCGAGTGTGCAAAATGCAGGCAAAAAAATTTCGTAATATTTTAGATGCAATTAAATGCCAATTCTTCTACACAGAATGGAGCTACAAAATGTCTGTTAATGTGATCTTATGTGAAAAATGTCTACCACCAAAACGTGTGTTTTTTTTTTTATAAATAGAAAAGAATGAAATAAGTTTTTTTTGGATTTTTTTTTTCATTTTCAATATGTAATCATTTGTTGTCTTAATTTATATTAAAATAATAAATTCCTGAATATTATACATATTAGTTGTGTTTTTTTCTATATTAAAATAAAAAAAAAAAAGTGCAAGGGAAAATTTAATTAGCTTTTATTGCAGATGAAATTCGTCCTGATTGTTTTGCTTCTAAAATTTATTTATTTTTTTTTTGTACTAGAAAATAATGATCTAAAGAAGATGCAATTTCAAGTTAAATGGTGTATTTGATCATATATCAATTTATTTGTGAAAATATATATATTTGTTCGTAAAATTAATTATTTATATATGATGTTTCATATTAGGAGTGATTTTTGAAGAGGAAAATATATATATGTTCAAAATGAGAGTATAAGAGAGAGTTAAAATTCAAATTAATTGAAAATTGTTGTTTTAGTTTTTGTTTTGTTTTGATAAAAAATGTTCGAAATCATCTATTATCTATCTACAAGTCAACAAAAGTATATAATTGCTGCTGATATATGAAAATTTGATATAAATAAATATAAATGTAAGAGGAAATGGAAGTTATTATGCTACAAAATAATCTAATAAAAATTTCTTACAAATGAAAATATTTTTTAAAGTAAAAACACTTTTTTCTCGAAAAATTAAATGAAATTAAAAAAAAAAGTGCACCATTTTCTTATTAAAACATCAAATAATATTGCCTATACTATAAAATTCTATTTATTAATAAAATAAAAATAAAAAAAAACAACCAGCAATCTATGAAAAATTTAGTTGTGGATGGGATAAGTAACTTTTAAAAAAGTTACAATAACGAAAATTTCGTAATTGATATATAAAAATTACTATTCTTATAATAAGGAATATACAAGAAAAGAAGAATTTTTATTATTATAAATATGAATGGCTCTACTAAATATTATTCAAATAGTAAAATATTAAATATTAATTAATTAATTATATTCAATCGATTTTTACTACAAAATAAATCAGAATTTTTACAAAAAAAAAAATATTTTCAAAAAGAAAAATTGTATCTTGAATGCGGAAGTTTAACAATTTGAATTGAAATTGAAATGAATAACATATGATGAATTATGATTTAATAGAAAGGATATGAAGAGAATTTGGATTTTGATAACATAAATGGAAAAAGGAAGAAGTATTGTGGTTTGTTCTAAGAAAAATTGTTATGCTTTCCAATACTATTAGTCGTGTTCTATTGCTAGCATAAATATTTTAACAATAAATAGCAGCAACAAAGAAATAATGAAACCCAAATAACTCTATATACTGAATGATCAACTAACACAGATAAACATGCTTTCTTCAATACTCCTCTATATGTTGGTATATCGGTTTTTTCTATTGCTTGACATTTTCATCCAATTTTGCAGCCAGCAACAGATAATTTACAACAAAAAACAAGTCAACCTCAAATATAAGAACGTAAACTTTACTTTGTAATCAAAACATCAAAATGTTTACCACCATCAACTTTCACTAACCACCTATTACACAGCTATCAACTTTCATCTGACGCCGATTATTATGCATTTTGTTAGATTAACGCGTACGGAAAAGTAAAAGAACACGGCTACATTTTAGATTTTCTTCATTTTGTTCGCTTTTGAATAATAAAATTATAGATATTAAAAAAAAAAATTATTGTTGGGCTTTAATTGTGTTTTAAATTGTGTTCTTCAATTCTGTTTCATAAAAATGTTTTTTTTTTTTTTGAAAAGAAAATGCGAATAATTAATTAAGGTTTCTTTATGTTTTAGAGAGAAAGTGAAAGTTTTTTTTTGTTGTAAATTCTGATTTCTAAATGTTGGAGTAAATTACAGAGCGAAATTGATTCAAAATAAGGATGATAGTAAAAGTCGAAAAAAATTGAGAAGTATAATTTTTAATGAAGTTTGGTTTTTATAAGAAAAAAATGGCGGATAATCTGAAAATTGAGTTACGTTGAATATGGTATAAAATAGAGAATGGGATAAGGTGTTCTATTATAACAGTTACTGATTGAGTTAAAAGAGAGTTAGTTGCAGCAAATATTAAATGGGTTTTGATGATGAACATAAAATTAGTAAGTGTATTTCACGATACAGAGTATTATATTTAAATTACAGAGATAATATAAGAATTGCGGAATGAGTAGCAAAAAATGGCGGATAATCTGAAAATTGAGTTACGTTTAATATGGTATAAAATAGAGAATGGGATGAGGTATTTATTATAACAGTTACTGAATGAGTTAAAAGCAAATTTAAATGGATTTAGATCATGAAAAGAATAAATGTAATTGTATTTCACGATACGGAGTATTAAATTTAAATTACAGAGATGGTAGAACAATTGCGGAATGAGTAGCAAAAAATGGCGGATAATCTGAAAATTGAGTTACGTTAAATATGGTATAAAATAGAGAATGGGATGAGGTGTTTATTATAACAGTTACTGAATGAGTAAAAACCAAATATTAAATGGATTTAGATGATGAACATAATAAATGTAATTGTATTTCACGATACGGAGTATTAAATTTAAATTACAGAGATAGTAGAACAATTGCGGAATGAGTAGCAGAAAATGGCGGATAATCTGAAAATTGAGTTACGTAAAAATGGTATAAAATAGAGAATGAGGTGAGGTATTTATTATAACAGTTACTGAATGAGTTAACAGAGAGTTAGTTGCAGCAAATATTAAATGGGTTTTGATGATGAATATAATAAATGTAATTGTATTTCACGATACAGAATATTGAAGTTAAATGTAGAATAATAGAGGAATTACAGAATGAATAGTAAAAATTGTTCGAGAAATGGGAAGTTATGAAGAAAGTAAAGAAATTCAGAGAGAAATTGATAGTAAAAGTATAAATATTGAGAAGTATAATTTTGAATAAGATTTTTGTAAGAAAATGGCAGATAATCTGAAAATTGAGTTACGTTAAATATGGTATAAAATAGAGAATGGGATGGAGTAGTTATTATAACAGTTACTGAGAGTTACTACTAGAAAATATTAAAAGCGTTTGATGATGATAACAGTATATGCAATGCAAATAAGAGTAGAGTATTTATTAATATTAATTCTGAACGTAGAGTATGCAATTAAATGTAGGATAATAAAAGAATTACAGAATGAATAGTAAAGAATATTCGAATAAATGGGAAGAGTTATGAAGAAAGTAAAGAAATTGAGTAGAAAGCATGAAGAATTAATGAAGTTTTCTTGAATATTCTAGAGATTTAATGGGAGTTTTTTTTTTGTTATGAATTCTGATTTCTAATTGATAAAAGTGAAAAAAAACAACATAATAGGAGTAAATTTAGAGTTTTGAAAAGAGTTTCAGAGAAAAATTGTGTTATAATAAGGGTGATAGTAAAAAAAAGTATAATCAGTGAAGAGTATAATTTTTAAAATGCATTTTTAATTGATGTTTTATAAGAAAATTGATCTGGTGGTGAATAGTCTTTATTTATTATAATGCAAATGTATAATGTGTAGGAAAAGTGAATAAAGTTATTAATAATTGTCTTTAGAATCACGAGAGTATGATAGATTCTAAATTTTTTTTTTTTTTTTTTATCTAAAAGGTGTGAGGAAAATAACAATTGAGTTTTATTGAAAATGAAAAATGTTTTTAAAGTTAAGTTATTTGATGTTAATATGATTTTTCCATTCAGATGTTGTTTTATTTGATATATAAAAAAAAATGATAGAAATTTGTTCATATAGTTTTTATGTTTTCTAATATTCTTTTTATAATTTAAAGAGTTCAGCGCAAATGTTTATAATTGAACAAAACAAAAAACTTAGTTTTTTTTATAAGTGTCTTTTAGTGCATTATCTATTTCTGTTTTATTTAAAATGGTTTCTTTTTTTTTTTTTTTTTTTTTAAAAGCTTAACATTTGTTGGTTCTGTGGATTATGTTCTTAAGTTGAAATAATTTATAAACGAGTGTTTATGTTGTTTTGGTACACATAATGTGTAAATTTTCTTTGATTTTGATCAGAAATATATATGAAAAAGATTATATTGTTTTCTCTATATGAGTTATAATAAATAATAATAATAATTATATTGTATCTGCTTTCAAATATTTCTTAAATATTTTTCTTCGTAAATAATTTATCTCTTTAATAATTAATTGAATTATATAAAAATACACCTTATTTAATAACAAAAACACTATTTTATATTCAAAAATACCCATTTTTTAAGCGTTTCTACATAATTTTGAAAGTATTTATTTTTCCATAAATAATATGTTTAATTATATTAATTGATTTATTTTAAAGTACGCTTATTAAATAACCACAACACACACATATAGAATATTACAAAAAAAAAATGTATACTTAAAAACTGCTCCAATTTGTATTATCGTATTTGTTATAGAAAATTTTATGAATGTATGAACTCTAGTTTCTTAAATGTTCTAAAACGCTTTTAATTTGCCTGAAAAAAGAGTTTCTCGATTAACTATAAATATTGGGTACTTTATAAATAATTTTGTATTATAAATGGTCTATGTCCTTAGTATGAACACTTAATTGATAGTTCGTTAAAAAAAAACTTTCCTTCACTTATACATAGGTACTTGTTTATTTTTAAGACATTATACAAAAGTTGGGCTTTAAGCAAGATTTAAAAAAAAAAATAATCGTTTGCAAAAACCATACAAATATTAATAATAGTAAATTAATTCAATATCTATTATTTATCCAGTTATAGCGGACGTTTTTAAAATAACTAACATTTTTGGCTGCACATCAATTTTTAGTCTTAATTATAATAAAAATCTGCTACTCTTCTAGTACGTATGTTCATATTGCATCCACTTACATGTTTACAACTATTCAAAAAATTTAGAATATTCATCTTGAATTCTTATAGACTATATTTTCGCATCATTATATATTATATTGGAAAATTATTTTTCTAACTAATAACTAAACATACTAGTTAAATCACAATATTTGTATTTTCTACACCATATTTTCTATTGCAAAAATAAACACTCACACTTAAATTATCATATTTTGTTTTAAGTTGAATACATTTCCACTGCTACAATTCATTTAAAAAAATATGACCTCTATAATAAACAAATTAATATAAATTGTCGTTATACTAATCCATATACCATTAGATAAAAGACAAATCTTTGTAATTAGTTAGTGAACACTTATAGGATTTTATTTGTAAAAAAAAAACAACATAATTAAATAATAAGAAAGCTTAGAAATTTATTCTTGCGGCTGTGCGTTATTAAAAATATCAAAAAGAAATTTTATTTGTCGATTTGTATAATTGAGTCCTAATTAATAAGCTATACGAACCTTAATGTTTGTAAGTTGAGCGCTGTGCACAATGTGTATGTTGAATAAAATTTGGTTGTTGGATAAATTACACATATTATTTAAATCCCAAATCTCAATTTCCTTCAACCCTATAAAATTTCCATGATACCAACATCCCTTCCCAAAATGATGAACGGAGGGTAAAGAATGATTATGTATAAACTTTTGATGCAATATAGCGGAGAATCTGAAAATGGGGTGAGTATCTTTTATTATAAAAGTTAATGATTGAGTTCAAAAAATGTTATTGGCGGTGGATATTGAAATGGATTTGATTCGAAAAATAGTAAATGCAATGCGAATGGAGTAATTAAATGATCCTGAAGACGGAGTATGCAGTTAAATGTAGAATGATCGAAGGATTATTGCAGAATGAATAGCGTAAAATGTTCAAAGAAATGGTAAGTTGTTAAGATAGACAGTAAGGAAATTGAATAAAAATTATGTGAAATCAATAATGTTTTCTTGAATATTCTTAAGAGTATATTTTTCAGTTGTTTTCTAAATAATCAATCCAAAATAAAATCGGTAAATTTTCAGTTTTCAATGAGTTTCAGAGAGAAATTGATCCATTCGAAAGTACTGAGAGTGATAGTAAAAGTATAAATAATATTTTTTCATAATACTTCGTTCACTTGAATAAATTTATTGGTACAAAATGAAGTGGCGGGGAATCTGAAGATGGAGTTCCGTATACTGTGGTATAAAATGGAGGATGTGATGAGGTATTTATTATAACAGTTACCGATTGGAGTGAAAACAGAGTTACAAGAAGCGAATATTGATGTGGGGTTGATAATGACGAAAGTAAATGCAATACGAATCAAGTTTTTAATGACTATGAACACAGAGTATGCAGTTAAATGTAGAATAATGGAAGGGTTGCAAAATGAATAGCGGAAAATGTTCAAAGAAATGGTAAGTTATTAAGAAAGTAAGGAAATTCAATAAAAAATATGAGAAATAAATGAAGTTTTCTTGAATATTCTTAAGAGTACATTTTTATGTTGTTTTCTAAATCATCAATCAAAAAATAAGGATTTTCAGAGAGACACTTTTGTCCATTCTAAAATTGACATATAATATGGTATAATGGAGAATTGGATGAAGTTATTGATTGAGTGAAAACAGGGTTACAAGAAGCGAATATTAAGGTTGGTTTGCTAATGGCGAAAGTATTGTAAATACAATACGAATAGATTTTTTAATGGTCCTAAATATGGAGTTTTCAATGAGTTTCAGAGAGAAATTGATCCACTCGAAAGTAGTGAGAGTGATAGTAAAAGTATAAGTACTGAATAGTATAATTTTTCATAATACTTCATTCACTTGAATAAATTTTTTGATCCAAAATGAAATGGCGGAGAATCTGAGAACGGAGTTACGTATAATATGGTATAAAATGGAGAATGGGACGAGGTTATTGATTGGGTGTAAACAGTTACAAGAAGCGAATATTAAGGTGAGTTTGATAATGACGAAAGTAAATACAATTCGAATAGAGTTTTTAATGGTACTGAACATGCGATTCTGACAATGGAGTTACGTATAATATGGTATAAAATGGAGAATGGGATGAGGTTATTGATTGGCTGAAAACACAGTAAAAAGAATCGAATATTGAGGTGGGTTTGATAATGGCGAAAGTAAATACAGTTCGAATAGAGTTTTTAATGGTCCTGAACATTCGATTCTGACAATAGAGTTACGTATAATATGGTATAAAATGGAGAATGGGATGAGGTTATTGATTGGGTGAAAACAGAGTTTCAAGAAGTGAATATTGAGGTGGGTTTGATAATGGCGAAAGTAAATACAATTCGAAGAGTTTTTAATGGTCCTGAACATGCGATTCTGACAATGGAGTTACGTATAATATGATATAAAAAGGAGAATGGGATGAGGTTATTGATTGGGTGAAAACGGAGTTACAAGAAGCGAATATTGAGCTGGGTTTGATAATGGCGAAAGTAAATGCAATTCGAATAGAGTTTCTAATGGTCCTGAACATGCGATTCTGACAATGGAGTTATGTATAATATGGTATAAAATGGAGAATGGGGTGAGGTTATTGATTGGTTGAAAACAGAGTAAAAAGAAGCGAATATTGAGGTGGGTTGAATAATGGCGAAAGTAAATACAGTTCGAATAGAGTTTTTAATGGTCCTGAACATTCGATTCTGACAGTGGAGTTATGTATAATATGGTATAAAATGGAGAATGGGATGAGGTTATTGATTGGGTAAAAAAAGTTACAAGAAGCGAATGTTGAGGTGGGTTTGATAAAGGCGAAAGTAAATACAGTTCGAATAGAGTTTTTAATGGTCCTGAACATGTGATTCTGACAATGGAGTTACGTATAATATGGTATAAAATGGAGAATGGGATGAGGTTATTGATTAGGTGAAAAAGGAGTTACAAGAAGCGAATATTGAGCTGGGTTTGATAATGGCGAAAGTAAATGCAATTCGAATAGAGTTTCTAATGGTCCTGAACATGCGATTCTGACAATGGAGTTATGTATAATATGGTATAAAATGGAGAATGGGGTGAGGTTATTGATTGGTTGAAAACAGAGTAAAAAGAAGCGAATATTGAGGTGGGTTTGATAATTGCGAAAGTAAATACAATCCGAATAGAATTTTTAATGGTTCTGAACATGTGATTCTGACAATGGAGTTACGTATAATATGGTATAAAATGGAGAATGGGATGAGGTTATTGATTGGGTGAAAACAGTTACAAGAAGCGAATATTGAGGTGGGTTTGATAATGGCGAAAGTAAATACAATTCGAATAGAGTTTCTAATGGTCCTGAACATGTGATTCTGACAATGGAGTTACGTATAATATGGTATAAAATGGAGAATGGGATGAGGTTATTGATTAGGTGAAAAAGGAGTTACAAGAAGCGAATATTGAGCTGGGTTTGATAATGGCGAAAGTAAATGCAATTCGAATAGAGTTTCTAATGGTCCTGAACATGCGATTCTGACAATGGAGTTATGTATAATATGGTATAAAATGGAGAATGGGGTGAGGTTATTGATTGGTTGAAAACAGAGTAAAAAGAAGCGAATATTGAGGTGGGTTTGATAATGGCGAAAGTAAATACAATCCGAATAGAATTTTTAATGGTTCTGAACATGTGATTCTGACAATGGAGTTACGTATAATATGGTATAAAATGGAGAATGGGATGAGGTTATTGATTGGGTGAAAACAGTTACAAGAAGCGAATATTGAGGTGGGTTTGATAATGGCGAAAGTAAATACAATTCGAAGAGTTTTTAATGGTCCTGAACATGCGATTCTGACAATGGAGTTACGTATAATATGATATAAAAAGGAGAATGGGATGAGGTTATTGATTGGGTGAAAACGGAGTTACAAGAAGCGAATATTGAGCTGGGTTTGATAATGGCGAAAGTAAATGCAATTCGAATAGAGTTTTTAATGGTACTGAACATGCGATTCTGACAATGGAGTTACGTATAATATGGTATAAAATGGAGAATGGGATGAGGTTATTGATTGGGTGAAAACAGTTACAAGAAGCGAATATTGAAGTGAGTTTAATAATGGCGAAAGTAAATACAATTCGAATAGAGTTTTTAATGGTCCTGAACATGCGATTCTGACAATGGAGTTACGTATAATATGGTATAAAATGGAGAATGGGATGAGGCTATTAATTGGGTGAAAACAGAGTTACAAGAAGCGAATATTGAGGTGGGTTTTGATAATGACGAAAGTAAACACAATTTGAATAGAATTTTTAATGGTCCTGAACATGCGATTCTGACAATGCAGTTACGTATAATATGGTATAAAATGGAGAATGGGATGAGGTTATTGATTGGGTGAAAACAGTTACAAGAAGCGAATATTAAGGTGAGTTTGATAATGACGAAAGTAAATACAATTCGAATAGAGTTTTTAATGGTACTGAACATGCGATTCTGACAATAGAGTTACGTATAATATGGTATAAAATGGAGAATGGGATGAGGTTATTGATTGGGTGAAAACAGTTACAAGAAGCGAATATTGAGGTGAGTTTGATAATGACGAAAGTAAATACAATTCGAATAAAGTTTTTAATGGTCCTGAACATGCGATTCTGACAATGGAGTTACGTATAATATGGTATAAAATGGAGAATGGGATGAGGTTATTGATTGGGTGAAAACAGTTACAAGAAGCGAATATTGAAGTGAGTTTAATAATGGCGAAAGTAAATACAATTCGAATAGAGTTTTTAATGTTCCTGAACATGCGATTCTGACAATGGAGTTATGCATAATATGGTATAAAATGGAGAATGGGATGAGGTTATTGATTGGGTGAAAATAGAGTAAAAAGAAGTGAATATTGAGGTGGGTTTAAAAATGGCAAAAGTAAATACAGTTCGAACTGCTTCTTGAAAACAGTTACAAGAAGCGAATATTGAGGTGGGTTTTTATAATGACGAAAGTAAATACAATTCGAATAGAGTTTTTAATGGTCCTGAACATGCGATTCTGACAATGGAGTTACGTATAATATGGTATAAAATGGATAATGGGATGAGGTTATTGATTGGTTGAAAACAGAGTAAAAACAAGTGAATATTGAGGTGGGTTTGATAATGGCGAAAGTAAATACAATTCGAAGAGTTTTTAATGGTCCTGAACATGCGATTCTGACAATGGAGTTACGTATAATATGGTATAAAATGGAGAATGGGATGAGGTTATTGATTGGGTGAAAACAGAGTTACAAGAAGCGAATATTGAGGTGGGTTTTTATAATGACGAAAGTAAATACAATTCGAATAGAGTTTTTAATGGTCCTGAACATGCGATTCTGACAATGGAGTTATGTATAATATGGTATAAAATGGAGAATGGGGTGAGGTTATTGATTGGTTGAAAACAGAGTAAAAAGAAGCGAATATTGAGGTGGGTTTGATAATGGCGAAAGTAAATACAATCCGAATAGAATTTTTAATGGTTCTGAACATGTGATTCTGACAATGGAGTTACGTATAATATGGTATAAAATGGAGAATGGGATGAGGTTATTGATTGGGTGAAAACAGTTACAAGAAGCGAATATTGAGGTGGGTTTGATAATGGCGAAAGTAAATGCAATTCGAATAGAGTTTCTAATGGTCCTGAACATGCGATTCTGATAATGGAGTTATGTATAATATGGTATAAAATGGAGAATGGGATGAGGTTATTGATTAGGTGAAAAAGGAGTTACAAGAAGCGAATATTGAGCTGGGTTTGATAATGGCGAAAGTAAATGCAATTCGAATAGAGTTTCTAATGGTCCTGAACATGCGATTCTGACAATGGAGTTATGTATAATATGGTATAAAATGGAGAATGGGGTGAGGTTATTGATTGGTTGAAAACAGAGTAAAAAGAAGCGAATATTGAGGTGGGTTTGATAATGGCGAAAGTAAATACAATCCGAATAGAATTTTTAATGGTTCTGAACATGTGATTCTGACAATGGAGTTACGTATAATATGGTATAAAATGGAGAATGGGATGAGGTTATTGATTGGGTGAAAACAGTTACAAGAAGCGAATATTGAGGTGGGTTTGATAATGACGAAAGTAAATACAATTCGAATAGAGTTTTTAATGGTCCTGAACATGCGATTCTGACAATGGAGTTACGTATAATATGGTATAAAATGGAGAATGGGATGAGGTTATTGATTGGTTGAAAACAGAGTAAAAAGAAGCTAATATTGAGGTGGGTTGATAATGGCGAAAGTGAATACAATTCGAATAGAATTTTTAATGGTCCTGAACATGCGATTCTGACAATGAAGTTACGTATAATATGGTATAAAATGGAGAATGGGATGAGGTTATTGATTGGGTGAAAACAGTTACAAGAAGCGAATATTGAGGTGAGTTTGATAATGGCGAAAGTAAATACAATTCGAAGAGTTTTTAATGGTCCTGAACATGCGATTCTGACAATGGAGTTACGTATAATATGATATAAAAAGGAGAATGGGATGAGGTTATTGACTGGGTGAAAACGGAGTTACAAGAAGCGTATATTGAGCTGGGTTTGATAATGGCGAAAGTAAATGCAATTCGAATAGAGTTTTTAATGGTACTGAACATGCGATTCTGACAATGGAGTTACGTATAATATGGTATAAAATGGAGAATGGGATGAGGTTATTGATTGGGTGAAAACAGTTACAAGAAGCGAATATTGAAGTGAGTTTAATAATGGCGAAAGTAAATACAATTCGAATAGAGTTTTTAATGGTCCTGAACATGCGATTCTGACAATGGAGTTACGTATAATATGGTATAAAATGGAGAATGGGATGAGGCTATTAATTGGGTGAAAACAGAGTTACAAGAAGCGAATATTGAGGTGGGTTTTGATAATGACGAAAGTAAACACAATTTGAATAGAATTTTTAATGGTCCTGAACATGCGATTCTGACAATGCAGTTACGTATAATATGGTATAAAATGGAGAATGGGATGAGGTTATTGATTGGGTGAAAACAGTTACAAGAAGCGAATATTAAGGTGAGTTTTATAATGACGAAAGTAAATACAATTCGAATAGAGTTTTTAATGGTACTGAACATGCGATTCTGACAATAGAGTTACGTATAATATGGTATAAAATGGAGAATGGGATGAGGTTATTGATTGGGTGAAAACAGTTACAAGAAGCGAATATTGAGGTGAGTTTGATAATGACGAAAGTAAATACAATTCGAATAAAGTTTTTAATGGTCCTGAACATGCGATTCTGACAATGGAGTTACGTATAATATGGTATAAAATGGAGAATGGGATGAGGTTATTGATTGGGTGAAAACAGTTACAAGAAGCGAATATTGAAGTGAGTTTAATAATGGCGAAAGTAAATACAATTCGAATAGAGTTTTTAATGTTCCTGAACATGGGATTCTGACAATGGAGTTATGCATAATATGGTATAAAATGGAGAATGGGATGAGGTTATTGATTGGGTGAAAATAGAGTAAAAAGAAGTGAATATTGAGGTGGGTTTAAAAATGGCAAAAGTAAATACAGTTCGAACTGCTTCTTGAAAACAGTTACAAGAAGCGAATATTGAGGTGGGTTTTTATAATGACGAAAGTAAATACAATTCGAATAGAGTTTTTAATGGTCCTGAACATGCGATTCTGACAATGGAGTTACGTATAATATGGTATAAAATGGATAATGGGATGAGGTTATTGATTGGTTGAAAACAGAGTAAAAACAAGTGAATATTGAGGTGGGTTTGATAATGGCGAAAGTAAATAAAGTTCGAATAGAGTTTTTAATGGTCCTGTACATGCGATTCTGACAATGGAGTTACGTATAATATGGTATAAAATGGAGAATGGGATGAGGTTATTGATTGGGTGAAAAGAGAGTTACATGTAGTAAATATTGAGGTGGGTTTGATAATGGCGAAAGTAAATACAATTCGAAGAGTTTTTAATGGTCCTGAACATGCGATTCTGACAATGGAGTTACGTATAATATGGTATAAAATGGAGAATGGGATGAGGTTATTGATTGGTTGAAAACAGAGTAAAAAGAAGCGAATATTGAGGTGGGTTTGATAATGGCGAAAGTAAATACAATTTGAATAGAATTTTTAATGGTCCTGAACATGCGATTCTGACAATGAAGTTATGCATAATATGGTATAAAATGGAGAATGGGATGAGGTTATTGATTCGGTGAAAACAGAGTTACAAGAAGCTAATATTGAGGTGGGTTTTTATAATGACGAAAGTAAATACAATTCGAATAGAGTTTTTAATGGTCCTGAACATGCGATTCTGACAATGGAGTTATGTATAATATGGTATAAAATGGAGAATGGGATGAGGTTATTGATTGGTTGAAAACAGAGTAAAAAGAAGCGAATATTGAGGTGGGTTTGATAATGGCGAAAGTAAATATAGTTCGAATAGAGTTTTTAATGGTCCTGAACATGGGATTCTGACAATGGAGTTACGTATAATATGGTATAAAATGGAGAATGGGATGAGGTTATTGATTGGTTGAAAACACAGTAAAAAGAATCGAATATTGATGTGGGTTTGATAATGGCGAAAGTAAATACAATTCGAATAGAATTTTTAATGGTTCTAAACATGTGATTCTGACAATGGAGTTACGTATAATATGGTATAAAATGAAGAATGGGATGAGGTTATTGATTGGGTGAAAACAGTTACAAGAAGCGAATATTTAGGTGAGTTTGATAATGACGAAAGTAAATACAATTCGAATAGAGTTTTTAATGGTACTGAACATGCGATTCTGACAATGAAGTTACGTATAATATGGTATAAAATGGAGAATGGGATGAGGTTATTGATTGGTTGAAAACAGAGTAAAAAGAAGTGAATATTGAGGTGGGTTTAAAAATGGCAAAAGTAAATACAGTTCGAATAGAGTTTTTAATGGTCCTGAACATGCGATTCTGACAATAGAGTTACGTATAATATGGTATAAAATGGAGAATGGGATGAGGTTATTGATTGGTTGAAAACAGAGTTACAAGAAGTGAATATTGAGCTGGGTTTGATAATGGCGAAAGTAAATGCAATTCGAATAGAGTTTCTAATGGTCCTGAACATGCGATTCTGACAATGGAGTTATGTACAATATGGTATAAAATGGACAATGGGATGAGGTTATTGATTGGTTGAAAACAGTTACAAGAAGCGAATATTAAGGTGAGTTTGATAATGACGAAAGTAAATACAATTCGAATAGAGTTTTTAATGGTACTGAACATGCGATTCTGACAATAGAGTTACGTATAATATGGTATAAAATGGAGAATGGGATGAGGTTATTGATTGGTTGAAAACAGAGTAAAAAGAAGCGAATATTGAGGTGAGTTTGATAATGGCGAAAGTAAATACAATTCGAATAGAGTTTTTAATGGTCCTGAACATGCAATTCTGACAATGGAGTTACGTATAATATGGTATAAAATGGAGAATGGGATGAGGCTATTAATTGGGTGAAAACAGAGTTACAAGAAGCGAATATTGAGGTGGGTTTTGATAATGACGAAAGTAAATACAATTTGAATAGAATTTTTAATGGTCCTGAACATGCGATTCTGACAATGCAGTTACGTATAATATGGTATAAAATGGAGAATGGGATGAGGTTATTGATTGGGTGAAAACAGTTACAAGAAGCGAATATTAAGGTGAGTTTGATAATGACGAAAGTAAATACAATTCGAATAGAGTTTTTAATGGTACTGAACATGCGATTCTGACAATAGAGTTACGTATAATATGGTATAAAATGGAGAATGGGATGAGGTTATTGATTGGGTGAAAACAGTTACAAGAAGCGAATATTGAGGTGAGTTTGATAATGACGAAAGTAAATACAATTCGAATAAAGTTTTTAATGGTCCTGAACATGCGATTCTGACAATGGAGTTATGCATAATATAGTATAAAATGGAGAATGGGATGAGGTTATTGATTGGGTGAAAACAGAGTAAAAAGAAGTGAATATTGAGGTGGGTTTAAAAATGGCAAAAGTAAATACAGTTCGAACTGCTTCTTGAAAACAGTTACAAGAAGCGAATATTGAGGTGGGTTTTTATAATGACGAAAGTAAATACAATTCGAATAGAGTTTTTAATGGTCCTGAACATGCGATTCTGACAATGGAGTTATGCATAATATGGTATAAAATGGAGAATGGGATGAGGTTATTGATTCGGTGAAAACAGAGTTACAAGAAGCTAATATTGAGGTGGGTTTTTATAATGACGAAAGTAAATACAATTCGAATAGAGTTTTTAATGGTCCTGAACATGCGATTCTGATAATGGAGTTATGTATAATATGGTATAAAATGGAGAATGGGATGAGGTTATTGATTGGTTGAAAACAGAGTAAAAAGAAGCGAATATTGAGGTGGGTTTGATAATGGCGAAAGTAAATATAGTTCGACTAGAGTTTTTAATGGTCCTGAACATGGGATTCTGACAATGGAGTTACGTATAATATGGTATAAAATGGAGAATGGGATGAGGTTATTGATTGGTTGAAAACACAGTAAAATGAATCGAATATTGATGTTGGTTTGATAATGGCGAAAGTAAATACAATTCGAATAGAATTTTTAATGGTTCTAAACATGTGATTCTGACAATGGAGTTACGTATAATATGGTATAAAATGAAGAATGGGATGAGGTTATTGATTGGGTGAAAACAGTTACAAGAAGCGAATATTTAGGTGAGTTTGATAATGACGAAAGTAAATACAATTCGAATAGAGTTTTTAATGGTACTGAACATGCGATTCTGACAATGGAGTTACGTATAATATGGTATAAAATAGATAATGGGATGAGGTTATTGATTGGTTGAAAACAGAGTAAAAAGAAGTGAATATTGAGGTGGGTTTAAAAATGGCAAAAGTAAATACAGTTCGAATAGAGTTTTTAATGGTCCTGAACATGCGATTCTGACAATAGAGTTACGTATAATATGGTATAAAATGGAGAATGGGATGAGGTTATTGATTGGTTGAAAACAGAGTTACAAGAAGTGAATATTGAGCTGGGTTTGATAATGGCGAAAGTAAATGCAATTCGAATAGAGTTTCTAATGGTCCTGAACATGCGATTCTGACAATGGAGTTATGTACAATATGGTATAAAATGGAGAATGGGATGAGGTTATTGATTGGTTGAAAACAGTTACAAGAAGCGAATATTAAGGTGAGTTTGATAATGACGAAAGTAAATACAATTCGAATAGAGTTTTTAATGGTACTGAACATGCGATTCTGACAATAGAGTTACGTATAATATGGTATAAAATGGAGAATGGGATGAGGTTATTGATTGGTTGAAAACAGAGTAAAAAGAAGCGAATATTGAGGTGAGTTTGATAATGGCGAAAGTAAATACAATTCGAATAGAGTTTTTAATGGTCCTGAACATGCAATTCTGACAATGGAGTTACGTATAATATGGTATAAAATGGAGAATGGGATGAGGCTATTAATTGGGTGAAAACAGAGTTACAAGAAGCGAATATTGAGGTGGGTTTTGATAATGACGAAAGTAAATACAATTTGAATAGAATTTTTAATGGTCCTGAACATGCGATTCTGACAATGCAGTTACGTATAATATGGTATAAAATGGAGAATGGGATGAGGTTATTGATTGGGTGAAAACAGTTACAAGAAGCGAATATTAAGGTGAGTTTTATAATGACGAAAGTAAATACAATTCGAATAGAGTTTTTAATGGTACTGAACATGCGATTCTGACAATAGAGTTACGTATAATATGGTATAAAATGGAGAATGGGATGAGGTTATTGATTGGGTGAAAACAGTTACAAGAAGCGAATATTGAGGTGGGTTTGATAATGGTGAAAGTAAATACAATTCGAAGAGTTTTTAATGGTCCTGAACATGCGATTCTGACAATGGAGTTACGTATAATATGATATAAAAAAGAGAATGGGATGAGGTTATTGATTGGGTGAAAACGGAGTTACAAGAAGCGAATATTGAGCTGGGTTTGATGATGGCGAAAGTAAATGCAATTCGAATAGAGTTTCTAATGGTCCTGAACATGCGATTCTGACAATGGAGTTATGTACAATATGGTATAAAATGGACAATGGGATGAGGTTATTGATTGGTTGAAAACAGTTACAAGAAGCGAATATTAAGGTGAGTTTGATAATGGCGAAAGTAAATGCAATTCGAATAGAGTTTCTAATGGTCCTGAACATGCGATTCTGACAATAGAGTTACGTATAATATGGTATAAAATGGAGAATGGGATGAGGTTATTGATTGGTTGAAAACAGAGTAAAAAGAAGTGAATATTGAGGTGGGTTTAAAAATGGCAAAAGTAAATACAGTTCGAATAGAGTTTTTAATGGTCCTGAACATGCGATTCTGACAATAGAGTTACGTATAATATGGTATAAAATGGAGAATGGGATGAGGTTATTGATTGGTTGAAAACAGAGTTACAAGAAGTGAATATTGAGCTGGGTTTGATAATGGCGAAAGTAAATGCAATTCGAATAGAGTTTCTAATGGTCCTGAACATGCGATTCTGACAATGGAGTTATGTACAATATGGTATAAAATGGACAATGGGATGAGGTTATTGATTGGTTGAAAACAGTTACAAGAAGCGAATATTAAGGTGAGTTTGATAATGACGAAAGTAAATACAATTCGAATAGAGTTTTTAATGGTACTGAACATGCGATTCTGACAATAGAGTTACGTATAATATGGTATAAAATGGAGAATGGGATGAGGTTATTGATTGGTTGAAAACAGAGTAAAAAGAAGCGAATATTGAGGTGAGTTTGATAATGGCGAAAGTAAATACAATTCGAATAGAGTTTTTAATGGTCCTGAACATGCAATTCTGACAATGGAGTTACGTATAATATGGTATAAAATGGAGAATGGGATGAGGCTATTAATTGGGTGAAAACAGAGTTACAAGAAGCGAATATTGAGGTGGGTTTTGATAATGACGAAAGTAAATACAATTTGAATAGAATTTTTAATGGTCCTGAACATGCGATTCTGACAATGCAGTTACGTATAATATGGTATAAAATGGAGAATGGGATGAGGTTATTGATTGGGTGAAAACAGTTACAAGAAGCGAATATTAAGGTGAGTTTGATAATGACGAAAGTAAATACAATTCGAATAGAGTTTTTAATGGTACTGAACATGCGATTCTGACAATAGAGTTACGTATAATATGGTATAAAATGGAGAATGGGATGAGGTTATTGATTGGGTGAAAACAGTTACAAGAAGCGAATATTGAGGTGAGTTTGATAATGACGAAAGTAAATACAATTCGAATAAAGTTTTTAATGGTCCTGAACATGCGATTCTGACAATGGAGTTATGCATAATATAGTATAAAATGGAGAATGGGATGAGGTTATTGATTGGGTGAAAACAGAGTAAAAAGAAGTGAATATTGAGGTGGGTTTAAAAATGGCAAAAGTAAATACAGTTCGAACTGCTTCTTGAAAACAGTTACAAGAAGCGAATATTGAGGTGGGTTTTTATAATGACGAAAGTAAATACAATTCGAATAGAGTTTTTAATGGTCCTGAACATGCGATTCTGACAATGGAGTTATGCATAATATGGTATAAAATGGAGAATGGGATGAGGTTATTGATTCGGTGAAAACAGAGTTACAAGAAGCTAATATTGAGGTGGGTTTTTATAATGACGAAAGTAAATACAATTCGAATAGAGTTTTTAATGGTCCTGAACATGCGATTCTGATAATGGAGTTATGTATAATATGGTATAAAATGGAGAATGGGATGAGGTTATTGATTGGTTGAAAACAGAGTAAAAAGAAGCGAATATTGAGGTGGGTTTGATAATGGCGAAAGTAAATATAGTTCGAATAGAGTTTTTAATGGTCCTGAACATGGGATTCTGACAATGGAGTTACGTATAATATGGTATAAAATGGAGAATGGGATGAGGTTATTGATTGGTTGAAAACACAGTAAAATGAATCGAATATTGATGTTGGTTTGATAATGGCGAAAGTAAATACAATTCGAATAGAATTTTTAATGGTTCTAAACATGTGATTCTGACAATGGAGTTACGTATAATATGGTATAAAATGAAGAATGGGATGAGGTTATTGATTGGGTGAAAACAGTTACAAGAAGCGAATATTTAGGTGAGTTTGATAATGACGAAAGTAAATACAATTCGAATAGAGTTTTTAATGGTACTGAACATGCGATTCTGACAATGGAGTTACGTATAATATGGTATAAAATAGATAATGGGATGAGGTTATTGATTGGTTGAAAACAGAGTAAAAAGAAGTGAATATTGAGGTGGGTTTAAAAATGGCAAAAGTAAATACAGTTCGAATAGAGTTTTTAATGGTCCTGAACATGCGATTCTGACAATAGAGTTACGTATAATATGGTATAAAATGGAGAATGGGATGAGGTTATTGATTGGTTGAAAACAGAGTTACAAGAAGTGAATATTGAGCTGGGTTTGATAATGGCGAAAGTAAATGCAATTCGAATAGAGTTTCTAATGGTCCTGAACATGCGATTCTGACAATGGAGTTATGTACAATATGGTATAAAATGGAGAATGGGATGAGGTTATTGATTGGTTGAAAACAGTTACAAGAAGCGAATATTAAGGTGAGTTTGATAATGACGAAAGTAAATACAATTCGAATAGAGTTTTTAATGGTACTGAACATGCGATTCTGACAATAGAGTTACGTATAATATGGTATAAAATGGAGAATGGGATGAGGTTATTGATTGGTTGAAAACAGAGTAAAAAGAAGCGAATATTGAGGTGAGTTTGATAATGGCGAAAGTAAATACAATTCGAATAGAGTTTTTAATGGTCCTGAACATGCAATTCTGACAATGGAGTTACGTATAATATGGTATAAAATGGAGAATGGGATGAGGCTATTAATTGGGTGAAAACAGAGTTACAAGAAGCGAATATTGAGGTGGGTTTTGATAATGACGAAAGTAAATACAATTTGAATAGAATTTTTAATGGTCCTGAACATGCGATTCTGACAATGCAGTTACGTATAATATGGTATAAAATGGAGAATGGGATGAGGTTATTGATTGGGTGAAAACAGTTACAAGAAGCGAATATTAAGGTGAGTTTTATAATGACGAAAGTAAATACAATTCGAATAGAGTTTTTAATGGTACTGAACATGCGATTCTGACAATAGAGTTACGTATAATATGGTATAAAATGGAGAATGGGATGAGGTTATTGATTGGGTGAAAACAGTTACAAGAAGCGAATATTGAGGTGGGTTTGATAATGGTGAAAGTAAATACAATTCGAAGAGTTTTTAATGGTCCTGAACATGCGATTCTGACAATGGAGTTACGTATAATATGATATAAAAAAGAGAATGGGATGAGGTTATTGATTGGGTGAAAACGGAGTTACAAGAAGCGAATATTGAGCTGGGTTTGATGATGGCGAAAGTAAATGCAATTCGAATAGAGTTTCTAATGGTCCTGAACATGCGATTCTGACAATAGAGTTACGTATAATATGGTATAAAATGGATAATGGGATGAGGTTATTGATTGGTTGAAAACAGAGTAAAAACAAGTGAATATTGAGGTGGGTTTGATAATGGCGAAAGTAAATATAGTTCGAATAGAGTTTTTAATGGTCCTGTACATGCGATTCTGACAATGGAGTTACGTATAATATGGTATAAAATGGAGAATGGGATGAGGTTATTGATTGGGTGAAAAGAGAGTTACAAGAAGTAAATATTGAGGTGGGTTTGATAATGGCGAAAGTAAATACAATTCGAAGAGTTTTTAATGGTCCTGAACATGCGATTCTGACAATGGAGTTACGTATAATATGGTATAAAATGGAGAATGGGATGAGGTTATTGATTGGTTGAAAACAGAGTAAAAACAAGTGAATATTGAGGTGGGTTTGATAATGGCGAAAGTAAATATAGTTCGAATAGAGTTTTTAATGGTCCTGTACATGCGATTCTGACAATGGAGTTACGTATAATATGGTATAAAATGGAGAATGGGATGAGGTTATTGATTGGGTGAAAAGAGAGTTACAAGAAGTAAATATTGAGGTGGGTTTGATAATGGCGAAAGTAAATACAATTCGAAGAGTTTTTAATGGTCCTGAACATGCGATTCTGACAATGGAGTTACGTATAATATGGTATAAAATGGAGAATGGGATGAGGTTATTGATTGGTTGAAAACAGAGTAAAAAGAAGCGAATATTGAGGTGGGTTTGATAATGGCGAAAGTAAATACAATTTGAATAGAATTTTTAATGGTCCTGAACATGCGATTCTGACAATGAAGTTACGTATAATATGGTATAAAATGGAGAATGGGATGAGGTTATTGATTGGGTGAAAACAGTTACAAGAATCGAATATTGAGGTGAGTTTGATAATGGCGAAAGTAAATACAATTCGAAGAGTTTTTAATGGTCCTGAACATGCGATTCTGACAATGGAGTTACGTATAATATGGTATAAAATGGAGAATGGGATGAGGTTATTGATTGGGTGAAAACAGAGTTACAAGAAGCGAATATTGAGGTGGGTTTTTATAATGACGAAAGTAAATACAATTCGAATAGAGTTTTTAATGGTCCTGAACATGCGATTCTGACAATGGAGTTACGTATAATATGGTATAAAATGGAGAATGGGATGAGGTTATTGATTGGTTGAAAACAGAGTAAAAACAAGTGAATATTGAGGTGGGTTTGATAATGGCGAAAGTAAATATAGTTCGAATAGAGTTTTTAATGGTCCTGTACATGCGATTCTGACAATGGAGTTACGTATAATATGGTATAAAATGGAGAATGGGATGAGGTTATTGATTGGGTGAAAAGAGAGTTACAAGAAGTAAATATTGAGGTGGGTTTGATAATGGCGAAAGTAAATACAATTCGAAGAGTTTTTAATGGTCCTGAACATGCAATTCTGACAATGGAGTTACGTATAATATGGTATAAAATGGAGAATGGGATGAGGTTATTGATTGGTTGAAAACAGAGTAAAAAGAAGCGAATATTGAGGTGGGTTTGATAATGGCGAAAGTAAATACAATTTGAATAGAATTTTTAATGGTCCTGAACATGCGATTCTGACAATGAAGTTACGTATAATATGGTATAAAATGGAGAATGGGATGAGGTTATTGATTGGGTGAAAACAGTTACAAGAATCGAATATTGAGGTGAGTTTGATAATGGCGAAAGTAAATACAATTCGAAGAGTTTTTAATGGTCCTGAACATGCGATTCTGACAATGGAGTTACGTATAATATGGTATAAAATGGAGAATGGGATGAGGTTATTGATTGGGTGAAAACAGAGTTACAAGAAGCGAATATTGAGGTGGGTTTTTATAATGACGAAAGTAAATACAATTCGAATAGAGTTTTTAATGGTCCTGAACATGCGATTCTGACAATGGAGTTATGCATAATATGGTATAAAATGGAGAATGGGATGAGGTTATTGATTCGGTGAAAACAGAGTTACAAGAAGCTAATATTGAGGTGGGTTTTTATAATGACGAAAGTAAATACAATTCGAATAGAGTTTTTAATGGTCCTGAACATGCGATTCTGACAATGGAGTTATGTATAATATGGTATAAAATGGAGAATGGGATGAGGTTATTGATTGGTTGAAAACAGAGTAAAAAGAAGCGAATATTGAGGTGGGTTTGATAATGGCGAAAGTAAATATAGTTCGAATAGAGTTTTTAATGGTCCTGAACATGGGATTCTGACAATTGAGTTACGTATAATATGGTATAAAATGAAGAATGGGATGAGGTTATTGATTGGGTGAAAACAGAGTAAAAAGAAGCGAATATTGAGGTGGGTTTGATAATGGCGAAAGTAAATATAGTTCGAATAGAGTTTTTAATGGTCCTGAACATGCGATTCTGACAATGGAGTTATGTATAATATGGTATAAAATGGAGAATGGGATGAGGTTATTGATTGGTTGAAAACACAGTAAAAAGAATCGAATATTGATGTGGGTTTGATAATGGCGAAAGTAAATACAATTCGAATAGAATTTTTAATGGTTCTAAACATGTGATTCTGACAATGGAGTTACGTATAATATGGTATAAAATGAAGAATGGGATGAGGTTATTGATTGGTTGAAAACAGAGTAAAAAGAAGCGAATATTGAGGTGGGTTTGATAATGGCGAAAGTAAATATAGTTCGAATAGAGTTTTTAATGGTCCTGAACATGCGATTCTGACAATGGAGTTATGTATAATATGGTATAAAATGGAGAATGGGATGAGGTTATTGATTGGTTGAAAACACAGTAAAAAGAATCGAATATTGATGTGGGTTTGATAATGGCGAAAGTAAATACAATTCGAATAGAATTTTTAATGGTTCTAAACATGTGATTCTGACAATGGAGTTACGTATAATATGGTATAAAATGAAGAATGGGATGAGGTTATTGATTGGGTGAAAACAGAGTTACAAGAAGCGAATATTGAGGTGGGTTTTTATAATGACGAAAGTAAATACAATTCGAATAGAGTTTTTAATGGTCCTGAACATGCGATTCTGACAATGGAGTTACGTATAATATGGTATAAAATGGAGTATGGGATGAGGTTATTGATTGGTTGAAAACAGAGTAAAAACAAGTGAATATTGAGGTGGGTTTGATAATGGCGAAAGTAAATATAGTTCGAATAGAGTTTTTAATGGTCCTGTACATGCGATTCTGACAATGGAGTTACGTATAATATGGTATAAAATGGAGAATGGGATGAGGTTATTGATTGGGTGAAAAGAGAGTTACAAGAAGTAAATATTGAGGTGGGTTTGATAATGGCGAAAGTAAATACAATTCGAAGAGTTTTTAATGGTCCTGAACATGCGATTCTGACAATGGAGTTACGTATAATATGGTATAAAATGGAGAATGGGATGAGGTTATTGATTGGTTGAAAATAGAGTAAAAAGAAGCGAATATTGAGGTGGGTTTGATAATGGCGAAAGTAAATACAATTTGAATAGAATTTTTAATGGTCCTGAACATGCGATTCTGACAATGAAGTTACGTATAATATGGTATAAAATGGAGAATGGGATGAGGTTATTGATTGGGTGAAAACAGTTACAAGAATCGAATATTGAGGTGAGTTTGATAATGGCGAAAGTAAATACAATTCGAAGAGTTTTTAATGGTCCTGAACATGCGATTCTGACAATGGAGTTACGTATAATATGGTATAAAATGGAGAATGGGATGAGGTTATTGATTGGGTGAAAACAGAGTTACAAGAAGCGAATATTGAGGTGGGTTTTTATAATGACGAAAGTAAATACAATTCGAATAGAGTTTTTAATGGTCCTGAACATGCGATTCTGACAATGGAGTTATGCATAATATGGTATAAAATGGAGAATGGGATGAGGTTATTGATTCGGTGAAAACAGAGTTACAAGAAGCTAATATTGAGGTGGGTTTTTATAATGACGAAAGTAAATACAATTCGAATAGAGTTTTTAATGGTCCTGAACATGCGATTCTGACAATGGAGTTATGTATAATATGGTATAAAATGGAGAATGGGATGAGGTTATTGATTGGTTGAAAACAGAGTAAAAAGAAGCGAATATTGAGGTGGGTTTGATAATGGCGAAAGTAAATATAGTTCGAATAGAGTTTTTAATGGTCCTGAACATGGGATTCTGACAATTGAGTTACGTATAATATGGTATAAAATGAAGAATGGGATGAGGTTATTGATTGGGTGAAAACAGAGTAAAAAGAAGCGAATATTGAGGTGGGTTTGATAATGGCGAAAGTAAATATAGTTCGAATAGAGTTTTTAATGGTCCTGAACATGCGATTCTGACAATGGAGTTATGTATAATATGGTATAAAATGGAGAATGGGATGAGGTTATTGATTGGTTGAAAACACAGTAAAAAGAATCGAATATTGATGTGGGTTTGATAATGGCGAAAGTAAATTCAATTCGAATAGAATTTTTAATGGTTCTAAACATGTGATTCTGACAATGGAGTTACGTATAATATGGTATAAAATGAAGAATGGGATGAGGTTATTGATTGGTTGAAAACAGAGTAAAAAGAAGCGAATATTGAGGTGGGTTTGATAATGGCGAAAGTAAATATAGTTCGAATAGAGTTTTTAATGGTCCTGAACATGCGATTCTGACAATGGAGTTATGTATAATATGGTATAAAATGGAGAATGGGATGAGGTTATTGATTGGTTGAAAACACAGTAAAAAGAATCGAATATTGATGTGGGTTTGATAATGGCGAAAGTAAATACAATTCGAATAGAATTTTTAATGGTTCTAAACATGTGATTCTGACAATGGAGTTACGTATAATATGGTATAAAATGAAGAATGGGATGAGGTTATTGATTGGGTGAAAACAGTTACAAGAAGCGAATATTTAGGTGAGTTTGATAATGACGAAAGTAAATACAATTCGAATAGAGTTTTTAATGGTACTGAACATGCGATTCTGACAATGGAGTTACGTATAATATGGTATAAAATGGATAATGGGATGAGGTTATTGATTGGTTGAAAACAGAGTAAAAAGAAGTGAATATTGAGGTGGGTTTAAAAATGGCGAAAGTAAATACAATTCGAATAGAGTTTTTAATGGTCCTGAACATGCGATTCTGACAATAGAGTTACGTATAATATGGTATAAAATGGAGAATGGGATGAGGTTATTGATTCGGTGAAAACAGAGTTACAAGAAGTGAATATTGAGCTGGGTTTGATAATGGCGAAAGTAAATGCAATTCGAATAGAGTTTCTAATGGTCCTGAACATGCGATTCTGACAATGGAGTTATGTTCAATATGGTATAAAATGGAGAATGGGATGAGGTTATTGATTGGTTGAAAACAGTTACAAGAAGCGAATATTAAGGTGAGTTTGATAATGACGAAAGTAAATACAATTCGAATAGAGTTTCTAATGGTCCTGAACATGTGATTCTGACAATGGAGTTACGTATAATATGGTATAAAATGGAGAATGGGATGAGGTTATTGATTAGGTGAAAAAGGAGTTACAAGAAGCGAATATTAAGGTGGGTTTGATAATGGCGAAAGTAAATGCAATTCGAATAGAGTTTCTAATGGTCCTGAACATGCGATTCTGACAATGGAGTTATGTATAATATGGTATAAAATGGAGAATGGGATGAGGTTATTGATTGGTTGAAAACAGAGTAAAAAGAAGCGAATATTGAGGTGGGTTTGATAATGGCGAAAGTAAATACAATTCGAATAGAATTTTTAATGGTTCTGAACATGTGATTCTGACAATGGAGTTACGTATAATATGGTATAAAATGGAGAATGGGATGAGGTTATTGATTGGGTGAAAACAGTTACAAGAAGCGAATATTGAGGTGGGTTTTTATAATGACGAAAGTAAATACAATTCGAATAGAGTTTTTAATGATCCTGAACATGCGATTCTGACAATGGAGTTATGTATAATATGGTATAAAATGGAGAATGCGATGAGTTTATTGATTGGTTGAAAACAGAGTAAAAAGAAGTGAATATTGAGGTGGGTTGAATAATGGCGAAAGTAAATACAGTTCGAATAGAGTTTTTAATGGTCCTGAACATTCGATTCTGACAGTGGAGTTATGTATAATATGGTATAAAATGGAGAATGGGATGAGGTTATTGATTGGGTGAAAAAAGTTACAAGAAGCGAATGTTGAGGTGGGTTTGATAAAGGCGAAAGTAAATACAATTCGAATAGAGTTTTTAATGGTCCTGAACATGCTATTCTGACAATAGAGTTATGTATAATATGGTATGAAATGGAGAATGGGATGAGGTTATTGATTGGGTGAAAACAGAGTTACAAGAAGCGAATATTGAGGTGGGTTTTTATAATGACGAAAGTAAATACAATTCGAAGAGTTTTTAATGGTCCTGAACATGCGATTCTGACAATGGAGTTATGTATAATATTGTATAAAATGGAGAATGGGATGAGGTTATTGATTGGTTGAAAACAGAGTAAAAAGAAGTGAATATTGAGGTGGGTTTAATAATGGCGAAAGTAAATGCAATTCGAATAGAGTTTTTAATGGTCCTGAACATGCGATTCTGACAATGGAGCTATGCATAATATGGTATAAAATGGAGAATGGGATGAGGTTATTGATTGGTTGAAAACAGAGTAAAAAGAAGTGAATATTGAGGTGGGTTTAAAAATGGCAAAAGTAAATACAGTTCGAATGGAGTTTTTAATGGTCCCGAACATGCGATTCGGACAATGGAGTTACGTATAATATGGTATAAAATGGAGAATGGGATGAGGTTATTGATTGGGTGAAAACAGTTACAAGAAGTGAATATTAAGGTGAGTTTGATAATGACGAAAGTAAATACAATTCGAATAGAGTTTTTAATGGTACTGAACATGCGATTCTGACAATGGAGTTACGTATAATATGGTATAAAATGGAGAATGGGATGAGGTTATTGATTGGGTGAAAACAGTTACAAGAAGCGAATATTGAGGTGATTTTGATAATGACGAAAGTAAATACAATTCGAATAGAGTTTTTAATGGTACTGAACATGCGATTCTGACAATGGAGTTACGTATAATATGGTATAAAATGGAGAATGGGATGAGGTTATTGATTGGGTGAAAACAGTTACAAGAAGCGAATATTGAGGTGGGTTTGATAATGGCGAAAGTAAATACAATTTGAATAGAATTTTTAATGGTCCTGAACATGCGATTCTGACAATGAAGTTACGTATAATATGGTATAAAATGGAGAATGGGATGAGGTTATTGATTGGGTGAAAACAGTTACAAGAAGTGAATATTAAGGTGAGTTTGATAATGACGAAAGTAAATACAATTCGAATAGAGTTTTTAATGGTACTGAACATGCGATTCTGACAATGGAGTTACGTATAATATGGTATAAAATGGAGAATGGGATGAGGTTATTGATTGGGTGAAAACGGAGTTACAAGAAGCTAATATTGAGGTTGGTTTGATAATGGAAAAAGTAAATACAATTCAAAATAGAGTTTTTAATGGTCCTGAACATGCGATTCTGACAATGGAGTTATGTATAATATGGTATAAAATGGAGAATAGGATGAGGTTATTGATTGGTTGAAAACAGAGTAAAAAGAAGCGAATATTGAGGTGGGTTTGATAATGGCGAAAGTAAATACAATTTGAATAGAATTTTTAATGGTCCTGAACATGCGATTCTGACAATGAAGTTACGTATAATATGGTATAAAATGGAGAATGGGATGAGGTTATTGATTAGTTGAAAACAGAGTAAAAAGAAGTGAATATTGAGGTGGGTTTTAAATGCCAAAAGTAAATACAGTTCGAATAGAGTTTTTAATGGTCCTGAACATGCGATTCTGACAATGGAGTTATGTATAATATTGTATAAAATGGAGAATGGGATGAGGTTATTGATTGGTTGAAAACAGAGTAAAAAGAAGTGAATATTGAGGTGGGTTTAATAATGGCGAAAGTAAATGCAATTCGAATAGAGTTTTTAATGGTCCTGAACATGCGATTCTGACAATGGAGCTATGCATAATATGGTATAAAATGGAGAATGGGATGAGGTTATTGATTGGTTGAAAACAGAGTAAAAAGAAGTGAATATTGAGGTGGGTTTAAAAATGGCAAAAGTAAATACAGTTCGAATGGAGTTTTTAATGGTCCCGAACATGCGATTCGGACAATGGAGTTACGTATAATATGGTATAAAATGGAGAATGGGATGAGGTTATTGATTGGGTGAAAACAGTTACAAGAAGCGAATATTGAGGTGGGTTTGATAATGGCGAAAGTAAATATAATACGAATAGAGTTTTTAATGATCCTGAACATTCGATTCTGACAGTGGAGTTATGTATAATATGGTATGAAATGGAGAATGGGATGAGGTTATTGATTGGGTGAAAACAGAGTTACGAGAATCGAATATTGAGGTTGGTTTGATAATGGCGAAAGTAAATACAATTCGAATAGAGCTTTTAATGATCCTGAACATGCGATTCTGCCAATGGAGTTACGTATAATATGGTATAAAATGGAAAATGGGATGAGGTTATTGATTGGGTGAAAACAGTTACCAGAAGCGAATATTGAGGTGAGTTTGATAATGACGAAAGTAAATACAATTCGAATAGAGCTTTTAATGGTCCTGAACATGCGATTCTGACTATGGAGTTATGTATAATATGGTATAAAATGGAGAATGGGATGAGGTTATTGATTGGGTGAAAACAGTTACAAGAAGCGAATATTAAGGTGAGTTTGATAATGACGAAAGTAAATACAATTCGAATAGAGTTTTTAATGGTACTGAACATGCGATTCTGACAATGGAGTTGCGTATAATATGGTATAAAATGGAGAATGGGCTGAGGTTATTGATTGGGTGAAAACAGAGTAAAAAGAAGCGAATATTGAGGTGGGTTTTGATGTTGACGAAAGTAAATACAATTCGAATAGCGTTTTTAATGGTCCTGAACATGCGATTCTGACAATGAAGTTACGTATAATATGGTATAAAATGGAGAATGGGATGAGGTTATTGATTGGGTGAAAACAGAGTTACAAGAAGCGAATATTGAGGTGGGTTTAATAATGGCGAAAGTAAATACAATTCGAATAGAGTTTTTAATGGTCCTGAACATGCGATTCTGACAATGGAGTTATGCATAATATGGTATAAAATGGAGAATGGGATGAGGTTATTGATTGGTTGAAAACAGAGTAAAAAGAAGTGAATATTGAGGTGGGTTTTAAATGGCAAAAGTAAATACAGTTCGAATAGAGTTTTTAATGGTCCTGAACATGCGATTCTGACAATAGAGTTACGTATAATATGGTATAAAATGGAGAATGGGATGAGGTTATTGATTGGGTGAAAACAAATTTACAAGAAGCGAATATTGAGGTGGGTTTTTATAATGACGAAAGCAAATACAATTCGAATAGAGTTTTTAATGGTCCTGAACATGCGATTCTGACAATGGAGTTATGTATAATATGGTATAAAATGGAGAATGGGAAGAGGTTATTGATTGGTTGAAAACAGAGTAAAAAGAAGTGAATATTGATGTGGGTTTGATAATGGCGAAAGTAAATATATTTCGAATAGAGTTTTTAATGGTCCCGAACATGCGATTCGGACAATGGAGTTACGTATAATATGGTATAAAATGGAGAATGGGATGAGGTTATTGATTGGGTGAAAACAGTTACAAGAAGCGAATATTGAGGTGGGTTTGATAATGGCGAAAGTAAATATAATACGAATAGAGTTTTTAATGATCCTGAACATTCGATTCTGACAGTGGAGTTATGTATAATATGGTATGAAATGGAGAATGGGATGAGGTTATTGATTGGGTGAAAACAGAGTTACGAGAATCGAATATTGAGGTTGGTTTGATAATGGCGAAAGTAAATACAATTCGAATAGAGCTTTTAATGATCCTGAACATGCGATTCTGCCAATGGAGTTACGTATAATATGGTATAAAATGGAAAATGGGATGAGGTTATTGATTGGGTGAAAACAGTTACCAGAAGCGAATATTGAGGTGAGTTTGATAATGACGAAAGTAAATACAATTCGAATAGAGCTTATAATGGTCCTGAACATGCGATTCTGACAATGGAGTTATGTATAATATGGTATAAAATGGAGAATGGGATGAGGTTATTGATTGGTTGAAAACAGAGTAAAAAGAAGCGAATATTGAGGTGGGTTTTTGATAATGGCGAAAGTAAATACAATTTGAATAGAATTTTTAATGGTCCTGAACATGCGATTCTGACAATGAAGTTACGTATAATATGGTATAAAATGGAGAATGGGATGAGGTTATTGATTGGGTGAAAACAGTTACAAGAAGCGAATATTAAGGTGAGTTTGATAATGACTAAAGTAAATACAATTCGAATAGAGTTTTTAATGGTACTGAACATGCGATTCTGACAATGGAGTTGCGTATAATATGGTATAAAATGGAGAATGGGCTGAGGTTATTGATTGGGTGAAAACAGAGTAAAAAGAAGCGAATATTAAGGTGGGTTTTGATGTTGACGAAAGTAAATACAATTCGAATAGCGTTTTTAATGGTCCTGAACATGCGATTCTGACAATGAAGTTACGTATAATATGGTATAAAATGGAGAATGGGATGAGGTTATTGATTGGGTGAAAACAGAGTTACAAGAAGCGAATATTGAGGTGGGTTTAATAATGGCGAAAGTAAATACAATTCGAATAGAGTTTTTAATGGTCCTGAACATGCGATTCTGACAATGGAGTTATGCATAATATGGTATAAAATGGAGAATGGGATGAGGTTATTGATTGGTTGAAAACAGAGTAAAAAGAAGTGAATATTGAGGTGGGTTTTAAATGGCAAAAGTAAATACAGTTCGAATAGAGTTTTTAATGGTCCTGAACATGCGATTCTGACAATGGAGTTACGTATAATATGGTATAAAATGGAGAATGGGATGAGGTTATTGATTGGGTGAAAACAAAGTTACAAGAAGCGAATATTGAGGTGGGTTTTTATAATGACGAAAGTAAATACAATTCGAATAGAGTTTTTAATGGTCCTGAACATGCGATTCTGACAATGGAGTTATGTATAATATGGTATAAAATGGAGAATGGGAAGAGCTTATTGATTGGTTGAAAACAGAGTAAAAAGAAGTGAATATTGAGGTGGGTTTGATAATGGCGAAAGTAAATATATTTCGAATAGAGTTTTTAATGGTCCTGAACATGCGATTCTGACAATGGAGTTACGTATAATATGGTATAAAATGGAGAATGGGATGAGGTTATTGATTGGGTGAAAACAGAGTTACAAGAAGCGAATATTGAGGTGGGTTTTTATAATGACGAAAGTACATACAATTCGAATAGAGTTTTTAATGGTACTGAACATGCGATTCTGACAATGGAGTTACGTATTATATGGTATAAAATGGAGAATGGGATCAGGTTATTGATTGGGTGAAAACAGAGTAAAAAGAAGCTAATATTGAGGTGGGTTTGATAATGCGAAAATAAATACAATTCGAATAGAGTTTTTAATGGTCCTGAACATGCGATTCTGACAATGGAGTTACGTATAATATGGTATAAAATGGAGAATGGGGTGAGGCTATTAATTGGGTGAAAACAGAGTTACAAGAAGCGAATATTGAGGTGGGTTTTGATAATGACGAAAGTAAATACAATTCGAAATGAGTTTCTAATGGTCCTGAACATGCAATTCTGACAATGGAGTTATGTATAATATGGTATAAAATGGAGAATGGGATGAGGTTATTGATTGGTTGAAAACAGAGTAAAAAGAAGTGAATATTGAGGTGGGTTTAATAATGGTGAAAGTAAATACAGTTCCAATAGAGTTTTTAATGGTCCTGAACATGCGATTCTGACAATAGAGTTACGTATAATATGGTATAAAATGGAGAATGGGATGAGGTTATTGATTGGGTGAAAACAGAGTTACAAGAAGCGAATATTGAGGTGGGTTTTTATAATGACGAAAGTACATACAATTCGAATAGAGTTTTTAATGGTACTGAACATGCGATTCTGACAATGGAGTTACGTATTATATGGTATAAAATGGAGAATGGGATCAGGTTATTGATTGGGTGAAAACAGAGTAAAAAGAAGCTAATATTTAGGTGGGTTTGATAATGCGAAAGTAAATACAATTCGAATAGAGTTTTTAATGGTCCTGAACATGCGATTCTGACAATGGAGTTATGTATAATATGGTATAAAATGGAGAATGGGATGAGGTTATAGATTGGTTGAAAACAGAGTAAAAAGAAGTGAATATTGAGGTGGGTTTAATAATGGCACAAGTAAATACAGTTTGAATAGAGTTTTTAATGGTCCTGAACATGCGATTCTGACAATAGAGTTGTGTATAATATGGTATAAAATGAAGAATGGGATGAGGTTATAGATTGGTTGAAAACAGAGTTACAAGAAGCTAATATTGAGGTGGGCTTGATAATGGTGAAAGTAAATACAATTCGAATAGAGTTTTTAATGGTCCTGAACACGCGATTCTGAGAATGGACTTACGTATAATATATTATAAAAAGGAGAATGGGATGAGGTTATTGATTGGTTGAAAACAGAGTAAAAAGAAGCTAATATTGAGGTGGGTTTGATAATGGCGAATGTAAATACAATTCGAATAGAGTTTTTAATGGTCCTGTACATGCGATTCTGACAATGGAGTTACGTATAATATGGTATAAAATGGAGAATGGGATGAGGCTATTAATTGGGTGAAAACAGAGTTACAAGAAGCGAATATTGAGGTGGGTTTTGATAAGGGCGAAAGTAAATACAATTCGAAGAGTTTTTAATAGTCCTGAACATGCGATTCTGAGAATGGAGTTATGTATAATATGATATAAAAAGTAGAATGGGATGAGGTTATAGATTGGTTGAAAACAGAGTAAAAAGAAGTGAATATTGAGGTGGGTTTAATAATGGCACAAGTAAATACAGTTCGAATAGAGTTTTTAATGGTCCTGAACATGCGATTCTGACAATAGAGTTGTGTATAATATGGTATAAAATGGAGAATGGGATGAGGTTATAGATTGGTTGAAAACAGAGTTACAAGAAGCTAATATTGAGGTGGGCTTGATAATGGTGAAAGTAAATACAATTCGAATAGAATTTTTAATGGTTCTGAACATGCAATTCTGACAATGGAGTTACGTATAATATGGTATAAAATGGAGAATGGGATGAGGTTATTGATTTGGTGAAAACAGTTACAAGAAGCGAATATTGAAGTGAGTTTGATAATGGCGAAAGTAAATAATATTCGAATAGAGTTTTTACTGGTCCTGAACATGCGATTCTGACAATGGAGTTACGTATAATATGATATAAAATGGAGAATGGGATGAGGTTATTGATTTGGTGAAAATAGGGTTACAAGATGCGAATGTTGCGGTGGGTTTGATAATGGCGAAAGTAAATACAATTCGAATAGAGTTTTTAATGGTCCTGAACATGCGATTCTGACAATGGAATTACGTATAATATGGTATAAAATGGAGAATGGGATGAGGTTATTGATTGGGTGAAAACAGTTACAAGAAGCGAATATTGAGGTGAGTTTGATAATGACGAAAGTAAATACAATTCAAATAGAGTTTTTAATGGTCCTGAACATTCGATTCTGACAATGGAGTTATGTATAATATGGTATAAAATGGAGAATGGGATGAGGTTATAGATTGGTTGAAAACAGAGTAAAAAGAAGTGAATATTGAGGTGGGTTTAATAATGGCACAAGTAAATACAGTTCGAATAGAGTTTTTAATGGTCCTGAACATGCGATTCTGACAATGGAGTTATGTATAATATGGTATAAAATGGAGAATGGGATGAGGTTATAGATTGGTTGAAAACAGAGTAAAAAGAAGTGAATATTGAGGTGGGTTTAATAATGGCACAAGTAAATACAGTTCGAATAGAGTTTTTAATGGTCCTGAACATGCGATTCTGACAATAGAGTTGTGTATAATATGGTATAAAATGGAGAATGGGATGAGGTTATAGATTGGTTGAAAACAGAGTTACAAGAAGCTAATATTGAGGTGGGCTTGATAATGGTGAAAGTAAATACAATTCGAATAGAGTTTTTAATGGTCCTGAACACGCGATTCTGACAATGGAGTTACGTATAATATGGTATAAAATGGAGAATGGGATGAGGTTATAGATTGGTTGAAAACAGAGTAAAAAGAAGTGAATATTGAGGTGGGTTTAATAATGGCACAAGTAAATACAGTTCGAATAGAGTTTTTAATGGTCCTGAACATGCGATTCTGACAATAGAGTTGTGTATAATATGGTATAAAATGGAGAATGGGATGAGGTTATTGATTGGTTGAAAACAAAGTAAAAAGAAGCTAATATTGAGGTGGGTTTGATAATGGCGAATGTAAATACAATTCGAATAGAGTTTTTAATGGTCCTGTACATGCGATTCTGACAATGGACTTACGTATAATATGGTATAAAATGGAGAATGGGATGAGGCTATTAATTGGGTGAAAACAGAGTTACAAGAAGCGAATATTGAGGTGGGTTTTGATAAGGGCGAAAGTAAATACAATTCGAAGAGTTTTTAATGGTCCTGAACATGCGATTCTGAGAATGGAGTTATGTATAATATGATATAAAAAGTAGAATGGTATGAGGTTATAGATTGGTTGAAAACAGAGTAAAAAGAAGTGAATATTGAGGTGGGTTTAATAATGGCACAAGTAAATACAGTTCGAATAGAGTTTTTAATGGTCTTGAACATGCGATTCTGACAATAGAGTTGTGTATAATATGGTATAAAATGGAGAATGGGATGAGGTTATAGATTGGTTGAAAACAGAGTTACAAGAAGCTAATATTGAGGTGGGCTTGATAATGGCGAAAGTAAATACAATTCGAATAGAGTTTTTAATGGTCCTCAACACGCGATTCTGACAATGGAGTTATGTATAATATGGTATAAAATGGAGAATGGGATGAGGTTATAGATTGGTTGAAAACAGAGTTACAAGAAAGTAATATTGAGGTGGGCTTGATAATGGTGAAAGTAAATACAATTCGAATAGAATTTTTAATGGTTCTGAACATGCAATTCTGACAATGGAGTTACGTATAATATGGTATAAAATGGAGAATGGGATCAGGTTATTGATTTGGTGAAAATAGGGTTACAAGAAGCGAATGTTGCGGTGGGTTTGATAATGGCGAAAGTAAATACAATTCGAATAGAGTTTTTAATGGTCCTGAACATGCGATTCTGACAATGGAATTACGTATAATATGGTATGAAATGGAGAATGGAATGAGGTTATTGATTGGGTGAAAACAGAGTTACAAAAGCGAATATTGAGGTGGGTTTAATAATGGCGAATGTAAATATAATTCGAATAGAGTTTTTCATGGTCCTGAACATGCGATTCTGACAATGGAGTTATGTATAATATGGCTTAAATGGAGAATGGGATGAGGTTATTGATTGGGTGAAAATAGAGTTACAAGAAGCGAATGTTGAGGTGAGTTTGATAATGGTGAAAGCAAATACAATTGGAATAGAGTTTTTAATGGTCCTGAACATGCGATTCTGACAAAGGAGTTACGTATAATATGGTATAAAATGGAGAATGGGATGAGGTTATTGATTTGGTGAAAATAGGGCTACAAGAAGCGAATGTTGCGGTGGGTTTGATAATGGCGAAAGTAAATACAATTCGAATAGAGTTTTTAATGGTCCTGAACATGCGATTCTGACAATGGAATTACGTATAAGATGGTATAAAATGGAGAATGGGATGAGGTTATTGATTGGGTGAAAACAGAGTTTCAAGAAGCCAATATTGAGGTTGGTGTGATAATAGCGAAAGTAAATACAATTCGAATAGAGTTTTTAATGGTCCTGAACATGCGATTCTGACAATGGAGTTACGTATAATATGGTATAAAATGGAGAATGGGATGAAGTTACTGATTGGGTGAAAACAGAGTTACAAGAAGCGAATATTGAGATGGGTATGATAATGGCGAAAGTAAATACAATTCGAATAGAGTTTTTAATGGTCCTGAACATGCAATTCTGCCAATGGAGTTACGTATAATATTGTATAAAATGGAAAATGGGATGAGGTTATTATTTGGGTGAAAACAGTTACAAGAAGCGAATATTGAGGTGAGTTTGATAATGACGAAAGTAAATAAAATTCGAATAGAGCTTTTAATAGTCCTGAACATGCGATTCTGACAATGGAGTTATGTATAATATGGTATAAAATGGAGAATGGGATGAGGTTATTGATTGGGTGAAAACGGAGTTACAAGAAGCTAATATTGAGGTTGGTTTGATAATGGAAAAAGTAAATACAATTCAAAATAGAGTTTTTAATGGTCCTGAACATGCGATTCTGACAATGGAGTTATGTATAATATGGTATAAAATGGAGAATGGAATGAGGTTATTGATTGGGTCGAAACAGAGTTACAAAAGCTAATATAGAAGTGGGTTTAATAATGGCGAATGTAAATATAATTCGAATAGAGTTTTTCATGGTCCTGAACATGCGATTCTGACAATGGAGTTATGTATAATATGGCTTAAATGGAGAATGGGATGAGGTTATTGATTGGGTGAAAATAGAGTTACAAGAAGCGAATGTTGAGGTGAGTTTGATAATGGTGAAAGCAAATACAATTGGAATAGAGTTTTTAATGGTCCTGAACATGCGATTCTGACAAAGGAGTTACGTATAATATGGTATAAAATGGAGAATGGGATGAGGTTATTGATTTGGTGAAAATAGGGCTACAAGAAGCGAATGTTGCGGTGGGTTTGATAATGGCGAAAGTAAATACAATTCGAATAGAGTTTTTAATGGTACTGAACATGCGATTCTGATAATGGAGTTACGTATAATATGGTATAAAATGGAGAATGGGATGAAGTTATTGATTGGGTGAAAGCAGAGTTTCAAGAAACGAATATTGAGGTGGATTTGATAATGGCGAAAGTAAATACAATTCGAATAGAGTTTTTAATGGTCCTGAACATGCAATTCTGCCAATGGAGTTACGTATAATATGGTATAAAATGGAAAATGGGATGAGGTTATTATTTGGGTGAAAACAGTTACAAGAAGCGAATATTGAGGTGAGTTTGATAATGACGAAAGTAAATAAAATTCGAATAGAGCTTTTAATGGTCCTGAACATGCGATTCTGACAATGGAGTTATGTATAATATGGTATAAAATGGAGAATGGGATGAGGTTATTGATTGGGTGAAAACGGAGTTACAAGAAGCTAATATTGAGGTTGGTTTGATAATGGAAAAAGTAAATACAATTCAAAATAGAGTTTTTAATGGTCCTGAACATGCGATTCTGACAATGGAGTTATGTATAATATGGTATAAAATGAAGAATGGGATGAGGTTATTGATTGGTTGAAAACAGAGTAAAAAGAAGCGAATATTGAGGTGGGTTTGATAATGGCGAAAGTAAATACAATTTGAATAGAATTTTTAATGGTCCTGAACATGCGATTGTGACAATGAAGTTACGTATAATATGGTATAAAATGGAGAATGGGATGAGGTTATTGATTGGGTGAAAACAGTTACAAGAAGCGAATATTAAGGTGAGTTTGATAATGACGAAAGTAAATACAATTCGAATAGAGTTTTTAATGGTACTGAACATGCGATTCTGACAATGGAGTTACGTATAATATGGTATAAAATGGAGAATGGGATGAGGTTATTGATTGGGTGAAAACAGTTACAAGAAGCGAATATTGAGGTGAGTTTGATAATGGCGAAAGTAAATACAATTCGAAGAGTTTTTAATGGTCCTGAACATGCGATTCTGACAATGGAGTTACGTATAATATGATATAAAAAGAAGAATGGGATGAGGTTATTGATTGGTTGAAAACAGAGTAAAAAGAAGTGAATATTGAGGTGGGTTTAATAATGGCGAAAGTAAATACAGTTCGAATAGAGTTTTTAATGGTCCTGAACATGCGATTCTGACAATGGAGTTACGTATAATATGGTATAAAATGGAGAATGGGATGAAGTTATTGATTGGGTGAAAGCAGAGTTTCAAGAAACGAATATTGAGGTGGATTTGATAATGGCGAAAGTAAATACAATTCGAATATAGTTTTTAATGGTACTGAACATGCGATTCTGATAATGGAGTTACGTATAATATGGTATAAAATGGAGAATGGGATGAAGTTACTGATTGGGTGAAAACAGAGTTACAAGAAGCGAATATTGAGATGGGTATGATAATGGCGAAAGTAAATACAATTCGAATAGAGTTTTTAGTGGTCCTGAACATTAAAAACTGAGAAACCGATCCATTCGAAGATAGTTATAGTAGAAGGAAATGTATAAATATGAAGGAATATAATTTTTCTAATACATATTATTTAATTCCCTTATCTCAATTTCCTTAAACCCTATAATATTTCCATGATACCACATCCCTTCCCAAAACTATGAACGGAGGGTAAAATTTGTTTATGTATAAAAGAATAATTAAATTGGTCGCATCAAACTTATAACTAACGAAAACACCTAAAGTCCTTATAAGGACTACCAGAATTATCAAAAAAGTGAAAAGAAAATATTGAAATAGAAAATTCAAAAGTCCTTTTAAGGACTACCTAATTAATCAACATAGTGTAAAAAAGTTTATGAAAACAATTCTGAAAGATCTTAAAAATGACTATCAAATAACAAGACAAGGCGTTATAAAAAGTTGTACTGTAATTTGAAGAGATGAACTTTTATTCAATATTAATTAACTCGCAATATTACAAATCCCAAAACGAAATTTTTTACCAATTTTGAAGTTTCAAATTCGCTATTTTCTATTACTCGTAGATGAGTGACCTAGTGGCCTGAAAAAATTTCGTCTCACCAGTTTGCCGTAGTTTCATATAAAAGAGAACGTAAAAAAATAAATTTTGAAGGAACAATTTGAAATAGAACAGAAACTAATATTTTTCAGTTGAAAGTCATAAATGCACTTAAAAAATTTGGTACGAAAGAGGAAAAACTTTCCTTATCATTTTACACTCACAGTCCATTCAAACAACGTATTGAAGGATGCATATAAACCACGCCGTAGCAATGTAATCATTGTGTAGTAAACTCAGTGTGTCATATCTTGTTAAATATGTGTTAGACAGATCGAATTCTTATCAATGTCTCATATCTTGTTAGACAGATCGTTCATGCAACGGCCGATGAAGCATACAAGGTAAATTAGAAGTCGAGCCAAAGACACACATTATCTTATTTTTTTTTCAATAGTAACTTGACACTTTTGATTTCTTACTGTGAACGCACCCTTAATCCAATCAGTGCGCTGTCGCTGTCAAAACACTTAATAACTTAAACATTTTCGTCATGCAAAGACTCACGAACGAAGAACATTTACAAGTAATTAAAAATTACTACGGAAATTCCGGGTCGGTGATTGCAACTTTAAGAGCGCTTACGCCAATTTTGGGTCGTCATTCTCGCCCGAGTAGACAAGCAGTTTACAATTTGGTGAGAAAATTTGAGTCAACATATTCACTGTTGAATGTCTCCGTGCTAGTGAGATAACGCAGCGGTCGCAGCGCCGAGAATATTACTGGCGTTGAAGCGTCCGTCGCAAACGCTCCAAATCAGTCGATTCCACGGCGTCCTCAGTTGTTGGGCATCAGTCAGGCCGCACTATGGCGTTTTTTTGCGAAAGGATCTTTGCCTGCAACCTTACAAGATCAAGTTAACTCAAGAACTAAAGCCACTTGACCATATGAAGTGACGCACGTGCTCAGATTGGGCTCTAGAGAAGTTTGCCGAAAATGACGACTTTCATCGCAAAATCATCTTCAGTGATGAAACGCATTTTTGGTTGAATGGCTTCGTCAACAAACAAAAAATGCTTTATTAGAGTGCTGCAAACTCTCATATGCTTCATGAAACACCACTTAATCCACAAAAAGTGTCTGTACGGTGCGGTTTTCATGCCGATGGCGTCATTGGGCCATTTTTCTTCGTTGATGAAAATTACCATCACGTTACAGTCAATGGTGAACGCTACAGAGACATGTTGCAGCGTTATTTCTTCGATCAATTGCATGTGCTGGACATCAGTGATATGTGGTTTTAACAAGACGGTGCTACATCCCACACAGCGGGAGAAACAATAGACTTATTGAATTCCAAGTTCGGTGAACGTGTTATATCGAGAAAAGGTCCTGTCGATTAGCCGCCGAGATCTTGTGATTTAACATCTCAAGACTTTTTTCTGTAGGGCTACGTTAAATCGATGGTCTATACCACCAAGCCAGCGACGTTAGAGGACCTAAGAGCCCCAAAATCGAACGAGAAATAGCGGCCATTCCGGTCGAATTGTGTGGCCGAGTCATCGAAAATTGGCTCCAACGAATCTACAGCTGCAAGCGTGCCTGTGGTGGACATACCATATGGCCGAAGTCGAATTTCATTCATAATTGCATTGATTGTACTTTAAGGCAATAATAAAAGTTTTGATATATCTTAAATGGTTTGCGAGATATTTAAAAAAAAAGTTGTCAAGTTCTTATTCAAAAACCCTTTACTTACTGCTTTATATATATTAGGAGTGTATATTTTTATTGTCAAACCCAGAAACATGATTAATCGGATAATTTACACACACAATAATAAAAACTGGAACAAACGCATTACCTGGCTCTCGTTCAAAATTTTTACCGTTACGTTTTTTTTATAGCGATTAGATCACCTATAAATAATTAAGTCTGCCCATTTTTTTTGCAAACTTTTTTTCCAAAAAAATTGGGAAGGAATTTATAATAAAACAAATTATTTCAAATATTAATTTTAAATTTTCTTATGCCTTTATACAATTTTTATTTGAATAACATAAAATTCAATAATATTTAATTATAATTTTATATTTATATAAAAAAAAAAATTAAATAATTATACGATTTTACAATAATAACGAACATATTTTGAATATAATTAATTATTATTTAAATGTTTATAATTTGTTCAATTATTATTATTATTATGGTATTATTATAATTATTATTATTTTCATATTTTTTATTCCAAGATTATTTTTTGTCGAAGTAATTTTTAACTTAAAATAAATATCCAGTATCTACTGTTTGTATTTATATGCTTTCTTTCATTTTTATACTGTTTGTTCTATTCAATTTTCAAAATATGTTCTTTTCATTTACATATGTGAAGCACTTATGGTTTAGAAATAATAATAAAAAAAAAGTTTTCCCTTCAACTTATAGAAATTATTTAAAAAAGCATATAATTATGTTTGTTGTTTATTTTTTTTTTATCAATTACAATTCAAATTTTAGTATTCGTGTATTATTTTTACAATTAATTAGATTTATTGATTTTTTTTTTCTCTTGCATTCATTTATATTTAAATTTAACAAAATCTTTTTGATTTTAAAACAATTTGTTCTTATTTTACAATTTATATATTAGAAAAAAATTCCATCGTAAAATAATGATAATAAATGAAGAATAAAAATAATTATATTTATTATAAAATAATTTTTTATAAATTATAAAAAATAGAAACAAAAACAAAATAAAATTAAAAATAATATGATTATCGTGTTCCTATTTACTTAAGGATTATTTTATAATTTTATATTTACAAAATTACACATAAATTTAGCAAAGATCTTTAAAAGATCCTTTTTTTTTAACAGTGACAACAGCCCCATATTTTAATTTAAGTAATACTAAAAATCATAAAGAAAATTATATATTTTATTTAATTATTTTTTTTTTAATAAAAGAAAAATGTTTTTAATTTGTTTTTTTTTTTTTCATAAACAGATGGAGTTAATATAGAGTCTTAGGATAACCAATCCGAAACGATTAAATAAATAGGATAATGTGAATAAATGTAGGATTTTCTTTATATTTTTGAAACAATAATTGGGAAGGTTTTTTTTCTTCTATATTTTAATATAATTTGTTCTGTAATTTGTAATATTTTCTATTTCAGCAACAAGGATTAAAGTCGATTTTATTCAGAGATCCTTTTTATTACTAACAAAAGATCGGGTTATTCATTTTGTGGCTCGGAAAGTATAGCCGCATAATTTCAAAGCTATTATACATAAATACCATTCAAAGGTTTTCCATTCTATATTATGGATCGATTTACTTTTTAAAAATGCATAAAAATTGGAGCTAATTGGTTGCTGGAACAGCCGGCTTTGGATGATGATTTTCTAACAAAATTTTCATCTGTGATGAGGATCATTTCTTAATCTTTGGATGTCATATATGGGGCCCTCAAAACCAACAAGTAACTGTGGAGAAGTCAGTGAAAGTCATACTTGATTTAGTACTTTTATTACAGTGCTTGGATTAAATAATACTTGGATAGGCCCGTACGTCAGATTTTCATATATGTATACGCAATTTTCTATCTGAATTATTGCAAATGCGGCGAGAAATGGTACTGCTTACATATATTTATGTAGATTTTTTTATGTAGATATGACACCCAATGACATCTAGTTATTGTAATAGAAATTTTTATATTTTCGAAATATCAATCAAATTTTGTAGACTTTCGGAGAATTTTAAAACACGCCATTCTCCATGAAGTGGTAGCATATCGAAATGCTTGTTGCGGAGTGAAAATTTAAATGCAGTTTTATTAAATTTTAAATAGTTTACGAACAAGTAAGTATTAATTAATGCATTTACATAAATATTGTTATTTTTCATGACTGTGCGTTCTTACGAATGTATTGTCGAAAAAATTTGGACAGAATTTTTGTGTAGAAGCCTACCCAGTTCATCTATAATCTAATTTGCATTGTGTTGAATATGAAAATGACTTTTTTTCTAATACAATCGATGGGATGATCGTTTATTTTATTTGTCCCAATTTTCTGACAACTTTTCCCATTGCGTTCTTCTATAATCTAAGGAATAATTTAAAGTAATTGCAATTGTCAATGTTCTTGTAATAGTGTCACCTTTTGAAAATTGTCTAATATTTTGAACAGCTCTTTCACTCTAAGCATTTAACTATTTTACAATAATTGTATTTCGAATAAACCGAGGTATTAACATAGCAATTGTAAGTATATATTTTAGAATATATATATAAATACTTATATATCGAAGGGGCTTTTCAATAGGTACTCCTAATCATTGACAGCCTATTAGTTTAATGTTTGAAAAGAGAGCGCTGCCCAAATTTTGTGAAAAAATCATCTTTAGCGCATTTTTGCCTGAATGTCTACTTAAACAAACAAAATTGTCAAATTAAGGATGAAAAGCAATCACAACAGTTACAGGAGCTTCCTTTGAATCGAGAAGAACTTACTATGTGGTGTGAATTTTGGTCGGAAAGTGTGAAACTTTTTGAAATTTGAAGAAGAAGAGATCATTTTGGTTTATTCTGAGCACTGAGTCCATATGCTAAGTGGTTTTTTTTTTTGCCTGAACTTAAAGATTTTAGTCAAAACTGTGTGTGGTTTTAGCACACAATGTGCCAAGATTTGGCTTTATTGCGCAAAATTTTCTCAGATCATTCTTTTGTGAGACAACGCAAACGATAGTGGTTAGGAAGACAATGCTCAAATTTTAGAGCGTTTAAAAACCAACAACCGGCAAGCAATGGCCAACTTTGATCCTGAAATGTGTGATAAAAAACCGTTCAAAATTACCTCAAATTAATCGAGTCATTCAAGAATGAATTATGCTAGCCACGTGAATGATGTTTTACTCCATACAAATAATGTTATTTAATAAAAGTTCCATTGAAGTGTCTATAATTTAGTTCTACTTTCACATGCAAATGTTTGAATAATCCTCTATGTATAATCGACAATAATCAGACTAATTGTACAATTATATATTGTGGAATAAACTTTTTCCAAATGTAGATATTTCGATATATATTTTTTCAAAACAGGATATTCAAACAAAAAAATAAAAATTCATTTTCAAATCGAAATTCTTGCAAACGTAATTTTTGTAATGCAAATAAGGAAAAATTTTTAAAAATTTGGGTGACTAAAAAAAAATTATTTGAAATTCGTAAATTATCTATTATTATTAATGAGAAAAAAAATTAATTAAAAATGCATTCATTAAAATTGTCTTTTAACAATAAAAATTTAAAAAAAAAAAAAAAACCAGTATAGCAGATGTTATTGTTAATTTACTTAATTTGTGTCTTAAAATTCATTTTTATTAAGTTTGATGTTTTTTGTTGTTGATCTTTTGTAATTACAATTATTAAAGATTATTTTTGAAATTAAATATTTAATAGTTTCCATGAATTTGAAAAAGGTTATGAATTTTTTATGGATTTTTAATGATAATAATTCACAATATTTTCTTTTTGTTATTTTATAATTAATTTTTTATCCATTTTTTTTTTTGTTCTGTACAATTTTAGCCCCCATTTTTATTTTAAAAATAATCTAGTATCACTTCGATATTTAATCGTTAAAAACTATTATAAGTTCCTTTCCTTAATATTTTTTTTTTCTTTCAATGATTTATTCTTTAATTTTTCTTTTTCTATAATTTTTTTTTAATTTAATTTTTACACATCATTTTTATTTTAGTTTTATTAATAATAATTGTATTTAATTTCTATTTTATATTTTATTCCATGATGATCGTTTCTAAATTGTTTTTTGTGATTTAGAAAAAAAATTTTTTTTTTAGTGAAATATTATTAATTTGTTTGGTTTTTATTTATCATATCTATTGTTTTTTTTTTTTTTTTTAAAGATGTTTACTTTTTTTTCTTTTGTGTTTTTTCTTCTTCTTAGAGTTATACAGATTTTGTAGTTAATTCTGAATACATTTTTTGTTTTTAAATAGTTAATTTAATTTTATCTAAAAATATTTACAGACATTTAAATTTTTATATAATTATTTTTGTTTTTTTTTTTTCTTTTTTAAATTCAATTTTATTTTCGTATCTCATTATTAAGAATTTCGTTTATTTTTAATTAATTTTCTATATAAAATTAATCGGTTTTATTTTTCAAATCATTGACTAAGATCGCCTTTTTATGCATAGATTTCATGTTTTGGTTGAACAATTTTCAGATAATATTGCTACTAATAATTTTTTTTAGCAAAATTAAAGTCATAAAAAAATATTTTTTAAATATTGAAAATTATTATTTTTTTTTTGGAACAATCATAGATAACATAATCTTTTTATGTTATATATTTTTCAAATTTCTGAGAAGGTAAATTTTTTTTTGTAATAAAGTTTTTCTTATATAATTGTAAGGAGCACTGAAATTTTAACAGATTTACATTTATAATGTTAAAAATTTTATACATAAATTGTAATTGAAGTTCTAATAATCACGTTTAACCTTAGAGAATATAGAGATATTGGAGATGGAAAAGATACAAGACACGGAATACATAAGGAATTGAGTGTGGCCATTTTTTCAATACACTTTTTTATATTGCAGTTCTCAATGTGATCACGCGGGCGCTACTACTACCATCTGTTGAGGATTATGTGCAATGCAAAAAATTTGATGAAATATTTCCAGAAATAACTTTTACAAATATTTTTAATTTATTTTCTATCCGGTTTTAGCAAAAAATATTTGCAATATATTCATTTAAAAAAAAATACTCTAACACGTTTTTCATATACGTTCGCGCTGTAACTCTTAATTTAAAATTTCTTACAGTGATCAATCTACCTTCTACAGAACAAAATTGAACTACTCTTATTTTATTGGAATTCAATTAGAATGTGGATAAGTCTTAGAGTAGCATGGTGTGACTGTATCTTGTATCTATTTGCCTCCTTTTATTGCAACGCCACCACAGAAATTTACAAAATGAAACGGCTGATAATAAAATACACCGCTTAGCATCTAGCGGCGTTATGTAAAACCACTTTAATATTTTTATTTTTTGTTATCCATCTTGGATTATGACAGTGTCAGCATAGATATATACATGTATTAAAGGGAGTAAACTGCAAACATAAAATTGAAGTTATAGATGAATTTTTATAAATAACATTCAAAATAAAAATATGACAAGTATAGAATATTGAAACACTGCACAATAGCATAAATTATTATATTGAACATGACCAATAATCGAAAAGTTTCCAACAGAAACTTTCATGCTTGATTTAGTACTTTTATTACAGTGCTTGGATTAAAGAATACCTGAATAGGCCCGTACGTCAGATTTTCGTATATGTGCACGAAATTTTCTGCCTAAATTATTGCAAAAGCGTCGAAAAATCTTACTGAGTGCATACATTTATGTAGATTTTTTTATGTAGTTATGACAACCACTGACATCTAGTTATTGTAATAGAAATTTTTGTATTTTCTAAATATCAGTCAAATTTTGTAGACTTTCGGAGAGTTCTAAAACACGCCATTCTTCATGAAGTGGTAGCACATCGAAATGCTTGCATACTTTTGTTATGATTAATGTTGACATGTAGATGCTTGTCGCGTATTAAAAATTGTACTACGGTTTTATTAAATTTTAAATAGTTTACGAACAAGTAAGTATTAATTAATGCATTTGCATAAATAGTGTTATTTTTCATGACTGTAAATAAGAAGTGTTTCGTAAAAAGTTAGTTAGCAAGTGTGTGCGTTCTTACGAATGTATTGTCGAAAAAATTTGGAAAGAATTTTTGTGTAGAGGCCTATCCAATTCATCTATAATCTAATTTGTGGTGTGTTGAATATGAAAATGACTTTTTTTCTTATATAATCGATGGGATAATCGTTAATTTAATTTGCCCGAATTTTCTGACAACGTTTCCCATTGCGTTCTTCTATAATCTAAGGAATAATTTAAAGTAATTACAATTGTCAATGTTCTTGTAATAGTGTCACCTTTTGAACATTGTCTAATCTTTTTCACTCTTTATATAACTATACTCTGAGCGTTTAACTATTTTACAATAATTGTATTTCGAATAAAATTAGATATTAACATAGCGATTGTAATTCTATATTTTAGGATATATATGTATAAAAACTTATATATTGAAGGGGCTTTTCAATAGGTACACCCAATCTTTGATTAATGTTTGAAAAGATATTTTCTTTTTTAGTTTAATGTTTGAAAAGACAGGGCTGTCAAAATTTGATGAAAAAATCATCTTCAGCGACAAAGCGTATTTTTGGCTGAATGTCTACTTCAACAAGAAAAATTGTCAGATTAAGGATGAGAAGCAACCACATTAATTACAGGAATCTTCTTTGAATTTAGAAGAACTTACTGCCTGGAGTGTAGGTTGGCGTGACAATAACTGTGAATTATAATGACTGATTTTTTTGGTCTCCAATTGGATAATATGGACTTGGATAATATATATTTTTAATAGGACAACTGCTTTATACGATTTGCAACACAACAGTTTAAACAAGTGACTTATTACAGACAAAATTTCCGCGCCTCATAATTTCGAGACATGCTCATGTCAGCTGGCAGTCAAGATCGTCCTTAGACTTTTTTCTATAAGGCTACGTTGAATCAACGTATTGAAGAAGATCTTCATAGAAACTATTACTGAGATTCAGCCTGATTTATGCGGAAGAGTCATTTGAGATTTTTTTGTTGTTAATTCTGCATTAAAGATATCCATTATAGCTCAAATAAAGCTCTTTTTATTAGATTTTAAATATCAAACGCACCGTTAAATATCATACACGTATATATAATAATTATAAATAATGTTTTAATTCGAATAGCTCGAAATCTGATTATTGTAGTTAATAGTAATTTGAAAAATATATATTTAGATTGTTAGTATATGGGAATTTTAAAAATTGTAAACCATTTGCGGCATGTGAATTAAATAACATTTGCAATAAAAAAATAATCACTATGACTTAAATTATATTTTTGATATTTGCTTAAATTGTAAAATTTTCTCAATTGCAATTGGTCTATTGTTCCAAAACATTAAAGTAAATACCTTCGATTTATTTAAAAGCGTACACTAATGAAATTTGAATTGAAAAATGTTCTTTTATGCACACAGTGTTCAAAGTATTTGAAATATAATTGATGAAAATGACTCCATTTTAATTGAATCGTCAACGCTGCGCCATCGGTTGTATTTATTACTTAAACGATTTTCATTCTTTTCTTGATATTTTCTTTGCACATTTCCGCATTTGCAATTCGTTCATATAAAATATTTTAATTTTATTTTATATATATTATTTATTTTTTTTTACCTATATTTTATTTAATTATGATTACTATTAATTTTTTTTTGTCTTCATTTATTTTTTTTTTACATATATAATTTTTCTTTTTTTTCTTTATATATATATATATATATACTTTTAAATATAAAAAACCTGTTCCTTATTTAATAATTATTTTTATATAAAGAATTATCTTTTTTTTTTTAAATAGTTATCTTAATTAGTAATTTATGAATTTTTTTCTTCTTCAATTATTTATATATAAATATATATATATATATATATTTATGTATACATATATAATATATTTTTTAATTGTATGTTTTTATATACTATTTCCTTGTTTTTAATAATTTAAATTTTCTCTTTTTTTTTTGTTCTTATTATAATTTTTTTTTTAACTAATATTTCTTTTAGTTGAATATAATTCCATTCATTATGTAATTCAAACATTACGAAACCTAAACTTTTATTCTGTTCAGTCATCTATTTATAAATATCCTGATTAATAGTGATAGTCCTGTTATGGACCATATTGATATCCAATTATTAGAAATTGGATTTGATGAACTTGTATCACCACATTTACCTAAAATAGAAATAATAATTTCTTTTTTTATAAAAATAGTCAATTTTATGCAATTAAAATATTTCCAGAAATAGTAAATTTTTAATTCATTTAAAATACAAGTTAGATTGAAATAAATAAATTTTGTTTTGTTTGTTTTGTGTTTTTTTTTTTTTTAATAAATATTGACAACTAAAATAAAGGTTTTTTTTCGAATCAAAGAACATTTTTAGCATCTATTATTAAACTTAGGTAAACAACGTTTGTTTAAGATTTAATATAATAAAATACCTAAGATTTTCTAAAGTAATTAAAATCAGAAAAAATTCTATTAAAATTAATCCGAAATTATATTAAGAATAAGGATCAAAAATCTTTTTGTAAAATGTTGTAAAAGAATTATTGATAGACATGTAAATACGTATGACTTACCGAACACAGTTAAATTCGCAAGTAAGTGACGATCCTGTAGTTTTTGTAGGCTACGATGACAGGAATCGCTGATGACGAGCTTAACCGCATTTCCATCTAATGGCCAATAACTAATACATACACCATGTTGAGTTCCGGCATGTCTAGCTATTATATACACAGTACCATTTTCAGTCCAAGATCCGTGACAGGAATACACTAAAATGGAAAATAATCAAACATTTGTAGTTTTACTATACAAAAACGTAACATTTGGATAATTCGATATTTTCACAGTAATTAAAATGAACACATATGGACAGTCTTATTTTAATCATATTCATAATAATTAAATATCTTTGGATCGATTTATTTAAATGTGGATGGAAAAATGATTTATTGTTTATTTATAAAAACATCTATTTTCGTATGCATACGTTTTTTTTTATTTTTTTTTTTCAATAAACAATCATAACATAATTATTGTAATAAATTATTGTTAACAAAATTTCACTAATCATAATAATTTTCAAAGAATTAAATTTTACTTTTGTAGTAAAATCTAATAATTATAATGATGGTTTATTTAATGTGCATAATTTACTATACTGGCTAACTAATTGAAATATATTCGATACAGCCATAATTGAGTATATTATAGAGTCCAATTAAGGTCTCATTCTAGTATTTGATCAACATTCATAGCACAATTTGTCATATTTTTATGTTCATGTTTATGGAATATGTATAATTAATTGAAAATTACGAATAGACTAGAACTTAATTCATTAGTAATAGTATTAACAATAAACGTAATTTAGAAAAAATCATTTTATAGTATATTTGAAGCAAAGTTTTTGAATTATGATTATGAACGTTGCAGTAAAATTATTTTTCCTATTGAAAAAAAGGTGTTTTTTCCAAAATGCAATAAGATAATATTCTATTATTTGTACTAGAAACTATCTTAACTATCATAACATCTTATAAGTAAATTTTCAAGTGTCGTAGTTGAAACTTGAATGACGTCCTTTTTTTTGAGTGGTAAGTAATGAATTTTGAATATATTGTTTGGAAAAGCTTATATCATAAATTATGCTCTCTATTTATTTTTGAATCTTTCAGAGAATCTATTTGAAATAAATAAATAAAATATTGTAATAGAAAGAAGAAAAATGATATTTTTCATATTCTGCTTAAAAAGTCTCAAGTCTAGACTATTCAGCATTTAGAATTTAAACTAAAACTATCAGATGATTTTTTTGCTGTTCGGTTTTTCATATTTTTATTTTTGGCAGATCACGTATAACACGTGACTTATACCAAAGCCAGAAGTGCTCAGTGAGCAATACCATTAAGTGGAAAGACTTACAACCGAACAAGGCTTACAAATTATTGAACTTTATAATTAAAATTAGAGCTCTATGAAAAATGTGTTTTTTGAAGTGTAATAATTTTACAATATTGCACTTCAAACCTCAAACCCGTGTGCGTATAGTGTGTACAGAGGAAAAAATTGCTGCCGTAGCGTTCAGTGTTGGTGAAGAGCGCGATTTGTCCATTCGTCGCCGTTCACACCAATTGGGATTGTGCTACTCGGCTAAATGGTAGACTTTACGCAAGGATCTTGACGTGAAAGTATATAAAATACAGCTCGTGTAAAAACTGAAGCCGAACGACTCGAATTTTCGGTAAGTGAACCATCGAACAACTTGAGAAAAATCCATTTTTTTAGCAAAAAAAAAATGGTATTTAGCGACGAAGCTCATTTCTAGTTGAATGGCTATGTGACTAAGCAAAATTGTCGCCTTTGGTCTGATTAACAACCGCAGGTAGAACAACAACTGCCATTACACCCAGAAAAATTCACTGTTTGGTGCGGCTAAAGGGCCGGTGGAATCATCTTTAAAGATAACGATTGCCGCATCGTTATCGTCAAGGGCGCCCGCTATCGATCGATTATTTCGAATTTTTTTTTGCCCAAAATGCAAGAACTGTATTTGGTCGATATGTGGTTTTAACAAAACGGCGCTACATGCCATACAGCACGTGAAACAATGGACATATTGAGAAATGAGTTCGGTGAGCAATATATGGCCACCTAGATGTGCGAATTGACACCCTCAGGCCATTTTTTATGGGACTATGTGAATTCATTCGTCTATGCCGATAAGTCCGCATCACTTGCAGCTTTAGAAGACAACATTACACTTGTTATCAGCGAGATACCAGGCGATATGCTCGAAAAAGTGTTTCAAAATTGGATCTCTCGTATGAATCACTTAAAACGTAGTCGTAACCAACATTTATAGGAAATAATCTTTAAAAAGTAAATGGCACAAGCATTGATTTATCAACTTTTGCAATTTTTCTGCATTTTTTGTTGTTGAAATTGAACTCTTAAAAAATCACCCTATTATTTAAAAAATTATCCTGTAGCAATTTTTTTTTTTAGATTTTATTTCAAAACTATTTATCAGATTAAAAAATAGCATATATAAAAAAATTTCTTATTTAATTTTAAATAAAAATTATTAATCTTATCAAATTTTTTTTGTAAGTTTAATTATGCGCAATTAATAATTAAAGTTATCATACTATTTACCATGTAGCGAAGGCACAACCCACAGTATAGTGTACAGATTTTCATTCTTGTACAAAATAGTGAGTCGAACTTTGTTAAAACAGCCGACAAATCAAGTTCTGCTCAAAACACTCTTAATTTACGCTCTGAAATTGCAAAAGCACAGAGAGTAAGGTAAAAGCGCATAAGCAACACAAAGAACAATACACGTAAAAACATGCATTTACGCGGTTGATTGATTTTATTGGAAGATCGTATTATTCAACATACACGTACTCATATGTGTTGGTGCTTGAATTGTATTGTAATCATAAAAGATAAGCATTCAAATGTTTGTAGGTGTTTCTTGTTTCCTTTGAATAATAAAAGATCGAATAGTAACGTTTTCCAATATTTCCGACACTATATGTTAGTCATTTTGGAATTTTGCTGTATGTAAATAATAATACTTGTCGGGCGGCAAATCAACCAGCCGGAGGGATCTAACCAAACATTTTTTCGATTTGTACGCGAATGTCTTAACTACTGCGCTATCGAGTTCACTGTAAAGGACGTAGCTGATCATGAATCTCACCACGAATATTGTAAAATTACCAGTCAGTCCCATTACAAAGCAAAATGCCGATAGGAATTAAACAGTTTGTTGTTGTTATTTATAAGGTCTCTTAGACATGTGCCAGGGGCCACTTCATAGCCATTTGGCGACTCCATAGTACGTGTGGGAAGTTATCTGAGATAGAATTTTGTTATATTTTGTGGAACAGATTAGTATGTTGTAGAAGTTTAAATAGGGGACTAGGGAATAGAGTTGTTGGGTCTAGGAGCGCCATAATGGGAGGAATCCTGCTTGCGAAGTAATTCTTGATTACGTGGCATTTATGTACAATACGGATGATAGTGAAGTGGGTGCTACAGGATTGACAGTAGAGACGATTGGTGTTGCCAAAAAGGAAGTTATGAGCAAGAGCTTACTGTCGCTAAAAATAATAACGCTCTGTTGGCTGGGAAAATTGGTCGCAATTTCAATTACCGTTTTCATGGCCCACAGTCCCCGTAATACGGAGCTGTCCTATAAGGGAAGATTCGCGGATGCTGCAGCCAAAAAGTTCGACGACTGAAAAAGATGTAGTATAAAAGTCGATGATCTTTTAATCCGTCCAACTGTTAAAGGAAAGGTTTCCTTTATGTGTACGGATCAGTACTAGCCTTCTTAAACCTGTCAAGAGAAGCAGTCACTTTCAACTTTGCTCCCAACCACGGTTTCCAATGTGGATATGTAAGGGAAGTTTGAAAAACGAGGGGGTGGATGGATGAATTGCTTTCAAGATGGGATATAAATAAGGATGGCGATGATGAATTCCTTTTTGAACTGCGGGACATTATAATATTTTTGATTAAAGTGTGGAGGGTGTAATTGGGAAGGCATAAGTTTTTGTACATTAAATTTAGGCGAGTTTTTTGAAGATAGAAATAGATAGGTTTTCGACCAGTTTTTATCAGTATGGATTCCACCGGAGATGTCTGATGTGCTTCACTAGCTAGTCTAATGCAACGGTTTACCACTTCCTCGACTATCTTTTTCCCTGATATTGGCACACTGACACATATAGTGAGAAAATAGTGTAAGATTCCGGCCGAAAGGGTTTGATTAGTCTAATTAATTAAACAGTTTGTTGCAAGCAGAGATGAAAAAATGAAATTCACGATTGGCTGTATCCTTTGAAAATACCCGTTGGTTTTCGTCCTTAAATGAACTTTCAGAAAACTTGGTTATTTATCGCAACAGAAATTTTTTTATCTGATTATGATGTAATTTTTCAATGTGATAAAAAGTTTCAATAAACGTAAAAAAATATGTACTCTAATTCAGAGGAGGTTCTACAATAGTTTATAAAGTTCTTTCCTTAAAGGGCATACTGTTTTTAATTGGTTTCCTTTTAAACTCATCAGTGGTTTCCTTTTAAACTCATCACCTTTAAAAAAAAAAACTAAGAAAAAATTTCAAACAAATTGTGGGCATTGTTCTTTTTTATTTTGATATGTTCTTAGCTGCCCAATGTGGGTAGGTAGAATAATATTCTAAGGAATGTTGCTCTGAATAATATCAATTATCTGACTACCGACAGTATTTTATAGTAATTATTTTTCCATTTATTTATTTAGAAATTTAAGAGAAATCTATATTTATCTAGGCATAGTTTGTTTGGAAACAAACTCAACTAAACATACCTTCATCGTCGTTATCATTATTACACTGTGGCTTAACGTCGATTATACTCGATTCAGTACAACCGATCCATAATTGTCGTTGGGCATTGTAATTGACAACACAGCCAGGAGCATCACGACGGTTCCTTTGCGTCTCATTGGCCTGACCAGATTGTGTAATGATGAGTTTCGAAGTAACATCGTTCGTAGCAAGGTCCTCTGGGAATGTGTGCGCTTCACCCAATAACATTTTTGTTAATTTCGATTCGGAAAAAGATATTTTTGCTAACACAGATGACGATGATGATGATGATGACGAAGACGACGACAAACTGTCTGACTCTTCAGTTGTAATAGGTCCACCAGGAATTCGTTCTTTTACAATTATTTCCTGGGCAGTAGCATCTATAGCTGCACGTCTGTTCCTAATTGGTAAGCCGCGTGTGTGTGAGTGCCATGATGATTGTCCAAACTCTTCCGAATTTCGAAAGCTCAAAGTTGTATGCCTAGAATTTCAAAATATATTTTTATATAAGCGTTTTCGGCAGAGACTATTTATACAGCTGATGTTGTCTATGAAGATTATTTAGTCAATTTAAAATGGACGAAATCAGTTTTTTCTTCTTCTTCATAAAAATATATTAAATAACTCTAATATGATAATAGGTTCGAATTCAAATTAAAGAAATACTTAACAACAAACGCAGAGAGAAAAAAAATTTACTATATATTAAGAAAAGCATCAAGAAAATCGTGATTATTTATCTAAAAAAAAAAAAAAAACCAATTTGATTATTTTTAACTTTGATTATGCTAAGTGACAGGGTATATTAGAATTAAGAAAAAAAAAGTAAAACATAAAAAGGAATAGTCTCTAGGATAACCAAAATTAATAAAAAAAGAGAATTAAATATTAAAAAAAGGATTTATTCTTCTATGTACTTATGTATATATATTGTTTATGAAGTATAAATGTTTGGTAAATTTGAATTTGAATTTTAGGCATTTTTCTTTTGAATATTTTCATGTTTTCATTTTTTTTTTCTTTCCATTTCGACCGGAATGAGATTGAATTCATGCTGTTCATAAAATTGGCAAGGCTGTTTTTAGGTCTTTTGCCTAAACAAATATGTATCAACACAAAATTTCAATTAACAAATTACCTTTTATGTCCTTGGTCATGATGATGATGGCCATGCTGTGAGTGGACCTTGTTGTTGTGGTTGCGCTTTCGCCTCAGTACTATCGGCGGTGGCCCGATTGCTCCTTTAAATGTGTACAGGCCTTCTAAAGGACACGTTTGGGATTCAGAATTGCTCGCTATAGATTAAATAGAGAAAAAAGAAACCGTGTTTTATTTATATGCAAAATTGTATTACATTTTATTTTTATTGCTATTTCGTTTTTAGGTCGCTTTACCTACTCGATTTATGAGGTTTTCACTTGCCTCTTTTTTCATGCATACATTTACTTTCAGCTCCATTTTTTTAAGCATAAATATTTATAATATATATTCTTTTTTACTATACAACTAATTTTCTTCTCTATACGTACATATCTGCGAGTTATATGAATAAATTTATCTCAATGAGTTATCGTGTATTACACGTATCATATGTGAGATGATATTTAAAAATAAATTTTGTTGTTAAAGCTAAGAGAAACAAATTGAAAAGAATTTATTCAGAAAAATATGTATATATATATATATATATATATAATAATACTATAATCAAAATAAGGAAAAAGCTTTTCTTAAAATTTGTTATAGAATTTTGTTATTACGATCGAGAAAGGGTAAATGAATTGAAAAAAAACCCACTAGAAATAATTTTATTATTATATCTACGTCAGAGTATACATACAAAATGTATAAAATTCAATAGTCCTTGTATATGAATCCGCATATATTGGTTTCAAGGATATAATATTTTTCGCTTCGGTAAGGATATACCATATTTTCAAGCATATCGTTATACACTTTGTTATATACATTTTATTTTTTCCATATATAAAAATTTAAGAGAACAGATGTTTGGTTTATCGTTTCTGTTGTTAGTATTAAATATTTTTGTTAGTATCTAAGGGTTGACTATGTATACAACTATTGAAAAGTATAAATAGCAGATTAAACGAGAAAACTAATATCTGCGCGAACAGTTTTTGTGATTTACCAAATGACAAAATGAAAGTGGAAAATAACAAAAATGAATTACTAATAAAACGAGATTTTTGTTTTTTTTTTTGTTTTTATAAAGGAAAAGGATACACAGGATGATATTGCAAAATATAAAAACTGAAAAACTATTTTCTCTTTTGTTTTGTTGGCCATATATTTTTTTAATATCTTTATGATTTTTTTTCCTTTCTGTTTATAGTTATTAAAATTTGTGTTATTATTTTTCTTTTTTTATCCCAATACAAACAAATGATAGTGATTTTTTCTTTTTTTTTTTGGTTATATATACATATATGATTATGTTTTTCCGTAAGGATGAGTTTTAATTGGACTTTTGATTATTAAAATTTATCCGAAAATTTTTGTTGTTGCAAAAGTTTTGTTCTTGTTTTGTTTTTTTTTTTGCTTTCGAATGGTAAAAATAGATATGCACATCATCTATAGTTTTTTTTATATTTTCATACCTATGTACATATGTAAAGTCGAGTATCAGTTGCGTTCATTTTAGTTGCTGGCTAATTAATATCCTTTTTTTAAAATTATTTAAGAAAATATGCAAAGAGTTGAATTGAATCTTATAAGCAAAAACTAAGAGTTTTTGATTTTCTAATGTAGTTGGATATTCTAAATAATATCTAAGAGATTATTATCTGAATAAAAAGATAATAACCTCTTAGATCTCAAAACATTCAACATGATTTTTTTTCTCAAATAATTTCATAATAATACCAGGAGTATAAGCTTAAATCCGCTGTTTGGTCATTCACATAGATGGCGTGAGTGAGCGTATTAAGCTACCATGGGCACGCCATACTTTTTTTTATGAGTTTGACATCTGCCAACATTAATCAGTGCATATTGTCAGCAATTTCGTACAACCACATACATTTTTTTCCATGTCTAGTTTTGTGCTAGAAAAAGAGCATCTGCTTCTCTGCTTCAGTTTAAATAAATCGGTTGCCGAATCTCATAGAATACTTATTTAGGCCTATGGTGACAGTACTTTATCGGAAGCAAACTGCCAAGATTGGTTTCGTCAGTTCAAAGACAGCAATTTAGACTTGTGGGACAAGAAGCGTGAAAATCGGCCTAGGAAGGTTGAAGACCATCAATTGCAGGCTCTTTTAGACTAAGACGATACCCAATCGTAAAAAAAGCTCACGGAGCAATTGGGTGATACTCAACCAGTCATTTCCATGCGTCTGCGTGCCATGGGGAAGATTGAAATGATCGGAAATTTGGGTGCCGCATGAATTGAACGATAGGCAGATGGAGCGACGCCAAAACACATGCGAAATTTTGGTCATAAAAAAAGAAAGTCGTTCCTGTATCGGATTGTGACAGGCGATGAAAAGTGGATATATTTCGAGAATCCTAAACGCAAGAAATCGTGGGTTGATCCCGGCCAACCATCAACATCTTCCCCAAGACCAAATCGCTTCGGACGGAAGACGATGCTGTGCATTTGGTGGTATTAGCAGGGTATCGTCTACTATGAGATGTTGAAACCTGGTGAGCAGGGTATCGTCTACTACGAGATGTTGAAACCTGATGTTGAAACCTGGTCAATGCCCACCGCTACCACCAACAACTGATCAAATTACAAGGTGCTCTGCGTGAAAAAGGACGGATTATCAACAAGGACATGACAAGCTGATTTTCCTCCACGACAACGAACTATCGCACACGTCAAAAACGGTCCGAAACTTCTTGGCGACACTCAACTGGGATGTGCTACCCCACCCCGCTTATTCACCAGACCTGGCCCCTTCCGACTACCACCGGTTTTTATCGATGAGCCACGCGCTCGCTGAGCAGCACTTTGATTCTTACGAAGACGTCCGAAAATGGCTTGACGAGTGGTTTGCCTCGAAAGAGAAGGAATTTTTTTGGCGTGGTATCCACAAATTGTCCGAGAGGGCAAGTACTTTGAATAAATTTGTTTTTGTTTTCTATGAAATTAACCTTATACACCTGGTAAATGATTAAAGAAATGTTATTATCTGACCTCTTGAACTTCGAAGCACTTAATACTAACATTGATTATAGATACTTACAATTATGGTTAAATTAATAAAAAATTATCTCAAAAATTTATATAAATGTTTTACTCTTTATACAGATATTCCTTTATTCATTCTTTATCTTTTTACAATTAGTTAGAATTAGCTGTTTTTATTGATTCATAGATATTTTTTATGTTCAGTAAAGGTTGTAATCATTAAACATAATAATACTGTAAGAAATTGTAAAAAAAAATTCAACAAGAAACGAAGATATTCTTAACTGAACAATAGATAATTAAACAACTTTTTCACATATCCTTGGGGCTAGACATCGTGACCAAGACGGATATCCAATTAAAAACCCTTTCAGTAAAAATGCTGAAAAGACGATAATTACTTTATGGAACTTTATGTCTTCAAAAAAATTGAATAAAATAAAAGAAAATAAAAACGCAATTTTTTTTTTGGATTTTTTCTTTTCTTTTTAAATTGTATCTACTTTAGTCCATATCAATTAAGACAATTTTTTCTTATGAAGTCTTTGGAATAGTCTACATTTTTTAAATAATTTAAAGTAATTATTAAATGGCTTGTTCCTGCAGAATTTTAATCAGTTGCTTGAACGTAATTTTCTTTACATTATATCCTATTCAATAGCATATTTAATAGTAAATTTATTATTTTTTGCTATATAATTTCTTATCTATATATGAAAGAAAAAAGAAAATATTCTTTTAAATTATATTAAAGTAAATTTTTACATGCTTTTTCGTAATTTTAGTTTTGTCATTGGTTAATTGCTCTTCAATAAATTAAGAGGACTTGTAATAAATCAATAGTAAAATAATAAATTAAGAACACTTGTTAGCAATTATTAGTCTTATGGATTTCTCATTAATTCAATTAATTAATAATGATCATCAATTTAATGAATATATTATGTAATAAATTCCTATTTGTACTATCTATTTATATTATAAAAAAGTTTTTACCGAATACCACATCAATTAAATTCTTATATTAAATATTTTTATAATTAATAATTAATAATTATTTTAGGTCGTAATAGGATTTTTAATATTTTAATTTAAGAACTTTTATAAATTGCCGCATTCGAAAATAAAATTTCATAATCTCTTGAATAAATTTTGAGCGCTCTGTCCATTAGCCATTTCTCATAGCTTATACGCTAGTCCCTGGTAGATGTGCATTTAAAGTTTTATTTTCGCCCAGTAGAAAGTTATCTAAATCAATGTGTTTTTTTTTATCAAAATAAAGGAATTCCTATGGCTCTTCAGTCTCACCTATGCATCTGCTTTCAGTCCGTATAACATTTTTTATATTTTGCTTGAAAATATTGGGAGTAAAATTTTGAAATCGCCTTTTGCCAATAGATGGCGCCATCATAAAAAGCCACAAATATAATGATGATGAGTTATTGACAGATCCGCCGACCACCATCGGATCTGTCAATAACTCATCATCACTATATTTGTGGCTTTTTATCTGCGTTATATATTTTTTTATGCGTGAATTTGTCGAAATTTGAGTCAAATAAGCGTTATTTGAGGAAAGCTTTGCTTTTTGCCTTCAATTCGAAAAAAGTTGCGGCTGAGGCGTGTCGAAGAAATTTATGGTGAGGCTTGTATTAGTGACAAAACATGTCTCGAATGTTTCTAAAGCTACAAAAGTGGTGATTTCGACGTGAAAGACAAGGAACGTCCCAGAACGATGGAAAAGTTGAAGACGCAGAATTGGAGGCATTACTGGATGAAGATACATGACAAACGTAACAATAACTCGCAAATTCATTGGGCATGACTCAACAAACCATTTCCCATCGTTTGAAAGCCTTGGAAATGATCCAAAAACACGAAAATTAGGTGGTATGCGAGTTGAAGTGCAAACAGATGGTCTGTATATTGTGACTAGCTATGAAAAGTGGATCAATTACAATAAACCAAAGTGCAGAAAATCGTGGGTCATGCATCAAACATTCATGGCTTGAAGCTCATGCTATGTATTTGGTCGGACCAGCTCGGCGCAGTATATTATAAGCTGTTGCAACCGGATGAAACCATCGCAGGAGCTTGCTACTAAAGTCGTTCCAAAGCCACGACATACTGATTTTGCAGCACGACAACGCTCGGCGACATGTTGCTAAGGTGGTTAAGACCTATCCGGAAACGCTGAAATGGTACGTCCTGGTACCCAGCCGCCTTATGCTCCAGATATCGCCCCTACCAAAGGCTACCTCTTCCGATCGATGACGCGTGTCATGGCTGAGCAGCACTTCCGATCTTACAAAGAGATCAAAAATTGGATCGATTCGTATATCGCCTCAAAAAATGAGCATTTTTTTCGATATGGAATCCGTATGCTGCCAGAAATATGGGAAAAAATTGTGGCTAGCGATGGACAATACTTTGAAGCATGAATATATGATCAATTTCCCACACTAAAGCCTCAAATTTGAAAATAATATTCCGAATTTTATAAATATGAGAAGTGATTATCAATTAAGTGGCAATTGTTTGTTTTGTTTGTATGTAAGATCCCTGAGACAAGAGCCAGCAGGACATATTTTGTAGGGCCATGACCATGAAGCCATTTTGTGACGTTATGTTTCTAGTAGGTTGGCGTTGCTAGCTTTCTCAAAGAAATCAATCCATAGTTAGTTGGAGGGAAAAATCTGTGATTGGAGATTGTCAACTCCACAATAGAAGAGTCCGACTCGTCTAGAAGAACAGAAAATGGACAGAATAGTAAGATAAGGGCTAATTTACTAGACCATAGAATAAGATTGAAATTCTGTTTCTTTTTCATAGACTCTCTTCAAGGGTAGGTATGATGCAGTTAACTGAGGGGATGGCATATTTGAAAGAAAGGTAAAATAATTTCTTTCGATACGATAATAAATGCTTAATAAAGGAACGGTCCTGTTGGATAATAATGGCTATTACTGACCATCTACTTACATTAATAAATAATAAGGGAACAACAAATCGATGCAGAAAATTATTGAACATTATATCTTGATACTATAATAGCTCCTTTTTAGAACTTATGCTTGAAGTCATGCGAAATTGTCATTATGTCCATAAAAATGGTATTTTTTTTTGTTAATATATAATCGTAGATACTTGTTTACGAATGCATATAGTAAAAATATATAAATGTGGTTATGTACATATAAAGGTAGTTCTTTCATTGTAAGCTGATTCTCATATGCTCTTCCCCATATAAAAAATCCTCATGTGTGGACTAGAAAAATATCCTTTTTTGCTTGGTTTTTTTTTCTTCTTTTAGTCATAAATGCATGCACGTAGTCGTTTTTACTTTTATAACGACTATTCTTTTATTTCGTGCAAAGAAAAACTGGACTAGAAATAAAAGTAATTTAGAGCTTTTATTATCAAGGACGAGAATGACAAGAGATGAAAAGTTCACAGTATAGCAACAACAAAAAACTAACGATGACAACGGTGGTATGGCAATAAAAAAGACAGAGTTTCGTCACATATTTTGAAGTAATAAAATTGTACAACCCACACAAATAACACCGGCATAACACCCCTAACTATGTCTGCTCTAATATATACAAAATGACAAGCTTGCATATAACAATAGAATAACAAAAAAAATGCCCAAAATAAAGCTACTCCTTTTGTGTAACGCCAAAATTCTGTTTATATGATTCAAGTACCAATTTTTTTTTATATACCATATAAGATATGTTATAAGCGAAAGGATATAATTCTACTGAAATAATTTTTTTTTCTTTTTCTGGTTTTTTTTTTGTGGGTATGTAGGATTGATGAACTAGAATGGGGAGAAAAAGAAAAATATTAAATCGTGACAAAATATTCGATGCACAATATATTATGAATATTTTTTAAAGGTTTGTATATGAAAAGTAAACGCTGGGAGGTAAATGTCCCTAGAGATGTTCTCTGTTTTTATTGTCTGCCACCACCAATGCCACATGCTATAAAAAATGGAAATACTGAAAATATTTCTCATACTAAAAATATTATTTTTCAGCTATTATTTATTTAGTTATATTTTGGCTACTATAACTATATTTAAATAAGTACTAAAAAGTTTTGGTTTTTTTTACTCTTTGACAATTTGTGTTGTGCAATAAATTGTTTTAAAAAAAATTCAACCAATTGTAAATTTTCCTAGATTTAACTCTATTTTGATTGGATGAAATTTGTTTGTTTCTTTTATTTATGAAATAAAAATTTATTATGAAGATAGTTTTAAATGTTTTATTATTTAAAAAAAAAAGAAAAATAATAATTATCATTGATTATTGACTACTCGTAATAAAAAAATAAAACGAAAATAACATGAAAAATTGTTTAAAAACTGTTTTAAAAAAAATCGCTTTTAATGAAAGCTCTCTAGCAGAAAAATTCCATTTAATATTAAATTATAAGCGAAATATTTATTCAACTTTGTCTCTATACCATAGTATTGATAGTCTAGCTTAATATTTAAGACATGAAAGATGTGTTTTTTTTTTGTTGATAATAAAACTTTCTAAAAATGATGTCACAATTTTCTTTTATAAAATTCATAAAAATAAAATTATTAAATTTTCTACAATTCAGCTCGTATTATTTGTACACTCAAGTTTTTATTATATTTTACGAAGAAGCAAAAAAAGCTTCTTTTGTAAATATAATTCTTTATTTTTGGATTTGTGAGCAAAAAAAAAAAAACTCCCCTCTGCAGGTATACGAACATTTTGTTTATAACTTAAAAATAATACTTACCCAAGAGTGTTAAGTATGGCAGTTTGGTTATATCAAAATGGTCCGGTGCACATGCATCTTCTAGTCGAAACGCTGATTTGCCAGTCTGGATCTCAGCAACATGGAGGTCTCGTCGATAGAACATCATGCACATAAATCCCGATTGACTGAATCAAAAAAAAAATTGCAATTTTAGTTTGGGGGAAAAATCAGAACTGCTGAAAAAAATTACGATAAACAATATATATAACATATAAATAAATATATATACACGTGAACACATTTGCCATCTTTGAATAGATTTAGTTCAACATGTGATGAGTTTGGTCAAGTTGAAATTATTTCTGCACACGTGTTCTATCATTCTTTCAATATTTTATGGGAGAGGAATGGGAATTTTGAAGTTTTTTTTTAAGGATTCATTTTATCTACTACAAATCGACAAGTAATGAGAGTGAAAAAATTTGATAAAATTTTATTTTATAGACGGACGAAAAAAAAACGTGTGCAATGAAAAAGGATGAGGAAACAGGATCTCCAGCTATGATGAATTGCAATAAATGAATGACCGAGGCTTGGAGGTGTATATATGTTATGGGTAGGATGATCCTGCAAATAGGATATAGGTAAAATGTACATATGTGTAGCTATGATAAGAAAAAAACTATTGATATAGTACCCCGATTCGATAGTGAAAAAAATATAAAAGGATTTTGTTCAAATGACATACCATCCAGTTGTATGGTGGACAACAGCCTGCATTTCGGTCGGTGTCTGTTTGTTAATTTGCTCGCATAAGGCTTTCGTTTCCATGTAACCGCTGGGCGATGTGATGTGCATCGATCCGTCACTAAATAAATTGCAAAATTTTTAAATTAAAAATTTATTTCTGAATGCAAAATAAATCTTTCTCTCTCTCTCTCTCTCTATATATATATATATAAAATAAAAACACACATACACAAACAAATAAATAAAAATACGAAATAAATAAGCAAAGGAATAAAAGAAAAAGTATATAAATTCATGATCATATTCTCTCCAATTTATTCACATCAATTTTAATATTGAACACATTTTCCTCTCACATATACGAGTATAAATATTAGGGACGAGATGCTAGTAGATTATATATTCACAATTTTTAGCATAGAGGACGTTTTTTTTTTATATATTCATAAAAATTTTTTATGCTATCTGATGAAATATTGCAAAGAATCGGAATATGACTACTCATCCCAAGCGATAAGGACAAGGGTGCTGACGTTTAGCAGGATAGTGAAAACTATTAAAAGCCGCTTTAAAAGGTAAATGGAAAATTCCTAATAGATGAATGTACGTGTATGAGCACAGCCGGAACATTTATAGTACGAAATAACCCAAAAAAAATTCAAATACGAACTCGTCCATATATGACTATAATAAGATTGTTGAGTTGAATGACGGTTTATTGATTTTGTTGGCCATTTATATAGTCTGCTGGATAGATAGCCGACTGAAAAGATTGAAAATTTGTTATTTGCAGCTTTTGCTTTGAAGAGCTTTTGTCCAAAAATATATATTTTCTATAGAAATTTTTCTATTGATTTGTGTTAACATTAATACGAAATTAGAGACTAATACTAAGTCAATTTGATAGCGCAATATTTCGTTGGATCGAATCACAAATATTGCAAAATTCATTGGGAAGCGGTTGTGTTTTCTTAAAAGGAGTAGATTTTTTTTCCTAATTTCTCTTGAAAATGTATCTATTCAAATTTGTTTTAGCTATTCAAATAATCATTTAAAAAAGAAAAGTCCATTTGAATTAATTTAGATTTTGGCTATTTAATTTTGCACCTTAAAAAAAACTTTTATCTATTATTGAAAATATTATGCAATTTCCATGGAAAAATACAAATGATATTAAATAATTTTAAACAGAGAAAATTTTAACCTATGGAATGTGTTTTAATGAAATTTTTGGTCACGTTGCTATTGCTATGAGGTTTTAAAACTTTACAAAAATGTACGAATCATTCTTGTCTAATTTGTTTGGCAGAAAGTTCAATTTAGTCGATTTGTCTTCAAACGGACACATCTACTATTGTGCACATTAATCTTAGTTCTGTTTTTTTTTTTTTGTTAATTTTGCTTAACATTTCCTTGAATTTTATATTAGAATATTTATTTTTTTTCCTAAATGGATTTTATGTTAACCATAATATGGAAATTTTTTTTGAAAAAAATTATCTTTTACAAATTACTTAAATTAAACCTAGACTTAGGTTGTCTCAATATTCAGTATTTTTTTGTTCCGTATATTTTCAAAGAAAATCTCAACAGAACATTTTATTTAAACTTTTAAAAATTATAAAAATTTACCATAATAGATAAGTAATTTACAATAGTTTCTTGTAAAGCAATAACATTCGGTGCAAAAATGCCGAAAACCGTACGTTAACGGTGGAAAACACTGGACTTCTCCGGTGGATTTTATTCTAATTTAAACTGATCTGCTCAAGTCCCGAATTAACCTCATTTATAACAACCTTCATTTTTTCAATTATCCTCTTCATATTCTTTTGAAGAAAAAATAAATTATTTACACCATTTTCACAAAAAGAAATTCATCTTCCCTTTCCCTAATGATATCTGAGTTAGAAAGAAATCCATCCAGTCTTGCGCTTGATTTCTCAACCTTCCTCACAAACCCGGATTGAAAATCATTATTATGACTAGATTTACGGGTGACAACTTTACAATTTTCTGTCTATATACAGGAAACTTTCCCTAGCATTGGTGGATAGGTTGGGCGATTCTACACTTTCTTTTATAACGCAGCTGCCGATGAGTACACAACATATTTTACTATTGTATCATCCAACTAGCTAGAATGGAATTTTATGAACTCCAGTGTGATATACTAGCTTCGAAAAGTTCTCCTTTTTAATGGAGAACTGTAGGCAGTTAGGACGCACTTTAGACTGCAACCAATCGCCCAATTTTAAGTGTGAGTCATCAATGGGGTGTGCTCGCAACTACAGTCGACATTGGTTGTTGATCAACCAAAATGTTGAGTGGCATTGGGTTGAACCAAAATGTTGAGTGGCATTGGGTTCTGTGCCCACTGTAAAGTCAAATCTGCTAACCAAATTATTGGCCTTGTGTAGACAAAAGCATTGGGCCAATAATGAAAGATTCTTTTCCACACATTGGCTAAACATCGGCAAACAAACCAGTTTACTCAACAACAATTCTGACTTAAAAAAACTTCTCAAAATCCGGACTGGTCATATCGCACTTACGCACGATTTTTTTCTCTCGGTAGGTCATGATATTCTTGAGGTGCTGACCTCAGTATTTCCCAAATTTTAAATGAATGCCAATTAACGCAGAATTTCCTTTTGAATAGGACTCTAAACAATGCGTCTTTTTAATTCTCTAAAATGCTCAAAAAAATTTTAAAATTTCTAATTGCTCCTACCTAAATATTGTTGCGACGTAGCACGGCTCTGGTGTGTTCTAAAATTTAAGAAAACCGGTTCCAGAAAGTATAAATACGAGTGCAAAAGTAAACGGTTCGATTGGAAGCGGTGTCTCAGTTGAGTATAAACAGCGATATTAAACGGTTCGGTTGTAAGCGATGTTGCATAGACGCTGCGCAATTTGGAGATAATTGAATTATTAATCTATAAAGTGTTGTCAGCTCGTAATAGGCTTGTTGCCTTATTTTTGTCTTTTACCCTATCCAGCGAATCTATGGTGAATCGTAACAATATTTTTGACCAGTTTTATTAGGGAAGGTGGTGAAGTAAACCCACAAGAAGCATGTGCATTTCCCGAATTTTAAATGAATGTCACTTAACGCAGAATATTTTTTTGAATAGGACTCCAAACAATGCTTTTTTTTAATTTTCTAAAATGCTTCAAAAAATTTAAAAATTTATAATTGCTCCCACCAACATATTGTTGCGACATAGCACGGCTTTGGCGTGTTCTAGAAGATTCCGGAAAACTGATTCCAGAGCGTATGAATACGAGCGCTGCTCGCGAGAGAGAGTTTAGTTGAGTTTTAGTCTCAGGAGAATCGGAAGAGCGAAAGTAAGCGGTGTTGTAAATGGTGTTGCATAGACACTGCGCAATTTGGAGATAATTAAATTGTGATTAAATAAAGTGTTGTCGTCTCGTAATTTGCGCGTCGTTTTCTTTTTGTCTTTTACCCTATCCATCGATACTATGGTGGATCATAACAATATTTTCGACCAGTTTCGTCAACCCACACGAAGCATTGAACCGCCAATTTGGCCTTAAGGTCGTGGCGCTTCAGGATGACTTCTAGTTCTTGTCTCATAATTTATTTTTAATGAACGGATTTAATTAATATATGGAATTTGCCATATACTTCAATTTCCAATAATGTTAATACAAAATGTAATGATTTCAAACTGAAATTGCACTGGAGGAGCATATCCTTATTGTTGTATATTTCGTTTTATCTGGCCATATTTCAATTTATGGTAGGGATACATTTTTTTTATGATTGATTGGAAAACTGAGAACTTTTGTGCAGTTCAAGTATCCAGAACTTATGCCTTGTTAAGGATCATAACGAATCATTCGAATAAAACCTATTTCACCGTTACGGCTTCAAAAACCACTTTAGAAACTTTAAGGATGCTCAGAACTTGCATATTTTTCGATGAGTTTTCAATAAAGGACCTCACAATTTCTAACAACTATTGTTCTGAAAATTTCAGACAATAATCGATGATGACCTTTAATAAGAGACTATGTTTTCGTTGTTTTAATTTTTCACAAATATTGATTTTCGTCAAAAGTTTTACGATTTTGTCAACTTTTAATTAGCGTTTGTAAAAGTTTTTAAATTTAAATAAAATTTTGTTCTGCTCATAATTCTATGTACTTAAAATTGTATTTTGGAAAAAAAAATTATAAACTTTTTTATTCGCAATATATTCGACAATTTGCAAATTTTATAATTTTTATATAAAGTATCGTTGCATATAACTTTTAATTATTAATTAATTACTAATAAAAATTAATTTTATACTCAAAAATTTCACATCGAATAGTATAATTATTTTTCTAGTTTCCATATTGTATATTCAATAGAGGCCAATTAATTTTGATTTTTACTAAATGTTTTCTTTTAAAGAAATAAAAGATTGGAATATTTATTTTGGTCTTAAAGAAAAATTATATTATGCATTTTGCGGTTTTAAAAGTATAGCCCTGCCATTTGGCAGTTCTTAAACAAATATATTACAATAATAATGATAATAGCTATTTCGACTAAAATTTACCATTTGATAATATTAATTGTTTATAATACTTTTAAATTGTAAAATTCTTTTACAAAAGTAGTGAATCTATCGTAGTCAAGTTCCGCATTTTAAGAGAAGATGATATCGTAAGCGATGAAGTTTATTTCTCGCTTTGTGATAACGTCAATGAGCAAAATTGTTATATTTAAGGTTCCTTCCGAAAAAGCCGTAAGTGACTGTAAAGAAGCTATTGTATTTAAGAAAATTGACTATTTGGTAAGTATTTTGGTTTGAATATGTCATTGGCCGTATTTCTTTGAAACTGCAGATAATTATTTCCATATAATTTTAAATTTAAAGCATTTTTTTTTTTTTTTTATTTATTTAGATATTTACAACTACAACATAGTAATAAGTAAATTTTTGCAATAGTATAAATTAACTTGATAGGTTGTGGGGAGTAAACATCCAATGAAGTTCCTCCTGCTAGCGTGTGTTTCTGTCAGGCCTCAGTATTTAAGTAAATCACGCGACCAGTGACGCTTAAGTCTTCGTTGGGTATTAATAGGAAAGGAAGTGGAGGATAGTTCTTGAACAAGAGGATTATTATGATTGAGGACACGGGAACGGAACTTTTTATAACGAGATACAGCATCAAAAAAAAATGGGACTTTAAGATCACGATGAATAACAGTATTGCGAACATAAAAGGGGGCATCGACAATTGTACGGAGTATTTTTGATTGAAGGGATTGGATTCGACGGGAATTAGAAGGCTTAGTAGATCCCCAGAGTTCTAGTCCGTATGTCCATATGGGTTTCAGTAAGGTATTGTATAACAGAACTTTGCTGTCTATAGTAAGTTTGGAACGTTTGTCTAGAAGTCGAAGTAGTTTTAGGTATCGTCTTTTAAGTTCTTGTCTTTTAAGTCTTGTATGTGGGTTCCATGTCAAGCGTTTGTCTAAGTACAGTCCTAGATACCGAGCTTCGGTGTGTTGAGGTATGGCACTGCCATTAAGGTATATGGGAGGGCATGTCTCACGACGGAGAGTAAAAGTTACCTGGATAGATTTACGTTCATTGACTTTTATTCTCCACTTAGTAAACCAGTTCTGGAGGGTTTGGATTTGGATTTGGAGAGTTTCGGAAGCATGTTGGGGATTTTCGCTAGATGCAAGGCAGGCCGTATAATCGGCGTATGTAGCAAAGAAGATATTAGGGCAAATTGGGATATCGGATGTGTAAATGTTGTAGAGGATGGGTCCAAGTATGCTACCCTGAGGAACCCCAGCCAATATCGGAGAGATATTTGACAGTTCGTTGGATTCATTTACTTGGAAGTGTCGGTTGGAAAGGAATGATCTTAGGATTAGGAAATAGGTGGAAGGAAGGAACCTCTTGAGTTTCCAGAGTAGACCCGGATGCCAAACTCTATCAAAGCTTGACTTATATCAAGAAACACACCGGGACAGTACTCTTTTCTTTCTAAAGAGGATGCAATGAAATCGACAACACGATGACACTGCTGGGTAGTGGAGTGTTCGGCGCGGAAACCAAATTGGTGATTAGGAATTAAATTTGAAGATTCAAGTAGAGGATATAAGCGGCGAAGGAGGATTTTTTCAAAGATTTTTGAGAGAAGTGGAAGGAGACTTATTGGCCTGTAGGAAGTGGGCCGGTTTATTGGTTTATTGGGCTTAGGGATCATTTTAATGATTGCAAATTTCCAGAGGATTGGGAAATGTGTTGTTCTAAGGATGGAGTTATATATTGTCGCAAGGAAAAGTATTGCTCTTTTAGGGAGTTGTTGGAGTATATTGGAGGTAATCAGATCATAGCCAGGAGTATTTAAAGCATTTAAAAACCAACTTTCGTCAAGTATTGGCCGATATATATTACAGCCCAAAAAAGGCATCAACAAAAGCTCAAAAAGATCCAGTCTTGCCATAAATCGATTGGTAGTTATTTAAGTATTAACATTTTTTGTTCGTTTGTATAATCATTATTATTTGTACTTACAAATTGAATTATATAAAATCAAAAAGCTTAAAATAATTGATAAAAACAGTTTGAAAAATACAATACAATAATCAAAACAATATACATATATTGTATATTGAGAAAATAAATATGATAGAAAATATTGAATCTCAATATTAAAGCTTTAATAAACATAAAAAAAATATTTTAGTTTTTCAATTTCTATACACACAACACACATTCTTTATATTCTATAGAAATTGCTATACTTTTATTTGGATAGAATTTCTGAATCTCATAAATATATTAGCTCTCAGGATTTATTTATTTTTGTTGATCCTTATTCAGCATATTTCCACAATACACACTAGATTTAATAAATTGAAATCACAAACCACATCAATTTTTGTAGCCATTACAGAATGTATACATTTCCAGTATTGAAATCGATAAACTTATAGTATTGTCAGTATATGATCGTATTTTTCTATACTAAAATTATTACAAGCACATATATTAATATATAGTATGGAGAGGGTGCGTTTTTGGTTCTGACTCTGTCATTTGCTATATTTTTACCCTTTCCCCATTTTTGATAAATACTAGCTGGTTCAACCCATATACTCAATAAAGGGACAAAAGCGAAACCAATTCCAAATTTTCCGCATCTAGATAACAAAAATATCGAAAAATATTTTCATAAGCTGACTTTTATCTTTCAAACGATAGAATACCATCTTCACCATCTAGTGACAGACATGATATTTTGTCTTTTACTGCTTCTGAGCTTTTTCTACGTTTACACTGCTACGTTGACTGACTGGCATTTTTGCTGCCCTCTTATCGGATTCCTCTTCTGTGGTATCAACTTATTTGCCAGTATAAGAATTATATCGTGAAATAAAGGTTAATATGACTTTGTATAAGTGGATTTTATAATATATTACAATATACGTAGAAGGACAAGCCGACAGTAAATTTGAAATAGTGAATATAAATTTGACTGTATGTACACACTTATATCCTTGAGTATGTACAAATGCCATCAAAGCTATTTTAAGAGGAATAGATGCAAATTGCTTCAGTTGGGGTAAGGGTTTCTACCTATAAAGTAGTGCTAAAATTGAAGTAAATAAATACAATATGACAGTATGAAAATGCATATTTATAATGTTCCGGAAAAAAATATCTTATATAAATTTATATTCATAGAAAATCCCTTGGAAGATATCATATAGAAAATTAATAATAAATCATAAAATTCAAGATTTTTTTTCTTCATATTTTTATCGTAAAAGAAAAGAGGGATTTAAAGAGGAAAGCATGTTTTGATGGAAAATTCCTTGAGTATATGTATATTTTTATACGGAAAAAAAATTTATATCGAAAATATAAAAGAATATAGCACCTTGGTTAAGAAGGTAAACAGCAACATAGTCGTTATGAAAGTTTATGCGATATTTGTCATCTTATTGGATATAAGAAAAGTTGTTAAAAATGCTACCACATAAATTATGATCAAATTCATAATGAACATTGTTTTATTTTAGGAAGTTTCTTTCACCTGTCCATTCGTCTATTAAAGAATCGATTAGTTGACAAATACATCATCTGATAAAAATTTATACACTATTTATAATAGACTGTAATGTAGTGCGCCTATAGTATTGGCACACTGCAGTACATTAGTAGGCTAACATGGATGTGAATTGTGAGGCTTCTGTATAAGATTTGTATCTAGTAGTTAGTTAACTGTGTTTAACTCATGAATATCTACTTTGTCCCCTTCAAAGTAATCCCCACCAGATATTATATACTTGTGCCAACGTTTTTTCCAATCCTCGAAGCACTTCAAAAAATCATTTTCCTTCGATGCCGTCTTTATCTCCTCAATCGTAGCGTAGCGTCGTCTTTTCATGGCGCTCTTCAGTTTCGGTGAACAAAAAAAAGCCACAGGGGACCAGATCTGGGGAATACGGTGGCTTCGGCATTATAAGTGTGTTGCTTTGATGAAAAATGGCAAAAGCCAATTTTTGTTCTTTCACAAATCCGGGCGTTGCTGGCGGATTGCTTCGCGCAACTTGCGCATAACTTACAGGTAATATTACTTACTGACCGTTCTACCCTGCCGCAGGAACTCATTATGCACCACGCCCCTGCAATCGAAGAAAACTGTAAGCAAAACCTTCACATTCGACCGAACTTGGCGCTTTTTTCATCTTGGCTCGTGCGGTAGCTTCCATTGGGATGATTGAGCTTTGGTTTCCACATCATAACCATAAACCCATGATTCGTCATCAGTTATGGCTCTCTGGAGCAAATTTGGGTCATCGCGGACAGAGTCCAACAATTCCTTAGCAATGTTAATGCGCTGCTGTTTTTGGTCGAAATTGAGCAATTTTGGTACGAATTTCGTGGCGACCCGTCTCACGACAAATCATTGGTAAAAATCGAGTGGCACAAGCCAATCGATATGTTTAAGTCATCAGCAACTTCTCTAACGGTGATTCGAAGATTAGCCAATACTACTATATTTTCTTCACTTCATCAATGTTTTCGTCTGTTGTTGACGCGCTCGGGCGTTCGGCAAGCTTTTCGTCGTTAACATCTTCTCGGCCCTCTGAGAACATTTTGTACTACCGATAAACTTTGCTTCGGTCCAACGTAGCTTCACCATATGCCACAAGTCAACATTCGGAATGCGTCCGCGCATTTAATTTTGTTTTTTACACAAAATTTGATACAGATTCTTTGATCCATTTTTTGGAATGGTCAAAAATTGAAGACTAGCCAAAACACGTGCAAGCAAAGCAACTGTCAAAAATTAACTGAATATTCAAAATGGCTGAATTTGGTGTCATAAGTGAGAGACATGAGTACCAACATAACGCCAAAAAATCGAAAATCGAATATACGTAACCCACGGAAATTCAAAATTCGCCATACTTTTTGAACAAACCTCGTATATCAATATTTATTTAGATGTATCCTAATTAAGTCTCAAAAAATTCGTAATGGATATGAGGTATGATAGGAAAGTGTCAAAGCTTATAGGTTTATCTTTCTTAGCCGTGCAGTACAAATCTCAACCTGGTTCAGTAACAGTGCGACCTTTATAGAGCGCGATTAGTAAATCGAGTCTGTAAGTCCATATTGGTTTAAGCAATGATGTGCCATCAAATTTAGTGTTTAAGTATGATGAATCCATGAGTTGGACTTACGAAAATTTGCACTGACCTCATGGGGAACATTCCTAATTGAAAGGATAAACTTTTTGAGGCGAAGGGAATTTTTAGCGGTGAAAGATGAACCTCACCTTCAACATCGATTACTGATGCACATGTAAAACGATTTAGGACTATTATGAGGTCAAAGAGTTATTTTACATTGAAGCTATAAAGAAGTACTTGAAGGGCTCAGAAAGAGAGGTCCTTTGCTATCAAACATTGCAAAAACTTGAATGCTCTACTATGAGCACTTCTCCTTTTGCACGGCGACCTACATCAATGAATTGTCAGAAAAAGGGATATGCATGATTGTCCAGCTCTTTTTCATCTATTCACAGTTCGTGTGACTGTATTTTCTTGTTTCCTAAAATGAAAAAAACAGTTCAAATAATGTCATAGTGGTACTGCCGAGGAGCTCTCTAGAACTGTTACGAAGAATGGAAACAAATAAAATAAAATTGTTGCAAACTTAAAGAATCAGTTTCATTATTTTTTAAATATCTTTATTTTATTGAAAGGATGAATGCAATTAATTTGATTCATTTGAAATTACAATAAAACAACGATTCGAATCTAAAATTCTGTTCAACGAAATTTAAATACTTTTGAAAAAATAAATGCTACCCAAATTAATCAGCAAATTCTGGGTTATTTTAATGATTACTTCTGTTGTAGATGAAAAATATTATTTGACTAGATAAAATTGTAAAGAATGTAAAAGGAAAAAAATGTTAAAAAATATACTTTTGAAATAATTTGTATCTTTTATATAAGAGAAAAGGACGAATTTTTATTTTATAAAAGAAAAAAAAACGAAAAATAAAAATACTAATGAGAGCAAAACAGAATAAAGAATACCTGAGAAAATATTTGCATATAAACTGAACTTACCCTTCATGAAATACGTATGCTTTCCCTTTTAGAGCATGCCAATGTCGTGCGCCCTTAAACCATGATGGAAAGTCACAACGTTCAGCTGGTGGAGGCTTCCTAAGTGTCATTGTCCGTGACCCAATCTTAAAGTATGTAAAAACAAGTAAAAATAGATGAAATCCAACAACAACAAAAAATAAGAGAGTAAAGAAAAACAATAACATTTATAATAAAAAATAGACTAAGAGTAAAATAAAGTTGAAGAATTTTCATGTTATTTTTCATTACTTTTGTCCCCGATTCCATTACATTTCATTTCATTTCATTTTATTTCATTACATTTCATTCCAATCCATTCGATTTTAAGTTTCCATCTTCTATGCCAACATTCCAATCAATTGAAATGAAAAACAATGAAAGCAATTGTGGATGTAAGGGAACAAAATCAAAATTGCAAAAATGAAAAATATTTTATACTCGTACACAGCAAGAAAAACCAGGGAAGAAAAAATCATCGAATCATTTACTGTGATTGCAAAAAGCTTTTTACAGAATGGGCAACTTAATGAAAAATCAATTTTCAAGAGATACGAATGCTATTCTAAAAGCATTTCCCATCAAACTACCCCTCATAATATCTGCTGCTGCTACTATCGCTTATTCTCCATCCATTACTACTTTCATTTCTTATTCGACTTTCGACAAAACATTGGTAAGGACGACTCATTTTATTCCTGTTTCTCTATTGTTTTAAGATTGCTCTACCTTTGCACTGTTTGTACCTATTCCAACTATAGAGTTTCTATTCATTCGTGACTGGAATAGGATGAAGCCCATCTATAGTGTACAGTCAGTCGTTTAGATACAGCTCAAATTCATTCATTGTTTAAAACCATAAATAAAATAATTTGAAGGACCAAAAGACCAAACAGAGTAAGAAGCTGATAAGAGGAAATTCAATTTAAACCAAATAAAAATGTACTCTTGTCCTTCATAATTATTGTCAACGTTTATTTGCAAGCAAATAACCAATTATTGGTAGTCAATCGTTGTTATTTACTCTAACTAATTAATGTCGGAAGGTTCGATTTGGATTCGATTCATTTTATTCCATCCTGTTCCATTCCGTTTAATTTCTATTTATTTCTTTTCATTTCATTTTCATATAGAATATTTATTATATTGTAGTAAAAGCTTTCCTAACCATTTAAATAGGAAATGAAGATGACAACCATTATGAGAGTAAAAATGAAAACAAATAAAGGAAATGAAATTATCAATTTGCTATGATTCGATTTAAATATTATTCTAAAAATATTCATTAAATTGAATAGTACTAAATGTTAATGTAGAGGAGAATGGAAAACTATTGAATAAAAAAAATTTTCATTATAAAACTACCTCAGCACTATCGAGACCATTACAAGTGGCATCTCCAGACTGTGATAATTTATATTCAGCGTCCTTCACACTAGAGCTACCCATTCCACCTGAAATAAAATTTTATTAATTAACAATTTTTTAGTATTTTTTTTTAAGAACTATTTTATTAAAAAAAATTCATTGATATTATTTTTGTATACGAAATTCGAATTAATCAATTTATAGAAGTATAAATTGATTAATTCGAATTTCGTATCCTTTTTTTTGTAGCAGACTAATTGATTATCAAAGAACATTTTTTGATAGCGCGCTGTTTTTTTAGCCATTTAGAGAAATTACTTTGTATTTTTTGTAGATCAATTTATTTTATTAATTAAATAATGTATTTTTGGAAAAAAAAATTATAAATAAATAATCTTAAATAATAGTTTTGGAAAACTGAAGCAAAACAAGTTAACATGTTATTTATACAAATAAAATTTATACGTTATTTCAATTTATATACGATGTATGGTAGAATAGTAATGAGACTAGCTTTTTGTTGTTGCCAACAATTTCATTTTTTATTCATCAATGTTATCCTTTTCAAAGAAGTTTTCTTGCTTATACCTACGAGGTTTGTTCAAAAAGTATCGCGAATTTTGTGTTTTTTTTTAAATTATTTATTTATTCATAAATATCTATTTTGTCCCCATCAAAGTAATTCCCACCGGATATTATACACTTGTGCCAACGTTTTTCCCAATCCTCGAAGCACTTCAAAAAATCATTTCTTGTTCAGCTCCTTCTTCCTTATCTCCTCAATCATAGCGTAGCGTCGTCCTTTCATGGGGCTCTTCAGTTTCGGGAACAAGAAAAAGTCATAGGGGGCCAGATCTGGGCAATACGGTGGCTGCGGCATTATTAGTGTGGTATTCCTTATTGACGGTTCTACCCTGTGGTAAGAACTCACGATGCACCACGCCCTGCAATCGCAGTAAACTGTAAGCAAAACCTTCACATTCGACCGAACTTGGCGCGCTTTTTACGCTCTTGGCTCGTGCGGCAGCTTTCATTGGGATGATTGAGCTTTGGTTTCCACGTCATAACCATAAACCTATGATTCGTCATCAGTTATGGCTCTCTGGAGCAAATTTGGGTCATCGCGGACAGAGTCGAACAGTTCCTTAGCAATGTTAATGCGCTGCTGTTTTTGGTCGAAATTGAGCAATTTTGGTACGAATTTCGCGGCGACCCGTCTCACGCCAAAGCATTGGTAAAAATCGAATGGCCAATCGATATGTGTAAGTCCTCAGCAACTTCTCTAACGGTGATTCGAAGATTAGCCAATACTACCATATTTTCTTCACTTCATCAATGTTTTCGTATGTTGTTGACGTGCTCGGGCGTCCGGCACTCTTTTCGTCTTTCACATCTTCTCGGCTTTCTGAGACCATTTTGTACCAACGAAAAACGTTGCTTCGGTTCAAGTTAGCTTCACCATATGCCACAATTCAACATTCAGAATGCGTCCGCTCAATTAATTTTGTTTTTTTGATCCATTTTTTGGAATGGATAAAAATCGAAGATGAGCCAAAACACGTGCAAGCAAAGCAGCTGTCAAAAATTAACTGAACATTCAAAATGGCCGAACTTGTCGGCATAAGAGAGAAACATGAGTACGAACATAACACCACAAAAAATCGAAAATGAAAAAAATCGAAAATCAAATAAAATTCAAAATTCGCGATACTTTTGAGTAGACTTCGTATATTGGCGGAGGCGCTGTTTACATTTTTTGCAGCAGGTTAAAATAATTTATATATTATCTATAGAACTTCATTTTCGGCTTCTAGGTTAAATTTGTTTTATATAATATCTATAGAACCAATATGACGTCATTTTAAGTGGTTTTTAATCTTAGCGACCAAAGAGTAGTCACACCGGACGAAGATCAGATGAATGCCGGGACCGGGAAGCTACAAGATCGTTTTTCCGATAGAAACTCCTTGATGGAGACCGCTGTTGTCTCGGTGGAGCATCTAATTGTCCTCAATATCCGATTTAAAGCGAATGATTATTTTCTGAACTTTTCAATGAACTTTTATGTTACTTACAAGAGCCCATACTCGTTCCACATTTTTACAGTTTTCGATGTTGAATACCTCCCTAGACAAAGTTCGTTCTCCACTGCTTCTCGGGTCTTCAAAAAATTTTTATAGTACCGAAAAATTTGAGCTCTTTATAATGAATCTTCCCTATAGGCTCTTTGCAACTTTTCGTAAGTCAAATGTGCACATATTTACCAAGCTTAACAAAAAAATATGATACCATATGGACTTACGTACTTGAAAAGCCACTTCACTTATGACGCTCTATAGGGTCGTGTACTTAGCTTATTCTATACATCTAAAAGGTATTAACGTACAAGGTTTTTGGAGGAAAAGTTCGCAGTATTGCCAGATTAATTCTCATTACATTTCTGCCATACCTCGAATATACCATATCAACAAACAAAAAATACTCTTCAATACAGTTTATTAAAAATTCTTTCAAAACTATTATTATCTCTATATAATAATTATTTCAACTATTTTTCTTTGATGTTAGCATATGTGCTAAATATCCTTCATACTCTAATATATTTTACAATTTAAAAGTAAACGTTTTACTTTATAATTTGGCGAATAAATGCTAATCAAAAATTTCAATATTATTTTTAATATTCTGATGTACATATGTATAATGAAAATTAATACAAACCCATTATTGATGATGGTTTTGCATAGACGAAACATCTAAATCGATCCTCGTTCGATATTTGATGTCGCGGTTCAAGATGAGAAACTGTGCCAACAAGGAATCGTGCATTTCCATCTCTCCACGTAGCCAAACACGTCAGCACTTCAACTGCAAATTAAAAAGTTATTTATTAATTTATTATTATTATTGTTTTGTTTTTATAAATAATTTCAAATTGAGTATTTAAAACCAGTAAAATGCGAACAAATAAAATCATTACGTTCTGTTTGGTTTTATTTGTATTGACAAAAAGGGATAGACGAAAAACGAGGCGAGCGAGGAGGGTGTTTCTTTCTGTTCAATAAAATGTGGTTATATCCACATTTAAATATATTCTATAATACTAAATATTTGTATATTAATCTAAATATTGTATTTAAATAAATGAAATTAAACGAGTGAATTGAACATAAATAATTGCTGACATTAAGAAGAAATTAGGGTTGATTACATAACAACGAAAGCGAAGAAATTTCATGAAAATATTTACTTAGAATAATGAAAAGCACTCGAATTGAGCTTTCGTTCACAGTCTTTGGAAATATTTTCAATTATGCATATTGAATGGAAATGATGATCCCTTCTTTCATCGCTGGGAGAAATTCCATTTGCTGCCTACAATACAATATCCTTAATAGTGTGTTGTGTGGATTCGTTGTTGTGTGTACTTGTACATTCGTATTTGCAATGAGCTTTTGATGCCATGTTTTAATATGAGAAATCAAATCTCGGCTTACTGCATTTTAAGTTCATTTATTTGGATTTGATTTAAGTTGGTTTTTCTTTGAATTCAATCAAATAGGCAAATACGCGTAAAAAAACATTCCTAATTAAAATAAACAAATTACATATCAACTTGCGTACTTGAGATGGTTTGCCTTACTAAGAGGGAGGAATACTATTTGCTTATTTAAATATTTCATTGACACATGCACACTATTTATATATATATACATATTTAAACAGCTATTATATATATTATATAGTACTTTAATATATAAAATTAATATATTATATAAAATGCCATAAAAAATATATAGCAAAAACAGTAATCATATTTGTACTATTGGAATGAGTGTTTTGTAATAATAATCTTCATTGATGTTGAAAAAAGGACTCATATTACATCTGGATAGATGCCAAAATCAAATATATTCCACCCCTTATAATATGTACAATAATAAAAAGGAGTCTTGCCTTCTTATATGGTTTTAATTCGAAGCCATTTTGTTTATTTACCATTGACTATTAGTATTGTATATTCAAATTCCTTACAAATGTGTTCTATATTTAATGTCACTCCCGTATTTACTTTACGCCTGTCAACGTTTGTAATTAGCTTGTTTAGATTTTAAATAGTCTTAATAGACTTTAGATTATAAAAAAATAAATATAATCGATTAGAAAAGGATATGAGAAAGCATTCAATTAATAATAATATTTATATTATTGTAGTTTGATAAAATATCCAATTTTTCTAAATATTTGTTGACATTTGTATGGTTTTTATTGAATATAATTTTGTCACGCATCCGAACGTATATAATACAAAATTCGATGGGAAAAAATAACATTGTATAATTTTTCTTTTCAACTAAGAATGGTTTTTCATGATATTTGCGAAATTTAACGTGTTCACCAAATACATAAAATTCTATTTTATAAATTATCCATAACGACTGTAAACACTCAACGAATAATAATACTATAGAAAATTACTTCTAATATGAGCATATGCCAGCTAATTGTATAGAACTTTATTTAAGGTTTTCTGTTATTAAGGGTTATTTCGCGTTTTACTAATGTGATTTGCTGTAATATTCTTCAGCTGTTACAATATAAGAAGGGGTCGAAAATTTATTATAATAATTTTCGTATACTTTTTCTATGTAGGAACATTTTTTTTGTATCCACAAAAGAGAGCGCCGCATTTTCTCATCATCTATTAATATAAATACGGATAGAATACACATACACCTCGAATACTCCAATAGTAGAATAATATATTATTATGTTGAAAAAAAAAATAAGGACGAAAATAAAATAATAATATTTTGGGTAAATAGAAAGTAGAATATTTACCATTACGAGTGTACAGAGTTATTCAATTTGCGATACGAAAAATAAAGATTTTTTTTTAACATTATTTAAATAACTGCCACGAGACTTTTTGCAGGACTCGATCCTTTTTAAGTAGTTTTTAATAAATAATTTTTCGGAAATTACTTGAAAGATGTTTCGTTTTAAATGCTCTTTAGTTTGAAATTTGTCTGCATAAATGCAATTATTGTTTCAGGCGTCAAATTGCGTAATCTTTTAAGGCCAATTGACAACAACAAATTTTTAAAATAACTCGTCGTGCATTTGGCGCAATAAATTATCGTGTTGTGTTGCTTGTGGTGTCATTTTGTTAAAATATCATATGATCCAGATTGAAATCTTCAAGTCCAGTTAAAAAAATTAACGGTTACGGCTTAAAATTGACGGTAGGAGTCTCTACTTTTTCATTTTTAAAGAAATACGAGTCAATAACAATTTCAGGTCAAAGTACATACTACAGAGCCACTTTTTGCGTATGCAATTATTTTTATAAAGTTAATTGTGGATTATTAAAGCCCCATATACTGCAATTTTACATATCCATGTATCGAACAAGCGAGAAATGAGCTCATTACTGACGAAAATGACTACGGCAGAATCCACCTAACACTTTTAAAGAAAGTTTTTCACAATTTTTTTTTCATTGTTTGGTAATTAAATAATCTCTTTTTTAAAATTTACTTTTTTTAATAGCATATGTTTTAAATAACTGTAAAATGACACAGGGTTTTTTACTTTCTACCAAACTACAAATTTTATTAGCCGAGAATTGGTGATAACAATCAGTTCGATAATATTGTAAATATTTTTTTTTTCATTTGGTTGTAAATATTAATCTAAAATTTTAATACTTATTAAAATTTAGTTTTTACTGGGTTGTTCGGAAAGTAATTTTTAGTACTTTTAGTCCTAACAGAGGACTTAATTGTATTTTTTCACAACCAACTTCACACTTAAGCCGCATAATCATATGTATTTTGACAGCTGACGTAGGAAGGCTTGCTTATGAAAACATTCGATTGATTCTGCATAGTAGTTTTTGTTTGATACCCTTTTAAATATGGAAAGTGAAAAACAGCATTTTTGGCATATTTTACTTTTTTAATATAGTAAAGATAAAAATGCCGTTCAAGTAAGAAAAAAATTATCCAATGTTTATGGAGAAGATGTGTTAAGTGAGCGCCAGTGCCAAAACTGGTTTACAAAATTTCGATCCGGCAATTTTGATCTCGAAGATACAACACCTTCTGGAAGGCGAGTTGAAGCTGATGAAGACACAATAAAGGTATTAATTGATGCAAACCGGCGAATAACAACTCGTAAGATCGCTAAGAGATTTAATTTACCGAATTCGACCGTTCATGATCATTTGAAACGGCTAGGTTTAACTCAAAGCTCGACATATGGGTTCCTCATCTTCTTACGGAAAAAGATTTCTGCCGTCGCATTGACGTTTGCGAATTGCTTCTCAAACGTCAAAAAAATGATCCATTTTTGAAGCGTATCATCCATTAGGGACGAGAAATGGTTTGTCTACAACAATATTAAGCGCAAAAGATCCTCGAGAAGAAAAGATGAACCAGCTCAAAGCACTTCGATTCAATATTCATTAAAAAAAAGGTTATGCTTTCTGTTTGGTGGGAATTCAAAGGAATCGTTTATATTGAGCTTCTACCGAGCAACACAACAATCAATTCTGAAGTGTACTGTCATCAGTTGGACAAATGGAATGATTCACTTAAAGAAAAAAAGCCAGAATTAGTCAATAGGAAAGGTATAGTGTTCCAACAGGATAATGCGAAACCACATACAAGTTTGACCACTCGGCATAAGCTTTTAGAGCTTGGATGAGATATACTGCAACACCCACCCAACCTTCCGATTATCATTTGTTCCGATCTATACAAAAATTTTTAGACGGTTAAGCATTTAATTCAAATGAGGAGGTCAAAAATCACTTGAATCAGTTTTTTGCCAGCAAAGAACCAAAATTTTATGAGCGTGAAATCATGCTACTGCCAGAAAGATGGTAAAGGGTATTGGATAAGACTGGACAATATTTAATTAAATAAAATATTAATTCACTATAAGAAAATCATCTTTCATTTTTATTTAAAAAAAAAAAAAAACGAAATTACTTTCCGAACAACCCAATATTATTTAAAAAATAGATTTTCTTTGAATTATTAACAATTATTAAAAGGTTAAGAAACTATTATTAAAAATGTATTAGAAAATAAATTTGTCTACATCAAATTTTTTTTTTAGTAATAATAAGGATCATATTTTTAATAATTTAAAGACTTTACCTGTGCTTTCGGTTCCATGAACAGTTGGACACGCTTGAAAACTAAGTAATAGACGACTATCTTCTGTACAGCTTTCGATATTAGAAACTGGACTTTTACATTCACCATGTCCTCGATTATATGTGAATATGAATGGACCTAAATTATAAAATTATCTAATTAATTAACATAGCTTAAGAATAGTAATAATCAATAATATTTTTCTTATTAAATTTTTACCATTTTTAAATAAATTAAATTGATAAAAATGAAAAGTTTACCTCTAATTGGACATTTAACAGGATCAGCATCTTCTTTAAATAAACTAAATAATAATGCATCGCCTGGTATTTGATCACACAGGCTGTGCAAAGTTTCACGGCCTTTACAGAAACCTAAAGGACATAAATTGTCGAATGGAAGAAAAAAAAGTGGAAGATTAATGCAAAATGCCAAAAATTATATTTAAGTAAAAACGAAAAAAAAAAAATCATATATGAAAAACAATAATAAAAATAAAATCAAATTAAATTAAACAAATATAATAAAAAAAAATAAAAAAAAAATCAAATAAAATTTTTTTTGTAAAAATAAAGAAACGTTAAAAACCAATTAAAGAAATATTAAAGAGTAGATAGAAATATTGAGAAGAATTTATTTCTAAATACTAAAAAGATAAAAAGATAAAGGCTAGAAGATATAAGAGCTGGAAAGAAAAAATCAATGAAAATATAAAATTATGAAGAAAGTGCATACATAACTTTTTTTTTTTTTTTTTTGGTAAATATTATTCCATTTTTTCTGTTTTTTTTTTTTGTTTTTGTTTTGTTTTTAAATTAAAATATTAATTTTCTAATTATATAAAAATACACTATTAATTTTCTACTATTCTATAATAATATTAATAATAATAATAATAATAATAATAATAATAATAATAATAATAATAATAATATGATATATAACATACTTAAATATTTGTTATCTTTCATAGAATTAATAATTTACGAAAACTATTCTTATCCTTGCAGGCTTTTAGAATCACAATAGTTAATACATATTATATATGAAAAATAATTCCACAATTTTTTTCTTTTTCTTTTACCAATTATTTTTATTTATTTTTATTTTCTGTTAATATGTATGCTGTATAGAAAAAATGGCCAATTTATAAGAGAAAAAAATTATAATTTCATAATGTTAGATGGTAGTTGTGTTGGATTATGAAAATAATTATTATAATAATACAATTTAATTATTGTATTCGAATTTGCATAAATATTTACTGAATTTCAACAATTTCCGGTTTTATCCAAAAGACCCAACTCCCCCGAGCCCCCTCAAAAAAAAGCTAAATAAAATTGTAGCTAATATAATTCTCTTAGTGTATGTATGTGTATGCATGTGTATAATTACTGAAGAGAAATAACAAGGAATATTTACCATTTTTGTTGTTGTTTTTTCATATTTTTTTTTCCGTTAGTCTCTTGATTACTATTTATGTATACATATTTATAAAATAATATCCTATATAAACTTTATCCATATAAGGTTGACTATGGTTTAGGGATACAATCATATATTGTACATGTATGTGCATAAATATGTTTATTCATTTATTTATGGATGGCAATTATATTGATAGCCGAATAGTGGTATTCTATCGTAGTTGGTTGGTTGGTTGTGAAAATAATAAATACCATAGATCATCTATTTTGCTATTTCTATATAGTCTATATATGTATGGCCATACTAACAAACATTATAGGGCTTTCGCTTTGAGAGTTTATTTTGTTAGAGCAAACATTATATCCTCGAGCATTTAGATTTATCTGCAGAAATGCTCGAACGTAAGCTCTTGCATGCTGTCTAATTACTTTGTTTATCGCAAATAAATGTTATTTAGATGTTATTCGAAATATTCAATTAAACCGTGTATCGGAATGGATGTTTTACATGCCAACCATACGAGAATATAATTATTATTGACTATATATATATATATATATATATATATGCGAATATTGTACATATATGCATATAAATTTTTGTGCTTTAGACTAAAAACGTTCAATGGATAAATATTTCGAAGCATTTCTATGAACAACACGCTTACGCATAGAGCTTTTTGCGAAATGTTAGCCTATGTATATATGTACATATTGTAGATACATTTAGCTATGAATATGCGTTTAATTTTTGCCCAAATGACTGTGTAGGTGGAGCCACCTTCTATACACGTACATCTCTATTATCATCTTATGGTAATGGTATAAGATGGTATTGGAGGATGTACTTTTGAAAATCTACAAAAAGATTCATTTCGCTTTCTCAAGTGAAATGATGGCATGACTCTCTAGGTAAAGGACATAGAAATTCATTTAATATTTTACCGGATATCAAAATGTGTGCTAACATGCTACTATTTGAAAATCTTATTCTGACGACAGATGTATCTATGGCAAGATAAATAGATTCACAGAAACGTTCAGTTTTCTATAATATGAACATAAATTGCGGACAATATTCAAAGTTGTGTTCAGTAGTGGTTTGAGAGGATAACCTATAAGCTAAAACGAATACCGAAAATATTCCTACAAATATTTCTCTACGCTCAGGTATTTCTACCCAAGACTTTAGATATATATACGTGTATATACAATTGGATCGTTTCTTCATTCACGAAGGACATTCGAAAAATTTAGATTGCACAGATAAGAATCTTCCTATACTATCTAATATAACTTTTCTATTTCTTCTATACTAAGAGTATCTGAGTATTTCTATTGGGTAAACTCACTATTTCTTTCAATATTCATTTATCCTCAATCTTATCATATGGTTTCAATTTCTATCTTCGCCTATTTTTTATCTATGCATATTCATTTTCATGTACATATATATATAATACATATTGGAAGTTGGTTGCTTGTATGTAGAAAAATATTGTATATAATATAATCGATGCAGATAGAATCTACTTTTCAATTCATATCTCGTTTTGAAATGTTTGAATAGATGAGGGACAGATTTTAGCTTCGACTAGAATTGAGGAGTTGTCGTCTTCTAGTTTTCACTGTTGCTCTGCGGTATAAGAAACTATCGCAGAACTTTAAAGTTCGTGTTCTCTATTGCACAAGGTTGATGATATTCGTACTTTCAGAATACTACTGATTATAGGGTATATGCACACATTTAAAAACAAGAAACTACAGACGAATTGAAATTCGTAATAGATATAAAGGATATGAGAACAAAAACTTTCAGTTTAAAAGCATGTAGATAATTTAGATTCGAATGCATTTTCGAAACTATCATTGGACAAAGTCATGCAGTGCCATTTTGAATCATGAGTAAAGAACTATGGACAGAAAATGTACACATACGAATATCTGCTGGATCAATGGAAAATATTTAGTTTCCAATTAGGTATGGATAAATGTTTGCATTTCAATTTCTGCATACACATCATCAGTTGAAAGAAGTTGTCTGGCTAAAGTTGAAAAGAGTTGGTCACGTTTACAATGTTCACGACCGCTAAATTAAGAATATTGTGAAGATGATAGCAATGAAAACGAGCAACTATAATAATAATCTCAATATGTGGCATTGGCCAAAACTATGCAATTATCCTTTAGTAGAAGGGTCAATATTAATTTATATTATACAGTTTAATGATCTGATTCTGTGTTTGACTTTGTGGAATATTCGTATTTCCATTTCTAATTGTTCTGCTAGAAAGGATAATTTTTTAAGGCATTGGTTCGATTAGGATTAACAGAAAATAAGAAAGTTTTATTTGTCTAAATTTTGGTATAAATGATGAATCAATAAGTTTTCGATCGATTTTTAAAAATGCAATAATAATTACTAATATTTTAATATTCTTTTTAGGTAGAAATTTTACCATGTATTTTAAAAAAAAAATCATAAATTTTTAGCTATTTTGTAAAGTCAAATATATAAAATAAAAACTATTTATTTATGTCATCTGCATATTATAAAGTGTTATCCATTTTGTTATTAGAAAAATATATCCCTATCATTTGACTGCTGTTAAATATATATAATATCTAATAAATTTTTTTTTTTGACTTAGGCATTGCCATTTTATATATTATATAAAATATTAATAATATTAATTAAATTGTGAGCCCTTTCCGCAAAAGTTTTGATTCTGCATTCAACAAGTTTAGCGAAAATTTTCTTCAGCAATGGGGTTAATTTTTTGCTTGGTGGACACATAAATAAGTTGAATTGCCACATATGAGGCTCTAAAAACCTACAGTTAACTGTTCAAAAGTTATTGTATTGGCGAAAAGTGACTGTTTGGTTTGAATTTTGGTTTAAAGTTCGTATATTTTTGAAAATAAAGAAAAAAAAGTCAATTCTGAGCGCTATATGATGCTGGTTTTTCAAATTACCATATATGAGGTTCTGAAAACCCACAGTTAATTGTTCGAAAGCTATTTTATTGGCGAAAAGTGACTGTTTGGTTTGAATTTTGGTTTAAAGTTCGTATATTTTTGAAAATAAAGAAAAAAGTCAATTCTGAGCGTTATATGATGTTGGTTTTCAAATTACCATATATGAGGCTCTAAAAACCCACGTTAATTGTTCGAAAGCTATTTTATTGGCGAAAAGTGACTGTTTGGTTTGAATTTTGGTCTAAAGTTCGTATATTTTTGAAAATAAAGAAAAAATTCAATTTTGAGCGCTTTATGATGTTGGTTTTCAAATAACCATATATGAGGCTCTAAAAACCCACAGTTAATTGTTCGAAAGCTATTTTATTGGCGAAAAGTGACTGTTTGGTTTGAATTTTGGTCGTAAGTTCGTATATTTTTGAAAATAAAGAAAAAAAGTCAATTCTGAGCGTTATATGATGTTGGTTTTTCAAATTACCATATATGAGGCTCTAAAAACCCAAAGTTAATTGTTCGAAAGCTATTTTATTGGCCAAAAGTGACTGTTTGATTTGAATTTTGCTCTAAAGTTGGTATATTTTTGAAAATAAAGAAAAAAGTCAATTTTGAGCGTTATATGATGTTGGTTTTCAAATTACCATATATGAGGCTCTAGAAACCCACAGTTAATTGTTCGAAAGCTTTTTTATTGGTGAAAAGTGACTGTTTGGTTTGCATTTTGGTCTAAAGTTCGTATATTTTTGAAAATAAAGAAAAAAGTCAATTCTGAGCGTTATATGATGTTGGTTTTTCAAATTACCATATATGAGGTTCTCACTGTTAACTGTTCGAAAGCTATTGTATTGGCGAAAAGTGACTGTTTGGTTTGAATTTTGGTTTAAAGTTCATATATTTTTGAAAATAAAGAAAAAAAAGTCAATTCTGAGCGCTATATGATGCTGGTTTTCAAATTACCGTATATGAGGCTCTAAAAACCCACAGTTAATTGTTCAAAAGTTATTGTATTGGCGAAAAGTGACTGCTTGGTTTGAATTTTGGTCTAAAGTTCGTTTATTTTTGAAAATAAAGAAAAAAAGTCAATTCTGAGCGTTATAGGATTTTGGTTTTCAAATTACCATATATGAGGCTCTAAAAACCCACAGTTAATTGTTCGAAAGCTATTTTATTGGCGAAAAACGGCTGTTTGGTTTGAATTTTGGTTTAAAGTTCGTATATTTTTGAAAATAAAGAAAAAATTCAATTTTGAGCGCTTTATGATGTTGGTTTTCAAATAACCATATATGAGGCTCTAAAAACCCACAGTTAATTGTTCGAAAGCTATTTTATTGGCGAAAAGTAACTGTTTGGTTTGAATTTTGGTCTAAAGTTCGTATATTTTTGAAAATAAGGAAAAAAAGTCAATTCTGAGCGTTATATGATGTTGGTTTTTCAAATTACCATATATGAGGTTCTCACTGTTAACTGTTCGAAAGCTATTGTATTGGCGAAAAGTGACTGTTTGGTTTAAATTTTGGTTTAAAGTTCGTATATTTTTGAAAATAAAGAAAAAAGTCCATTTTGAGCGCTTTATGATGTTGGTTTTCAAATTACCATACATGAGGTTCTAAAAACCCACAAGTAACTAAGGAAAAGCCATTCTATCCGTGACAAATGACTGTCTCGTTTGAATTTTGGTCTAAAGTTCGTATATTTTTGAAAATAAAGAAAAAAAAATCAATTCTGAGCGCTATATGATGCTGGTTTTCAAATTACTGTATATGAGGCTCTAAAAACCCACAGTTAATTGTTCAAAAGTTATTGTATTGGCGAAAAGTGACTGCTTGGTTTGAATTTTGGTCTAAAGTTCGTTTATTTTTGAAAATAAAGAAAAAAAGTCAATCCTTAGCGTTATATGATGCTGGTTTTTCAAATTACCATATATGAAGTTCTGAAAACCTACAGTTAACTGCTCAAAATTTATTGTATTGGCGAAAAGTGACTGTCTGGTTTAAATGTATTCTAAAAAAGCCAAATATGAGCGCTATATGATGCTGGTTTTTCAAATTACCATTTGACAAATGACTGTCTGATATGAATTTTGGCCTGAAGGTATCGTCAGGTGGTATTTATTTGAAAACTATTGCCGTATGATAACCTATTTTTTAACCTAAACTTGAAGGAACATATGTCGTCCCAATAAAACCGTGTCAAAAGTCACACAATATGTTAATTTTTGGTTTTATTATGCGAAAAGATTCCAGAACTCTTGGAGTTAAATACTACAAAAATTAAAAATTATCTATGAACATATTTACATAGATAATTTTTAATTTTTGTAGTATTTAAAAGGCAACATCTATCAAGAAATGGCCGAATTAAAGCCATAAATGTGCGAAAAAATCTTTAAAAGTTATCTCAAAATGATCGAGTATTACAAGAATATTTGGTGATAGTTATGGTATTTGAATAATGTTATATTTTTTTGGCAAAGTCTAAGCAATATGATAAAATTTTATTTAATTGTAATTTAATAAAAATCTAGATATTGAACTTTATTTTCCGAATCAGAAATTAGATAACCCTTTATTATTGCTAAAAAATTTATTAGAATTTTGAAAAAAAACTATTTGCCGATTAGTAAAATATTTTTAAAAAATATTTTTCTTTTATTATCCTCATAGTAAGTGATATTTTTTTTTATTTGATTATCAATTCTGATTATAAATAATCTTTCAAATAATGTGTTTATTTTTAAGTTATTATTGATTATATAACCAAGTAAATATACTGTAAAAAGGATTTTTTATAAAAATATATTATTTTATTATAATAAACTAATGACTTGTAAAAAAAACTGCATCTTTTAAACTTTTGAAATACATTTTAATTATAAAAAAAAAATGTCAATACTTTCATACAAATTTAAATAGAGATTATATATTGTATTGTAGATGGATACATATGTGTACATTCAGTCTCAGCTTAAAATAACTTTAATTATTTGAAAAAGTTTTTAAATTTATTTAAGTAATTATTTTTTCATTTTTTTTCCATAAAATTCAGAATATTTAATTTTTGTATTTTTTCTCCTTTACAATAGTACTTTGTTGCCTCATATTTTTATAATTGTTATTGTCACTTGAATAGTCAAATATATTTATTCATAGGAATTTTTCTTGAGTATTATTTCCGCCATTTTTTATTTCTAATTTTCTCATAAAATAAATAACGTTGGTGCTTCCTCAAATTTCTTTTATAAAATATTTTTCTTTATGTTTTTAAGTTTGAAATTAAATTCTTCCTATTGAACAAAATTCTAGGTACAGAAATAGATATTTTTAATTTTTAGTTTAATTGACGAACATGAAATTGTATAGAAAAGTTGCTTTCTCTGGAAGAAAATTATATGTTTTTTTATTCTATAGAAAATATTTTATTTTATTTAATTTTTAAAAGAGTAAAAAATTTTTTTTTTATTATATTCTAAGAATATAAAACACTTGACGAATTCTGAACTTTTTTTATATAATTCTTTAGTATAGATGATATTTGTATCTTTCGAATTGAAATGAATACAAAACAATTTGTGCCTATTTTTAGTTGCTTTGTTATATTGTTTTTAATTGTATATACGTGTATGTATATTTATTTAAAGAATGATATAAAAATTAAATTCAAATTCAGAATGAATACGAGATTGTTCAAAGTCATAAAGATTGGGGCGGAAGTTTAGAAATTTGAGCAATTATTTAAGCATAAAATCAAATATTTACGAGTATATTTGCTTGAATAATTTTCTTTTTGGTATTTCCTCATTTTTTCCTGGTTTGGTTTCCGGATTTTATGATGTTTTCAGCATGCTAATTTTAATAATATTAACATAAAATTTGTTGTTTTTTTTCCTCCCTTTCAAATATACATGTTTATTGTACCGTTCCAATGCATAGGTCATTATAACTGTTTTAATATATTGTATATAAAAAAAAAACTAACATAATATTGATTGGTGGTAAAAGGGAAGATGTATAGTAAGCAATCGAAGTTTTTAACATTCTACGATAATAATAATTTTTTGTTGGAGTACAATATTATTTTACTATCGTAATATTCAATCATCAATTAGGTTGAATAAGAGTTAATATTGATTATGTAAGGAATATTTTATAATTACTAGAGCATATTATACGAGGAGTAGTCATGTTTTATTTGCATTAGTAACTTTACTATCGGTTTTTTTCATGTAAAGAAAATTTTGATTCTACATAAAATTTTATATACAATAAAAACAAACACTATACTATAATTAGTATTGCGAAAATAATAGCCATTTCGTAAATTGTTTCATTGCGTCAATAATGTAACACGATATATATAATTGTATGTAATTAATGTCAAATTTTTTGCAATCAAATTGTATATTTTTCAAATTTTTTACAATTACATAAATTTTGATAATTATAATATGTTATTTGGATTTTTTCATATTTATTGATTAGCTTTTTTTTTCATAATTGTCTATTGATTAACTCAGGAGTTTTTCAGAAACTAAAACACATTCAAATAAAATATTCCATTTTTCTAACCGAATTTCTGAATTTGTTTTTTTTTTTCGCTGATATATTTAAATTTTAAAGTTTTTTTTATTTATTTATAAATAAAAATATGCACATATGTATGCAAAGTTTCTGAGTATAGAGAATTCGATTAATAAACTGGAATGACATGGTAAGAGAAATTTTCAAGATTCAATTTATTATAAAAAATCTTTCTTGAAAATTTGTAGTTGAAGAAGTTTTTAGTATAAAATATTATTATTTTTTAATTAAATTTTATAAATGTTTATTTTTTGTTGTATTTTTTTTAAGAATAACAATGAATACATATAGAAAATAGTGCAAGTCTCGCTGTTGGCATTGCTTTGATCATAACAGAAATGTAACTGTTATAATTACTATCCAATACCACAACTAACTGTTCGAAAAGAATTGGCGGTAGCTTGTCTTATGAGAGAAACTTTCCGAATTGATGATTTAATAAGAGTGGATTTTGAATTTAATTTTTAGTTTCGAAATCTACAGTAAAAAATTTAGAAATTATGAATTTTCTTTTCACTATTTCGAGAGGTAAGAGAATTAAGTAATTTTATTTCTTAAAAAGTATGAATACCCAAAAAAGGTCAAATTATATAAAAAATATTTTTTTCAAAATATTTTCTTCTTTCTTAATTTTTCTCGTCAAGTTTTTAACTAAGAATATTTTTATGTTATATACAAGTATATGTTTGGTTTTCTATTTTTTATGGTAATATAATATAAAAATATAATATTTGTTTTTTGTTTTTATTGTAGTGGTTGACATGTAAAAGTTGACTGTTATGGTTAAAAGAAAAAATCAAACTTTTCCAACATGTTAAAATGAGGTCAAGTCAACTTTTCTTTAAGCTATCATCACTTTTGATTGCTTTTCCATGTTCTTTCAAGCATTTTCATTTATAAAAAAAATAAAAAAATATCTTTCAACAGAACGAAGTACTAACAAAAATATTATAAATTTTTTTTCTTTTATATAAAATACATGAAAATTTATTTTTTGAAATAATATTTTTCTTCTAATATAAATTAATCTTATATAATAGGTATGTACACATAGTATCTGTAATTTAAATTTGAAGTGGGAAATTTTTTATCTGAGAAGCTCAAAAGACTTTTCCATCCTGTTAATGGAAAAGTTTTAAAAAATTTTAAGTGTTTTTTTTTTCTACTTTGTTTGAAAGTTTTCTTATCAAGTAAATTTAGGAAGAAATAAATCGGAAAGTTTGGTTAATGTAAATTCAAGAGCCTAAATGTTATTTATTCTTTATGAAAAGTAGAAAATACCCTATACAACAATTGCTAATTAAAGGTTTTCAATTTTTGAAATATTTATGACAGTGAAATTTTTAATAATAATATTTTTCAAAGGATTTAGTAAATTTTTACCATTATTAAATTTGAATATTTATGTAGAAAATTTTATGTACGAATACATATATATAAATCCTTTAAAATTGTTGAGAAAATGCATTCCATTCAGATATACTTAAATTGTTTGGAAGTTCTATTTAGGACCATTAGTTTATAAAGAATTCAAACTATTGCAATTTTATTATATTTTCAATATTTTATTTTTTTAAATATTTATCAATATATATATAGTATAAGAAAGTTTTCACTCTAAAGATTGTGCACTTAATGATTTAATTAATCATGCTTCCACAAAGCACAGTGCAATTATTACAAATCCAACCTTAAAAATCCAACCTTTTTTTTTGGCCATAAAGTGTAATTATATTATGTATAAATTAAATAATTTTTAATAATTATTTTATGTGTGTGTGTGTGTGTATGTGTAAAAATAAAATAAGAACAAAATTCTACTAAAAATTCACTTTGTGTTTTTTTTTTTTTGGTAACTGCAATTATTAAAAAGAAAATTAATAGTTTTTTTTTAATTATATAATAATAGTTTTATTTTCAGAAAGTTTATAATTCTCATATTCATAATTAATATTAAAGAATTATTAAAGGAAAAAATCGTTTTAAAAAATAAAATATTAAATAAAATTTTACTCAAACACTTTCATTTCTTGCTTCTACAAATGATTTCGTTTTTTTTTCTTCTGATCTTTTATAGGTGAAACAATTTATCTGCTGATATTAATATATATTTATATTTTTTAAATTAAAAATGTACTATTTTTTTGTTGTTGGATACTCACAGTAATAGTAGAAAAAATATATCAAAAACGATGAACCGTAAAATATATTTATAACATTTACTTTAAGTATAGGTTTGACTGTAATTGAATTTTCTTTTTTTTTTTGGGATATCAAGGAGAAATAATAAGATTTAATTGTGAAAATAAATAAAATGATAATTTTTTTCATTTTCTAAAGAGTATACAAAATAATAATGTTTATTTTATTTATATTTCTATACAAAACTTAAAAATTACCATATTTAATTGATTTATATTTAAAAAAAAAAAAAAATTTTTTTTGTTTGTTTATTTTGAAAACCACATACAGAAATAATTGATAGTAATTTTTAATTACAAGCAAGCAAAACTCTCACAAAAATACAATAAAATATACTTCAAACTATTACATACTTTTTTTTGGTTTCTGTGTTGTTTTTCTTTTATATAGAATTCATTAGTTTTTAATAAAAAAGTTTAATAATTTTTTAATTAAAAAAAAAAAAACAAATAAAAACTTATATTATCTTTTAAGGACAAAGAAGGATATATTAGGTAAAAGCTTCCTTAATAAATAATTAATAGTAATTAGGAAAAATTAAAACTGTTTTTTTTTAAATTTTTGATCAAATTAAATTTTATATAAAATAAGAAAATAATAAAAGTAAAAACTTATCTTAATAATTAATTAGGTATTAGGATAAGTAAGATGAATACATTCACATAATATGAATAGACAAAAAAAATGAACACCACATTTTATTTATATTTATGATTTATTATATTATGGGCATAAATGTAATTATACAAAAAAAAAACAATAATTAACTATAAAAGATATCATAAAAAAAATTTATTTTATAGCAAAATATTAAAATTATTCAAAAAGTACAAGTGATCCTTGAAATCAAGGAAAAATAAAACCAAATTCTAAAGTAGAGTTGATGGATTAAAAATTTGGCAGTATATAAAAATATACAAAAAAAAGAAAAACATATTGTAAAATATACATTATCTTATTTTAAGGATTAAAAAAAAAATAATAAAAAATATATTATGATATTTTCTTATATTATACAATATATAGTTTAAAAAATTGTACAATCATTTTATTTTGATTAAAAAACGAACAACACAAAAACCAAAAACCCAAATACTGTTTAGGAAAAATTATTAAAAATTTTTTTTTACAAAAAAGGATGCATTTTGAGGAAAGAAAATTGATTTTTTTTTAAAATTATTTCTAAATTTTAATTTATATAAATACCAATATTTATATTTATATTTACGTATACAATAGATACATATATAGAAAAAAAAGAGAACATAATATGATATATAGAGATAGAATATACAATATTATTAAAGAAATTCAAATAAAATTATTAAAATTATAAGAGATTAAAAAAAACCATAAATCCCATATATAACAGAATAGAGTAGAAACACAACCATAAACATTTACATTTGATTCATAATCAATAATATAAAAGGATAACAAGATTGAAAATAATTAACAAGTATAGATAAATGATAGTAACGACAATAGTAGTAGTAGTAGTAGTAGTAGTAATAATAATAATAATAATAATAATAATAATAATAATGAAAATAATAAAAATAATAATAATAATAATAATAGTAATAAAAATAAATAATAAATAAAAAGTGATAACAATAGTAATAATAATAATTATAATAATAAATGGTTTGTCTTTTTTTTAATTAATTAATTAATTAATTAAAATCTAGGTCACCGGGCAGCCCATCCCAACATTTTTCTTTTTAATTATATATATACTTTCTTCTTTTCTTTTCTTTTCTGTTTTTGTTTTTTTAAATATATTTTATAGATATTTATTTCATTATTTATTTCAATTTATGCAATAATATGTATAAATAATTACATATAAATTATATGTATATATATATATTATTTGTTTATTTATTAATTTTTTTTTTTTTTGTTATCAAATTACAAAAATGAAAATTTAATACATAAAGTATATAACACAAAATTAAAAGCTTTTATATTAATTATTTTATTTAATATATAATATTAAAATAAAAGAAAACTAAAATAGGACAGACAAAAACATATACAAATCGATTATAATAATAATAATAATAATAAGAAAATAACTATAATTTTTATACAATTTTTTTTAATTAGATAAAATTATATACAAAAATTAGCAAAGAAAAAATTTCGAAAATAAAGAAAACTAATTTATAATTAAATTTATGAATGTGAATTTCCTATTAAAAAAAAAATTGGAAAATAATGAGAGAAAATTTATTATCGAAAGTATTTGTAAATCAAATCTTCTATTAGTATGTACTTTATAGTGTATATAGAATAATTTGTTTTATTGTTCCCTAATATATTTTCTTTATTATTGTTTGTATTAAAATTTTACTTAATAAACTAAATAGAAAATAAACTTAAACGTTCACAATATTTTGTGTCTGTATGTGCGTTCGAAATGCACTACATTTAAATTAACAGGAGGAGGATCTCTCCAATATTTTGCAACTATATATATTTTTAATATTATCAACAAAAAAAAACATTATTTATTTATATATTTTTTGTTATTTATAAATATTGAAATTAGTTAAGTAAAGTTTTTTTTTTTTTTGTATAAAAATTAATTCAAAAGAGGAATTTTTATGTTAACCAGAAAAAAAACTAAGTAAGAAAAAATACAATTATTTTTCAATATTTAAAAATTAAAGTTTTTATAAATTTCAATTAATATCTATAAATATTTATTTATAAATCGAAATTGATTATATTTATTATTTTACTAAAAATAATAATTTATTTTCACCTAAAACTATGCAAAAACTAATTATGTATTGTAAAATATTTTTTAGTTTTAAATTTATACATTATTATATAAAATTTTCTATAGAATCATATTGATTTAATCGATAATAGTCTGATTTTGCTATTTATGCAATATTAAATAGATTTTCTTCATCTAGAATAATGACGCAAAAAAAAAAATATATAACATAACAAAGAAAAAGAACAAAAAAAAATATATATTAGAAAAAAAAATCATATTCAATAATATTTACATAAATAATAATTTATTAATTATTTTAAGTATACTTCCTGTCTCTATAAATATTATCCTATTAATTTTCTAAATTAATTTTAATTCTAATCAATTCGGATATGTATTTGTGTGATCTTTTATTTTTATACTTTAAATAATAATTCTGCTACGATTAAGATAAAATTAAATTTCACCAATTTCTAGTTTTTAGAAATAATAGCAATTATTTTAAATTTAATGCACTCATTTTTAGGTTCTAAATTTTAACTGAAATAACGTAATATAAATTTTATTTACAACAGGATTTGAATGCCGATTTATCGAATAAAATATTCTTCAGCGCTAAAACTCATTTTTCGTTCGGTAGATACATCAATAGGCAAAATTTCCATATGGGGGGCTCTGAAAACCCACAAGTGACAGTGGAGAAGCCATTGTATCCAAGAAATGTGACTGTTTTATATGGATTTCGATCTGAAGAGAGACTTTTATCATCGATTCTCAGTTTTATTTTTAGACCTAAACTTGAAGCCTTTTCGTAAGGCTTCAACAAAACGGTGTCATAAGCCACACAACACGATAAATGTATCCAAGAAATGTGACTGTTTTATATGGATTTCGATCTGAAGAGAGACTTTTATCATCGATTCTCAGTTTTATTTTTAGACCTAAACTTGAAGCCTTTTCGTAAGGCTTCAACAAAACGGTGTCATAAGCCACACAACACGATGAATTTTCTGTTTTATTTTTTAAAGAATTTAAAACCGAACAATCGTTAAGTAATGGCCGCATTATTAAAAAATACTTTAAAAGGATCAACCAAGTCCTGCCAGAAATTTTATAGCGCCCATTTAAATGTTGTTCTGTTTCATGCATAATGGCAAAATCTACTCTATCAAATCCTGAATTTAAAATATGTGTTATTTAATTTAACTTTCCAAAATCAAAATTGGATTAATTTTCAGTTTCTTAAGTAAAAAAAAAAATTATTATATTACAATAGATCTAGATAGATAAAAGTATTTATTTTAAATCACGTTAATTTTAATAATTTTCAAATTTTTATTATAAAAAATAAGTGCATAAAAAATTTGCTATGGTCATTATTTTTTTTTTTAGAAAAAAGTATTTAATTTTATTTTAACTGATACTAATTTAACTAAAGTATATTTAACTAATATTTTTTTTATGGATATTTAAGTATATCTATTCAAGTTAATTTCTCAGATGGAAGAGTAGATATAAAAAGCTTTTAAAAGACTTTTTTTTTTTAATTCAAACTTTTTTAAACAAGAAAACTTTTTATGGTTTTTACTTTTAATTAAACAAAAAAAATTATAATTTTTATATTTTCTTATATCTGAGATGATTTAAAATATATCAATTATATAGTAAAATTTAATTTGTCAATATGAAGAAAATAGACTCATAAAATATTATTTTTAAAAAAATTGTCCAATTGATAAAATGAACTTTTTGTGATAAATTTTAAGTAAAAAAAAATTATATTTTTCCTTTTTTAAGTAAACTATTCAGAAATATGAAAAATCTATCGGAGATCCTCAGATAAATATAAAATAAGCAAAATATATGGACTACAAGCACAGAATGGTCAAAGAGAGTAAAAAAATAAATAACAAAAATTTTACTCTATCTTTTGTATGTCCAATTTATGAAAATGGGTTGCATGAGGATATCAATTTTCAGTTTGTATCTTAAGAAAGATACATAATGTCCCCATAGGGATACAGTTGATCAATTTATTCTGGAATTTTCTCTACTATACTTTATTCCTTCCGGGGACAGTTCTTTTTTTTATGCACAAGTTTCTATCTATTTTAGACGTTATATTTGTCTCACTAGTTCACTTTTCTACATAAATGATCTTTGACTCTATGAACCCCTTTCTGGACAACAAAGGACGTCAAAAGAATATAATAAATTCAGTTGATTTATCCATTCTATGATACTATTGTCCATGAGAGTATATGCTTGTATGCATATCATACAACAATCAAAGATATACGATTTAACAAATATGTATACGAAAATGGGTATATATTGTATATGTATACGTAAGAGGAGAATGATTTTGAATACTATACAGTTTAGATTTCATAATATCCTGTGTTGAATTAGGAATACAGATTTGTTTTTAGTGGTTTTTTTATTCTTTTTCCTCTATTATTTTCTAAAGGATTTTTATTAAAACGGGATTATTATAATTTTTTTTTTTTTAAAGTAGAATTTTTAAAAAAAAGCTTTGAACTAAAATTTGGAAAGTCCTCGTTTTTTTAGTAAGTTTATTTTGTACATTTTATTAAATTATTTTGACGAATGAATGTATATAATTGTATTTAATGTAATTTAAAGTTGAAGATTGTAAATTTATTAAATTTGATACAATTTTGTATTGTAAAATATAAATTCGAATCGAAGAAAATAATTGTAGAGCTTTCGTACTAAAGCTCTACAATTATCATACTGAGTACGAAATATATAATAATTTTGAATGAAAACAAAAAGTTCAATTTATTTAAATATTAATTAACGAAGTTTTTTTTTTAAATCATTGAAATAGAATTATTCGAATTTCCTATAAAGATATTTTCTTTTTACTAAACTTTTCTTATTATTAATTGTTTGTGATTTACCTATTCGATTCTGGATATTGCCTTCATCAATATTGTTTTATGTTTTTATCTATTATCAATTTTTTTTAAATTTATGTATATGCATACACTATTCAATTAAATTATTACGGTTTTATATTTTTTGGTTTGTTTTAATTAATTATATTGTTAAAAAAAAATATACCTAAATAGCATTCATTAAAAATAATATTAAAATCAAATAAAATCTAAATAATATATATATGAAAAATAGTCACAGAATTTTCTATGTACATAAAAAAGTTATTAATTTATAGAAATTTTAATAATGGATTTTTTTTTAAATAATTTATATTAAAAATATTCTTCACTGTCAATAGAATTAGTAAAATTTCATAACATAAAAATTTTACTTTTTATGTAATTTATTGTACTTAAAGAATTATGAATAAATATACAAAATTATACTGAGCATATTCAAATGATAGTCATTAAAAAATTAAAAAATAAAAATAATAGAAAATTAAGGATAATAGATTTTTTGAAGAAAAAGAAAAAAAACAAAAAATTATAATTTTAGAAGATTAAAAAATAGTTAAATGGAATTTTTATAAAAAAAATTTCTTTTAATAAATATTACACAGCACTAGGAAAAGCTTTGTTTGTATTATTTGTGAAAGCAACTTTTTACAGCTTAAGATTTTCTATTGATATATATATATATATATATATATATATATATATAGCTATATACGTATATATATAAATGCAATGTACAAAGTGAACTATTTATTTTTTTATAAATTGTTTTTAAAAGGTGTGTATATATATGTATATATATATATATATAAGGAAATATTTACAAAATTTGAGACTAATCATTATATGTTTGTATTTACTTATGTCTCATTTAATTTCATTATTTATTTTTACCTTTTTTGTTTAATTGTAATTAATTACATTTAGATTTTTTTTATTATTTGTGAAATAATTGGTTTTGAAAAATATAAACTTTTATTTTTAGTTTTATACATTTTCCTTCTTAAAGTAGAAAAATGTACAGAAAAAAAATTAACTAAAATAAAGATTTAATATAATAATAAAAACTTAAAAATAAGATAAATAATAATAATAATAATATTCTATAAAATTTAATGAAGTCCTCATATAGGTTAACATTTTCTATATTAATTGATTACGGACACCTTCTAACTGTTGTAGGGTTTAGAAATGCAGAAATTGAACTTTTCATAATAAATTTTACTCATTCTTGTTCGTCAATTTGCTTTGAACTAGGCATATTAGAGACACTAAGGTTTGTGAGAGATTAGGAAGACAGAATAAGAATCCAAAAATGGGTTTAACGCTAATAAAATTTAATTAATTCGATTTTATTCGTTTTTAAAAATATTTTTATGATTTAATTGATATAGTAAATAGTTTTTTTATTATTTTAAAAAGATTATAATTGTTAGTCTTTTGCGGCAATTCAATTTGAATTATGGATTTTAGGAGACAATAAGGCTTGTGAGAGATTAAGAAGAGAGAATAAGAAACAATTTCGAAGGTTTTTTTTCATTATTTTAAATTTTTTTTAATAAAAACAAGATTTTGAGAAGAGAATAATTAAGAAATTGTTCAATTAAAAAACAGATTAGATATAATCTAATTAAATAATTATTATATGACAAAATATACTCATTTTCTATAATCTCCCAGTAATAAAAAATTAATGATGAAATCAAAAAAAAAATGAATTACTTAATATAAAAAGGAAAATTATTTTAATTAAAAAACCGAAATAATTCTAATATATTTTATATTTATTGTATTAATTTAATTTAAAAAAAATTTTTCTTAATAGTGACTTTTGTAAAGTTATTGGTTTTTTTTTTAATAAAAATTTATTTTCTACTAATTGTGTCGAGCTATTTATGTGTTGTTGAAAGCATCATTGAAATATACTGAAATATTTTTTTTAAGAACTTATTAAAATATCAGTTTAAAAAAATAACAAATATCCATATTGGAATTAAAAAAAAAATTATTGTATTAAAATAAGAAACAAAATTATAAATGATAAATAATAAAAAGAATTTTTTAAGAACCAAAAAAAAAAATTAATAAATAAATTAAACTAATTTATTGACTTTTCTTAAAAAGAAAAAAATTTCAATTTTAATGCTTTTAGCTATTGCAAATAAATTATTGAAATATTCTGAAAAATCTACCACCGGATGGGTGCCCTAAATTGACAAAAAATTAAAAAGAAAATTTAAAAAATATAATTTATTAAATTAAAGAAAATTTACAGGAAAAAAAATTAAACATAGAAAAATTATTATAAAATTTTTGTTTGTTTCTATTTACAGTTTGTATATAATCTATTTTTAATAATATGTACTTTTGTATCATATATTCCTAAATATAAAAAAAAAATGTTTGTTTAAAAAATGGTGATTCAAATATGAACAAAATTATAAAGAAACATTTTAAAAATACACAAAAATCAATAATAAAGAAAAATTATTTGTGAAATTTTTATATAAGTTATTTGAACAAGTTCCTAGGTAATTTTTTTTTTGCATATCTACTCTATTACTGATGACTTTAGCATTACTTATGTATGTGTAATTTGCTCCTACGAAAAAAAGTCCTTGCAATTATTAATTTTCTTGATTGAATTTGTTCTTCTTGTATTTTATTGAAATAAAATTTTTTCTATTAAAAAAAATAAATACAAATTTTTCTTTATGCACTCTTGGTTTTCAAATTTATATTGTTGTGTTTAAAAAAATTCTTTTTTTTTATACTATTTGTTTGAGTTTTTTCAAATAGATTTAAAAAAAAAAATATTACAAAATTTTTTTTGGATCAAAATTTTTTTTTTTAACAAACGACACACAAACACATTTAAATAAAAACTTATTAAAATTTTATTTGCTTTTTTTTAATTCAACAAAAAGTAAAAAAAAAATCCAGGAAAAATTCTCCAAAAATAAAAGATTGATCGAAAAAAAAAATTCTGAATAATATAATATCGAAATCGAAAATAATATTTATCAAAATAGAATTTTATCCAAAAATATTTATATTTAAAAAAAAATATATATGTATAAAATTTTTTTAAATATTAATAATGTTGAATGGGTTAGACGGCACACACAAGGACACACACATATTTGGAAAATTATTTTAATTAGTGAATTATAAAAAGAAAAGAAAAAACTTTTTACAAAAGACCAAATTAATTAAAAATAAATACAATTAATTAAATTATCAATATTATTTTGTACATTAAATTAATACATTAAAATCAACAAAAAAAAAAAAAAAATAAATAAAAAATCAAATCAAAAAGGATTTTTCAATAATTATTTACAAGAAATGACTTTTTAGTAATAAATTTCAAAATAAAATATTTATATATATTGTATATATATATGTGGAAACTTTATTATAAAAATAATTTTTACAATAAAATTAATAAAAAAGAAAATTTTTTTATATATATATGTACATGAAAATAAATTAATAAAAACTAAAACTATATTAAAATTATAATTAATTACTAAATTTTCAAGAAAACTTTTTTTTAAAAATATTTAATTCCTATTAATTTGTAGGAAAAATGTTTTATTTTAATTTAATTTTTATTATAATTAGTTGATAAAGTTGTTTTTTTTTAAATATAATTTTCATTATATCGTAGTATATATAAGAAATTAATTGACATTTTATTTAATTAACATTTTCTTTTTGAAATTTATGTTTATTTTTTATGAACAAAAGAATAAATAAATATTAGAAAAAATGCTTTCCCCTCGGAGGGATAATGAGTGTTTAATTCAAATAAAAATTAAATTAATTTTCGGTTGACAAAATGGCGCTTTATTTTATATCAATAATTAATTTTCAAAATCACCAATTTCAATTTAGTTTCAAATTTTATTTATACAATTATACTGTAAAATGAAATTTACTTCAATTGTTACTGATAGTAATTTTGAAAAAATATGAATTTATATTTAATATAACGAAAGGAAAATTTCAAATCAATTTTAAAAAAAAATTAAAAAAAAACATATTAAAATATAGACACACAATTATATATATATAATATTTAGTTATGGATATATTTACATATGAGATATTATGAATAAAAATATATATATATATATATGTATATATGTTCATATTTATAAGATGATAAGCGATTCGAAATAAGAAAATATGATTCTCTTTATAAATTGGTAATTAATAAATTTTAATTTAATTAATTATAAGTAAATAACTCAAATATAAATATTAAAAAAATTCATAAATATATAATAACTGATATTCACCAAAAAAAAAAAAAAATATGTAAATACTTGTATATAATTTTTTTTATTTTTGTTTTTTTTTTTAATTAAAAAAATTATAATAAATCAAAAGTTTTAAAAAAATTTTTGTACAAAATTAAACAAAAACCGATAAGGTCGTTTAATGGATAGGAAAAAATTCGAAGGGATAAACAAATATTAAGATAAGGGATAAGAATAAGGATGAGGATAAGGATTTTTAAAATATCTTAATTTTATTTTGTTTTATTTTTTGTTGCAACACAATTTTTTTTTTTAATCTAATACTAACTATTTGTTTCTTTTTTTTAAACTTATTTTTTTTAAACAAATTTTTTACAGAAATTTTTTTTCGAATTTTTTATTCTTTGATCCTTTTTATTTTATTATTATTTAAATGTCGTTCAGTTTTTCTTTCTATCATAGAATAAATAGTTTGCACGTTAATTTTTCTTGATTGTTCAGTATTCGTATATACGAAAATTTTTTACGTCTTATTATGTAATTAATATAAAAAATAACAATAAATAAATATTATGCACTCGACGATATAATCTAATTGGAAATTAACTAAAAATATACTAAAATTTCCTGCAAGGATACTAAGATTATTATTAATGTAACACGATTATTTAAAGTTCTTTTTTGTTTGTCTGTTACTATTATAAAAAAAAATTATAATTTAAAGTAAAATAAATTAAAAGATGATCCCAAAAGTATTAAAATTATAATATTTTTTTAATTTTATTTATTTGGAATTGTTTTAGATAATTTTTATATAATTGAAAAATGTGCAAAATTAGTTTTGTTTCTGAAGTTTTTATAGTTGAAATATTTTTATTTGCACTCAGAATATACAATATAATCATTTATTATTAGTTCTTTATATTTTATGGAATAAAATTGATGATATAAAATCGAATAGAAAGATTTAGACTACTTGAGCAGTTTATTTTGTATTTGAATTTTGAAAAAAAAGGATTTTTGAAAATAATATAGATAAATTGGTGATTAAATTTGGTAAGATACCATTTATCCAGAAGTAATTTAGGGAATTTTTTTTTATATGCAATTAAAAAATAAATACTTTTGGGAACTATAAAACTAAAAAAAAAAAAAAAATACTGAGAACAGATATAAAAATTTTCTGATTTATTTAAATACATTTTCTATGCTAAAACTACAATACAATAATTACTATTGTATAAACGGAAAAATCTCAGTATTTATAATTTTTAATTATTGTTTTTTTTTCTGAATTTATTTTGAAAAAAGCTTGAAAGTTTTTTGTTTTTTTTGGAAAATTATATTTCATAGTTATTTATTTTTATATAAATTAAAGTTTAAAATTAAAATTAAATAAAAACAAAACAGCATATCATCATGTGCTTTAACAACATATCTTTGGTCTGTGTTTTTTTCTTCTTTTTAACGCGATTTAATTTAATTTTTTATGTAATTAAATTTTTTTCAAATTAATTAAACGTTATTATAAAAAAATATAAAAAAAATGGTTAACATTAAAATAAATCAGTTAATTTTGCAAATGAAAAATAAAATAAATAAAAGAAATTTATTAAAAATTATTTTCGTTTTTAATATTTAATAGTTTGTTTTTTATTTTCAAATGGAATATACTTCTTAATTAGACTTATTAGTCAGTTTTAATTGTTTTCTCTTTATGATCTAATCTATGCACTATCTAATTTTAAATGAAATTAAGAAAAAATAACAAAAAAGATACTATAAAAAAAAACAAATTCATATAGAATTTTTTGGAATAATTTTTTGTTGATTTTTATATTATTCATTTTTTCTTTTTGAAAATGAGAGAGAAACAGAGCAATTACGATAAGATTTGATAAATTTAATTAAATAATATAAAAATTATAATTAAATGATATTATACCTAGAAAATTGTATGATTGCATATAATAAAAATTAATATATATAAAGAAATAAATTAGTTGAGAAAATTAATTAATAGAAAATCAAAGAAAGTATATAATTTTTATTAAAAATAAATTAATAAATTAATTAAAATTTTTCAATTGTTTCGATAGTAAAGCAATAAATTTTAGTTGTTATAAGAAAGAAAATTAAAAAAAAAGTAACGAAAAAATAATAATATCACTAGATAAAAAAGTATAACTTAAATGAAGGATAATTCAAATTGATATAAAAAAAAAATTAAATAAAAAAATAATAAAACTGATATTAAAAAAAAAAAAAAAATTAAAAAAAAATAATATATCATTATTAGATGCTTACAATCATTGATATCATCATTGGATCGCATTATGTACTGATCCGATGAGGATAATCTTGAATGCCCTTTCAAGTTGGGATGAGCTCCCCCCCTAGGATCACTTTTTAAAATGCTTCGCATTGGCATTGCAGCCGGATTTCCGGACTGATCCATGTACATACTGTCACCTTCGCACTCACTTTCTTTGTATTGAAGAACATTTTTATGCTTTTCATAGATGACCAGGCACCGATGACATCCTTTACTATTGTAGCCAAATAGTAATTCCCGAACGGATTGAGCAAATGTTTTTTTTTTTTTTTTTTGGATTGCATATCAATCAGGAACATTCCCAGTTAAAACGGAAGTGGGTGAGACGCGATGCCATGATGAAAAAGTTTCATATAAGTTTATTTAATGTTGATTGGCAACATTTTTTTTTATCAAAAATTTATATTTAAATTGAAAAGCGCATTTATTGTTAGTGTTTTAGTATTTTTTTTTTCTTCTTTTCTTTCATTAATTATTTAAATTAATTCATTGTTAAAAAAAAAAATTGATACATTTTCCATATCATTAATTAATATATTTTTGGTTTGTTTTATTATTGAATTTTATCAATATCGTTTGTATTTTGTTTGGTTTTCTTTTTCAAAAATTCATCGTAACAAGCAGAGAATTGAAGAAAAATGAAGAAATATTAAATAAAAAAGTTCTTCTTTATAAAAAGAAAAGAAAAAAGAAAACTAAAACAAATTAATAAAAAATCATATAATATATTTTAAAATATATTATTTATTTTTAAAATTTTATAACATTATAACGTGAACTACGAAATATATATATATATATGTATATATAAAAAAAAAATTATACATAATACTTGAATGGATTTTGAATTTTTGTTGTTTTGTTTTTTTATATTATGTTTGAAATTTTATAATAATAATGCTTAAATTAAAATTTGAATAGGTAATATATAAATAAAAATTAAAAGAGTTCCTTTTTTCTTTGAAAAGAAATATCTTCGCAAATATGTATCTTTAATTAAAAAAAAAAATAATATGTTATTATATGAATAAGAAAATTATGATGTTGGTACGAGTATAAGAAAATATTTTAAATTTTTATTTTAATAGTTTTTTTTTTTAATAAAGGACTAAAATGGAAAAATAAATATTATTATCATAAATGTATATAAATGTAGTATAATTAATAAGTGGATATTATTATTATTTTTTTTTTGATGTATCATATATAAAAAAAAACAAAATGTTTTATAAAAATTCTGTAAAACAACTAGGATTAAATATTATTAATTTCCGTAAATTTTTTTAAACAATTTTTATTGACTTTTGAAATTTTTTTTTTTACAATTTAGATTGTGCAATTAAAATTTGGATAATTTTCAAAATAAATATCGATTCAAAATTAATGTTTACCTTTATAAAAATTGTTATATTAGAATTTAAAAAAAAATTTGTGTGAATATTATGTTCTGAAATAAATTAAATTCACACAATAGGTGCTAACTAACTTGATAATCCAATGAATATTCGAGTATGGAAGTACTTTTACAATAAGGATAATAGATTAAATTTTCATAAATTATTATCATTCGCTTAGTAGTGATCAATAATATTGATCACTACTAAGCGAATGATAATAATTTAACAGAGAGTTAACAATTTAATGGTTTGGAAAGTACAGCCCTGTTATTTGACAGCTGTCAAACATATTAATTGTAAAATGTAATATTTTTATTGTTCGCCGTCTAATATTATAGATTATTTAACTCTATAATATTAGACGGTGGATACGTCAATAAGCGAAATTTTTGTTATATGGAATGGAGAGGCCATTGTATCGGCGAGTATTGACTGTCCGGTATGAACTTTGATCTAAAATTATATGTACAGTCAATTTTGAGCACTGTAACCTTATGATAATCGGCTTTTTTTTCAGAAGATATGTGGTTTAAAAAAAACAGCACCGCAAGGCACACAACACCAAAAATTTTGTGCTGATGCAGATAATTTTCAAATTTTCGAGCATTTAAAAACCAATATCCGTTAAGAAATGGCGGCCATTAACTCGTGTCGGCCATTAATCTGTTCTATAATTTTCTGCATAATGACAAGATTTATGCAATATAATGAAATAAAAATATTATAGAAATGTTAATTTAAAGTTTGTCTTAATAATTTTTTATTTTCCAAAGCGCAAATTCAATAACACTTTCTGCAAAAGACATGTCGAAAATTATAGTGCACTGTTGCCAGATGCTAAAAATTTTTTAAAGCCTTAATAAATTATAACTAACAATACTAATAAAAATTAATTTCTTTTTGCTTCATGTGACATACATAATACAGTGATTTACAAAATTTCTGGTTATTGTAGAAATGAGAGGATGAAATTTTCAAAATTTTTTTGCACAATCTAAATTTTACAAAAAAAAACAAGAACAAAATAAGTAAATATATTAAAATTTATTACAAAAAAAATACTTTAATTTAATTATAGTTACGAATATTGTTTTGCTTTTGCAAATAGTGCAATCATATCAGATTATCAAAAATTCGAGTACTATAACAAAATATATTTCAAAATTAATTTGTATTTTTTAAGCAATATCTGATATTAAAAAAAAAACAAATAAACAATAATAATAAAATTGTGTCTTGTAATTATTTTTATACCAAAAAAAAAAACATTATTTGATTTACGAATTTATCCTAATGTGCTTTGCAAAATAATTGAACAAAATTACATTAAATACCAAAACAGAAAAGATATTTATTAAAGAATGTCACGTAAAACTACTTGTTTCTCATTCAAATAAATTATAGGGGATGGAAAAATACTTCAAGTATTATAAAAAAAATATATATATTATTTTTGTATTGGGTTTTATTATTTTAATAAAATTAATAAACTTTTAGTTTTGTTTTAAAAAAATATATATTTTAAATGCTAAGAAAAAACTAAGTATTTTGCTATCTCTTAAAGATTAGAAGAGAAAAATTAAAAAATAAAAACAACAAAAATATATTTTTATTAAATACTAATAGAAATAGAATTTTTTTTTATAATTTATTAATCTTTCTTTTTTTTTGTTTTTATAGAAGAGATGTTTATTTAGTTAAAAAAAAACATTAGCTAAAATTACGATAGTAAAAATTTTAGCTTTAAAACAATAAGAATTAAATAAATTATAATATAAAAATATTTTTATTTAAGATGTGGTAATTCTGTTTAGGGAGAAATATATTTTATTGAATAAAAATAAAATTGAATGGTTTCAAATAAGAATTACAACAAAATTCAAAATAATATAATATACACAAATAAATATAATTTCAATATTAAATGAAAAAGGTTAAAAACGTAATGTATTTTTTTTTTCTTCTGATAAAACAAAAAACAAAAAAATTATTTTTACTAAAAGGATTATTGGTTTTGAATATTAACGGAATTGTTTTCTTTTAAAAATATTTACACAGTTCAATAATATATATTTCATTGGTTTATTTAATGAAGGAAACGAACAGAAAAAAATTTGTTTGATTTTATCATGAACATAAATAAGTATAAATAGATTAATTATCTTACGATCAGAGATAAAGTATATTTTTTTGGTTAAATTTTCTTAAAAATCTTCAACATAATCTATTTATATTTATTTTTATTCAATTATTATTATATTTTTTTTACGTATAAGTATGCACACGCACACACAACAAAATAGTAGAAGCAAAACATGTCCCCATTCATACATATTGGATATGTTCATAATTATTCATTTTATTATATAATATTTAATAAAAAAAAAAAATAAACTCAAAACAATTTCAGTAAGAGTTAAAATAAAAAAAAAATTTCAAAATTTAAAATAAAGGTTTTTTTTTCTTTTGCTATTAAAATTATTTCTTTATATTTTATAAAGGTACATAATTTCTTGAAGCTTTTTTGATTGAAATTTTTCTTCGATGTTTTTTATTAAAATTTTTTATTAGTTTAAAAATATTTCAGAAGATTTTATTTAGATTGATTCTTTTTTTGTTGTTGTTTTAAACTTTTATTATTAGAAACAGCAATAATTTAAAATTTATTAAAAACAGAACAATTCAATATTACTTACTCGTCAACTAGTAAATATTTGTTACCATCCGATGCAGCGCATTTCCCTCGTTGGCCGAATTGTGATCCTTTTATGTGCATTGAGGGGTAGCCAGATTGAAACCATTTGCCTTCCCATTGTGGTGGAAATGTACAATTTGAAATGGCTATAAAATAAATAGGAAATAATTTTTTTTTTTTTATTAATTTTAATGTTTATATTTAATATTAAGAAAATATAATTGATAATATAACAATTTGACCATAAAGGATTATTGAATGGTATTGCAGGTATTTGAGAGTGCATATTTCTAAGATTCTATTGTATTTTATTTGATATATTTTTAAGATAACTGTCATCTAAAGGCTTTAGAAAATTTAGTTACGGACCAGATATTATACACTTGTGCCAACGTTTTGTCCAATTCTCGAAGCACTTCAAAAAATCATTTTTTGTGATCTTGTTCTTTATCTGCTTAATCGTAGCGTAGCGTCGTCCTTTCATGATGTTCTTCAGTTTCGGGAACAAGAAAAAGTCACAGGGGGGGGGGGGGGGCAGATATGGGGAATACGTTGGCTGCACTCCTGCAATTGAAGAAAACTGTAAGAAAAACCTTCACATTCGACCGAACTTGGCGCTTTTTTCGTTCGGTCTTGGTTCGTGCGGCAGCTTCCATTGGGATGATTGAGCTTTGGTTTCCACGTCATAATCATAAACCCATGATTCGTCACCAGTTATGACCCTCTGGAGCAAATTTTGGTCGTCGCGTACAGAGTACAACAGCTCCTTAGCAATGTTAATGCGATGCTGTTTTTGGTTGAAATTGAGCAAAAATCGAGGACGAGCCAAAACACGCAAAGCAATGCAGCTGTCAAAAATTAACTGAACATTTAAAATGGCCGAACTTGTCGGCATAAGTGAGAGACTTGAGTACCAACATAACGCCGAAAAAAAATCGAATATACGTAACCCGCGAAAATTCAAAATTCGCGATACTTTTTGAACAGACCTCGTACATTCTGTAAAGCTACTCAAATGCCTTACAAAAAGTATTTCGCTCATTGTGTGATTTTCTGCGTTAACATAACCATCTGAGACTGATAAATAGCCTTTTGTTGGATGGACTTCGATGAATCTGGATCGATGCAAAATTTGAGAACACTAGTGCGTGCTCACTAAGTTCATCTGGGCGAAAATCTTGCTGCTGTGGAAATGCCCCCAACAACTTCAATTAATCTTAGTGCCCAGCAATCGGACTTTTTCTGCAGCAGAATTCAGTGAATTTTACCAAAAGACCTATTGTAACACGCCTAAAAAATTCAATTGACACCGACACTATAGCATAGAGACTATTTGCAGTACCCTATGCAAATTTTATACCTGTCAGAGAAAGTCTGATCTACGCCCTCAACAGCCTCAATTCGTCTTTGTACACAGAAATCGGACCTTTTTTCGGCAGCACTCAGTGAATTTTCTCAAAAGACCTATTGGAACGCACCTAGAAAATTCAAATGACACCGAAAAATAGCGTAGAGACCATTTGCGGGACCCTATATTTACCATTTGACAGGCAGTTGATGTCGATTTTGCTAAAAATCTTAAAATCCTTAAAATTGGTTCTTAAAATGTACGTGTCATTTACGAAAGAGCCGCGCTTTGGATGTTTCGTTGTTGGGGGGGGGGGGGGGGGAGAGGGGGAGTATGGCTCGGTTGTTTAGGTGTAATCGGACCATACTTCTTTGAAAATGATGGTGAACGTTATCGTGACATGATAATAAACTTTTATGACCTCAATTGGATTGGATGACTTAGACTTGAAAAATATCTCATTTCAACAGGACGCTGACCCCTTATCACACTGAGTGTAAATGGCTTTATTTTGAACAAAATTCCCCATATCCATTTTCCCACAAAACAGCGAGGTCAAATGACCGCCGAGATCTTGCGATTTGACACCATTGAACCTTTTCGCCAGAACTATATAAAAATTAAGATCTATGCTATTAAGCCAGAGATGATTTCATAGTTTAAGGACAAAATCTTAAATCAGTTACAAATGAATTACAGCCTAAACTATGCCAAAAATTCAAAGAAAATTTTGATACGCCCATCCTGTGTTGCTAAAGTAGTCCTGAAGTGAACAAATGATAGTTATTGTATTATATTTACCATAATGCATTATAGGCTTAAGAATATAATGATATAAAAATAAAATCATTCTAAAAAAATGTATGTGTAGTATTAAAATTAAATTATTAAATTATTTGAAGAAAAAGAATTGTATATTCAAAATAAGCTATAACCAAATTTATATTTAAAAAAAATATAAAAAAGTAAAATTTTAATGAATTAAAGCGCAAAATAATTTCAGAAAAATTATATCCTTAATAAAAAAAATTGCATTAAATATTTTAAATCATTTTTTTATGGCAAATCATTTGCACTAATAAAAAATTAAGAGTTAAAACAAAACTTAATACTTAAAACTAAGAGTTGATAATAGAAAATCTGTTTTTTTAAATATTATATGGTATAAAAAAGACACGATTCTTCTATTGACTGAAAATTTATTTAGAATATAATAACTAAGTAGAATGTATACGAGCATAATCAGACTGCCGAAAAATTATTTATGCTCTTTGAGCACGCTTACTCTATGAAAATCTATAATCTGCAGATTGTTTAGATACTCGTAGAATTGAATATTTTTCAGATAGTAGGGGGTAACTATAGAGGGTAGTAGTACAGATGTACAAAATTTTTGATTTAAGATGATTTTTGTTGCCTTTATCTTTTCGTTGCATTTGTATTTGACTGTTATTATTGAATCCATTAAATATTTGTGAAGAGGGTGTAACGATCCAAAAGTAGTAGATACTGATATCCATAAATGTACTCAAGTTTCATTGAAAAAGGGCGACAAAAATTCCCTATTCTCTAACAAAACAATAATCGATTTACTTTTATTTATTATATTATTATACTCTTGCGATAGGAAAACTTAAAAAAAAATTGTTTCCCCAATTTTTGTAGTGTAAAATATTTAATTTAATTTTAACAAAAGTGTAACAATGTAAAAAGGAAATTTTTATAAAATGATAAAAATCATTTTCTTTTTTTTCTTCCTAATAATATATTTAGAAGCATCTGTTAAAAATATACTGAAATTATTAGCAGATACAATAGCAGTTGGTGAATTCTTTAATGAAGAAAATGCATTGGTTTAAAGTACCATTTTTTCAGAATGCGAAAAAAAAACACAATTTTATATAATATATTTCCATATTGCCATGACAATTATACAATATTTTGAAGTTGATGGATTTGAAAAGAAAAAAAAAATTACATAAAAAGAACTGCAGTACAAACTGGGTTGTGTGTTTAGCTTCACTTCAATCGAAAAGGTTTTGTTTGCTGACATAGAGAACGACAAATCAGTTTCTGTGTCACTGTCTGTATATTATTGTATAAAATATCCTAAAGCTTTTTGAAGAAGAACAACAGGAGCAGGTTCATTTTAGATGTTGTGAGAATGCAGATACAAGATTCTTCGTGTATGAGTTTGATGAAGAATATCGTTAAGTGAAATTGAATTAAGCCGCACAGCAAGGGATAATGCGGTATTCACTTAAATGTATTCTGAGGTAAGGATGCAGCATTCGATATTTAAGGAATATAAAAGAATTAGATGGGCAAAACTGGGGAACTAGAAGAATAACAGTTCCACACCCTATACAGTCATTCAGCTCCAGGGTAGAAAAAATAAATTTCCACGCACGCCGCACCCTTTTTCCAAACGTTCATCGACCATAGCAATGAAATACGACTACAATAAAATTTAACCATAATAATGCTATCATTTTTTTTTTTTTTATATACAAAACCATTTCTACTACAAATACAATTGCACTTCTTTTAGTATAGATAAACATCTGATCTACATAGTCCTATGAATGGTAACAGGCAACAAAAGAATACTGTTTTAGGTGGCGTTTACCATGTCTCGAAGATTGGTAGAGAGGAATTTATAAAACAGAATATAAGAAACCCAACAGAGACATATTCTTCATGTATTTATTCGTATATGAACTATGCAAAAAAAAAAAAAAAACAAAAAGAAAAGAAAACAAAATCTAAACACACAACTACAGAGTGAAGAAGAAGAAAAAAAATTATATAGAAAATAAGAATAAGATGAACGGGCGGAATAAAATAAGAATAAATAAAATTGGAACTGAAAGGAGAGAAAATAAACAAAAAAAAAAAAAAAATAACAAATAAAAATCTTAGAGAGTTTTCAGTCCTCAAAGGAATTAGGTTTATTTTATTTTTTTAATATATTTTCTCTTTTTTCTTCTTTTTTTTCTATGCTGAATAGGGTAAAGAGATTGATGCTTGCTTATATGGGGTTGAATATATAACGTGTGTCCTTTACGCCTCCTCACGCCTAAGGGTGAAAAGCAAAAGCAAAAGCGTAAAGCGTTATCGTGTCGAGGTGTTCATAGCTTAGCATATCCACCATTCATACCATATACACATCAACAATACTGTATTGCCGGGCTCATGTCCTTTCATTTCTGATCCTATTTTTACAGGCCACGGCCTATTCACCCACTACTGTCGGGCAATTCTGTTCGTTCATCAAATCGTAACTTCCTTGCCCAAATCTATTCAGAATTTTCCATACCGCTAACACAGTGTTTTGTGATAAAAAGTTTTCAATTTATTCCTATGCTATATAGCCATGACTATATATAGGTATGATTAGTAGGTGTAGGCATAAACATGCACAACCATCGTATACATAGTCACGATGGGTGCAAAAAAAAAAAACCTACAGAAAAAAGTATCATAACACAGTGAGCCGCTCCTTTTTCTCTTGTGTTTGTTTCGAATATTTATTGTTGTATCTTGATGTCATAAAGCTTACCAGAGGTCGTTCATAAACCATAACAAAAAAAAAAAAAACTTAAGTGAAGAAAAAAATCATCCAACAGTTATTAAAAAAAAATATATATATATATATAGAAAAAAGTCAACATTAAAAAATATGGAAAATATAAGCGCACAGGCACAAAGTGAATTGAATAGAAACAAGAAGTTAGTTTCCCTTTAATTCCGTGGCACACGCACTCAAAAGTATCCGACCACGATTACTGGGGATACTTTTTGCGTAATCCGAGACAGAAATAATTGCAATGTGGGGTAAGGAATTATGGGGTGAATTGTTCGTTAGGCAAAACTGAACCACAGCCGCCACATAGCCATAGCCACAAGTGAAACGAGACCGTAATGGATAAATCAATTTACAAGTAAGTCGCACACAAGTCGCATGAGAAACTTTCCGCACTGGCTTGATTTATTTTGTCATAATGGAAAGATAATAACCGCTCATTTTAACTACCCATCCTACCAATGCCACTACCCATCGTCCGGACGGAATCTATGGTTCTAGTACGAGAATGCCATGCTATTACCTACGAGTATCTATTGGGAAAGCCTATACCATATATTGTAGTAAACTCTTATATTATAATGGTGCTATTCCATGTTAGATTGTACAATGGTACCTAGATTGAAAATGTTGATTACACCAACTGATTAGCATTTTTTATACTTTCTAGAAGTTTCAAGTTTTTATTTGTTCATGCTGTGTTAAGGTTCTATAGGTTGGGCAATGTGGCAATTGTGACAAGTTATGATTTCAGGCATGTAATCGAGAGCCAGCAATGTTTTTAGGTTGTTTTACTTCGTGTTCACGACAACATAATCGTATCAAAACAACTGAATCAAACTTCCTTTTATAATATTACAATATATATATATATAAATACTAATAGTATATAAGTTGATCAAATATAACAATAATGATTATAATAAAACTTCTAAGTATAATTACAATACGATTTACTTGAGAATTGTACTCGTCTATTGAAGGTTCGTTCATACCATTAAGGTTAGTTAATGTTCTTTTAATTTCGTTCACTTATTTTTTTCTACACGAAAAAAAAACAACAAAATTCTCAATATTTATTTTCTACCAAAAAAAAAAATATATATAATATATTTAGTATACACATATAATGTTTTTGGTAGATAAGAGAATTGTTTCATAAGAACTTTTCGAATTTTTATTATATCTAAAGCTCCATCCAATATTTAATTTGGAAAGTAAAACTATATCAAATATATTTAAAATTTAGATTTTGATCAAATTTATTATATATTATATTGTTTAAATATTGCCATTATAAAAACATTTAAATGTCTATAATAAAACTTTTTGCAGGACTTGATTTTTTAAGACTTTTTCACACATTTGGTGTGAAGGACTTGATTTTTAAGAGCGTTTTTAAACCCTTTAAAATTTGACTACTATCTGCATAAATTTGATCGTTTTTTATATAGGTTTATAAGATAAAGTTTAATGGAGTCAAATCGCACGATCTTGAAGTCAATTTGACATCACCAAATCTCGAAATTAACAGTTCGGCTGAAAAGTTTATAAGGTAACACAGTAAAAATATTTTTTTTTGCAAAAATCATTTTTATTATTCAACATAGTTGCCTTCGAGGGCGATACAGCGATTATAGCGATCTTCCAACTTTTCGATACCATTTTTATAGTACTCTTTCGGTTTTGCCTCAAAATAGGCCTCAGTTTCGGCAATCACTTCATCATCGGTCTTAAATTTCTTGCCAGCGAGCATTCTCTTGAGGTCTGCAAACAGGAAAAAGTCGCTGGGGGCCAGATCTGGAGAATACGGTGGATGGGGAAGCAATTTGTAGCCCAATTCATTGAGTTTGACCATCGTTTTCATCGACTTGTGACACGGTGCATTGTCTTGGTGAAACAACACTTTTTTCTTCTTCAAATGAGGCCGTTTCTTAGCGATTTCTTTCTTCACACGATCCAATAACGCTATATAATAGTCGCTGTTGATCGTCTGTTCCTTCTGGAGATATTCAATGAATATTATACCATGCGCATCCCAAAATACAGACGCCATCACCTTGCCAGCCGGCTGTTGCGTCTTTCCACGCTTTGGATTCGGTTCGTCCGTAGTGACGGAGTCCTGTTTCATCCATTGTCACATATCGACGCAAAAATTCGGGTTTATTGCGCTTGAACAGCTCCAAACACTGCTCAGAATCATCAACACGTTGTTGTTTTTGGTCCACAGTGAGTTCACGCGGCACCCACTTTGCACACAGCTTTCGCATGCCCAAATATTCATGCACGATATGTCCAACACGCTCTTTCGATATCTTCAGAGTCTCAGCTATCTCGCTCAACTTCACTTTACGGTCATTTAAAATTATTTTGTGGATTTTTTGGATGTTTTCTGCCCTAACAACCTCTTTTGGGCGTCCACTGCGTTCTGCATCAACTGTGCTCGTACGACCAGTTCGAAATTGACGAAACCAATATTCCACAGTTGAAATAGCTGGAGCAGAGTCCGGATAACGTTTGTCAAACCATGCTTTGGTTTCCACTGTATTTTTTTTCATCAAAAAGCAATGCTTTATCAATACACGAAATTCGTCTTTATCCATTTTTTTTTTTCAATAACAAAAGTTGCTTCACTCAAAATGCTATATCTCACGAACCAATCGACCGATTGCTGTCAAATTTTGACAGGAATCATTTGAAGGATGGTGCTTTGTGATAATTAAGTATATTTTTAATCTAGACGTCAACCTTATAAAATTTTCAGCCGAACTGTTACGGGTTGTGGTCAATTTTTGCGCAAAAATCCAAAATGTGTTGTGTTTTTCGTAGTTTTGGCCATAGTGCTCAGAATTGATGGAAAAAAAATACAAGCCAATGATACCGTTAGACCAAACAGTCATATTTCATGAATACAATGGCTTTTCCACAGTCATTGTACATTTTTAAAACCCTATAAACACCAATTGTGCTCAACTGATTTAATGATCGAACGGGAAATGAGGCGTTTTTACACATTTTATTTATAGGACTTCATTTTTTTAAGAATATTTTTAAACCCTCTAAAGTTTGACCAGTATCTGAATAAATATAATGTTTGCATAGGTTTAAAAGAAAAAGTCCGACGGAGTCAAATCGTACGATCTTGAAGGCAAATTCACATCACCAAATTTCGAAATTACGCGTTCTTAGAATTTTTCGCATAATGAAGCCACAATTCTTACATTGTTTTATTAATACCACATGTAGTCTAGATTAAAAGCTTAAAGTTCGATAAAAAAAGTCGGTTATATTACGGCCATAGTGCTCAGAATTGATAGCAGCAGTTTTGCTCAACTGATTTATTTATCGAATGGAAAATGATGATTTTTCATACATTTTGTGTGCAGGATTTGATTTTTTAAGAGGGTTTTTAAATTCTCTAAAATTTGATTAGTATCTTTATAAATATGATCTTAGGTTTAAAAGAAAAAATTCAACAGAGTTAATTGAAGGCAAATTAGGCTCATGGCCGAAGAAAATTTTGGTTGAAAAGTCGTTCAAGAATCACCAAATAGAAATTTTGTTCTGTCATTATTCTTATTATAATATAAAATGGCGAATTTTATTCTAAGCAACTTTAACCTCATATAGCAGACATGTTTTATAGCTGTTAAATGACAGAATTTAACTTTCCGAACTATAAAATGAATAACCTCTTAACCATAATTGTTAAAATTTGCTGCAAAACTCTTGTAAGAAAAAGAAAAAAAACTTTATATATATAAAAAAAATATATTCAGCGAGTATATGAGAAATTTTTATTATTTACAAAAATTTAATGTTTGCTCCTGCATTGAATAATTTATTATTATTATTATCTTTACTTAATATTGAGAGTACATAAAAATCTACAAATAAAATTCCAAGTATTCATTGCACACAATCTGAGAAGCGTTCATTTTATATTTTTTGTACTTGGAATAAAAATTCATTTCAGCATTTTGGTAAATATTCTTAAATGGAATAATTGAAAAATTAAATTGTAGGCGAAAGCTGATTGTAGGAAGTACTTGTCGTCAATACAGGATACTTTCGTGGAATGTAACAAAATAGAAAGTATACACAAAATATCCATCAAAATCTCGAGGTTGAATGAGAGTGCCATCATTACTATTTCGAAAACAAATTTCATTAGATTGAGCATAATTTCTTGAGAGCAATTCGTCTATTTGACCCATGAAAGTTAAAAATTGGGGGTGAGTTTTTGGAGGGAAAAAAGCCAAAGCACATTGAGTGCATTGTACAATAGATGCTCCCCCTCTACTAATAGAGCCGATGGCATGGGTATGAACTCAATAACGATCTCATTTCTGAATTGAACGAATTGAAATCTTAAGAGGAATCTTCAATTCAAACGAATCTAATAAGGCCATTATTGATCGAATCCAAGACGATGTAGATTACGCAGACGACAACGACAATGACATCGGCTACGAAAATCTACAATATACGAGTATATATTGTAGTAAAGATGGGCGACTATTAAATCGACTGAACGAACGAATACGTCTCTTTTAGATGAACCATTAAAGAATAGCACGGAATAGAACGTTCTTGATTTTGTAATCGAATTTTTTGTATACGATATGCTATAGTGGTAAGCAGAGTCTTCGTCTTCGAGTATCCTTATTGTTCTTCATTTATTGCCCAATAAAATTTATGTTTGGATTTAGAGTAGCGCGTCTCCAAACTTTCAACTACGTAAGTTATTGCTTCCGGAATCGATGCAAACAAGCGAACAGTTTGTCTATCCAATTGTGTGACGCGTTGTCGTTTTGAAAAATTTACAAAATTAATTGAGATTTATTGATTTATGGTTGTTGCCCCTGTAATGAAATTACAAGTATTGTGAGTTCTGTCAACCATGTGAAAAGTAAACAATAACTGGCAGCAGTGAATCTGCCTCCTGTCGAAATGTTCGCCCTTCCATTGACCGCCATCAAATACATCATACTACCACCATCATCATCAAAATAATCGTGATTATCATATTCGTTCGTTACTGGTTCTGAACTCGAAGAAATGGGAATATCGGTAATACCATCATCAACCAAGTATTGTGTAATCGGAATTATAAGTGCAATAACAGTTCCGATGGGGTACGGAATATTGATGCACGATACCGTATTATATTGAAGGTGGGAATTGTGCTCGTCGAAAATCAGTTGTAGTATAGAGGTCTGTTCAAAAATTATCGCGAATTTTGAATTTCTGGGTTACGTATATTAATTTTTCGATTTTTTGTGGGGTTATGTTGGTACTCATGCCTCTCACTTATGCCGACAAGTTCGGCCATTTTAAATGTTCAGTTGATTTTTGACAGTTGCTTTGCTTGCACGTGTTTTGGCTCGTCTTCGATTTTTGCCAATTCCAAAATATGAATCAAAGAATCTGTATCAAATTTTGTGTTCACTGTGGCATATGGTGAAGCTACCTTGGACCAAAGCAACGTTTATCGGTGGTACTAAATGTTCTCAGAGGGCCGAGAAGATGTGAACGACGAAAAGCATGGCGGACGCCCGAGCAGAAGTGAAGAAAATAGTCGAACAGACAAAAACATTGATGAAGTGAAGAAAATAGTATTGGCTAATCGTCGAATCACCGTTAGAGAAGTTGTTGAGAACTTAAACATATCGATTGGCTTGTGCCATTTTTACCAATGATTTGGCGTGAGACGGGTCGCCACGAAATTCGTACCAAAATTGCTCAATTTCGACCAAAAACAGCAGCGCATTAACATTGCTAAGGAACTGTTGGACTCTGTCCGCGATGATCCAAATTTGCTCCACAGGGCCATAACTGGTGATAAATCATGGGTTTATAGTTATGACGTGGAAACCAAAGCTCAATCATTCCAATGGAAGTTGGCGCCCGAGCCAAGACCGAAAAAAGCGTGCCAACTTCGATCGAATGTGAAGGTTTTGCTTACAGTATTCTTCATGAGTTCTTGCCACAGGGTAGAACGGTCAATAAGGAATATTACCTGCAAGTTATGCGCAAGTTGCGCGAAGCAATCCGCCAGAAACGCCCGGATTTATGGAAGAACAAAAATTGTCTTTTGCACTATGATAACGCCTCTGCTGCCACCGTATTCCTCAGATCTGGCCCCCTGTGACTTTTTCTTGTTCCCGAAACTGAAGAGCCCCATGAAAGGACGACGCTACGCTACGATTGAGGAGATAAAGATGGCATCGAAGGATGAGCTGAACAAGATCACAAAAAATGATTTTTTGAAGTGCTTCGAGAATTGGAAAAAACGTTGGCACAAGTGTATAATATTTGGTAGGGATTACTTTGATGGGGACAAAATTGATATTCATGAATAAATAAATAATTTTTGAAAAAAAAACACAAAATTCGCGATACTTTTTGAACAGACCTCGGATAGTGTACCGCTGACTACAGTGTGTGCTATTGTGCATTAGCACACTGTAATCAATTAAATTTTTATACACATCGAGTAGTCTTAGAGATGTGAATAATTTAGGTTTACTTTATTGTTATATTTGATGGTGAAAATATTATAAAAATTGCAAAGAGTATTGAGAGAAATTACTATTTGTGTTGGAATATGTGCCATTGATCAATAATACTTGATAAAACTCCTTAATTAGATTAATCTCCAAAAATACATCCCATATATGAAGAACACTCGACATTGAGAAAAATCAAGGAAATTAATATAATGGAGGCGTTTTATTAATTTAAAGGGGGTGTTATGATCCCATGGCTCGTGCTCTATCTTCGCTAAGCACTCGTCATGGTTCCTCAACAACAATCGTTACATTCGCTGGATAGAGAATTGCCACATATGTAAGGGAGTTTTCCTGAGTGGCAGTTATCTTTCCACATTATGGCGGAAAATCTTTGAGAAGTTTAAAAATAAGAATAGGGGTTTGAGCAACAATTTTTGCTTTTTAAAACAATTTCAGAGTAACAGACCAGAGTCTCCTATTAATTATCTCCATTTCTAAGGTAGACAAATACAAATATGCCACGTTATGCGTTTTGTGGTTTGGGAAGTCTAGTGCTATAATTTGATAATTGTTTAATAAGGGATGATATTTTTTGAGTGTTTGGTTTTCAAATTTCCAAAAAAAAAATACAGAAAAATTGCAAAATTGTATAAAATTTTTATTTGAATTCATGAATTATAGCATGCCATTTAATTTTTAAGGATTATTTTCTGTAAATGTTGGGCACGATTACTTTTTTAGTAATTCATGGGAGAGGGCCAATTTTGAATCACTTTTTCGAGCATTTCGCTAATAACATGTACAATGTTGTCTTTCAAGACCTTAAGTTACGCTATTTTACCGGCATAGATGAACGACTACATGAAGCCCCATAGAATGTAGTGCAGAGGCGTTAAATCGCACGATCGAGGCGGCCAATTCACCGGCCTGAAACGTGAGATAAATTTCTCACCGAACGCATCTCTCAATATGTCCATTGTTTCACGTATTGTGTCGACCACAAGAAGTTCTTGCATTTTGGGAAAAAAAAATTCGATATCGTCACAAAACAGTGCATTTTTCTGGGTGCAATGGCAGTTCTTGTTTTGCCTGTGGATTGTTCAATAGATCAATTTTGCTTATTCACATACCCATTCAACCAGAAATGAGCTTCGTTTCTAAATGCAATCTTTTGGTAAAAAAACCCGACTTTCCTGAAGTTGTTCTAAGGCTCACTCACCGAAAATTCGACGCTTTGAAAGGTCGTTTCACTTCAGTTCTTGCACGAGCTGTATTTTATACGCTTTCTGAAAAAGATCCTTGCGTAACATTGTCCCAAATGATGTGAATGGTGACGAATGGACAAACCGCGGTCTTCACCACTACTGGACGCTACGACGGCAACATTTTCCTCTGTAGGCACACGGCTTGATGGTTTGATGTCCAATAGCGTAAAATTGCTGCGAAATTGTGTCACTATAGCTCGAATTGCTTGCTCAGTAGATTGATTAAGACGACCATTAAACACATTTTTCACAGAGCAAGAATTTTGATAATAAAATTCAATAATTTGTAAGAGTTATTCAGGTGTGCAAATATTTTCATGATGAAATCCCAATGCTAACTGAGCATTTTTGACTTATTTTGACACATGTCATGTGTCACACGTGATCTGTCAAAAATAAAAACCTGAAAAATCGAAGAGCAAAAATATTACCCTCGGTATATCTATCAATTAATAAAAAATACGTTTAGGCCATTGTAATTGATAAAATTATAATAATTTACCACAAATAGGGTGACTACTCTGCCGTAGTTATTTAGCGAAAATTTTTTTTATAACTCGGAGGATATTGTAAATAGGAAAAATTACCATATATGGTAGGGCACCGGAAATTCAGAAGTGACTGAGGCGATGCTTTTCTCATTAGCCCGTATTTTTATCAAAATAAATAATAAGAGTCTGTTACCATTAATTCTGAGCTCTATGGCTGTATGATAAGTGATTGTTTTAGGCATTAACTTGAAGATTTTAATCTAGACCATATATGGTTTCAACAAAGAGGTCATCATCATAAGCCACAATACATCATGACAAGACTATAGGTTTACATAGTTAATCGTATTTATGCAGATAATCTTCAAACTATTAAGCATTTAAAAACGAACATCTGTCAAGTAATTACTAAAAAAAAGTCCTTTTACTAAAAGTCCGATAGTTCTGCAGAGAAGTCTTGTGGAAACAATTTAAATTATATTATACTAAGTGCATAATGGCAATACATAATGAATATAACAAAAAATATATTTTATTTGATTTAATATTTTTGAAGCAGAAATTGGATAGTTTTTTTTTAATGAATTTCGCAGATCTAGTAATTTAATGGTTGTCTTATTATTAAAATATTTTTTTTACCCTCTTTTTTCTTATATTTGAATATTTATTTTTATTCTGTCAATGTACTAAATAAATTTCTTATTGATTAACTAAAATGAAAGAGTATTCACAAACTATGATGTGGAATTATGCATGTAAGTGTGTATGCATATCAATATGGAAAAGCAAAGTAAGACAAATGAAAACCTCTAATAAGTCAATAATAGTACAAGGATGGGATAGGCTAAAAGCAAAAATATCAGAAACTATAGGGTAGATTGGTTTTTTTTTAAGAACAAGAAACTTTTTCTCTCACGAAATTTTCCAATCGTTTCTCAGACTTGTTTATTTATCAGTTTCTTCAGTTGTTATTTCTTAAGTTTATAGAGAAACTTCTCCCCTTCTATGTACTTTTATATATAAACTAAATAAATAAATGCTATACAGGACATTCTATTATTCCCTCCAATATGCTAACGAAAAGAATTTTAGGCGGTATATTATGGTTCCGTGTTGTTTTCTGAATTTACCAAATACACCGAAACTCTCTATACGAGTGAGTGTACTTGGGGAGGCATTAGGGGTAGCTAGCAAAATAATTTAGATCAGTTTTCGCATATTCATTCGAATATGTACATATAAACGTACTCCATACAGAAATTACTCGTATGGATAAGTACATATACAATATAAATATCCACAAGGATATGGCGTAGAAAATCACTCAATTGGTATATGGCATATCGTATATAATACAAGGAGAAACACTCGTTCATACTCGCATATTGTCTCATCCAACCGAGACATATTCGTACAACGATAGTTAATTTAAGAAATAGTCACTTTCTCCGTTGTGTTATGGAAATTGGCACTTGGACTTTATGTGACTAAATCATTTATTGTGGGAAATTGTTAGCCCTATACAAATGGGACAATGCAATAAAACCAAGTTATAAAACTCATATTGCTTCATATAATAGGAAAGTGGCTGTGCATCTGGTGGCCTCTAGATACTCATATGTTGACCGTGTTCCGATTAGACAAAACTCGATGTTTGCTTGTCACAATCTCATCAGAATCGAAATAATCTGAAATAATGTCGAAACAAAATACTTTCCAACCAGAAAACAAAGGACACCATCAACAAGGATATGACATGAAATTGGCTACTAAATTCTAAAAATACGACTATCTAAAGCATGAGAAAGCCTCCTCTCTTCCCTGTCCACCTTCCTCATCCAACCAACCAACTATAGAACCTATTCAATGAGTAAAAAATAATAATCTATATAACGAAATCGATATTCAATGGTTTTTTCGTTAATAAAAATTATCTTATCAATCGTATAGTTTTATTTTTTTTTTATATTATTATGTGCAATATTGTTCGCGCATGTAATGGGATTATTTTATAGGAATTTTTGAGTGTTAGATATTTTTATTGCTAGTTGGATTCAGAATATTTTCATTCTAACTATAAGAGAATTAAAATTTGGATTTGATCCTTTACTAAAAAAAATTTTTTTTTATTTAGATCGAGCACTTAATTCGATAAACCGTTGAAAAGTTTTGGTTATTTTCGAAATTCTAATTATAGTTTGGGGAAAAAGGAATCTATTATTATAGCGTTATATACGAGGGTCGTTCAATAAGTCCTTAGAAAATCCGAGAAATTGCGCTCGTAGTGTCGGTAAAGGTTTTTTTTTGTAAGTAGCATTATCGACAGCTGGATCCATAGCGTAGGTCAATTTCTATCGTCGATTAAAGTTAACGACATTTATTTGTGCATAACAATGGAAAAAAGCGAGTTTAGGGCTGTCATCAAACATCTCAATTTGAAAGGCTTAAGCCCGAAAGAAATCAAAGCCGAGTTCATCGCACATCTGCACCTGTGTTTGCGATGGTTTACAATTGGGTGAATGAATTTAAACGTGGCCGTTCATCCACAAAAGATGAACATCGTTCAGGACGCCCAGTTGAGGTGTCTACTCCTGAAATCATCGACAAAATCCACGATCTGATTTTGAACGATACAGAAGGTACAGTCGCTTCAATTTTGCATGACAAATTGTCTGTGAAAAAAAATTCGGCAAGATGGGTGCCGCGTTTGCTCTCAGAGGAGAATAAGCGCAATCGTGTAGTGGACTCTGAGTCTATGTTGGCACTCTTTCATCGCAATCCTGCCGAATTTCTTCGTCGATATGTTACTGTGGACGAAACCTGGATACACTACTACACTCCAGAAACGAAGAGACAGTCATCACAGTGGATTTTCAAGGGTGAACGGGCTCCGAAGAATTCAAAAACTGTGCCATCGGCCGGCAAGGTGATGGCCACGGTCTTTTGGGATTCGCAGGGCATCAATTTTTCGACTACTTGGAAAAAGGAAAAACAATAACAGGAGCGTATTACGCGTCGTTATTGCAACGGTTGAGCGAGGAAATCAAAGAGAAACGCCCCCATATGAAGAAGAAAAAAATCCTCTTGCATCAGGACAATGCGCGTGTGCATACCTGCGCTGTTTCCATGGCCAAAATTGTGGAACTGAGAATGGAATTGTTGCAGCATCCCGCTTATTCACCAGATTTGGCCTCGAGTGACTATTTTCTTTTCCCCAATCTGAAGAAATGGCTTGGCGGACGACGGTTCACTTCCAACGAGGACGTCATTGCTCAAACGGATGAGTATTTTGCAGAACTTCCGAAATCCTATTTTTTGGACGGGATAAAAATTTTGGAAAAACGGTTGAAAAAGTGTATAGAGCTAAAAGGAGATTATGTTGAAAAATAAAATTTTTTTTAAAAAAAAAAACAGTTTTTTTCCATCTTTTTCTAAGGACTTATTGAACGACCTTCGTATCTCGTAAAGCATTGATTAAACAAGTTCAGATTTTTGCTCGTTGGAAATGTAACAATTCTTTTGGCTTATAGGGTGAATTATAGGGTGTAATGGTGGAACTTAAAAAGAAGAAAATTTTGCTTTGATAAAGACGAAAAAGCAAGCCAGGCGGCGGTATTTTTGACGTTAAAGATACACCTCATAAGGGTAGCCCCGTCATCGAAAATGTCTATAAAATCATTTAAATAATCGAATTAGACTAGCATTTTAGCAGTCTTAACATCACGGAGGAGCTAAAGATCGACGACAAAACAGTTTTAAAACATTTGCAATAAAAGAACCTCGATGTTTGGGTGCCACACCCATTTCTTGACCCATTTCTTAAACGGATGGTGACTGGGGATGAGAAATAGTTCCTATACGATAATATTATGCGAAAATGATCGTGGTCAAAGAACGGTGAAACGGGTCAAACGGTGGCCAAATCAGAAGTAATAGCCAGGAAGGTTTTGCTACGCGTTTGATGGGACTGAAATAGAATCATCTAAAATGAAATGGTTTCATGAAATGGACCATTTGAAGCTAGCGGTTGACCAGAAGCGGCTGGGAGGATTATATTTGACAAGACTTGGAAAGCTTTGTAGAGTCCAAGAGTTCTATTCGGTAAGTTCATATTGGTTTTAGTAGTGAATTATATAAAAGTATTTTGCTAAGTGTCTAGAAGTCGAAGTAGTCGCCAGTATCACGTGTTGAGGTCTTGCCTGTGGATTCCATGTCAAGCATTTTTCAAAATTATGGAAGGGAACCATCTATTATGAGCTGTTTCCATATGGCCAAACATAAAATTCAGCCCTATACTGTCAACAATTGGACCGTTTGAAGCTATCGATTGACCAAAAGCGGCCAAAATTAGCCAACAGGGGCGGTGTTGTGTTCCATTAGGACAACGGCAGGCCACACACGTCTATAGTGACTTGACAGAAACTTCAGGAGTTTGGTTGGAAAATTTTGATGCATCCACCTTATAGTCCGGACATTCCTTAGTGATAAGAAATTGGCATCAAAACTTCCTTAGTGACAAGAAATTGGCATCAACACAAGATTGTGAAAATCGATTAGTCGAGTTTTTTGCCAATAGAGACCAAGGCTTTTATGAGAGAGTCATTACGAAGTTACCTTTAAAAGTGGCAATAAATTATAAAACAAACCGGTTAAAGAAAGACCCAAATCAGACAATACGAACCATGTTAAAGAAAGTCTTGATATAAAAATAATATTTATTGTATGACATGTAAAAAGTTGGATATTCTGTGTTGAAATTTGTTTTTACTTTTAAAATAATTTTCAGAAATACTATTATCGAAATTTTGATCTAATAAAATTTATATAAATATTAATAATAGTTATAATTAAGAATTATACATTTTCTTATAAAATATCCATCAAAGTTTATAGCGGCTGTAAAACTTTAAGCTTACAAAAGAAATTTAGAAATTTATGATCACAAAATGAACTTAAACTGGGCAAAAACAGTAATATTTGGTAAATACTTTTGCTCCACATTATGATATAGAAGACAAATCGCATACTAATAAAAATTATCGAAAAACTAATGTTCCCAATCCCTATGAGTCCTGGAGTTTAATAAAAATATTAAGCTCCCAGAAATTAAATCTCCTATTTTGCGCCTTCACAATAAAAAAGTCCTGGTTACCATCTAATTACAGTTCCTATTCTGAAGCAAATTTCCCGAAAAACTTTAATTTTAATTACATACATTTTCAATGGTTATCCTGCGCTCAACCTATTTTGCATTACTTTGGAAATTTTCTGTTATTAAAATGATTCCTAAACGAAATAAATCCGTTCATTCTCCTTCTTTCTATTGACCTATCAGCCTCCTACCAATCCTTGGTAAGATTTTTATATTTCTATTAAAATTATAATATTAATTTCCTTTTGATCACTAGTTTGGCGTCCGATCTGAATACTCCACAATCCAGCAGTGCCACCGCGTTGTTGATCTAATTGCATCCTCTCTTGAGAGGAAAGAGTATTGCCCAGGAATGTTTTAATATATCTCTGAAGCTTTCGATCATGTGTGGTATCCTATACTTCTCTGGATACTCAAAAGCTTTTTTCTTTTAACATATGACCTTATCATAAAGTTATATCTCTCCCGACGGCATTTCGAAGTTGCAATTAACTCAGAATCCTCAGAAATGTATCCTACTCTTGCCGAAGTTCCACAAGGTAGTTTTCTTGGTCCCATTTTATATAAATTTTATATACATGACATCCCATCTGATATTAATACTATCACTGACACTTATGCAGATGATACAGCCATATTTGCTACGCATACAAATCCTGACATAGTTTCCAATAATTTCAAATCCATATCTACTATCTTCAATCCTAGTTTAAAAGATGGATAGTAAGGATAAATGAATATAAGATTGCTCAGATTACTTTCACTCTTTGGATTTATGGAATTGAACTTTGGGGTTCAACGAAACTTTCCAATTCCTATCCCGTCCAGGCCTTACGATCCAAGATCCTCCGTAAACAGTTTGATGCCCCCTTTTATGTTCATAACAACGTAATACATCGTGATTTAAATGTTTCCTTTGTCCAGGACCTGTGCATTTACCGCTATCAAAATTTCACTCCGGCTTTTCCCGGACCAACTCATCGGAGCCTTAAGAGATAATGGCCAAAAGATTTTCTACAGGAATCTAACTTCCGTTAGTTGGAGAGCCCACGTCGATGGGTGTTTACTCCCACTTCATGATACACAAGATTTGAAATTAAAATGTTATGTAAATATGCTTATTATAATCTAATTGTAGCTGCAGATAAAAAGAAAAATAATTTTATAGATTTCTAAAAAACAATTTTAGCACCTGCGCTTTCTGTTTGAATTTAGGAGGATTCTTTCTTTTACCTTTTACCCCATATAATAATCATTTTTTCTAGCCGGCATTTCCAACTAAGTGATTTCAATGAACTCTTCAATATTCGCTGGCATTCCACAAGGAAGAATACTTGGTCCCATCTTATACAATATTTATATTTCGTATATTTCTATTTATCCTAATGCGTTTTTCGCTAAATAAAGAGTTTATTTTGTATCAAGTAAAACCTCCCATCATGCTTCTCAAATTTTGCAAATTTTAATTCAAATCTTTCAACACTGGAAGCATATATGCAATGGCATGATTTACGGTAGAGAATAGCAAGTGGTGATTATGGCTACGTAACTTTTACTCTCTACTATAAGCCATGCCCATCCATCTTAATAGCAGTGCCATTCCAAACGCTTGATAAATATTTCATACAAGATACAAAACTTAAAAAAATTATAACTAAAGACAAGACTTAAAAGACTAGAGACAAACAGACGGTATTGTTCACTACTTAGACTTATAAGAAATTCTCTACACATAAAATACACTATACATTATTTTTACAAAACGTATTACTGAACCCAATTTGGACTTACCAGCTAGAACTCTGAGGTTCTACTACGCCGTCCAAATTCTATCTAAGTCAATCTCTTCATTAAATCTACTTCGTAAAATTGCCGATGATTGCTTTTATATTCGTAATAATCCTCTTCATTGTGATCTTAAAGTCACCCATTGTATTCGTGATGTGTCTGTGTCTCGTTATAAAAAATTTCCATTCATTTTTAAATGAGACACAAAAAATAACAATTTTTTAAGTTCGAGACACACCCGCAGATAGTATACACGTTTGAAATTATTTTCAATTGATATTTTTGATTAAAATCTATTTATAGTTTACTCCAGTTTTAAAGTGAATTAATTAATCATAAATAGGACAAAGCCTAATTTTAATAATATTTTATGACCTAAAAGAGAATGTACACAATTCTTAATAAGACTTCCTGGATTAATAACATATATATATATATATATATATATAAAATAAATACGATTAATTTAATATAAATTCGAATTCAGTAAACGTACACCACCAGAATTTATGAGTGTTCATGGAGAACTAACTGGCTTCATGCACGTGGCAGGAGTTGAAATAATTTTTTATTCTGAAATTACTGAATCGATGCGAATTCAATGGCAATGGGGGATAGGGTAGCTACAAAACGAAACGTATTAATTTATGCCTGACCTAATAATGGTTTTTACTTGTAATTATATTAGTAGCAGAAATGATTTATTTTCCAATAATTTGTACTAATTGCAGAACTAATGTGAAACTTTTATGCTCAATTCTTTAGTATTTATGATTAAACATTATGCGTATGTCTTCAAGCTTTCAAGCATATTTGTGTATCCTTATACTCGTAATATAAGCTATTATAAATATAACTGATTTATTTTGAATAATGCAAATATGAATGAAATCGTAACCAACACTCTGTTAAAGAATAGCAAGAGTATTTATGCTTTTGTTTTTAATGAGCTTAATAATAATTCAAATAATTCAGGTTGGCTGGGAAAATAGAAGCAACAAGAACACAAAAAAAAACCAAAACAAAATTCCTCCCTTAGATATTTTTTTTTTTTTTTTAATTTTATTTAAGCCTCCCAAAATTACCCTCATTATTTTTGGGGTATTGTTTTAGTTTTTATACTTAATCATTCCCTTTTATTTTTGTCTAAAATGCGAGTATTTTTTGCCCAAAATTCATAAGTTGTCTTTTGTGATTGATGGTTAATTGTTGTTGGTTCGTTTATGTTTTGAATTTTTCTAATTGTTTAATGCAATTTGTGCGTTGGTGGGGTGGGTGTGTTCATGTTTTTCTTTTTGTTTTTCATTTTATTTAATAAAATTTATAATAAATTTGATGTGATTATTATTTATTCTATTTTATATTATGGTTAAGGTGAAGGCTTCAAAATTCTTATATTTAGTAGGCTTTCAGTAATTTTAATGTTATTAAATATTAAATACGGACTATTTGAACGAGTGACTTTATCTCATTTTTTGAATATACATTTAGCAATTGGGATGGAAAGCATTTAATTATTTCTTATTTGAAAATTTTCCTATGTAAAACTTGATGGTGTATTGAATGCCTAATAAGGTTTTTTTTTACGATTTTACGTAGTTACATTTTTTATTTAAGAAATGTTTTTTTTAAGTCTCTTTTTTTAATAAAAATAATCAATTCTCTTATGTGATCACTAACTCACATGTTGAGCTAACTTTGAAAAAAACCAAAAGGGCTATTTATACCTTTCGATTTCTACTTAGATGTCGGGAGGGGCTTAGTATAAATACAAAGTTACTATTTTACAAGGAACTCATTCGACCAATCATTGGCTATGCATTTCTGATCATTTATAGTTTCTCGAAAACGTATGCCAATAAAATCCACGTATTTGAAAAGTCAATCCTCAGGAAATTTCTTTAAAATTAGACTCTGACTTCTATATTTGTCAGAAAAATAATCTTACTCCTTTTATTTCATACATGGTTCGTCTAACCAAAAATTTAAGCATTTAATAGACTATACCAATTCACTCATTTAAGAGTCACTAGAAAGGATTAATACCCAAGCTATCCAACACAGATACTCATGCAATGATTACCTCTATGTCTTACCAGTTATCATATCTAATTTCGCTAAAGATAAAGATATTATGAACGTCGAATTTTAGAATTCCCTAACTCCGTTTTCATCGTGGCTAGTGAAAGCAACACAAAATTTCCTAAAATTGCAAACCCTTAATCCGCTCTTCCTGAACATTCCTTTCCCTAATTTTTTAAGGAGAGAATTAAGTTTAGTTTTATGCAACTAAATATATAATTTAATATGTTTGAGCAAGCACATATAATTATAAATTCATAGTCGTAAGCAATTCATGTACTTAGTCAATAAAAACTTAGCAAAAAGATGGACAAAGCATGTGTCAGATTTACTTGCATTTAAAAAAAAAAATTAAATATGAAATCACTGATTAATTATTACAGAAATATATGAAATTTTTGAATAGCAAAAATACACATTTAAAAAAAAATACTTGGGACCCCGATATCGGTTTTGGCTGTTACTATTAGTTTTTTTTCGGTCACATCATTTGGCATTGGCTATTATCAGTAGGCTTGGAGCATGCTGATAAAAAAACTCAGTCAGTATGGCGAATGGCTGAACTAATGCTGCTGAAAAGCCAAGTCGGATTGGGAATGCCTAAGAATGGGTCATATCTGATCATAGAAGGCCCCAGACAGAGCTCTTTAATATTTTACGCTGCCCACATTTGGTCAGAAGCTATGGAGAATAAATACTACAAGCATTAGGCGATAACGCACGCCTATGTGCACTGTCATCAGTTCTATACTATTTGTCGCAGCCCCTATTTTATTAGAAACGATGGCGACCAAATTGTAGAAGCGTCAGGCTATTATGCAGGATTCGGCCCCTACCGGAAGCTATGGCAACTGAATCATACAAGCCGCAGACGATGACCCAGGCCCCTGTCTACTGTTATCAGTTCTATGCTATTGTACGCAGCTCCTGAGCTGGCCTAACGGTGCCCAGGAATTTACAAGATTCCTGACCGTAGCTCAATGAGCGGAGTACATACAGAAGTACTCTTAAAATAAAAATTGGTACCACGGGAATCAAGGGCCCCATGGTGGAATACACTGTACCCAATTTAGGTGAAGCGCCATTTGGCAGCAACGCGGTAGCTGTGGTTATGCCCATGTTGCGGGTACGGTCTCCGGATCGCAGGTGGGAGGTAACTGGCAATGTTCATCTTGCAATTATCTCAGGCACTGTCACTGCTAATGACAGTAGAAGTTTAGATAGTCCTCGCCACCAGCAGGTTGAGTAGTTAGTTTGTAACTTTTTTTTCTCGAAAATCAATATTTCTATAAGTACCCATGGAAACGCCGTCAGGTATTACTTCGATGAGCAGGAATTGATTAAATTACTACTACCGTTATTTTTCACGCTCATCCAAGCTATTGTGACCAAATTATACAAGCGTAAAGCGATAGCGGCATATTTTCAGAATGCATTTCTAGTTTCGATAACATTTCGTATCATATCATATGACGCTGTCTGCGTCAATCAAACTTTTCGCAGATGAGAAAATAAGGATCTATCATCGATGAGAAGTCGTAAGTAAAATGCATCGCCGCGCACCGGTGGTCCCACGGAACAGCAGATTTTGTGACAGGAAGAAGGGTTTGAGTGGGTAAAAATCCGACACACTGTAGGGTTTTGTATCTCTACAATATCTCTAGAAGCTTTCTCCCTAGTCTCATTTAAAAAAAACTAGAGTTTTAGTTCCCATTTCCTGATAAATATGGTATTCCTATCTAAAATTTCATAACCAATTATTGATTGAAGATTCATTAGTCAAATAAGGATAACATTTGTTAATAGAAACAAATGTAGCAAAATAATTTAATAATAATTTTAATGGCTTCCTAAGCCTTGAAGAAAATATTAAAAAACGTATTCTTTTCTTATAAAAAAAAATAATAATTATAATTCGTTTAAAGGAAACGCCCTTGTTGATGTTGCTCGTTTCAAATTAAGGGCATCTGCGCAATATGAAAATTGAAACGTTTTAACTTTGAGTTGGTACAGTTCGCAATTATAGGTAAATTAAGGGTGATTTTTGTACACAAAACAAAACTGTTTTTTCGTATTCTTTTTTCTTTTTGCCAATGAATATTTTGGATAATTCTCAAATTACCTGTTAAACATTTGAATGTTTTTATTTTTTTTTTGCAAAACCCAAGCAAAAAGGGACGAATAATAATTAATTTTAAATTGCCTTGGAACAAAAAGAAAACCAAAACGCAGACACTTTTACAATATTCCAGAAGGGAGAAAGAAGGTGTTTTTTTTTTCAACTCATCTTTAATAATGTTTACAATATTCGTAACGATGAATGTTTTTCAATTGGTAAATTGCATGTTATGCTTGAGTATAAAATAATTTCATAATGGCCCTCTTGAATTTTTCTGACGTGTATCGCATAAATATCAGCATTATGTGCAATTTTAACGATTGCACAAGGGGTAGAAGTAAAAGCCAACCCCTTACATACAAGGGTAGATTTTTTTTCCACCAGTTCACTGTACTATACTTTTTTGAACAGATTCTCATTTACAATTACCGATTTTCCGTTTTCTTATGTCCATTGGTTTTTATTAAAAAAAATTTCCACGTCTAATTCAGATTTTCCCATTTCAAAATATGTTTAAAAATTAGAAACAACTAAAAAATTTTGAGATTAATTGCGCTTTTTAAGATTTTATAATTTGTCCGCTGAGATCAGTTAGTTGAATATACGTTTGCCGTAGACACACTTAAACATAGAAAATATCGTTATGGAATTAAGAAACGTTTTTAAAATTCATTAAAATCAAAAGAATGAAAAAAAAATACTTAATAAATCTCCCGTAAAATATATTTCATTGAAATTGTGGACGAAATAAATGGCGTATAGAATTCCAATTCAATTCAATTGAATTGAATTCAGTAAAAATTCAAGGAGCAACGTGAAAAGAGATTAAATTTTTTTTTATTTTTTTGAGTTCCAAATACTAAGGTTACTGCTTTTATAGAAGGAAGGCCAGGATTTCTTGGTCAAAAGAGAAAAATAAACACAGCCTGATTTTAATAGGGAAGCTGCTCAGTGAAGGGATGCTGTGAGATACGTTCGGCTGTGGTGTGGTATGGCGGCAACAAATGGCGAAAATCGAAAAGATGCATTTTTTCTGTTCATATTCGGCTAAAGTACACCACAGACGTTGGAGTCGACGTGTACTTAACACAATTTTCTCTCATTTTTTCCCATTCAATAAGGATATTTACTTTTGTAGCTGGACTATGTGTATCTGAATGGGAAATGAGGGATGAAATCACCCTAACGAAAAATGAGTTTCTATCGTTTGCCGAACGTTTTTATATAGTCTGGAAAGAGAAAGAAGGGATGTTTTTGCGGCTTGTTCATTGGATTTAGTCATTTTGTAATTTCTGACCGTCGACGAAAAATTAAGAACGCTGTAATTCAAGTGCATAATATCAATGCGATAGGGAATAATTATCTAGCGTTGGCTTTGTATCCTTGTCAATTTCTCTTACTTTCTTTTTTCTAGATTATCAATAGACAGGGATCTTCATTAAACAATAAAGACATGGCGGAGAGCACCCTTAAGTGCATAGAGTAGGATACAAGAGAATAAAAATTCTATTTACCAAAGTGACTCTTATTACACAGCCATAGATAAATGTTCTTAACGTAAAATAATTTATTTAAATTAGTAAACATTGTTGCTGATAAAATTCAATTTAAAAAAAAAATGAATTTTTTTTTAGTATTTATTTTTCTTTTTTGAATAATTAATAAATGAACTCAAAATGAAGATGTTTCTGTAGATTTTTTTTTAAAAAGAAAATAACACGGTGAATATAAGGTGTTGCGAGGATAAGTGTAGAAAAAACATTTATTTTAGTTATTATTTGTTTTTTTTTTTTGATTTCTAAATAAAATTATTTTCATTTATAAAATTATAAAAATCAATTATTTTTGGCTCAGTATGATTCTTTGCACATATAAAAGCTATATCAAATAAATAGTTTTTAAAATTTACTGTTTAGTATGATATAAATATTCGAAAATGATCTTACAACAATATTATTTTTATACTTCTACTATTTCATAAGCGTTTTGTTCCAGTCATAGAATAAAAAGAAGCTAATTTTTTTAATTCAAGATAAATATGAGAAAAAAGGGGATGAAATAATTTTTTTTTTGGGGTTTTTTTTGGGAGAATTTTTTGATTTTCGAAATGACGAAGCATTACAATATGACCAGTGAAAATTTTAATAGATTGAAAATCACACTTTTATGTTAGCAAAAATATCCAACACGATCGCCATTTGAATTCTTTAAAAAGAAGAATTTATTTGTTAAAAACTTTAGAACTTAACCAGATATCTGCCAATCATTCGTTCACCTTTTCCAAGTATTGACGAAACCATTCAAAAGTCTTACCAAAGAAGAACTATCTAAAGAGTCCGAACTATTATGCTTGTCATCTAACGAAATCGATTTTTGCCGTTTCAATAGTAAATTCCAAGACCTGCTGTATCGGCTTTTGTCTATATATGAATTAATCGATTCGCAAAATGAATAATGAAAACCATATCAAAAAATCATTTTTTAAATATAATTTTAAGGAAAAATAAAATGCTCTTACCATATTAAGTAAAAAATTTACTTCAATAAGGATGTAGAGATGTGATATGGTATTATAAGTGTAGATACAATGTAGGTCATTTCTTAGTAAGAAAATGTAGCCCATTTCTTAGTAAGGAAGCCATTTTTCTGTCATTTGACAACACATACATATATATGTACTTTAAGAAATCATTTATGTAGATTAAGATTTGCCATTTTATATTAAGAATAGATAATTTATCAAACAATGCGTTTAAATTTAAAAAAAAAAACTATCTACAAATGTGGTAATTCTGCCGTAGCCACGTTTAGCGCTTTAAGAGGAGATTGTGGTCGTCATTATTGAGGCTCATTTATCACACAGCGGATACGTAAATATGAAAATTCGGACTAACAGTTCGGCTGAAAAGGTTGACGTCTAGATGGCGCCTCTTACAAAAATCTACTTAATTATCACAAAGCACCATCCTTCAAATGATTCCTGTCAAAATTTGACAGCAATCGGTCGATTGGTTCGTGAAATATAGCATTTTGAGTGAAGCAAATTTTTTTTATTGAAAAAAAATGGATAAAGACGAATTTCGTGTATTGATAAAGCATTGCTTTTTGATGAAAAAAAATACAGTGGAAACCAAAGCATGGTTTGACAAACGTTATCCGGACTCTGCTCCAGCTATTTCAACTGTAGAATATTGGTTTCGTCAATTTCGAACTGGTCGTACGAGCACAGTTGATGCAGAACGCAGTGGACGCCCAAAAGAGGTGGTTACGGAAGAAAGCATCCAAAAAATCCACAAAATAATTTTAAATGACCGTAAAGTGAAGTTGAGCGAGATAGCTGAGACTCTGAAGATATCGAAACAGCGTGTTGGAAATATCGTGCATGAATATTTGGGCATGCGAAAGCTGTGTGCAAAGTGGGTGCCGCGTTAGCTCACTGTGGACCAAAAACAACAACGTGTTGATGATTCTGAGCAGTGTTTGGAGCTGTTCAAGCGCAATAAACCCGAATTTTTGCGTCGATATGTGACAATGGATGAAACATGGCTCCGTCACTACACTCCAGAGTCCAATCGGCAGTCGGTAGAGTGGAGAGCGAGCGACGAACCGAATCCAAAGCGTGGAAAGACGCAACAGTCGGCTGGCAAGGTGATGGCGTCTGTATTTTGGGATGCGCATGGTATAATATTCATTGAATATCTCCAGAAGGAACAGACGATCAACAGCGACTATTATATAGCGTTATTGGATCGTTTGAAGAAAGAAATCGCTAAGAAACGGCCTCATTTGAAGAAGAAAAAAGTGTTGTTTCACCAAGACAATGCACCGTATCACAAGTCGATGAAAACGATGGTCAAACTCAATGAATTGGGCTACGAATTGCTTCCCCATCAACCGTATTCTCCAGATCTGGCACCCAGCGACTTTTTCCTGTTTGCAGACCTCAAGAGAATGCTCGCTGGCAAGAAATTTAAGACCGATGATGAAGTGATTGCCGAAACTGAGGCCTATTTTGAGGCAAAACCAAAAGAGTACTATAATAATGGTGTCGAAAAGTTGGAAGATCGCTATAATCGCTGTATCGCCCTCGAAGGCAACTATGTTGAATAATAAAAATGTATTTTGCAAAAAAAAATATTTTTACTGTGTTACCTTATAAACTTTTCAGCCGAACTACATGGGGTTCTGAAAATCTACAAGTGACTGTGGAAAAGCCATTGTATCCGCAAAAAACGATTCGATGGTGTGCATTTTCGTCTGTAGGTTTATTTAAAAATAGAGAAGAGACTGTTGACGACTTTTATTAGTCTGAACTTAGGCATCTTATTATTTACTATATCTGGTTTTAACAAGACAATTCCAAAACCTTCACAACATGAACAATTTTGATTTTATTGCAGGAAAGGTTTCCATGATGCATAATAATGAGATTTGGTAATATAAATTGGGCAAATTTATTGCAAAGATACGCCAAATATCATGTTTACGAAGACGAAATATACAAAAAAAGTCATTAAAAATTATCTGTGGTGTCGGCAAATTTTTCTTAAATTATAATTTTTATTTAAAGTCTAAATAGTGTAATATTTTTCAAATTTTATCAAAGGCTGAATTTTAATTCTATTTTATATAACTCTACTTTCCAAAAGCGCAAATTATTTTTAGCTAAATTTTTCTGCACCTTTAAAAATCTATTAGATGTCCTTAAAATTCTCAAAATCTCAAAGTTGACAATGTATAATTAGCTTTATTGATAAATAAACATTTTTTAGGGTATTTTTTTTTCTCCAACTGAAGTCAATAACACTTTTTCAAGAATAATAATTTTTACAGCACTAAACGTCGTTTTTAAACAAAATTCAACTTAATCGACTAATTATTATCAGGTCAATGATGATATAAAAGCATAAAAATTTAAGTTTATTTTTATAGACAACAACTGAATCAAATTAAAATTGAAGAAAAGTTTAAGGGTCATTATAAAATATGAAGAAGATATTTTCTTGATGAACTTTTGATAAATTATTATGAGGTCAAAGTAGCACAAAAGGACAAAGAAAGAGGGAGAGAGAGAGAAATAATGGATAAACTTTATCGATCGATTCCGAATTATTTCTTTTTTTTTTTAGCTTTAAAAAAATCAAATTAATTCTTTTACCTTTTGTTTATCTTCATTTATCTAAAAAGTTCGAAATGATTTAATAAGTAGTCGATGACCACAGGGAGGTATAATCTCCATCAGTCTCTTAACCAGAATCACGATTCGATTAATGACCGTTTCATTAAAAAGTAATATTGCAGATAGATTCTAGCTCACATTGAAAACGTTTCTGATTTGGTTTTTCAACTTAAAAAATCTTCATTACCTTTGATTTCCTGTCATTCCATTCAATCCGACGTAGATTCTAATAGTTATATTACTGTACAGTAAGAAAGTACTTTTCGGGATTCTTTTTCTATTTTTTTTTTACTATTTTTTTTTCACTTTAAGTTTTTGTGGTCGTGATTCATTAGTAATCAATGACCAACAGATTGAAAATGCGCATACTTCGTATAGAAGATACAATAAAACTGTAGTTAAACTATAAAACTTTATATACGAATATGTTGGGATATTATAAAATTTTCTATAGAGAACAGAAGTTCTTTCAACTTGCATTCTTCTAGCTAACTAACTTCCGTTTAATTACCAATCGTTTAAAGAACGTTCATCTTTAATTTTGAATTTTGTTCACTATATCTGAATTCTACACAAGTTAGCAGTGATTTTTGATCAATATAATATATTAAAAAGGGATTAGCTGACCAAAAAAAAAAGTAATTTAAAATTAACGTTTAAAGAAAATGCGGTATTTTTCGTTACTACCCTAAAAAGAGATACTTGAAGTGATACTCTTTAAAAGAAAATTATGGAAAAACGATGGTGATTTTTATTTTCACTAATAAGAATAAACTATTTAATAACATTCTATGAAATATATTTTTTTTTATTAAGAAAGGTGCTTTTGATTTAATATCTACGAGGGTCATTCAACAAGTACTTAGCCTCAACGCCCGATAAAACTGCTGCCAAAAAAAAAGGAATTTACCATCGTGCAGTACATTCTTTTAGTAGCCTACTGTCAAAGTTTCAGTCGATTCCCGTCATTAGTTTTGTTTTGAGAGGCTTTGAAAGCAAGCGTGTCGGTCGGTTGCACAAAAATGGAAAAAGAACTATATCGTTCGGTGATTAGATTCTTGTTTTTGGAAAGGAAAACGCGCAGCGAAATCAAAGATCGCTTAGATGCTGTGTATGGTGACTCTTATCCTTCGATGTCGACCGTCAAGAATTGGTTCAACGAGTTTGTTCGTGGCCGCACGTCGGTTTTTGATGAGCCACGCCCAGGTGCCCCGAAAACAGCTGCTACGGAGGAAAACGTTAAAAAAGTCCACGATCTCGTGTTGGCAGACCGTCGATTGAAGGTTCACGAGATAGCTGAGACTGTGTGCATCGCAGTAGGAACGGTGCATCATATTCTACACGAAGAACTGGGCATGAGAAAGCTGTCGGCGCGATAGTTGCCGCGTTTGCTCACACCGGAAAACAAGCGCAACCGTGAGACCACATCGGCGACGTGTTTGGCGCTGTTTCAGCGCAATCCAGCGGAGTTCTTGCGTCGTTTCGTGACCGTCGACGAAACATGGATTCACTGGTATACACCAGAGACCAAGGAACAGTCGAAACAGTGGACTTCACCCGGCGAACGTGCTCCGAAGAAGGCGAAGACTTTTCGATCGGCCGGAGAGGTGATGGCCACCGTTTTCTGGAATTTACAAGGTGTGATCCACATCGATTACCTCGAGAAGTGTAAAACAATCACGGGGCGCTACTATGCTGACTTATTGGGCCGATTTGACGTCGATTTGAAGAAAAAGCGGCCCGCTTTGCGAAGAAAAAAGTGCTGTTCCACCACGACAACGCGCCGGCTCAGACCTTCGCCGTCGCCATGGCCAAATTGGTCGAATTGCGCTACGAATTGCTGCCCCATCCAACGTACTCTCCAGATTTGGCCCACTGTAACTACTTTTTGTTTCCAAACCTGAAAAAATCACTCGCCGGGAATAGATTTGGGTCGAATGAGGAGGTCATCGTCGCCACGGAGGCCTATTTTGCTTCCCTCGAGAAAATGTATTTTTTGGACGGGTTAAAAAAGTAAGAGCATCACTGGGCCAAGTGTATCGGGCTTGAAGGAGATTATTTGGAAAAATAAATTGCCACCTTTCCAAAATTTTCGTTTTTCTTTTGTAGGCTAAGTACTTGTTGAATGACCGTCGTAATACTATAAAATTAAGGTAGGTGGACAAGAAAAGATAAAGAAAAAACTGTAAAACGGGGGATACTTTGCTGTAAAATATACTAATCGTGAAGTCTTCCTTCCAGAAATGTTAGGATCCTTTGATAATCTGTTTTTTTTTATTTGACTTTCAAATAAAAAAACGCCTGGTTACGATCTAATATCATGAAATAAATTTCCAAAAAAAAAAAAAAAATTTCGATTAAAGCAAAAATAGACTACATATTTTGTTTTAATTGAAATTTTTTTTACTAATTGTAACAATCTCTTAACCAAATAAATCCAAAAAATTTTCAAAATTTTGTTGAAAAACCTCTGTTAAATTGACTCTATCTATTTCTTGGTAAGGAAAATCATATTTTTGATCCCGAATTTAGCTTTCGATCTGAACATTCCACAATCCAGTAATGACATCGTATTGTTGATTATATTGCATCTTCTCTTGAAAGGAAAGAGTATCGCCAAGGAGTATTTTTCAATATTTCACATGCTATTGATCATGTAACGCATTATGGGCTCCTCTAGATACTCAAGAGATATCCTCGTTCTACAAACTATCTTATTAACATATAAATTTATATAACTCTCAATTTCATTTCCAAATAGCAGAATCTCTTTAGTTGGAGTCTCACAAGGTAGTATTCTTAGCCCGGTTTTATATTTACATTCATGGTATCTTTTCTGATTCGAAGACTATCTATGCCTTTCACAATCACAAATCCTGGTTAACAAGATGTAGAGCAAGGTGTTCAAAAGATCAACCTGGAAGTTCTATACTAGACTAAAAAGAATTCAATGTAATACACGAGATTAACATGGCAGCTACTACGGATTCAAAACTATTGTAATAATAAATAGTAAACTTTCAATACGAGTACAAAATGGAATTATTAGACTCATTTGGACTTACGAAGTTGAATTTTGTGGTTCAACCAATTGTTTTAATTCCTATCATCTTTGTTAAAATTTTTTTATATAAATACTCGGAGACTAAAGAGACAGTGGCCTCGAGATTTTTTTTAGAATTCTCTTATTTTAATTATTGTACAATAGTTGGATGAGCGTGGGTGGGTATTTACTCCCACATCAATGCTCCATGATATTGTTAGTTAACTTTTGATATAAACTTGCTTGTTGTAGTATATTTGTAGTTATAGATATCGATAAAAATATCCTAAATAAATGGACTTCCTTAAACCTAAGAAAGTTCTGCTTCTTTTAAAATCATAATAATTTGCCATTTTAAAAGAATATAAAACGCCGCTTATAAAATGTTTAAAATACGAATTATCATAACCTATAATTATAAAATTTTTAGAAAGGAGAACAACATTAAAATCATCTTAATTATTTGGAAAAGATTTAACAACATTTTTACGATAATATACCTGAAATATTGTATTTATATTCGAATTCGGTGAAAAAAAATTTTTTTTATTTCGGTTTTGTTTTGTAAAATAATACTCATTTGAGGATAATAAAATTCTGTTTTAATAATATTAGTCTGCAGTTAACGGATTTTATTTTATTTTTATTATGGAAAATTATTACATGCAAAAAGGGATGGACGATCAGATCCTTGGGAATGTATGCACATGTTTGGCTATTAAATTGCCCAATTATATGGTAAAATATATGTTAAAAGGAAAGCATAAAATTAGTGTTGAAACATTCATTCTTTAGCTGGAATATGTATAATAGATATTATATTTTATATGAATATAAAATAAAGGATTTTCTTTGGTCGATTTTAAATTAGAGGTATAATTAACAGACATGCGAATATTTTCAAAATTGTATTCATAAAAGTTCCGAACAGCGTTTTGAAAAATAAACAATATTTGTTTGTGGTAATTTTAAAATATTTTTTTTTCTTCATAAGTCTAAAAGATATTTTATTTAAAATATAGATAAAATATTTTTTTAAATGTATCTTTGGCTTTTTTATTGTTATTAAAGAGAAATGAAGGATAATTTAAGGACTGGTAAAATGAAAATCGATAATTAAAAACTCGTTCAGGTAACTTTCTGAAATAAAGGCATTTTTAAAAAAGATAAAATTAAATATTATTATTAAGAATCATCTTAAAAAAATTATTACGATTATTAATTATAAGAATAATTATAATTTTATTTTATTGTAATATCAATTCTTAATTCATTTTCACGTTGGATGAAAAATTCTACTAAAAAATATATCAATTGAATATTTATGTACTCATAAAAATTTATATGATTATTGTGTAATATTTTTTTTTTTAAATAAATAATTATATGATACTTTAGAGTATATTGTACTTAAGTACACAAGAAATGCTGCGTGGCACTTTCGACTAAAGGAGATTGTTGAAAATTCTAAGAAAAATTCTTAACTGTGCCGTGTCGCACAGCACGTTATACATATTTACGTATTTATTATTAATGTAAGCAGATATAAAATAAAATCCATAAAAATTCATAAAAAAGGATTTTAGGATAATAGAATTACAATAAATGTTTGAATAATATAGGCTAAGGGTCTAAAAAAGGGTTTATTTTAGTGCACAAAGCTTTCGTTTTTACTATTCATCTTTATCCTTTCTTTTTTCTTTAGATAATATCATCAACATCTGAAAATTTATTTTTTTAATGGTATATAAAAAAAATGCTTAAAGGAGCAGAGATAATCGATATAAAATTCATTCTTGCAGTTGACTTTGAAGTATGTACTTGAAATAAGAAAAAGGACTCCGTTTTATTGAGAATTCATCTTCCGACCGACCCTCTTAGCCATAGTGCTCATATAAGAACACGAAAATAGCTTAGAGTATAATAGTGTCTAGAATTTGAAGAAGCGCATTCGCATTTTATATATTTATCTGTTATATTGACAAAAGGAGCCAGGGGATATAAAATAATATACGCTAAAAGAGGGTCAGGTCAAGAAAGGACACTCAGATTAATCAGACATTCAATGTTATTTCTGATTGCAGACCTCCATCATTACGACATACCAATAATAGGAATAATTTACTAAACATTTGAAATACTTAAATATATTTTTTTCTTTGTATGTGTGCATCAGAAAAATACATATAAAAATTCAGCTAATAGTTTCAACGCTCTCTACAATGGTCAGTTTACTAAGAAATTCTCCATAATTTTTTATCCATATTGGCTCTGCGTCAATCAAGTACTATATTATTTTTCTTTTTTTTTTTGATTTCCCCCTTTGTATTCTTTCTGGAATAATCTAAAAGGGTTTTTATAATGTATGATTATATAATGACAGAGTTCACATTACATTTTGATGAGACCAGAACTCTTTTAACCATGTTTGGTGTGGTGTTTCGGTTCAAATATTCTACAAAATTTATGTTCTTCAATCTTGTCTATATATGTACAGACTCTTATTTATTATAATTCCAATTACTCTTCTTTTATTTTATTCACTGGGAAAATTTCTTCTATATCAGAGCTTATTACTATTCCGACGGCGATCGTCAGGATAATGCATTTTTTTCCAAATGCATAAAGAAAAATTACCTCTGGGATTTCTATAAAAAAAAACTTATCGTTGTGAAGTGAAAATAAGGACCACAAAAATAATAATACATATTTAAGGGTTAGATGATATTCTCTGTTAAATTATTCTACAACCATAATATAAAAGGATTCTTCTAATATTGTATCAGTGCTTGTTTTCATATTTCTATCTACCCCATGAATCGTTATTATTTCATATTTGGCTTTGTGAAAGTAAATATTAAAATTGAAAAATTCCAAATGCCAAAATGGTGGCCGCTGGACTTAGAGTTTTGCACATTAGAAAATTTTCATTAAAAGCTACCAAAAAAAAATCTACAATATTAGTAAAAGTTAATTAGTAATTCTTTCTATTTTCAGTTCATTTTGTTCATTCAGAATAGCATATAAGATGTGAGTATGTGCAAATCCAGCTGTGCTCTTTATGATGGGAGGAAACCGAAAATGGTTCTAAATTTATTATAAAATTGAAAATTTAAATTTTTTTTAAATTATTTTTATTTGAACAATTTATTTGTATGTTTCCCAAATAACTTTTACATTTTTATTTTCATTAAGATACGATACATAAATTTTGATACGATAAATAATCCTGACGAGCACTTTAACCCTTTCACAATAAAGTATTTTTTTTTCTTCTTTTAGAATTAAATATCTCACTCAATAACAATTTAATATGTTTGCCTGTTTTTGTCAGTAGAAATTTTCCTTAGAAATTTTTAGTAGAAATTGTCAGTAGAAATTTTCAGTAGGATTTTTCAGTAGGAATTTTCAGTAGAAATTTTTCTCACAAAATAATTTTCCTTACAAATTCAGTGGTATTTTTCAAGAGGAATATTCAGTAGAAATTTTCCTTACAAATTTTTAGTAGAAATTTTAAGTAAGATTTTTCAGTAGGAATTGTGAGTAGAAATTGTTAGTAGAAATTTTCAGCAGAAATTTTTAGTAGAAATTTTCAGTAGAAATTTTTAGTAGAAATTTTCAGTAGAAATTTTCAGTAGGAATTTTCAGTAGAAATTATTAGTAGAAATTTTCAGTAGAAATTTTCCCTACAAATTTTTAGTAGAAATTTTAAGTAAGATTTTTCATTTGGAATTTTTAGTAGAAATTTTCAGTAGAAATTTTCAGTAGGAATTTTCAGTAGAAATTTTCCTTCGAAATTTTCAGTAGAAATTTTCCTTACAAATTTTTAGTAGAAATTTTCAGCAGGAATTTTTAGTAAAAATTTTCAGTAGAAATTGTCCTTACAAATTTTTAGTAGAAATTTTAAGTGAGATTTTTCAGTAGGAATTGTCCGTAGAAATTTTCGGTAGAAATTTTTAGTAGAAATTTTCAGTCGAAATTTTCCTTACAAATTTTTAGTAGAAAAAGTCAGTAGAAATTTTTAGTAGGAATTTTTAGTAAAAATTTTCAGTAGAAATTTTCCTTACAAATTTTTAGTAGAAATTTTAACTAAGATTTTTCATTAGGAATTTTTAGTAGAAATTTTCAGTAGAAATTTTCAGTAGGAATTTTCCTTCGAAATTTTTAGTAGAAATTTTCCTTACAAATTTTTAGTAGAAATTGTCAGTAGAAATTTTGAGTAGGAATTTTTAGTAAAAATTTTCAGTAGAAATTTTCCTTACAAATTTTTAGTAGAAATTTTAAGTAAGATTTTTCTGTAGGAATTTTTAGTAGAAATTTTCAGTAGAAATTTTCAGTAGGAATTTTCAGTAGAAATTTTCCTTCGAAATTTTCAGTAGAAATTTTCCTTACAAATTTTTAGTAGAAATAATTAGTAGAAATTTTTAGTAGAAATTTTCAGTCGAAATTTTCCTTACAAATTTTTAGTAGAAATTGTCAGTAGAAATTTTGAGTAGGAATTTTTAGTAAAAATTTTCAGTAGAAATTTTCCTTACAAATTTTTAGTAGAAATTTTAAGTAAGATTTTTCTGTAGGAATTTTTAGTAGAAATTTTCAGTAGAAATTTTCAGTAGGAATTTTCAGTCGAAATTTTCAGTAGGAATTTTCAGTAGGAATTTCAGTAGGAATTTCAGTAGGAATTTTCAGTAGGAATTCTCAGTAGAAATTTTCAGTAGAAATTTTCCTTGCAATTTTCAGTAGAAATTTTCCTTACAAATTTTTAGTAGAAATTTTAAGTAAGATTTTTCAGTAGGAATTTTTAGTAGAAATTTTCAGTAGAAATTTTCCTTCGAAATTTCAGTAGAAATTTTCCTTCGAAATTTTCAATAGAAATTTTCCTTACAAATTTTTAATAGAACTTTTCAGTAGGAATTTTTAAGTAAAAATTTTCAGTAGAAATTTTTCTTACAAATTTTTAGTAGAAATTTTAAGTAAGATTTTTCAGTAGGAATTGTCAGTAGAAATTGTCAGTAGAAATTTTCAGTAGAAATTTTCAGTAGAAATTGTCAGTAGGAATTTTCAGTAGGAATTTTCAGTAGGAATTTCAGTAGGAATTCTCAGTAGAAATTTTCAGTAGGAATTTTCAGTAGGAATTTCAGTAGGAATTTCAGTAGGAATTTTCAGTAGGAATTCTCAGTAGAAATTTTCAGTAGAAATTTTCCTTGCAATTTTCAGTAGAAATTTTCCTTACAAATTTTTAGTAGAAATTTTAAGTAAGATTTTTCAGTAGGAATTTTTAGTAGAAATTTTCAGTAGAAATTTTCCTTCGAAATTTCAGTAGAAATTTTCCTTCGAAATTTTCAATAGAAATTTTCCTTACAAATTTTTAATAGAACTTTTCAGTAGGAATTTTTAAGTAAAAATTTTCAGTAGAAATTTTTCTTACAAATTTTTAGTAGAAATTTTTAGTAAGATTTTTCAGTAGGAATTGTCAGTAGAAATTGTCAGTAGAAATTTTCAGTAGAAATTTTCAGTAGAAATTGTCAGTAGGAATTTTCAGTAGGAATTTTCAGTAGGAATTTCAGTAGGAATTTTCAGTAGGAATTCTCAGTAGAAATTTTCAGTAGATATATCAGTAGAAATAAAATGTTTTTTTTTTTAAAATCTAGAAGTAACAAATTGGTTGTCAGTTTCTATAATGTGTTAATTTTGTCGAAGCTATATTGCGATCAAAATTTTTTTCAGCGATGAGGCTCTAAAAACCCATAAGTAACCGTGTAGGAGACATTGTATTCGGAAGTATTGATTGTTGTTTTTTGGAAATTAAGTGGAAGAACCCATTACAGTCAATTCTGAGCACTATGGCCATATGATAAATGATTTTTTTTGACATAACTAAGACTGGAAATTACGAAATATCTACTGATACCACATATGGTTCAGATTCAAATCTTTAACTGAAATATGGTATCAGTAAATATTTCGTAATTTCGACATTTGGTTATGTCAAATGACCTCTAAGATCATGCGATTTGACGCACTTGGACTTTTTCATGTAAAGCCATGGATAAAAATATTATGTTTATTCAGACAATCCCCAAACTTTAGAGCATTAAAAAACTATCATCCATTAAGTTGTGACTGAATTACACAGCCCGAAATATGCGAAAAAATCATCAAAAATTATCTCAAAAGGATCGAGTCGTGCAAAAAAAAAAAAAAAATCTTATAGTGGCTATTTGAATGATGTATAAATGGCTAGATTAAAACAATATAGAAAAATATAAATTTGATCAAAATCTAAATTTTAAGTATATTTGATTGAACTTTACTCTCCAAAGCACAAATTGGCTTACCCTTTATTTAAGTATTACTGAATTACTTTTGAAATATTTCGATTTAAATTTCTTGGGTTATTTAAAAAAAAAAGAAGAAAGAAAGGGAAACAATATTTCGATAATGGTCGTAAATTACTATCCGTATAATATATCACTACGGAAGAATATTCAAAATAATTTCAAAAGTGGAAAGGCAGGAAGTATTACCACAGGACCTTATCGCATAATTCCCCGCATGTCTAACTCTGGCGATAACGAATTCAAGGGAAAATACTCTTAAATGCGTTCGAAATTTATTGAGTTTCTTTTGTACATTTTTAATGTATGTGTTTAGTAAAACACCCTAAACTATTTGTTATTTTATTTTATCCTTGTGAATATACCGACAGTCTAAACCAATGAATCCTCTGGTAGATTGCACAAGGAACATTCCTGACAATAAAGTCTACGCTTACATAGAAAATTATGGTTGAATCAGTTGGAGGCTATTATCAATTGAATGCGATCTACCAGAGGATTTGTTGTTAAAAAAAAATCAGTAACACGAACCAAGCCACCACCCCCCCCCCCCCCCCTAACTCATATACAGCAACGAATTATATATTGTACAATAACTTACCTTGGAGACCTATCTGTGCGTGTATATATACCATACATATGTGCCTATATGTATGTCCGGATAAAAATAGAAAAATTATGTTTATCTATCAATTTAAGCGTTTGGAATTCATTGAAATTGAAATCATTCGAATTACGGACATTTTTTTTCTCCAATGAAATGCATTTTTTTCTTCTTTTTTGATGGTACATTTCGCTGATATTTTTGTATTTTTGTATTTTTATAGGCCTGCACGTAGCTACCCCAGGTTCATATTATGTTTGGTTCGTCAATGTAAATGACTTTTTTTTATTTTATTTTTGGTGTTCAGCAATATAGAAAAATATTATTCTGAGTGTAGAACAGATAAGAACACGAATCGTTATCAAATAAAACCATAAAATTGATGGTTGCTCGTCTGCCGATCGAATTGGGTGCGATTATTGGCAATATAGCGCCCATACGGGGGAGCAAGTATAGAATTTTCTCTGTTTTCGATTTCTAGAATTCATGATATTTTTATTTTTTTTATATTTCTCAATTTTTTGGGGTTTTCACTTTTTTTTATTAGCTGCTTTGTTATTATGTTGTATAGAAAAGTATTATTATTATTTTGTTATTTTGTTTGAATTTCACTTATCATATGAAGATATCTTATTTTCTTATCTAGTCTCGAAGATAGTGTTTTCGTAGTATTTGTGTGGCAATATCTTTGTAGCATTTTATTTAGTACCAAAGCTCTCAATTGTAAGATGTTAAATTATTTTCTTTTTCTCCTAACCAGCTATATCTTTTACGATAAGGATGATTGAAGACTAGTGAGTGATTCATTTCCAATGACGACTACTGTGGATGTGTAACAATGGACGGGCATACTCATTCAAGGCGGTGTTGAAAAAAAAAGAACTTCGTTTAAGTGAATTCTTATCGATGGTAATCATTTTAAATACTTTAATATAGAGCAGGAGTTTTGTATAGAGAAAGATCAAAATTTCCGGTTGGAATTCCTTTCCATTTACAATATATGACAATGCAAAAGTGGACGACATTCTTGGAAGACTAACCTTTATAACGAACGGTATTAATCATTAACATGTGTTATACAAACTGTACTGTACCCCACCGAAAGAAGTGGTTAATTAATCACTTCCAAATTTTATATGATAAGAATTTTTGATGAAATTTTCAAAATACAAAAAAACGTTGATTCATCGTGTCATATAAGATTGATCTCCCTTTGACGATAGTCAAATTATTACTAACCACTAAAATAGTTTTTATTAAAATCCGAATAGATTAAAAAAATAATGCCCTCCTGGGGGGGAATTGTATTACAGATGCAAGACAGATAAAATTTGATTTAAAGGCACACATATTCTTAGCATCAATAATTGCATATTCGTAAACAAATGATTTTTTTTATATCTTGCACACGATACAGTATATAAAATTAGCAGACTATTTTAGGTTACCAAATAAAAAGCCCTTTTTTGCGAATGGAATGCTCATGAGTCAGTTTTTCGTTTAAACAAATTGGACGAATTTCAGTTAAGACTATTATGGATAAAAGATTTTTGTATAAAGAGCGCTGTTGAATCAATATAAATTTATATTAGTGTGGATTCATTAACTAAATTGTGATAACCTTGAAGAAAAAAAATTATAGTGCACTGATTTGAAAAAAAATTATAGTGCACTGCGTCTAGTATGCAGCAGCCCTCAGTTCGAATCCAGTATACGAGGTAGGTTCAAAAAGTATCGCAAATTTTGAATTTTCGCGGGTTACGTATATTCGATTTTCGATTTTTTGTGGCGTTATGTTGGTACTCATGTCTCTCACTTATGTCGACAAGTTTGTCCATTTTGAATGTTCACTTAATTTTTGACAGCTGCTTTGCTTGCACTGGTTTTAGCTCGTCTTCGATTTTTGCTCATTCCAAAAAATGGATCAAAGAATCTGTGTCAAATTTTGTATTAAAAACAAAATTAATTGCGCGGACGCATTCCGAATGTTAACTGTGGTATATGGTGAAGCTACCTTGGACCGAAGCAACTTTTATCAGTGGTACAATATATTCTCAAAGGGCCGAGAATATGAGAATGACGAAAAGCGTGCCGGACGCCCGAGCACGTCAACAACAGACGAAAATATTGATGAAGTGAAGAAAATAGTATTGGCCAATTGTATGGCAATATATATATATATATAGCAACTTAAGCTGAGGACTTAAAAATATTTTTACCAAGGATTTTGGCGTGAGACGGGTCGCTGCAAAATTCGTTCCTAAATTGCTCAATTTCGACCAAAAACTGCATCGTATTAACATTGCTAAGGAGCTGTTGGACTCTATCCGTGACGACCCAAATTTGCTCAAGAGGGTCATAACTGGTGACGAATCATGGGTTTACGGTTATGACGTGGAAACCAAAGCTCAATCATCCCAATAAAAGCTGCCGCACGAGCCAAGATCGAAAAAAGCACGGCAAGTTCGATCGAATGTAAAGGTTTTGCTTACAGTTTTCTTCGATTGCAGGGGCATGGTATATCATAAGTGGTATATCATGGCACAGGGTAGAACGGTCAATAAGGAATATTACCTGCAAATTATGGACAAGTTGCGTGAAGCAATCCGTCAGAAACGCCCGGAGATTTGTGGAAGAACAAAAATTGGCTTTTGCCATTTTTGGTTAAAAACAACATACTAATAATGCCGCAGCTACCGTATTTCCCAGATCTGGCCCCCTGTGACTTTTTCTTATTCCCGAAACTGAAGAGCCCCATGAAAGGACGACGCTACGCTACGATTGAGGAGATAAAGATAGCATCGAAGGAGGAGCTGAACAAGTTATAACAATTATTCAAGAATTTGTTTAATAATTTTTGAAAAAAAAAAAAATACTTTTGAAAAAAAAAAAAAAAAATAGTGACCTGTAGTTCTATATTTTACTAGAACTACAGGTCACTATACGAGGCGATACTTTTTGAGCAGACCTCGTATAGTGACCTGTAGTTCTAGTAAAATAGCCTGCATTTTCATGGTTTTAAGAATTTACATTTCTGTACAAATTTTACAAAGAATGACTTTTAAAAAATTGATCAAATATAGACTAAGGAAGATTATTATTATTATTGTTATTTATTGGCACAATACAACACTTTAAGGGTTTGAGTCTCGTCAAGAAGAGTTTGTTCATTTTTTTTCACACTTTTTTTGTGCTCGGTGCAGTCCGTCTAGCAGAAAGGGTGGTCTGCCTCTTGCGTATCTCTTAATTGGGTTTCTGGAGACGACGTATTCTAGTCATCGCAACCTTGCTTTTTATCTTTCGGACAGCATCAGCATCACTGACAGTAGCAATAAATCGTGGGAAGGCCTTTTCATCGAAGTGACCAAGTTCAGGTTCATTACTGAACCCTATTGATTATGCTTCAGAGCCATATATCAAAACCAGATGTGTGAAGGTTTCGTAAATTTGCTTGCAGCCTGATAATCCATCGAATTAATTCAAGCTAAATAAGGCCCTATAAGCGGACAAAAGCCTTCGATTTGTTTGTGAACTGATTCTATTTTGGGTTTTTTTTAAATTATATTTAATCCCAAATAGACTAAATTATATGATTTATTTTATACCTAGTCCTCATTTATACCTAGACCAATAGAAGTAACTAGTGCTTCCCGAGCTACAAAATAGCGCAATTATTTCGATAGCATCACTATAAGCAAGTAGTTGTAGGGATTTAATGTAGATGGTGCCATCTATATTATTTTCACCTTAATACCATAGAGGGCACTATAATTATGGTATTCGAAACAGAATTTTGACAGATTATAGGATAATGCACTCACCTTGGCATAGGCATTAATTGTTCAAAAAGTTGGAGAGTCTGTCACTAGCTTTTATGGCACATTCGACATTTTTTTAAGGTCGTTCCGCAAATATATTGATAAAAAATCGCAGGAAAACCAAAAAAAAAACACAATAAAGTTCTAAAATTTGGACAAAAAAGTTACTTTTCCATTTGGAAAGTATGGAAATTATTTTAAATGCAAATTATCCTTTTTGAAAATTTTTGATGCAGACAATAAAAAGTTATCGAATTTGTCCTTTGAAAAGTCAAAGTTTGCAAGCAATAAAATCAAAATTTGTCAGGCTGTGTAGCTTATGACATCATTTTCTTAAAATCACACATGGTTCCGATGTGAATTTTTCAGTTTATGCCATAAAAAATCGGCCATAGTTCTCAGAACTGAACGTAAAAGTGTCTTCTTTCCTTTAAGGGAATGTTACTATTCACCTTACTGTGCGAAATAACACCATACAGGACCTGTTCTATTAGCACCCAATTGGAAAATGATTGGTAATTAAACTATTCATAATGTGCTATGGCAAACTTTAAACTAAATGTATATTATCTTGTTGACAGCTGTCAAATGATAAAGATATACTTTTTGAATTATAAAATAGATAACCTTATAGCTATAAAGGCAAATTTTTCGTTAAAAAAAAATATATTGTTTTGTAAATTATTTTAGTTATTATTTTAATAAAATTCTATAAAAATAATAATATTTAATTATTTTACATATTTCAATTGGCGAACGTTACACTTTTACAACAATATCTGAAATAAGTTAGCTTTGATGAAATCTTAACTAGTCTATAAAGTGAACAAATTTTCAATTCGTATAATTTCTCTAGAGAAAAAAAAATACTAAGAAAAAATCCTTTGATAAAAGATTTAATTTAGTCAAAAAACACGAAATAAAAAATAAAAAAAAAATTGACGATGAACCCTTTTATGAAAATATTTCACTTTTCATATTTTTTATTCTCATAAATTTTAACAAACAATTTTATATTATTAATTCGACATTAAGTCGAATTAATAATATAAAATTGTTTGTTAAAATTTATGAGAATAAAAAATAGGCAAACAAAAAATAAACAAATTTTTCACAAAGACTTACTTTTTATTATCTAATTAGCACAGATCAAAAGCACAAAGATATAAGATAAAAGATGAGATGAGTAATTAAAATTTCTATCAAGAGAAGACTATGGAAGGAACATTAAAAATAAATAATCGTGCATTTTTTTCCGCAATATAACAGGTTATTTTCGTAAAGATATCAGAGATCTGTTTTTGAACATAAATTCTCTTTTACATATAATATGTACAATTATAATGAATATATTTTAATAAACAGAACATTTTACCTCAAAAAGGAGTACAAATTAAAAGTCTACCAAATGCAGATACATTAAATTCCTTTTGTTGATTTTCTATAAAAGCATATCATGGGGTGATGAAAGTTTTCAATGTACTGCATCGAAATATTATCCTACCCGACAGTGTTTGGCTCTTAATTCAAATATAAGTTGAAAAAAAAAAAGTTATTTTTTTGCAATTCTTTTCCATAATTATATATTGAAAAATATATATATATAAAAAATTTACTATAGAATGGAAAGCTTACTTTTGTAGAAATTTGTAGGCAAAAATCATAATGCCAAAGGTAAGTTAACTGAAGAGTTTTTGTGCTTATTCTATATAAAAGTACTGTAGTTATGTCTTGGAAGGTATTCACCTGTTAATGTACTTTCATAGACGAATAATACTTGAAGTGAATTGCAAAAAAGCAAATAGATTTTTTTTGTTGAAAAATTACTTTGAGGTTTGCGGTTTGTCTATTGCTCTGTAAATTTCCACGGGTTTCTGAACCGAACCGAATAGATTATGTACAAAGCCTGATGAGAATGATGATCTTTGTTTATGAATCATTTCAGCGAATATCTCATCTTTTAATAAATACATCATATCCATCCCATTTCCATAATCGTTTTGTATAGTGTTCAAAAATTTTGTCGATTGGATTGGGTGATGAATACTATAAACAGACGCAAATGTCGATTTGATTGATGCCCAACACTTAAAATCATTTAAAATGATTTCATTCACACCATTTTTCAATAAAGTTTCCTATAATAAAAATTCCACTGCCAATGTTATTATTTGAGTTGGATTTTGAAAATTATTTGTGGTTTTATGTATCTATTCACAAAAGTATACGATAGCAACTAATATTGAATAAAATGGAAATAAACCACAAAAGTATTTTAAAAGAGTTATTATAAAAGACCCATTATTATTGGTTAAGAGAAGGTATTTCCAAAAATTTAATAAAAAGAAAAACAGTTTTTCAATAGTAAAAGATAATTAATTTATATCTATTAAAAATTTTAGAGTAACTAAATAATACCACAAATTTACTAATTTTATTCTGACCATGCGAAAAATCGAGATGGATAACAAACTGCCCCATAAAAATTAGTTTGTATAAAATTTATTTTTACGAACACTTAGTTTTTATATTAAATTCTTAAATATAAATACTTTAAAGAATTGAAATATTTGAGTGTAATGAGTTGATGTCTATTAATCGGAACATGGCAAATTTGTTTTAAAAATAAAACAATAATATATTAAATTTCGCGAAGGACTATGTTAAACGGTTTTAAGAAAAATGACGAAATGTTTTGTAGATAAATAAATTAAAAATTGTTCACTTTTTTTTATATAAATAAAGAACGTTAGCAGACCACTTTAAAAATCCTCAAGCATGATCGTGACAAAAATATGGTTTGGGGTTATTTTTTCTATCACGATACATGGTCCATATAAAAAATTTCTGCTATTATAGACCAGTTTCAATGCGCAGAGTTTATGATGGAAGGATCAGCATCGAAGACGAGACCAATCTGCACTTAGAAGGTCCGAAACAGTTAAATTATTTTCCAATTTCTCTGGAGAAAAAAAAATACTACGAAAAAATTCCTTCATAATATTTATTATGAAATATTAGAATACATAAAGTCTAAAAATTAAATTTTTAATTTAGTCCACAAAAAAAAATTATATAAAAAATTTTTTTACGATAAACCATTTTATGAAAATATTTCACTTTTAATCATCACAGCAGTGTCAGCGTCGAAGACAAGACCAATTAGCACTTAGGAGATTAAAGGTCCGAAAGAGTTAAATAATTTTTAATTTCTCTCGGAAAAAGACACTATTAAAAAATACTTTATTAAGAAATATTAGAACACATAAAGTCTAAATTTTTAAATTTTTTTTAAGTCAACAAAAAAAAAATTAAATAAAAAATTTTTTTACGATAAACCATTTTATGAAAATATTTCTCTTTTAATCATTATAGCAGTGTCAGCGTCGAAGACAAAACCAATCTGAACTTAGAACATTAAAGTTCGGAAAGAGTTAAATTATTTTACAATTTCTCTCGAAAAAAACACATTATGAAAAAATCCTTTATTATAAAATATTAGTACACATAAAGTTTAAAAATTAAATTTTTTTTCAGTCAACAAAAAAAATTACATAAAGAAAAATTTACGATAAACCCCTTTTATGAAAATATTTCACTTTTAAACATGCTGGCAGTGTCAGCGTCGAAGACAAGACCAATTACCACTTAGGAGATTAAAGGTCCGAAAGAGTTAAATCATTATCCTACTTGGGGTCATGAGTCATAGTAGATAATGAAAACTTGGCTCGTGTATACTTGGCAAAGGAAGACTGTCATCATAAACGAGGTCTGTTCAAAAAATATCGCGAATTTTGAATTTTTCCGGTTTGCGTATATTTGATTTTCGATTTTTTGTCGCGTTATGTTGGTACTCATGTCTCTCACTTATGCCGACAAGTTCGGCTATTTTGAATGTTTAGTTAATTTTTGACAGCTGCTTTGCTTGCACGTGTTTTGGCTCGTCTTCGATTTTTGCCCATTCCAAAAAATTGATCAAAGAATCTGTTTCGGAACAAGAAAAAGTCACAGGGGCCCAGATCTGGGGAATACGGTGGCTGCGGCATTATTAGTATGTTGTTTTTGGCCAAAAAATCGAATATCGAATATATGTAATCCGCGAAAATTCAAAATTCCCGATACTTTTTGAACAGACCTCGTATTTTTGGGAAATGGGTTCTCAGCAAAAACCATTGCAGGAAAAGGAATGCCATCCTCAGATATTCTTGGAAAATGGATTCTAAACAAAAAAACTCTTCTTCATAAGAGGATGAACGATTTCAGAATATATTTAACTACGAGATCTTGTAGTTATTCCGCGACTGCCCGGTTGCAGATAAAATTAAGCTCAATCGACTGCGGTGGGTTAGACACTCAATACGTATGGATGAGCAAGATCCCCCCCAGAAAGGGTGTAGTGGCTCCATTTACGCTCCCAGAAAACGATGATAGCCCTGCCTTAGGTTATATGATGGCGTTTTACGTTTAACTGGATGACCACGGCACAAAGCCGTGATCTGTTTAAAAATTTATAAAACTTTGCTTTTTTATTTTGAGCACTCCCATTATTTTGTCCACAACTTTACATTATAAAAAATTCTCTTTAACTGCATACTCCTAAAAAAAAAACATTAATAATAAAAATACAAAGATAATGCCTAATATCACAACTTCTTTAATAACAATTTTTGTTTTTTTATTTAATTTATAAATATTTTGTCTAATACGATAAAACAACAAATAAAACTTTTATGTAAGTTTTCTTAAAGATTTCATGTTAATACTCGTATAGCCGAAGTTTTGAAAAGATAAACAAAAGCCAACATCAAATAAGATAACCATGACTATTTGTAATAAATTTTTATTCATTATTAACTTACGTATGAATTTAAGACATATGTACATGCAGATATAAAATTCATCTAATGGAGATGTCGATTAAATAATAAATAATAAGCGTAAAATCAATGAATTTATCTATTAGATGGTATCTTAATCGATTGTTACATTATTCAATTATCTGGTTTCTGTTTTGAATTCTTGGCTTTAAGTACTAAATCGAAAATCGAACGGATTTTGTTTTTTATGAGAATACGATTCAGGAGAGATTTTTTTTTCTTCTGTCCATACGATAATATCCAGACAGACAAGAGGGATAAAAGGTTAATTTCCATAGACAAGGAGATATTCTACCACTAATAAATACATAAGAACTAAAATCATATAATATGAATAAAAACAAAATATTAAATAGTCTCGACGGTCATTAGTACAAGACATTACATGCTGTGTCCGATTGGTTTGTGTAGGTTGAGAACTCCATCAACCCAGCGTGATTATCCCACTTAAGATCAGATTAAGAGCATCATTAGAAGAGATCAATAGAGATTGTCTATTTGCTATTCGATGGGAGTCTCTTGAACTCTTCGTGATTCTATTTGGTTTTCTTCCTTATTATTATTTATATCGTAAATAAAATACACAAAATATGAAACATAGTTTACTGTACTTTGTAGAGTCGATGAAGGACCACCAAAGAATTTTTTTCTCTTTTTCTTATAATATTTTTAAGTACAAAAAAAAAATAGTTTAAAATCGTATTCTCTATATTGAAAGAGAGTATTCATAGTGGAAAAGAAAAGAGAAAATACACAAAAAAAATGTTCATTAGTAAAGCTTAAAAAATTTCATTTCAATTGATTTTGGAAAAATTTCTTTTCCATTTTTGAGGCTTTTCTGGGCAGTCTTCATTATTGAATCTTGAACTTGGAATTATTTATCATGAGTAGATGAAGAGCATTATTTTCTATTTCCAAATGAGTTTTTAATTATTTTTAATATATATATATATATATATATAAATAAATATTTTTTGAAAGTCACGTTTATACTTAGATGATGTAGGAACCTAATATTGTTGACCAAATCCATCACACTTAAAATGGGGTAATCTTAAAGAAGGAAAATATCATATGTCTATGCTGTTGATGGAAAGACATTTAGTAATTAATAAAAATGCTACTTCATTTTAGTTCAATTTACTTAGTTTTGATTGAATGCACATAAATTGGATACAACAAATCAAATAAAAGAATTTTCTTATATGTACACTGAAGGCTAAAAAGTATGTGACCCATTTTTTTTTCGGTTATCAATTTCATGGAATATTTCATCATTTTATTTAGATTTACTTTCTTATTGTGAATAAGTTTTAAAAGCATTAATTTGATAAAAGCTTGACTATAGGAAAAAAGAGTTATCCATTTTGTAGTTTGGATATTAGAGTCCTGTCATTTGACATTTGTATCACGAATTTTGAATTTCCGCGGGTTACGTATACTCGATTTCCGACAAATTCGACCATTTTGAATGTTCAGTTAATTTTTGACAGCTGCTTTGTTTGCACGTGTTTGGCTCGTCTTTGATTTTTGCTCAATTTCGACCAAAAACAACATCACATTAAGGAGCTGTTGGACTCTGTCCGCGACGACCCAAATTTGCTCCAGAGGGTCATAACCGATGATGAATCATGGTTTAATGGTTATGACATAGAAACCAAAGCTCAATCATCCCAATGCAAGCTACCGCACGAGCCAAGACCGAAAAAAGCGCGCCAAGTTCGGTCGAATGTGAAGGTGTTGCTTACAGTTTTCTTCGATTGCAGAGGCGTGGTGCATCATGAGTTCTTGCCACAGGATATAACGGTCAATAAGGACTATTACCTGCAAGTTATGCGCAAGTTGCGCCATTTTTGTGGAAGAACAAAAATTGGGTTTTGCTATTTTTGGACAAAAATAATACACTAAAAATGCCGCAGCCACCGTATTCCCCAGATCTGGCCCCCTGTGAGTTTTTCTTGTTCCCGAAACTGAAGAGCCCCATGAAAGGACGACGCTACGCTACGATTGAGGAGATAAAGACGGTATCGAAGGAGGAGCTGAACAAGATCACAAAAAATGATTTTTTGAAGTGCTTCGAGAATTGGAAAAAATGTTGGCACAAGTATATAATATCTGATGGGGATTACTTTGAAGGAGACAAAATAGATATTCATGAATAAATAAATAATTTTAAAAAAAAAACACAAAATTCGCGATACTTTTTGAACAGATCTCGGTCATTTAAGGTATTTTTTTAAAATATGGAGTGCTTAGGAAAAACTAAACCCGTTTAATTAGTGCTCGTATTTTATTAAAAATAAAGTAGGAGATTTTAATCTGGACGAAGATGGTGACACAATCTACACAACAAGACAAATTTTGCCTTTATTATGCAAAAAGTTCCCATTACCTCCAAGATCTTGAGATTTGACGCTGTTGGACTTTTTGTTCTAAAACGACATAAACGATTATGTTGTACAAAAAAATGTGGTGCAAATAAAGTCTTAAAAAATTATTTCAAAAGGATCGAGTTCTTTAAGAGGTCACTTTATATCAATGACATTATAATTCTTCATAATATAACGAAATACAAATTTGATCAACATTTATATTAGTTAAATTGTTTGAATTAATTTTATTTTACTAAGCATTAAGCAGATGATCTCTTATGTTAGACTTCATTCAAAATTCCTATCTCTAATATTGAAGTTTAAAGTTTTTTTTATAGCTGAGAATTATAAAATTTAAAAAATTGGAGAAAGTTTACTACGTTCTGATAAATCTAAAATTACTAGTTTAAGAGAAACTTAAACCTAATTATTATAACCAGTAAAGGAATTGAAAACTTTCTGCACCTCAAATTTTGGCGGAAACACTGTCTGTCCTCCAAGTAAAAGACTCGTTGTCAAAGAAAACAATAAATAAACTGATTGACAGAATCGTTCAAGCTATCGTTTTCTTTTGTGTATTTTTTTATAGTAAAAAATTTAAAATATTTAAATTAAAACTTTCTATAATTAAAAAAAAATATGTTCGGTTATTTAATTTTTGCCTAAATACCAAAGTAGCTGCAATCTTTTAGCCTATCGTATACATAGATACAATTTCATTATTCAATTATATAATCAAAAGAAGATGATAACACCCATAATAGAAGTTTTGCCTAAAATTAGTGCTTTATTCTATAATTTTTTGTTTAAGTTGATTTTGTTATGATTTTTTTCCATTTCCGCTCTTAGTATTAATTAAGGTTTTATTATTCGCATTATCAAATATTAAGATTATAGAAATAAATACTTTTTAATGTTTATCTTAGAGTAAGGTTAAAAGAGTTTGTGTAGGTGGTAAAGTTTTGGTTTAAATACATTCTTCCGGACAAAAGTAATGTTTTCTTCAATTTGCAAAGATAAGCGAAAGCTTTGCAAAATGTTAAAAAAACTTACCTGAAAGTAAGTATTTCGAGAATAATTAAAGAGATATAAGAGTAAGATACAAAATAAGATGCGAAATATTTTAGTTTAATTAAGACTTTTTTTCTTCTTTTTTTTGAATTTAAATACAAAAAAAAATTCATTTTTTATTATTCCTAAATAGTTTACTAAGGATACGTTTTTTCCTTCAGTAAAAAAAAAAATCTCTTGTATTAAAGAAAGAAGAAACGATTCTATTTATGTTATACATTTTCATCTTATTTCTGAGTTCAAAAAAAAGTAATTTATGTTAATTAATATATTTAGTCTCATAGAAAATAATTTCATAATTATACCAAGAAATAATCAAAAATCGAAAATCTAATATTTCAAAGTCCTTGTTATGATGTTTTTTTTTTTGTATTAAAATCAAATATGCTATAAAGATGAATATATAATGGGAAAATCGTCTAATTTAAATGCCATCATATATGATATTAATAAAATTCAACAACAATAAAAAAAAAGAAATTTCCAAAATAAAAAACTTGGAAAAAAAAATTATTAAATCATGATGGCAGTCATCAATAATCCGCTTTTATGAAAACGACCCGACTACATTTTGATTATATGGTACGCGCTTTGAATTATTGACGTTATCTTAGCAAAAAGGATCGTACAAGGACAATATAGCAGAATAAAATGACTTTTCTGGCACTTTTTTTTTTTTTTTTTTTGCTGAATATAAGTGCTTATTAGAATGGAAGACGTTTGCTACTCATCCGATTGTCATGCATTCTAACACCATTCATAGCAAAGACTGTATTGGTCGAAGGACTTTCGTACAACCATATAAAATACTGATTTTGTAAAAGGAAGGACAATTTTTTTTTGTTCTTATTTATTTATATGCTGCTGCTTTAAGTCAATGACACTCACACTTCTACGTAACGTTCATTTTTGTCTGTTTATCACGCTGCTTTTAGTGTCGCGCATCCTGTAAACTTTTGCAATGTGATTTAGAGCTTTGTTTGTGCTTTTATTTTATTTGATGATTTATCCGTCGCCAACTAGTTTAGTTTAGTTCAATATTCCATCATTCCTTTTTCCGTTATCCTCCCCGGCTGCACTATAAATGGGTAAATATCATTTGAAATGCGCAACAACAGACATCCCCCTTATAGCAGGATGCTTTTAACGAAGCAGTAATTCTGGTTAAAGGACAATGTTGCGATAATATTTTTGTATTAAAACTTTCGAAAGAAATGTTATCCCGTTATCCGAAATGGAAGATTTAATGTAAAATTATTTTTGTGGGAGAAATTTATAGAAGTTTTCTGAAAAGGATTAATCGACTGTACTGTATATGTGGCGGGTAGTATGAGGTTGAATTTGTAGATGCACATACTAAAACACATCCGCCGATTAAAGGATTGCAATTATTTAAATCGAGTCCTAAAGTTGTTATTTTCTTGAGACAATTTATTTATTTTTTGGTTTTTTTTCCCCTTCTTTCATATAAAATATAATTTAACAAAAGATTTATCATCGAAATGTGTGCATACTTAAACAGCGATAAAGGTTATCCCAGATAAACTCACATAGCTCAAGGTAAATAGTTTATTTCACGTTTTCATGAGCGATACCGTTTGTAATGAATCATTAATTTTGTATCTGAACTAATTTTCACTATGTCGGAATGATAAAGTAGTTCTTATGACAAATTAATGATGACGATTTATTAATCATTTGAACAGACTAAGACCAAGGTAGAGTAATGTTAGAGAGAGTATAGTATAAATTTATACGATTACCTTAGATAGTCCTATTTAGTGTACAAACCAAATTTCTTAATGCATGACTGTGAAAATGTCGTAGATCAATTAGGTGACAAGATAATGTTTGCTTACCTGTAAAGAAAAAAGAAATGTTTGTTTTTTTTACTTCACTGTATTATTTTTAATTAATAAATAATTGAAAGAAAAGGCAAGAAATATTAGCTAATATTTTGATTTGATAAAAAATTATGATAATATTTATTTGAATAGCGCCATGTTTATTAATTTTAGGATAATTTTCAACTATAAATCCATGGATACAAGTTCTCGTAATGAAATTAATAAAATTTTTTGAAAACAATTCTTTTAAGATCTTTAAAAGATTCAAGGCATTTCAAAAAGTAGGTGTATAAGCTTAAATCTGCTGTTTGGTCATAGAGGGCGTGAGTGACCGTATTAAGCTACAATGGGCACGCCATACTTTTTTTTATGAGTTTGTCACCTGTCAACATTAATCAGTGCACATTGTCAGCAATTTCGTACAACAACATACATTTTTCCTTTGGTAATCATGTCTAGTTTTTCTGCTTCAATTTGAAGAAATCGGCTGCCGAATCGCATAGAATGCTTATGGAGGGCAATGGTGACAGTGCTTTATCGGAAACAACGTATCGAGATTGGTTTCGTCGGTTCAAAGACGGCAATTTTGACTTGTGGGACAAGAAGCGTGAAAATCGGCCTAGGAAGGTTGAGGACCATCAATTGCAGGCTCTTTTGGACGAAGACGATACCTAATCGCAAAAAATGCTCACGGAGCAATTGGGTGTTACTCAACCAGCCATTTCCACGCGTCTGCGTGCCATGGGGAAGATTGAAAAGATTGGAAAAAGGGTGACGCATGAATTCAACGATAGGCAGATGGAGCGACCCTAATACACATGCGAAATCTTGCTCGCCAGACAAAAAAAGAAAGTCGTTCCTGCATCGGATTGTGACAGGCAATAAAAAGTGGATATATTTCGAGAATCCCAAACGCAATAAATCGTGGGTTGATCCCGGTCAACCATCAAAATCTTCCCCAAGACCAAATCGCCTCGGACGGAAGACGATGCTGTGCGTTTGGTGGGATCAGCAGGGTATCGTCTACTATGAGATGTTGAAACCTGGTGAAACTATCAATGTCCACCGCCACCACCAACAACTAGTGAGGGCAAGTACTTTGAATAAATTTGTTTTTGCTTTCTATGAAAAAAAAACATGTGTTTTTTGGACTAAGAAACAGCGGATTTAAGCTTATACACCTAGTATTTTCGTTCTCTTTTATGAATAACTTGATGTGATCTAGCACATTGATAAAAAAAAGGGTGAAATAGAAACATCATCACAACTTAATTTGCTACAATATAAAGAATAATCCAAACCATTTTTTTACTTAATTTTACACATTGAACGTATTAGATGTGTAATATTTGAAACGAATTTCAATTAAAAAAAGAAATTCAAGGCCAATAGCAGGGTTAACACAAGTAGATGCAGCTGTGTTAATTCTTTTATCAGACTAGCCAGTGGAGCACATAGCGCTTGCCCCCGTGGGCCCAATCTTACCTTTACAATCTTACCATCTGTCTTCATCTTTACGAAGCTCGAGTCAGATTAATTTATAATAACCTGTGCATTTCTAACTATTACCGCCAAAATTTAATTAAAAGATTCGACATAATCTACTCAACAATAGAAGAATCGAGATGGGTTGAGTGACCCCAACGTGTTGATCAGTTGGCTGGGCAAGCTCTCCTGCGTCGGGTGCTCACTTCTCTGGGAACTCTGGCAAGCAGTATTGTCTCCTTAAAAGTGCAACCTTTTTATCATTTCCTTAAACTATCAACAATCTAGTCAAGTCAACAGAAATTTTGGTTACGAAAGCTGCTCAGAATTTGAATAGGGGCATACTGCTCTCACCCATAACATTATCTATGGAAACCACACACGGACCTATGTGCCAATCTTGTGGCATTCTGCTTACTATTACTCATATATAAAGAAAAAAACGGACTTTTTTCACATGTAGAGTGCATCATAAAATTTATTAAACTTTAATAGGTCTAGTCAACTAAAAAAATAGATAAGCTTCATTTAGTATTGTGAAATGACTCCTGAATCATATCCAAGGGAAATCATATACGAACAAATAAACAAATGAACGTAAAACCATATGTTGGAGGACTAATTATATGAAAACAAATATTATTCTGGAAAGAAGAGTTTTACTATGTATTTTTCTGATGGTGCATACAAAAATTAGTGGCGGATTTTTTTTTAAAAAATTTTTACGATATCATCAATTTCAGACTCTAATAAAAAATAAAAATAAATTTTCTATACGAATCTCAACAGATCCATCAAAAATGCAAATTACTTTGTTGCACAAAAGTGAAAACCTCATAAAATCTGGCATGACTTTAAATAATTCAGGAATTTCCAGCCAGGAGTCATTGTAGTTTGACTAGCACGAAATGAATATTACAGATCTGCGTGCAGCCCAGCCCTCAGTCAATGCATTGGCAAAATGCGGTACAACTAAATCCTAGGGAAAGAAAGAAGATAGAATAGATTCCGCAATCAGGATATGCATATATGCACGATAGGTGGAAATGCGATTTAAATTGGCCAGGACTGTATAGATGATGATGGCAAAAAGGCATCATTTTACGAGTGCACTCATTTATGCAGAAATGTATCCCGTTGCGTGCAATCCCGGATGGCAAGAGTCCAACAATATGAAATGGAACGCATTGTATTGCTTACACACGTTATGTTCATATCCTGACAGGATTTAGAGGTTGAGTTGTATACGAGTTATTACGTTTACGATCGTTTTATATATAGTTACATTCACAATCGTTATTTAAATGCTGTATTTTGTATAGTGTAAAAAGGGTGGAATTACAATTTAATAATAGCAAATTCATAAGAATTCATTTTTTCCCCCATTTCCTCAATTTCCGTAACAAGAAAAAAATGACTTTGATAGTTTATTATTGAAAGATTTCAATAAATTTACATAATTTATAATTGAATTAATATGATTTACTTGGAAAAGGAATGAAAAAATTTTTTTTTCTTCTATATTTTACTCTGAGTGAATTCATAACTTTGCATAACTTAAAAGACTTTTAATCAAAATTATAGAAAAGATGGTAATTGCAGACTGACGATAGTAATGAACCGATTCTTGTATGGTTAGAAATATTTTTCCCATCTTTCGAATATAAAGAAAAGCTTTATGATATGAAAATTATTATTGGATTGCGCTTTTTTTTTATTTGTGATAAGTTGAATCATATTCGAAGCAACTGCGTTTTAAAGAAATTCACGTTCTATTGTATTCGAAAGAGAAGACTCTGACGATGGGTGAACAAATTCATCACGTTGGGAGTACACTGTCGTGCCTTTGAACCGAGCATCTATACTGGCTGAACGGAATCCGAACATTGACTTGGATTCAAGGCAAATTGGATCAAATGGACAAGAATCCATTTGGTTTGAATAGCAAAATTAAATTTATTTAAACCAGTTTAGCATACACTTAAAGGCATTACAGCCTCAATTGTTGGGTTTTGATTGCTGCTTGAATACTTTATGTTTGAATAGAGGGCATCCGGGGGGGTTGCTGGGTCCGTGTGCGCCTGATATCAGAAATGTTGTTTACAAATAACAAGAAGAGAACTTTATTCATTTTAAATGCATACGCTTGTATGCATTTGTGTCTTTTAAATCATATTTTTTCAAAACATGCAAGTTTATTTTTCTGCTTGTTTTTTTTCTCTCTTCCAATTCTATTTTAAGAATTTTTATTTTTATTTTTTTTTTATTATGGAAATATTCTTATTGTTACAGTGTCATCATTTTATTTTCACGACTACTTTTACTATCCACTGTAATACCCAAGTCAGTCGCTATTTACTCTACTTAAGGTCAGAATAATACCCAAGGCAATATTCTTTTAAATGCAAAGATCAATTAGGCAGGGATATGAATTTGAACACTTCAAATCGTTTCACTTTCCTTTTCATAATAATGGGGCCATGAAAGGCCATCATCCATGGACTCAATGATGGCTGTAATCAAACTTTTTCAATCTTGTGCAAAGTTAACTTTCGCTAACAATATGCTCTGTTGAGGCGATTAATTTTCTCTTTTCTGAGGCGGTTACCATTCGCGCCCATTTCTAGAAAAGGCTCTATTACGCCATCAATGTTCTTGGGACGACGAAAAATTTGAAGAATTTAAGCTTTATCGTGGTCGATGAACAAAATTACTTAAAAGTACTTAAGAGACTAGAATACATCACAGAGCTTGTGAAACGATACGATTTGCTCGTAAAGAAATACGTACACTAAGAAAAACTGCCTACAAATCAGGCCTTTGGGGAAAATATCCTATTTTCTTAATGTCATCGGGATTTTTTTTTCCCCAACACTAGTGCTGCCTTCTGCTCCTTAGCTATTTTGTTTGCTATGAATTTTCTTTCCATATTTTCGGAACTTTCTTTTTTGTTTTCTTTTTATGTCAATATTTTCTAACAATTTCCAAAAGTTGTTATTATCTTTTCATCATAATATTTTCTTCCACCACCCAACCATATTTTAGTATGAAAATAAAAATAACAAAAAAAAAACAAACAAATCCTATTTCTATTGTGTGTATAGTAAAATTATGATAAACTTTCCGATGTCACGTATTTTGTTTAGAGGAAATGACAATTTGTTTTAATGAAAAGTTAAAAAAAATATGTTTTCTTCTTAGAATTCCCCATTAACAAGTAACGAAAGAATTTTTTCCAAATATAATTTTCTTCTACAAAATGAAAATAATTTTTCATATCTTCAATTTATTTAATATTTACTATTACAGAAGATTTTCAGCATTGATTGATTGAACTTTGAATTTCTTACAAATATAATTTTTGTTTATTTATTGTATATTATGATAAAAGGCATTGAAAGCTTATAGAAAAATCTATAAAAACTGAAGTCAGTAAGAAATATGAATGAAGGTGAATTGGTGAAATACTATACCCTGTTATTATTTGACACCTCTCAAACATACTATATGTCATCCAGGGTGATAGTTAGTTTAGTTTAAAGTGATACCAAGTCTTTATTCATTCACAGAGTGTATACTAGTCATCAGAAGTTTGTCATTTATATTTTTTCATTTGAAAGATATCAAACGTAAATTTCACTCAAAATAGTAATTTGCCATTTTATACTATATATCACTCAATAGACCATAGAATGCGCAGAAATATGCTGATTGGCTAGTGAAACGCCAGATTTACAACACATTTTTTTTAAGCGAAGAGGTGGCTCATTTCAAAATCGGCGAAAACGTCAACAAGCAAAATTGACGTATATGGGGCTCTGATACTGTGGAGAAGCCATTGTATCCTCGAAATGTGATTAACGGATGTGCATTTTTATTTGAACGTGTCATTAGCCCGTATTTATTTAAAAATAAAAAAAGACATTACATAAGTAGTGCTATAGTCACCAGATAACTGACTTTTTATATCGTGTACTTGAAGATTACTAATCTGGATGTATGTCTTTTAAAAAAACGGCGCCAAAATCCACACATTATATCAAATTTTGATTTAATTGTGCAAAAAGTTCCTAGGACGCGTAAATTTAAGAATTGGTGATGCCAATTGACCTCCAAGATCGTGCGATTTGACGACATTAAAAAATTCCAACAAAATTTTATCAAGCGATGAGACTCATTTCTCGCTAAGTTGTTGCGCCAATAAGTAAATTTGCCATAAATGGGGCTCTGAAAGCTTATAAGTTAATGTAGAGTGGCCATTTTATCTATAAAAGTTGACTATCTGGTATGCATTTTGTTCTGAAGGTTTCATTGGCACGTATTTCTTTGAAAATGACGAAATAAAGGCAGTTATTGTGAGTGTTATTGCCATATGATAACCTATATTCTGGGCGTACAGTTTAACTCTGCACCTCATGTGGTTTTGAATAAAAAAACCGCACCATAAGCTAGAGAACATGATAAACTTTGGCTTTCTTGTGCGAAAAGTTCCCAGGACGCGTAAGTTTGAGATTTGGTGATGTCAATTAGCCTCCAAGATCGTGCGATTTGACGCCGTTAGACCCTTTCTTTTAGAGCTATATGACTTAAGAGCATTTCTAAACCAACTCTAACTTAAGAGCATTTCTAAACCAACATCCTCAAGTAATGGTTGAAGTATAGCCCAAAATATGCAAAAATATGAAGGATTATTCTAACAGGATTGAGTTTTGCCAGAAAATTTTTAGCAAATCATATAAAATTGGCAAGCTCTGATTAAAATAATGAAGATAAAATTTGATCAAGTGTGTTTTATAAATTTGTACTTTCCAAAGTATATATTGGATAATCTATTTTTTCTCATATAAATGAATAATAATAAATTTGCCAAAGAAATAAATTCTTATTTATAAAAAAAATATAAATAAAACTTGATAGAAAAATCGTAAATTTCTTACTGATAAAATTAGATTAATTTTATTACAAATATTCAATTTGAATTAGCAACAAACAAGAAAATTCCATAATCGATAATTGATATTAATTTTTTTCCCTTAGACGTGATATGCATAGAATTAGAAACCCTCCACCGATAGTCACAAAAAAAAAAAAAACAGTTCAAATCAGAATTGTGGATGTAATATGAAAATGTCAACATTGGTAAGGTAATATTTAATTTGGGATTATAATGTCTATAAATATTGAACAAACAACTGTGCAAACTATCGCCAAGAATGCAAATAACGTTCTTGAAATGAAATGGAAAATTTCCTTTAAGCTTTTAGCTGTATGAATTGGCAGGATGTGGGCGATACAAAGTGGAAATTCAAAGTATGGAAGAACAACAGAGAAATTTAACTTGGTGTTTGCTCAAGTTTTAGGTTAAAAATATTCTACAATTTCAGTATTATTTCTCTTAACAACAAAGTATGCGCAAATATTTTCCGAGGATATATTTGTTACTTCTAGGGTGAAAGTAGTACGAAAATTAAAAATGAAAATGACAGAAAGGTGTGTCAGAATGAAGGATTTTAGGAAAAATTTACATGTAGTTGGGAAGATTTAACAATTATGATAATGATGACACCACCGTCCGATGAACGTGTTCTGGAACGCGTTTACTAATCAGTAAGTAAATATTTACCGCAACCGAGCCTTGTCCATGGAGTGTTTTAAGTTTTACCTAATCCTTTCGCACAATCGGATGGTACATAAGTATATACACATGGATAAATATAATGTACACATGTACAGAGATAAGTATACATAGTATGGAAGGTATGTAAAAATATTCACCCTTTCACCAGAATTGACTCCATCCTTTTTGCGGACACTTAAAACGAGGTATATTCTTTGAAAGCACTTCTTCCCATATGGCGGCAAAGCAGGCTAGTACAGAATTCGAAAATGGTGATAAGTAATACTTACTGTCATGATCATTAGGAATACCATCTCCATAGTAAATACACATACTATTGCAGTGCAAGAACCAAAAACCAGCACAAGTATTTTGAGTGTTGAATCCGAAGAGACAAATATTGACATAAAGTCATGCAGGTGCATTGTTCTAAAGCTACACTCTGGGCACAAATGCGTCATTAAATTCTTTGTTGATTTTTCATTAAAACTCTCTTCAGTGACGCCAGCCGAAAACGTTGACACAACGAATATGGTATATTATAGTACTTCTGGCGATCCAGCTACACCCTTAGTCCATTAAGATTGGCAAATGTTTAAATGTTAATGTTCCGCGCACAGTCCAGCATAATGCGAGAAAGATTGGACCTAGCCGACATAGAAGTAAGGGTATTCCACAACTATTTTATAGCTGACCCAATCTAACCAACAGTTACGGTCTTCAACGACTACCATGAATAAAGGAAGGTACACATTTTCGAAGCTCTGCTATGGGTGCTTTTAACTAAGAACCAGAGACCATAATCATCGAAATGATACTGTTTATATGGAATGGTGGTATGGATACCCTGAAAAGCAAAGAATAATATAGAATGGCCATACTAAAAGCCTTTCATAGCCCACTTTGTTTTTGGATATCTCATCTCCAGTTACTCTTGTATTAGAATTTATAACCAAAACCCGGAAGGAGGTTCGGATAGCCCGCACTCGATATGCTTATGGGCAACCGGATAAAAGCTTGCCGAGAGCGCCCAGTTAAATATCGGAACGGGATAATGGCACTCGTTTGCGGAATCTCGAATAGCTTCAGCATATCACCAACGAAGCTTGAACGCACCCAACGGAAAGTGTATATACTCTTCAACAACTGTCTTCAATGCTAACAGAACTATAATATTTGCAACTTTTGCCTCTACGTAATACGTACTCTATTAGACTAGAAGAGTACGATTGTAAAAGTATACATCCGGTCATGGATCCGGGCGAAAAATCATATACGAAAATTCGTCGGCAAATAGGATTCGTTGGACTTTTTATTTTCAACAATTTATAGAGAAGCTTTCGTGAATGGTCCTGTGTATGATAGCTTGCCGTATCCTGCGATATCGTGCCATATCGTATCGTAACGCTAAGCGATGCAGCATGTTCTGAGGAGAGAAGAAACTAACCAACGCGCCTGCTTGCTATTTTCCCCAAAAAATTTTAATCAATAAAGCTAATGGAAATTTTCAGAAAACATGGTAGGAGGTAGAGCAGAACGAAGCACATTATGGCATGTGTAGAGGCAGAGGAAATGAGAAGCAATAAAGAGAGAAATTTCCGAAACTGAGGTTATGGAAGTTGAATGGAGCTCTAGACTGGTGGCAGTACGATTGGGATTCAAATCGAAATTGGGCGTATTGAATTGGATGTTTTGCAAGCATTGGAACGCTCATATTATACGACCACTCCAGGCTTCAACAGCACCTAGTACATTTACCATATCTTCGTTCATTTTGTTCACTTATTTAAGCAAAGAAAGTTCCTATAAAATGTGAAATCGTGAACAAAAAAGCAAAACCAAAAAAAAAATAGGATAAGAAAAAACCGAAAATGTATGTTCGAAGGAAATAAGAAATATCATAGCTATAAGAAAAGGACTACTAGAAGTATTTGCCATTTGGATGAAAAGCCACCAGATATGGAAGGAGAAGGAATTGAAAAGGATAAATCGAAATTTCAAGCGATGTACAACGACCGAGTTTGGGTTTTGGCATTTGAGTCGTTTTCACTATTCGTACAAAAGGAACATATCGTATCCTTAATATAAAATTTGTCCTTGGTGGTGGTGCATGTCGTCGTTCGTTGTATGTATACAATAATATAAGATTTCTTGAATTTGTGTGCATTTGCAAGCTTGCTGTTCCTTTAGTTCATCCTTTTTTCAATTCCCTGCTCACAGCTCGTACAATTTGTAATCATTCAATGAGCGTTTTTTTTTTTTTTTTGCTTCTCAGAAATTTCTTTTCCATGCTTGCCATTTTATTCTTCCATTTTTGGCATTTCTTCGGCTGCCGTTTTCCATTTATTTTTATGCCAAAGAAACTTTTACGTCGCAACTAAATGGACCTCTTCACTTTAAAATATGATGTACTTTTCGAAAAATGGAAGAAAATTGAAAACTGTTTCGGATAGTTCTGTGGACGTAAGGCACTCTAAAGTACTGTGTGCCCAAACACTACCAGTTCTCGCATAAAGGAAAAATTATGAAATTTTCAAACACCTGATATAATCGAATGGGGTTTTTTTTTTTTACCCTTATATATTTGCTCTTTAAGCGAAGATGGTTAGATATTTGTTGATCGTAATTTATTTAGATTTTAAAAATTTTTTCCATTTTTTTTTTGGCTGGTACGTTTATTATTATTAAAAATAGTTTTTTTTCCGCTCAAATAATGATATTCGGTAATAACAACAAAAAATAATAATATTTACAATAATTTATGGGAATTTCTTTGAATATTTATTTGTGTTTGCAGTATAAATGAAATAAGGAGGTTTTGGATTGCTTTTGCACAACAAAATTTTCAATTTCGAAATAAGTAGTTCCCTTTTGAAAGAAAAGGACATTTAATATGGTTGAGAAAGTAAAATAAAAAAAAAACACTTTAAAATGCACATTTTTATAAAATAATTAATTATGCTGATTAAATCTTGCCAACATCATGCAAATGGCTAACAGGACATTTTTTGCATGACCCGATCCTTGACTGGTAATTTTTGATAACTTTCGCGATTATTTCGAACTGTAATTTAGCTATTACTTGACGGATATCGACTTTTTTAATGCTCTAAAGTTAGATTTTTTAATCTACAATACCTGAAGATTATACGTGTTTCCCAGGTGTCAAATGGAATAATCTTTAAGATCAAGTGACCTAACCAAATTTCGAATTTATGCTTCTTAAAGCCAAAATTTATTACGTTATGTAGATAGTGGCGCCGTTTTATCAAAAGCACATCTGGTGAAGATTAAAATCTATGTAACTTGTGGGTTTCCAAAACCCCATATATGCCAATTTTACTTACTTAGTGAGAAATGAAAACATCGCTAGAAAATTTTGTACCAAAAATCAGCTTTCAAAGAATTGAATCCATAATATTGGGTGATTTTTTTGCTGTTTGTTTTTTCGTTTTTATTTTTGACAGACGTGTGTCCCGCGGGACGTGAGTGAATGTCAAAAAGTGCTCAGAATTTGTGCTCTGGGAAAAATGTGTTTTGTGCACTTCGACCATTTCATAGTCGAAGTAATGGGCATACTGAACAGTCAATTTTATGCTATTGGACCACTAAACCACCAACCCGTATGCGTAGAGTGTGTGCAGAAGAAAATATTGCTGCCGTAGCGTCCAGTGTTGATAAGCATCCGGCGGCGTTCACAGCAATTGGGGTTGCGTTACTCGATTATGTGGATGATTTTATGCAAGGATCTCGCACTGAAAGCATATAAAATACAGCTGGTGCAAGAACTGAAGCCTAACAATCTGCCAAAGCGTCGAATTTTTGGTAAGTAGAGCTTAGAATAAAATGAGGAAAATCTGTTTTTCTACCAAAAAATTCCGTTCAGCGACAAAGCTCATTTCTGGTTGAATGGGTATGTGAACAAGCAAAATTATCGCATTTGGTCTGATGAAAAACCCACAAGCAAAACAAGAACTGCCATTACTTCCAGAAAAATGCTGTTTGGTACGGTTTATGGGCCTATGGAATCATCTTTAAAGATGACCCTGGCCGCAACGTTATCGCCAATGGCGCTCGCTATCGGTCGATGATTTCGAACTTTTTTTTACCCAAAATGCAAGAACTGCACATCTGGGCGGTATGTGGTTTCAAGTAGATGGCACCACATATCACAGAGAACGTGAAACAATGGACATACTTAGTTCGGTTATCAATTTATGGCAGCCTAGATCGTGAGATTTGACCCCTCTAGGCTATTTTTTATGGGACTACGTGAAGTCACGCCTTGAATGACAACATTACATGTGTTATTATTAGCGAAATACCAGCCGAATTGCTCGACAAAGTGGTTCAAAACTGGACCTCTCACATGGATCACTTAAAACATACTCATTTACATGAAATAATCTTTACAAGTAAATGGCACAATAATAAAATTTTCTGTTTGAAAATTTGAAAAACAAACACTTAAAAAATCATAAATTATAAAATGGCAAAACCGTAATATAAAAAGGAAAGTTTCTAAAGTTAAGCAAATGTTACCTTCACTGTCAAACACGTTTGACAGCTGTCAAATGACAGAGCTGTACTCTCTGTATCAGGAAATGGATAACCCTTTTAGATTTGCCCTAAATATCAAACAATATTTTCAATTTTTGAAATAAGTAGTACCTTTTTGAAAGAAATAACATATGATAAGATTTAAATAGTATTGTTAACTTATGATAAGATTGAAATAGTAAGAAATAACATATGATAAGATTGAAATAGTATTGTTATCAATGAAATAGAAACAGAACTAAATTTTATTTTTACGATATTATTTCGATGATAACACGAGTATGAAAACATGAGGAAATTAACGACCAACATGAAAATACAAAAACTTATTGAAATGTCTATAAAATTTGGGTCAGACAATTCACACAATCAAAAAAGGGTTCACATATTTGAAAGTCTTATAAAGTGTCAATAAAATTAACATCAATAAAAACTGATTGAAAATTTCTTCTTCGACACTTAATTGTAACTAAAGCCTTAACAGAGCCATATGTACATATGCCATCTTAAAAGAAGATTATTAATTCTGAATATTTATGATATTTTCGTTTTCAACCAGAAAGCCTAGGGAGGAAGATCGTTACAAATAGGATGTGAAAAAAAGTATATTTTTTCAGTTGTTTCAAATGAAGTAGATATTTTTTTGATACCTTCAGTTTAATATACAAGCGTTTTTTAAGTAGAAAAATATAAACGAAATATATAAAAAATCAATTCACAATAATTGTTATTCATGTTGTCATATTGATACGAGTGTCACTATTGCAATGGACAAAATGTGCTTATTCATTTTTGATGTTGTTGACAGTTTGCCAATTACAAAAGTTTATAAACATTTTTACACAACAAAAACTTAGATTCGAAACTTTATCTTTTTCATTAAGTGATATAAGCTTTTTAACCTTATCAGTGGAGTGTATACATTTCATGTACGAACTTTATTGTATATAGTTTGTTAGTAATCGATAATCATATTGATTACACTTAAAAAATTTATTATTTACTCAAATTATTTTTAGCAATTTTATGAAATGATGTCTTGTCATACAATTTCAATATTTTATGTTTCTAAGTAATACCATAGAATATTTTACGAAGAGGACAGCACTCTTTTTCAGTGTATCATAATCGATCAATCATTTAATTATATCAATCAATTATTAGAAACATGATATCATATTTGCTCATATTGCAAAAAAAAAAAAAAAAATTAAAAAATAGTCAGTTAGTCTTATACCAATAAATTATTATTTTTTTTATACTAAAATACACAATTTTCTTAGGTAAATTTGTAGAAGGATTTATTAGGGAATATTTTACGTTAGCAAAAGTTTTCGGTAAAATGGATTATTCATTTGATGTTTTGGAAACTATAGTCTTGTTATTTAACGGATGTTAAATATAAATATTATTCAAGATAATATTTGATTAGCTTGAAGTTTGGCATTTTTTAATATGTATTGTTTAATTTTTTTTTTTAAATGAAATGAGGTGCTACTAGAATATTTTTTGAATGCTAATTTTTCAAACAAACTTTTCTTCAGCTATTAGACTTATTTCTCGCTAAGTCAAAAATGGGACTATAAAAAGCCCTATTTCTTGCTAAGTTAATGTAGAGTGGCCATTGTATCCGCAAAAATTGACTGTTTAGTGGTATGCATATTGGTCTTGCGATTTTATTGGCCAGTATTTCTTTCAAAGAGAGATAGTTATTGTCGCCTTTGCTATTTCTTTGATCTAAACTTGAAGATTTAACTCTGCACCTCATGTGGTTTTAATAAAACCGCACCAAAAGCTACATCACACCATAAACTTTAGCTTTTTTTTTATTAAAAGTTCGTTATACGCTCGATTTTGAAATATGACGATGTCAATTAACTTACAAGATCGTACGATTTGACGCCATTGGACTTTTTCTTATAAAGCCAAAGATTGTATTTAGACAGATAAGCCGTCATCTCTTATAACTCTCAGATTATTTTGATTAAAAATAATAAAATAATTCATAAAGTATTCTTCTTATTCAATACAGTTTTTTAAGGATATTTAAATATATTTTGCACATAAGAAAATCTCGATGAAATTAATTTTTGAAAATATTGAAAAAAGTCCTTGATAAAAAATAAATGTCAAAAAAAAAAAAAAAAAAAGACAAAAAAAAATTATATTTCAAATGAGAAATGCTAATTTTATAGCATATAATGAATTAAAAATATGTTATTTATTTTTTTAGGGTCGAAAAAAAAAACAATATAAATACGGAATAAGATCCAAATTAATTGGATACGAAATGAATATGAAAAATTTAATAACTTTGGACGATGGTAATTTATCATAAGCTTACTCCTGAAACTGTATGCTTACAATATGTATATTCCCCATTTTGGGGAATAGCCGTCTAGTAGGGTAGGATTGCTCAAAGAAAAATCGATTCGAATTACTCTTCATTATAATGTTTCTAAATCGGCTTAATACCAATATGTACAGGGGCATAATGATATTCAACAGAAAAATGTCGAAGAACAGTACAATAATGTTACCTAAATAAATACTCCTATTTGGCATCTCATTTCTTTATTTATTTATTAAATTCGTTTAGCAATAATTACAAATTATATTTAATGATTAAAAATACCAATTTTTTTATTTTATTTGAAATGCTACCACTTGGAATGCGACCTTACAAGTATTTGTAAATTGTCCTTTTTATGTAGTTAGGAAAAATTCCTGAAATCAAGTGAACTAACAATTTAATGTCCCCTGCTTTATCTTAATCAATAACGTACTTAAAAGTTAATTTTAGATTTTAATTATGTACGCAAAAGTAACTAGCAAAGCTTCCTGTGTCCTTTCTTGTTGCATAAAATATAAAGAAGAAAAAAACTAGAATAAAATGAAGTAGTTCAGTTGCGAATAAAAGACAATTTCAAGTTATTGTGTGCTTAAAGTCTAGTATACGAAATATTTTAAGAGAAGAAAGACAACAAAGATGGCGATGGTAAAAATGTTCAAGTCCTCACTCACTCCTCAATATAAATAGTTGAAAAGGATAATATCTGAAGGCGATGTAGAAGAAGGGCAAAACATTAAGCGGAGGCGGTAATATTGTAGTAGCATGAACAATGTAGGTAGGTAATACCTTTTTTCAATTCGGCACTAAAATACCTTAATTGTCTTTCGTGTTCGTAGCATGTACTAGAAATGGTGCTCCAGATTGATGAAGAGGCAGGAGCGTTCGGCAGACACCGTGTCCGCGAAGAACACATTCTTCAGAACAGCTACAGCAAAAGACTGCGGAGTGTGGTGTTGAGGAGAGAATGAATCAAGTCGAAGATTAAAATTTATGTATTTCTAGGCGAAGCCCACTGGAGGTAGTCGTATAGTTGGGGTAAGAGGGCGTTCCGAAATAAAATAAAACAAATAATTTTCCCATTCGTCTTGATGTCGGATGGATGACTTAGAACCAGTTCGGTCTATTTTAAGAATGCTGTATGAACAAAACTGCAGAAGAAATCTTGCAAGACAACAAGACACTTTCCTTGGTATACTGTCCTCCTATTCTAGATTGGCTAAATAAGGAATGAGTCGTAAGATGGATCAAATCGTTGCAGAACAACTCAGAAGAAGAGTTCACCTGCCAATGTGTGAGTGTGAATAAATGCATATGACGATGACTAACTATAGTTTTGTTTCGAGAACGTGGTACACGAAAATGCATTCTTCCGAATACACACGATTTTGCCAAGCCAAATCGTGAGTATGTTAGGTTTATCGTCAGATTTATAGACTTGGATTTATGTGCGGAAAATATTCACAAGAGCACGAAATCAGACAACATCTGATATAACTGTCGTTCGGGGAAGATAAAAAGGCGGGCAAAATTGCATAAGGAAGATTCAATCTATATGTCCTAAGAGGAAACGATGCAATAACATCGAAACCACTTGGTTCTTGTTCGGATTCGAAAAGATTTTCTTGATATAGAACGGCGATGATTAAAACAGTGCAGTTTGTATAATGAAACCGAAAAAGCTCTCTGCTATAGAGTATTTTCAAATATTTTCTAAGATGATATGTATGTTATGTTTTGTGGTAAAGGCACAATATCTGGAAGAAACCCCATCCTGACGTGGCACCAAAGATTCATGCTCGCATAAATTTGAAAACGAATTGGTATCCATGGAACTGTCACTGATGCTGCTGGTGGCAATGACTACGACTGATGAATGTTCGAGCCACAATAAGAGCACAGTTTACAATCCCCACAATGGTTACAGAAAGTTATCACTGACACATGGGGGCGCATGAGGCTTGGCACATTGTTACAAATCAACATTGATGATGGCACTGTTTTTCCGCCTTCTTCGATGAGTAAAAAAAGGCATGCAGAATACCAGTAAACATAATTTATAAGATCAGATTTTGTTTCAGATCCAGTTGAATCGTCAGTTTTAGTTGCAGCAGCCGAAGATCAAGATTCTAGAGCGGTTCTTCCATTTTTTTTCATCAGCTTACAATGAGGTCTCGGTGCTTAAAATAAAGTTAAACCAAAACCAAAACCAAAACCACAACCAAAACCTGTTTCAGTAACTTTACAAATCGTTCAGCATAAGACCTATGATTCTATTCGATTCAAATACGTTCTAGTCGAGTTGCACTTTTTCTCAAATAATACAACTACAAAAAAGAATGCACTCCTCATCTAAGTGGAGTCAATTTTACGTAGATTTAACACTGAAGACCTTCTTAGTTTTTCTACTGCTCCAGTATTTTCCACCGTTTTTTTTCTGATTTGAACATCACGATTTCAGTGTAGATTAAAAACTCTACACAACATTAACGCAGTTAACATTTTCAATTGTCTTTTATTCTAAGTGCCTGTACAATTCTCGGAGTTTTCCAATTCCACTACTCGCCATGTTGTTTATGTTACAATAATCGTAAGCTGAAAGTTACAAAACTGGAAAATTCACAGACCATTTGTTAATCTTAACTGGAACCTTGAACTTAGAGGAATAAAAATTAAAGTACACACCGATCGGATAAGTGTTCTCTTACCACCTATTATCTAGAATATGACTGCTAGCATAAATTTACCATTTACCCTTTAGCTAGTCATGTTAGCTGAGGAGTTTTGGTTAAATTCTGGCTTTAGTATCAGCCATCATGAAAACCATGACCAACAAACACAACGACTGATATATTCCAGCAATATTAATACTCCACCAAGGCCATTACTACTGCATTGAGGAACCACATTCCCAACTCCGTTGTATGCTGGCCAGAATGGAATCGAATTTAAAATCAAAATCCATTTGTCTTCGTAGATTCTGTTTGCGGGCTCCCGTCTAATATGAAGCACATTTCATCTGAAATTTTCAGCTTTGATCATTCGAGCATAGTAAATGCTTTTGGATGGGACACACCATTCCGAACTAGATTAGGCTACAAAAGACAACGTATACATATTTACTGGTTGATAGAGTACTATAGACTGTATAATCAACCAACCAAGTAAGACTTGACTAGACTTGACTAGACGACACACTGTACACTGTACAATATAGCATCACAGGAAATTTTAGATACAGAACTATCCAGACAGCTACGACTAGAATTTACAAAATTTCATTGGTATTTGTTGGAATTTTCCTATTTCCAGTATATTTTTTATTTATTTCTTTCTTGATTACAAAACTCATTTCAGAAATGCTGAATATTCAGCCAACTTAAATATACGCCATAATAATGGATAACAATGTATATTTTTCTTCAGTCTGAAAAAGACTCCATAATGGAAATGCGTTGTTCATTTCAACGTTCATTCAAATGTGAAAAATCATCTGGCTTACGGTTCTAATGCAATGGAATACGTTATTTTTTTTGCCTGAAAAATATGCAATTTCATCTTTTAGGAAATTTTTGCTAAATAAAAATAACATTAATGCAAATTTTATTTTTTTTTCAGATTTTTTCGCATTTCTTTTTAAAGATTTCTCTGCAAATATATTCTACCAAATGAGAATCTGGAATGGTACATTTAAAATGCCCGCGTAAAATATATGAATAAATTTATTTTACTGTTAACTTGGTACTAATGTTATTTTATCGTCGCGATCTGTCAATTATTTTGTGTACTAGTTGACAGTTGTGGTCGATGTCAAGTGTGCTTTGCGATTTTTAATATGGAAAAAATAACGAGAATATTTTGTGTTGCCAATGAAATTTTTTGTGGTCAATCATTGCTAATATTTAAAAAAAGGTTAAAGTGAGTTAGGTAGATAGAAAACACAAGCAAATGAGTATTAAAGAGCATATAAAGATGGCTGAGTAGTGAATACAGACTTAGTTCATTCCGTTTGGCCTTCAACTGCCAAAGATATCGACAAAATTGTATTTCCACCTTGAGTAAGATGATCCAGGATCGGAACATGGTTGATAAATCCATTTGCATAATTTTTGTTGATGTTTTGAACATGGAACGTGTCGCTTCAAAACGCACATGGTCAGTAGATATGCTTTTTAACGAACCAATTTGAGCTGTACTTTCATGGAAGAAATCATAGTAGATGATAAAACGTAGGCTTATGACTTTGACATGGAAATTTGTCCACAAGCTTCAAAATGGCTCTTCCGCTACGAGCCGATAGGGCATAAAATAAGTCAAAATCCGTAGAAAATTTAGTTGATTTTTACTATTCAGTTTCGGGAACAAGAAAAAGTCACAGGGGGCCAGATCTGGGGAATACGGTGGCTGCGGCATTTTTAGTATATTGTTTTTGGCCAAAAATAGCAAAAACAAATTTTTGTTCTTCCACAAATCCGGGCGTTTCTGGAGGATTGCTTTGTGCAACTTATATTCTTTATTGACCGTTCTACCCTGTGGCAAGAACTCATTATGCACCACGCCCCTGAAATCAAAGAAAACTGTAAGCAAAACCTTCACATTCGACCGAACTCTTTTCGGTCTTGGCTCGTGCGGAAGCTTCCATTAGGATGCTATGGTTTCCACGTCATAATCATAAACCCTCTGAAGCAAATTTGGGTCGTCGCGAACAGAGTCCAACAGCTCCTTAGCAATGTTAATGCGGTGCTATTTTTTGGTCGTAATTGAGACGAGCCAAAACACGTGCAAGCAAAGCAGCTATCAAAAATTAACTGAACATACAAAATGGCCGAACTTATCGGCATAAGTGAGAGACATGAGTACCAACATAAGTGCACAAATAATCGAAAATCGGATATACGTGATCCGCGGAAATTCAAACTACTTTTTGAACAGACCTCGTATATGGAAAAATCCATATTTGTATCAGAATACTTCTTTGATTTTGCATGACAATAATGCTTTGTCCCATACAGTAAAATGGTGGCGAAAAACTAAACGAATGTCATATATCAATGACTCTAATTATCAGATATAGCTTCATGTGACTTTTTTCTGTTCCTTAATCTGCAATTAGCAATTTCTTGAAGACTTTTTAGTCCACGAAAGGAGCTGAATGAGATATTAATATGCGATTATAGAAAGGATAAATCGTTGGCAAAAAATTCGAAGGAAAGTACAGAAAATAAGTAAAAGATATATTTTGACAGATAGACAATTTTAAAGTCAATCAGAAAAATTTCTCTTAAAATTTATGCTAAACGATTTTAAAGAGAATAAAAATATATCAAAAAATTATTATTATTTATCGTTAATATTTAAAGTGAAACTTGTTCAATGAGCCTTATTCGTTGAGCTTATTTAGACAATATAATATAGTGCCAGTACTCATACACTAATATGTCACTTATAATCTTAACGATTATTCATAGACGTACGTACAGTAAATCATAACATATTTATGGTATATTTAATACTTAAGTAAATAATAATAATTACAATTTCAGCAGCATCGTAGTATGAATGTAGATTTAAACAAATCAAATTCGGTAATATTGTACTCGTACAAGAAATTTATTTTGCTTTGACAATAACGACGTGTTACAATATTCGTATAACATAATAATTCGTTAGTGGAAGGAAAAAAAATGCCCGACTGAAACGTGGCCTATGAAAATTTCATTCCAGGATTCTCTAACCCTTATTTATATGCAAAACGATTTCCATTATGCAGAGGAAGGAGCAATTTCTACCCTTTTGATATTTATAGTTATAGGCATAGTTATTGTACAATATTTGCAGATATACATACGTGTATGTAGATGAATTTAAATCTCCTTAAGGGTGTGTGTATTTATATTACTTTGTATAAAAAAAAGGTATGCACATATTTATATAGATGCGTATATATAGAAGTAGTATTTGAGGATATATCTGATTTAGATGAGGCTTAGATTCGTCCTTTGCAGTAATATCGCGTAATGGAGATAAATCCGCGATTCTGAAAATATCGTAAGGGTCGCCTGATGTGAAATTTAGAAAAAGGGGTGACATAACGCAGATATTATATGTTCTGATGAAATGGAATAAAATAGGCTTATTCCTTGTCGCTCATTGAAAATAGTGTACACGTATATGCATAGTGTTTAATCATATTTTCTCTTAAACAAGATTATATAGTAGAATATACAATAGAGGATATACTCGTTTATGTAAATATCAATAGTTACGAATCTATTTGTAAACTGTACACACATTCACACACACATACAGGTATTTGCTTAGTATTTCGTTACGGTTTCCTTTTAAATGTCATCTATCAACTGAGACATTAATTTTGTATGTCCTCTTTTTAATAGTATTTATTTGTTTGAATCGTGAAAACTATTAATTTCATTTAGTCATTAATTTGTTTGTATGTTTATATGTAAGCTAGCATAGTGTCAGGACCATTGGCCCATTTATGGAATTAGTCACTATTTAATTTAATAGTTTGAAAAGTACAGTCCTGCAGTTTGACAGCTGTTTAAAATATATGTCAAAATATATTATATATTGTTAAATTATGTAAGAAACGCCGATTTGGTACTGCAGGTTATGGATAATGATTTTTTGAATAAAATTTTCTTAAGTGCTGGAGCTTATTTCTAGGTCGTTGAATATGCTAATAAGTACAATTGCCATATATGGGACTCTGCAAAATTCGTTGTGTTATCGAAAAGAGGCGGTTTTTTGCATATTTTTGCGGAGAAATCATTATCGTTAATTCTAACACGAAGTGTGTTCAAAAAGCATCACGAATTTTGAATTTCCACGGGTTACGTATATCCGATTTTCGATTTTTTGTGGCGTTATGTTGGTACTCATGTCTCTCACTTATGCCGATAAGTTCGGCCATTTTGAATGCTCAGTTAGTTTTTGACAGCTGCTTTGGCTCGTCTTCGATTTTTGCTCAATTTCGACCAAAAACAGCATCGCATTAACATTGCTAAGGAGCTGTTGGACTCTGTCCGCGACAACTTAAATTTCCTCCAAAGGGTCATAACTAGTGACAAATTATGGATTTATGGTTATGCCGTGGAAACCAATCTCAATCATCCCAATGGAAGCTGCCGCACCAGCCAAGACCGAAAAGAGCGCGCCAAGTTCGGTCGAATGTGAAGGTTTTGCTTACAGTTTTCTTCGATTGCAGGGGCGTGGTGCATCATGAGTTCTTGCCACAGGGTAGAACGGTCAATAAGGAATATTACCTGTAAGTTATGCGCAAGTTGCGTGAAATCATCCACCAGAAACGCTCGGATTTAGGGAAGAAAAAAAATTGACTTTTGCTATTTTTGGCCAAACACAATACACTAAAAATGCCGCAGCCACCGTATTCCCCAGATCTGGCTCCCTGTGACTTTTTCTTGTTCCCGAATCTGAAGAGCCCCATGAAAGGACGGCGCTACGCTACAATTGAGGAGATAAAGACGGCAGCGAAGGAGGAACTGAACAAGCTCACAAAAAATTATTTTTCGAAGTGCTTCGAGGATTGGAAAAAACGTTGGCACAAGCGTATAATATCTGGTGGGGATTACTTTGAAGGGGACAAAATAGATATTCATGAATAAATACATAATTTTTGAAAAAACAAAAAATTCGTGATACTTTTTGAACAAACCTCGTATAATAAATTTTGGCTTTATTATGCAAAAATTACCCAGAACGCGTCATTTCGAAATTTGGTAATATCAATTTACTGTCAAGATTGTACTTGATGCCGTAGGAGTTTTTTCTTGTAGACAATCGGCAAATTTCAGAGCATTTAAAAATTTAAATTCATAAGCAATAGCTACATCAACGCCCAAACTAGGCGACATAAGCACTAAAACTTAAAAGGGATCAAAAAGATCGAGTACAGCAAAGAGGTCTGGTATCAGCCACTTAAATTATATAATATTTGATGTATAATGGCAAAGGCTTTCCAAAGAACAAATTAAATAACTCTAGACATAAATATTAAAAGGATGATCTCATAAAATTCAATCATTGACGGGAGTGCGCTCAAATTACCATGTGTATAAGCTTAAATCCGCTGTTTGGTCATAGATGGCGTCAGTGAGCGTGTTAAGCTACCATGAGCATATGCGGGAAGCTCTGCTTTTCTGCTTCAATTTGAAGAAATCGGTTGCCGAATCGCATCGAATGCTTATGGAGGCCTATGGTGACAGTGCTTTTTCGGAAACAACGTGCCGAAATTGGTTTCGTCGGTTTGACTTGTGGGACAAGAAGCGTGAAAATCGACCTTGGAAGGTTCAGGACCATCAATTGTAGGCTCTTTTGGACGAAGACGATACCCAATCGCAAAAAATGCTCCCGAGCAATTGGGTGTTATTCAACCAGCCATTTCCATGCATCTGCATGCCTAAACGCGAGAAAGCATCCTAAACGCGAGAAATCGTGGGTTGATCCCGACCAACCATCAACATCTTCCCCAAGACCAAATCGCTTCGGACGGATGACAATGCTGTGCGTTTGGTGGGATCAGCAGGATATCGTCTATTATGAGATGTTGAAACCTGGTGAAACTGTCAATGCCCTCCGCTACCACCAACAACTGATTAAATTGCACCGTGCTCTGCGTGAAAAAAGGATGGATTATCAACAAAGACATGAGAAGCTGATTTTCCTCCACAACAACGCACCATCGCACACATCCAAAATGGTCCGAAACTACTTGTAGACACTCAACTGGGAGGTACTACCCCTGGCCCCTTCTGACTACTACCTGTTTTCGTCGATGGGCCACGTCCGAAAATGGCTTAATGAGTGGTTTCCCTTCCTCGAAAGGGAAGGCATTTTTTTGGCGTAGTATCCACAAATTGCCCGAGAGATGGGAAAAATGTGTAGCTAGCGAGGGCAAGTACTTTGAATAAATTTGTTTTTGCTTTCTATAAAAAACATGTGTTTTTTTGAGTAAAAAACAACGGATTTAATCTCATACACCTGGTAATAATAATTCATAGTAGAAAATCAAAATTTACAATATATAATTTCATTAAAGATATCGTTAAGAAGAGAATTTTTATGCTGTCGAATTGTATGCTTTAACCAATTGCTGATAGAATAGGCTCTTGATCGAAAAATTTTGGTAAGAACATAAACAAAAATCGATCGACATAAAATGGCAAAAAACCATTCCCAATTCAAGACATTCTAAAAAAAAAAAAAGGTATTACTTGAACTAGAACAGAACCCAAGAAAATTAAGAATTTTTCTTCAAAACTTGAAGTAAATATTAATTTTCGCGATTGTAATAAATCAAAAACAGGAAATAATGTCCCCGATACGGAAGAATAAGTTTCGATATTAACTCTCGAAGAATTGTTGTCAACTATTCCGACTGTTCACTTAATTTGCCCAAGATTTCTTTCAACATTTCTATTATTACTATTGTTATTATTATTATTGTTATTATTATTCCGAACAGTCGATATTATTGTACAATAATTTTGGACGCCAATTTCTTTTAAGTTTCTTCACCAAACGCTATTGCTTCTTAGTCGTTCCTGACTATTTTACTATGACTTTCGTTCCACGGTAAGTATTATTCCGACATTAATAAATGTCCAGAAGGTTTAACTAATCAATCACGTTGGATATTTTCCGTTTGTGTTTTCCCTTCATACAATTACGTAGCAATCAGCAAAACGAACTTTTGGATTCTTAACTATGCCTTCACACTTCAATATTGAGTCGTAGGCCTCCATCGAAATATTCTCGTACTACGAGCATAATCCCGTTGCCTAGAGCTACCTGACCTTTCAACTAGAGAAAGGAAACTAGTCGTATATCAATACTAGATCCATTTACTATAGAATTTTTCTGCCAGCAAATATTCTTCCCTTCCGCCTATCAGAATATATCAATACTAAAATTATTTTCTACAGATTTTTATGACTCATGTTCGAGTATAGAGCACGCAATGCGGAAAAGACTCGTTATTCTAAAGAATACTAATGGAAATGGTGAGTTCTGATTTGTTTAGTAATAGATTTTTTTTCTTCTGTTTATAACTTTCTTTTACATCTTACTTCTATACACATCTACGTAGGCTCTTGTCTTATTTACCTGTCGCAGTATGTATAATAGCTATTCACTCAACAATAGTAATTATTTCACAATCTTCTTAAAGAGCATTTGGTAGCCATTAACTGTTAAACACTTCAACACTTTTTGAATTTCCAATAATCCAACTAAATTTAATCATCTACTAGCAATTTTGCATAATTTAAAGAAAAGGATATTTTTGATTTATCAATAATGTGACATTTAATATTCATTTATTTTTTGATGTAATATAAAACGTAATTTACATAATATTTAATATTTTTCCAAATTGTTAAATTATGTCATTAATTTTTGTTTTTTTTTTGTTGAATAAAATCGATATTTTTTAATTAAAAATTAATGAGAGGTCAGAAAAATTTCTTCGAAAAGCTTTGCAGAGCAGATAATTTGTTTTTTATCAATTATTTATAAGTGTAATTATATTGTTCCTAAAACTATAATATTTAATAAAACGATATATTTTGATTACATAAAAATAAAAGGAAGAAAAGAAAAAAACAAACGAAGAAAAACTGATGATATTAAACTTAATTCTATTCGTTTAGTGTTTGGACTTAATATTATTATTTTATTTTTATTTTTTGTTGGTTCTGATCTATACTCTTCAGTATGTTATATTCGAATATATAGTTTAGGTTGATAAATTTTCCCATTTTCGTTTTATGAGTCTATACAACTTTTAAGGATATTCCTAAAAGGTTTTAATAATTTCATACGAAATAAACTACTCTTCCAAGTATTCTGACTATGTGTGATTACTAAAACGGATTGGTGCCATTACCTCGAAAAACTGGTAGAGCTCCTTGACGTTCTTAGAAGTAGAATTTGTTCTTATATGTGCAGCATACCAATAATATATGAATAGGATGATGGCTAAGAGGTGTAGAGACGATTTTCCGCCAGGATGTTCATGAAATGGAGTACATTTGGATTTGTGAAAATCATCTGTTTTCGTCTATTTGGGGTGGAGGAGCGTTGAGAAATATAGGATCAGTCTCGTAAAAGAGATGTTCTCGAGGGAAGAAGAATATAAATGTTTGCTATAATGCTAAATATTTTATTTCCTAGAAGAAGAAACCAAAACTGGAAGAAAAAATTATTATATTGTAGTAGCAATGCCGTTGGCCATGTTCAAAATACGAGGACACAACATCAGCAATAGCAACAGCAGTTAGAACACAGTGCCAAGAGGAATATCAGTAATAGCAACACCAGCTGAACGGGTAACATTAGAACATCAGGGCCACCAGATATTTTATATGCAAAGAAGAACGGGCAGAAATGGGATATTTTTTTAAGACATTTTTATTGCAAATAACTTACTAATTTTTATTTTCATTCAGTGAAATGGGAAATAGACCATATGCGAACGCTGTTTTGTTAGATTTGGAAATAGTAAATATTTTGTAAATGGGACCGTTCGAAACCCTTTTGCTGTGCAATATACTTAAATGGGGAAATTTGTATGCACGTTCGGTGTTCCCTGAAGTGAGTTAAGAGTCAAAGACTAGCTGATTATCCTTTAAGTACATATAATAAAATTAATTAATTAGACATTAATGATGGTTCTTAGTAGGAAAAAAATTGGTGCAAAAGCTCTGTTTGCCTCCTTTGTGTTATTATTGAACCAGCATTTATCATTCAAAACATTCAGTAAAATTCTTGCCGTTCGGGATTATTCTCTCTATTCCAATGGCGCATAAAATGTTGCCATATAAAGGATCAAAATCGTGTATAAATATTTGTAATATTTAACAGTTTGGGGCTGAATATTGTGAAAAAAAAATATTCGAAAAAAAAATCGAATTACTTAGGCAAATATCCAAAAAAGCTCTCATCCTGATAACTTATATTTATAATAGGATCCTATGCACCTTATTTTTTTCTTCACTTTAAAACTTTTCAATCATTCATAGCCAAAAATCAACTCTGAAACATCTTCATTCTATTATTAAAATCGAGAGTGTGATTTCTTGGAATCAGGTTGGTTTTATAATTTAGCCAAATGGAAAGAAGTATTTTATCATATTTCGCATACTTTCGAAAGGAACTTTGCATTTTTTGAAAGCTAGTTGGTACCCTGTTATCCTGGAAATAATGACATAACATTTATAGCCAAAAAAATACAGTATTCCTTACCCAGAATAAAAATCTTTCCATAGTAACTATTTCCCAAAACCACATAAATTTCTTAAGGATTTGGTTTTAAAGCTGGAGGGTAAGAGTTACCGAGCAAAAATGTGCTCACATTACTTTTACACTTCTTATATAACCCAAAAATTAACTCTGAAACATCTTCATTCTATTATTAAAATCAAGATTATGATTTCTTGGAATCAGGTTGGTTTTAGAATTGAGCCAAAGTGAAAGGCGTATTTTATCATATTTCGCATACTTTCAAAAGGAACCCTATATTTTTTGGTAGGTGGTTGTTACCCTCTTATCTTGGGAATAATGATTTGTAACATTTATAGCCAAAAAAATACAGTAATTCTTACCCAGCATAAAAATCTATTTTCCAAAACCACAACAAATCAATTCCTTAAGGATCTGGTTTTAAAGCTGGAGAGTAAAGGTTACGGTACAAAAATGTGCTCACCTTACATTTACACTTTGTCCACCTTGATAACTCAAACTATACAATTACTACAACTCCTAGACAAAATGTCAAAACTGACATTAAATAGTAAATTGTTACTATACAAAACGGTGCTGAATCCAATTTGGACATACAGACTCGAATTCAAGCCTCATAATCCTGAATGTTTTGCAAAATTGTCAATGTATGAAATCCATTCGCGTCGATTCTACTATCTGACGCTTTTAGCAAGAGATTAAAGTACTATCGATAGGTGTTTTCCTTTATATGTCTTCAGATCCTTGTATTTTCGGTGGAAAAAAATCTATTTTTTTTAAATATATTATATGTATTTGTACTCGTCGATATCATCAAAATTAAAATATAAAAAAAAAAAAATACTGCGATTTCGCTCTACATGTAATGAGAAAAAACTGCTCAATAAGCTTCATGTTTGAGAAAAATTGTTGTTTCAAGTTCAAACTGAGTTCAATTAAATAAAATTTTAAACGTGCTCAACCAAGAGTATTAGAATTGAACCATGAAAAGATACTCAAAGCCGTGACTGACCATGACCATAGTAAATACAAAAATTCCAATCTCTTCGATACGTGATATGTACAACCATGATTACCTGTTGTACCTTCTTGCCTACCATCTTCTTAAATTCTTCTTTTAGATATTCTAGTTTTTAGACCATTTTAGATTTTCTTCTTTGTTAATTTTTCTTAAGTCTTAAACCTTAAAAAAATTTTGTTTCCTGCTTGCCATGAATCTATCCATACAACCTTTTACTCACTCAAAATCATTTCACGTTCATTATAACAAATTTCTTTAAAAAAAAAAATTTCTCTTACATCTTATTATACTTTTTTTTTAACATAGAATATAATAGATATACTATTTGAATTGTAACAGGTTGTAAGGGAAAGAAACATTTTTATAGAATAAATCAAAGTGAAATTTTCAAAAGAAGTGTTTTTTGTGTACAATAAATTATATTTAAACAAAAAAAAAACAAAAATATACTTAAAATTGCTTCAATGATTTTTATCGACTCACTGAATCATAACTTTTTTTTTTCTAGAATTGTTTTCTTGCATATAAGATAATGGAAAAAACATTTTTTTTTAAATAAAAGTTTCCTCTTTTAAAAAAAAACATGTTTCTTTGAAGCCCTTTTATAATTTTTTGATTAAACAGGTAAAAATTTACAAAAAAAAAACTTCATGAATTATGATTTATTCAATGGCATAGAATATTTAATAATACGTATAGAAAAATAAATTTTCACAATTTTGAACTGACAATAAATTCTTGCAGGTATTTTGTTTAATGAAATTTCCAAAACAAAACTAAAATCAATTATAAACAAGAAAGATTTTGAAGCCTATTAAAATTGAAAGAATGTTTTGTAAAAATATCCTCAACTCTTATGGAAATATTTAATTCGACATAAAATTAGTCGTACAGTAAGAATTATAATTTATTGACAATTAAATTATTAAAAAATCGACAGTGTGTCTGTTTGGCTGACCTCTTGCAGCTGTTTGTACACGTAATTTAATGATTATGAAATCTTTTTAAATCGTTTTAGATAAAAAAAAACGCCCGTTTATACATGTAGATAAGCCCAAAAATAAGCTTCGTAGTATGTTATGTGTATGTGAAAAAATAAAAACCTTCTATAAAGATGAGATTATGTTAAACCAGATGATCTAGTCTTGTTGAACAGATGCAGTTCAGATGAAAAAATCTGGCTTTTCTTGCATGTGACAAAGTCAATAAACACAGATACTAGAGTGAAGTTGGCAGCAATGGCAGCCGAGGAAGTCATCGAAGTCATTGTGTATCTACCAGTTGTGGTCGTCTTAACTTTTGGTGCGTGTTGGCTTGTTACTCTTGTTGTTGGTACTGGCATATAAGTTACTGGATGGATTGTATCTTTAGCTAGTGCCGTCGACAACTTTCAAATAAGCAGCTTATGTTAATTGACAGAACATGATAATCCTCGTCGACTCGGTTATTTGAACGTTTTTAATAATATACGCTTAACACAGCAGCCCAATGTACATTTAGTCACCCAAAGTATGGCTGTACTGTATTGTTTGGAGTCTGGAGTTTGGAAGTGTGTAGGTCGGTATCGGAATTGTGGTTAAAATCCTAACTGGTATAGTTGGTTTAAAGGGAAAAAGGCAAACTGCTCATATATCGATCGTTTGCATTCTCACTGAATAGGTCGTGTTTTTTGGTTTCGAATGCGGATTACCAAAGAGTGGACCAAATAGGCTCCTTAATTTCTGGTATCATAAAGATTACGAGTGGAAGAGCAGCGCGCCTGTGCTTAATTATTATAGCACGTGTCAAGAATAATTCATTTTGTTTGCTGCTCGAATTTACATGTTCGCCTCTCTTGTTATACTTGTTGTTCTGTTCATTTTGAATGTCAAGTAAAATGAATAATTCTGATTCGAAATTGTTATTCCACTTGGGGATGGATGTTGGGATTCTGTAATTTGGGAAAATGCGAAAAACCGAAACCCTTTTAGAAGTAAATGAAAAACGCAGGGATACAATTGAAAAATGGTATAAATAAAAGAAAAAAAATGTTTAAAAACGTAAAAACATTACAGTTAATAGGGTTGAAAGGCAAGGGTTCATGGGAAAATGTACAAAAATGTACACTTGTATAAGAGACTATGATGGGCGTGTGCATATATATAGAACAAATCGAAAATACTTTTGCTTGTAGCTTTTTACAAAATTTCATCCTTCATCCTTTCGGTTTTTTTTTGCCCAAAACGGGTAATTTTTATGTATACTCGCTTTTCATCAGCGTATTCTCTAGACAAATTCTTCATGAGAAAGCATTTTCAAAACTGAGGTATTTTTCGGCAGAATGGAATTTGCAAATTTCCCGAGTTTGTGGAATTCGAAAGCAAAGACAGCAACAGTGTACGAAACAGAAATTTCTTTTGGCCACCTAACAAAAATTTATTAGTGGAAGGTATTTGGTGTTGTTTGGAAAAGATCCATCATTAATTCCCCAGTTCCGTATTCATGAATCCTCAAAATTTCTTTTCCTTTTTAACCTAACCTGCATTTATTTTGGGTTTATTTTATGATCAAATATATTTATTTATACATTTCGATTTGGAATTTAGATAAATTCAACCCACACAATTTTGTTTTTTCTTTTTCCGTCCCGAGAAATTTTTATCAATTTATGTTGATTTTTCACAAAAGTGATGATTTTGCTGATGCGGTTTTTTTTTTAGACAAATTTTCTCTAGCAATAGGATTAATTTAACGTGCCGTGGATATGTCAATAAGCCTCTTATTATATGCCAATAAGGGGCTCTGAAAACCTACAAGTAACTGCATAAAAGCCATTATATCAAGAAAAAGTCAGTTTCTGGTATGCATTTTGGTCTAAAGACTCGTATTTCTTTAAAAAAGAAGATGTAGAGAATATCTACTTTGACCCAGTGCAAATTGATTTTTTTAGGTCTAAAATTAAAACTTTTAGATATACGGTTTTGATTACGAAAAAATAAAGTCTGAACACTATAATTTGTGGCATTATTAAGCGAAAAGTTGCCAGCAGGTTTTAGATTTGGGATTATAAATTGGCCTCCAAGTCCATAGGATTTGATGGTGTAAAACATTCGAAAAGATGGTATTTATACAAAAAAAATTTTAAAATTAATATCCATCAAGATATGGTTGAATTACAAGATGATACAAAAAATCATATATAATGCCAAAGTTGAAACAATATAAGAAAATAAAAATTTTATCAAAATCTAATAAAATAATTTGGATAACTCTATACCAGCTGGAAGAAATTTTCTATCTTTCAATACTCGACTTTCGAAGCTTACAAATATCTTTTAAAAATTAAAAAATCTAATAACTTAACTGCCTTTTATTTTATACATAGAATATCACTTAATAGCGGAAATTTATTTTTACTATATTTCACTTTGAGTATAAAATTAGATAGCCTCTTTAAAAAAAATTATATTTATGGTAATAAAAAAAAAGTACTCTCTTATTATTATATTAAAATTATATCATTTGAAGGACTAAACATTTCACTCCTCAAGATGTCCCAAATAATATAGATAATTGGTTATATGAACTATCAGAAAATTCAATTTGACCATGAAACTCTCTACAGAATAGGCTACATTAAGATATTATCTGAATCCCTAAAATTGCTGGCTAACAATTTGGAAATTTTTCAATTTGCCTAAATGTATATTGAACTACCTCACCATTGCAGGATAAACTATTCGATAAAAAAATGGGGGTAAGAAACAAGATAAAATAAAGTAAAAAAGGGCTAAAAATTGGGTGGTAGCTACTATAAATAAATACTAACGAAAGCAATGCCTCAATGAGTAGGTTTGTGTAATCTTTTGGAAATGTTATTTACGATTTCACTCTTTTATTTTTACCGCAAAAGCATAGCGTACCACCACCACCCACCCAACTTCACCACATCAACTTCGTATGGCATCGTTGCAATATTGCGCTCAGTTTACATATCGACATAAAAAACAGGCTCTGATCCAGATTGGCTGCCCCCTTTTATTTTCTGCTAGTTTTATCCTTTTCTGTCTGTTGGTAATATTTTCGGAATTTGTTCGAATTTTTTTTTTCTTCTTATATTCTTTCGGTTGGGTTTTATTATTTCTGTTTGTTTACGATAAAAAATCCCTCAAATGTGAAACATAAACAAAGCATTCAGTATGTTTTTCGTATTAGACTAGTTGTTCAAGGGATGAATTTTAGTCGAAACTAGGAAAATATGTACAAACCTTTACTGCAAATGCGATGTATTATTGCGTGCGTATACGAAAGGTACTCTAGTCCTAGTGCAAATCTTCTATTCGTAAAAATTCGTACCGGCACATATTTATAGACATCGACTAGAGTCTACGCATAGTCATAAACAAGATTTACATTTCAAATTTTTCATTTTTTTTTCCACCAACATTTTGTATTTTGGGTATAGCCATTAAAGGGGGTTTATTTAGAATCTGGTTCGATTTGAGTCGGCAAACTTGTATAGCACCAGTAACAGCAGTTCAAATCGAATTTACCGGTACAATGTGGTAAGAGTGAAATTTTAATAAAATACAAATCCAATGTAGACGATGAGTACAACAACCAAAAAAAAAAAATATAAAAATAAAATTGAAACGGAAAAAAGACCTCAAAAAAAAGGTGATACAAACAACCACCACCACCGCAACCACAATGTTTTGGGGTTTGTTCGATTTGATACTTGAATAGCTGTTTGCATTGCAATAATACAACAAATAAAAGAGCAGGGAAAAATTTTTGAAGAGCAAAAGAGGATCTATTTGGAAATGTTTGGAAAAAAGGACGAACAAACGAACGAATCAATGTTACCACCTAAGCCCGACGAATCTGATCACGCTCGATTACACCTGAAGGAGTAGCAGCAGAGTACCTTAAGAGGACAAGATTATACAATTTCGAATCAAAATCACAGATGCTTCGATGGTGGGGTGGTTTGATGGTTGGATTGTTGTTGGTGTTATACTCTGAACAAAAAGTCTATTCAATTTTCAGATAAACCTACATACTCGTAACTATAAGCACATCCTCACAACTGAATTTCAACTTAATGCCATCTATTCGTACACGCCAAAGTTGGAATAGTCAGCACAGGTGGAAAGATAAAGAAGGTGAATTTTTCTAAAACAAAAGATTATCATCGACAATATAGTCACTCAGCTCAGGTAACTTTAAGATGTTAACGCAAAGGGAAAGGTTTATGAGAGAATGTCGGAGACATTTCGTTCACCTACGAGTATAACGAAAAACAAACCCCGACAATGATGGTTTTATTTGAATTAGGTAGAAGATGAAGCAAAAATCCACGTAAACACCAGACTGAAAGGATATAAAAACGAGGACTATTTATCTGGACAAAATTCGTATTTCTTTCTTTTTTTTTTACAATAAGAACCAAGAGTAAAAATGATTTTTTTGGTATCGATTTTTGCACACCAACGGATTTACAATTAATCTGGACTAGTGTTAATCAAGAGAAATCACCTTTAATATAGACAATTTAATTTTGTTTTGAGTACAAATAACTTTTTCACATCTTTGCCAGTAGAGGATGTAAAGAAAATTAGTGATTTAATGAATATTGATTTTATAAAAAAAATACTAATCAATAAATAAGACTTCTCAAAAAATAGCATATCATCAACGTTTCAATGATTGCCAAAAATTATAAAAGTTTTTAAATGAAATTTTTTTTTTATTTAAAAGCTAAAAAAGAAGAGCATTAAATTCCAGCAAGGACATTAAAATCATTTCCATCTTGTTTCAAATATTAATAATTGGTTAAATTTTACAAGGACTATAACTTCAAAATGAAATTTTATCTTTAAATTTAATAATCTATCGAGGATAAAAGATTTTCAGTTCAAAAGGCAAAAGTGCTTACATATAAATTCAAGTATTTTATTTAAAAAAAAAAACAAGAATAGAAGAAAAAAAATACTCAAAGCTAATTTATTAAATATTCAACAAAATAAACTCGTATTCGGTGACAGGGTAAACTTTTTTGTACCTTTCAACTTGTCTGTTAAGATTAAGTTAAGGTGGAAATATTTTTAGAATAGCGATGAGATTTTTGCTGCCTGAAGGCAGGCAGGATTCGATGGGGTGTAGCTGAAGTGCACTTAGTTTGGGAACTTCAAATCGTTTGACTTGAAGGATTCGAAGGTATGATACTACCGAGTATATACAATACATACAAACATATTCGTAGGTATGTGGGCCCAGAAAAGGCATTTCCATTGGCCATAGCATATAATCTTGGGAGATATCGGTTGCTGTCTGTTCATATTATTATAGTCAAACTTATTTCTATGAAACTTTTCTTGTGAACTCTCGACCCACTCAGAGATTGAAAAATATCTTCGCACTGTACATTTGTTTTATTAATGGTCTTCGTTTCCTTCAGCAAGAAACACTTGTCAAATGGAGTACCCTAAACCCTGTGAATATCTAAATTCAACTGCTTCTCTATTCTTAGCCTTACAAGCATTATATTCTCTGGTCTATATCTCATCTTGAGAAATCTTAAAAGTTATTTCGTTGGTAGTACGTTTATTACTTTTGGTACTCAAAATATAAAGTGGAGTGCTAGCAATTTTTAGATGATATACATATGTCCAAATATTCTTAAAAGACTTTATTATCCTCTACTTTAATTTTTATTAAATATACTACAATAAAACAAGAAAAAACTCGCTTTTATTTTTCGCTATTTTAACGTTGTTATAGTCACAAATATAATTTTGTTATTAGTTTTAAATGAAATGGAATTTTTTTCTAACAAGTGTATAAGCTTAAATTCGCTGTGTTTTAATCAAAAAAACACAAGTTTGTTTCATAGAAAGCAAAAACAAATTTATTCAATGTACTTGCCCTCGCTAGCTACACATTTTCCCATATCTCGGGCAATTTGTGGATACCACGCCAAAAAAATTCCTTCTCTTTTGAGGCAAACCACTCATCAAGCCATTTTCGGACGTCTTCGTAAGAATCGAAGTGCTGCTCAGCGAGCGCGTGGCCCATCGACGAAAACAGGTGGCAGTCTGAAGGGGACAGGTCTGGTGAATAAGCGGGGTGGGGTAGCATCTCCCCGTTGAGTGTCTCCAAGTAATTTCGGAGTAAAATCAGCCTCCATGAAAATTGTCATGTCTTTGTTGATAATCCGTCCTTTTTTCACGCAGAGCACGGTGCAATTTGATAAGTTGTTGGGGGTAGCGGTGGGCATTAACAGTTTCACAAGGTTTCAACATCTCATAGTAGACGATACCCTGCTGGTCCCACCAAACGCCCAGCATCGTCTTCGGTCCGAAGTGATTTGGTCTTGGGGAAGATGTTGATGGTTGGCCGGGATCAACCCACGATTTCTTGCGTTTAGGATACTCGAAATATATACACTTTTCAGCGCAATCCGATGCAGGATGCGAATGCAGGAACGACTTTCGTTTTTGTCTGGCGAGCAAGATTTGGCATGTGTTTTGGCGTCGCTCCATCTGCGTATCGTTCAATTCATGCCGCACCCATTTTCCGATCTTTTCAATCTTCCCCATGGCACGCAGACGTATGGAAATGGTTGGTTGAGTAACACCCAATTGCTCCGCGAGCATTTTTTACGATTGGGTGTTGTCTTCGGATTGGGATCCGAAAGAACCTGCAATTGATGGTCCTCAACCTTCCTAGGCCGATTTTTACAATTCTTGTCCCACGAGTCAAAATTGCTGTCTTTGAACCGTCGAAATTAATCTCGGCACGTTGTTTCCGATAAAGCACTGTCACCATAGGCCTCCATAAGCATTCGATGCAATTCGGCAACCGATTTCTTCAAATTGAAGCAAAAAGCAGAGCTTCCCGCATATGCTCTTTTTCTGGCATAAAACTAGACATGATTACCAAAGGAAAAATGTATGCTGTTGTACGAAATTGCTGACAATGTGCAATGATTAATGTTGACAGATATCAAAGTCATAAAAAAAAGGATGGCGTGTCCATGGTAGGTAGCTTAATACGCTCACTCACGTCATCTGTGGCCAAACAGCCGATTTAAGCTTATACCCCTGGTAAGTATTTTTTTCGAAACATCAAATATCCTGCTCCCTGTTATGTAGCAAATTTTACAAAGTTTTTTAATTATTTCGGTTAATGTGCAAAATTTAATTTTTTAAACGAAAAAACTCGATTCGTTTATTGACATTCTTGTGGGAAAAATAGTTATATTCTTGAAATGTATTTTACCGCTCTATATTTAAATAAAGCGTCGATAAAAATTATTCCTTTTTTATTAATTGAACATATAATACGATGTGTAGCAGAAAAATAGTGAGACATTGGAGTAAGTCCGAGCATTTCGTGTGAAGCTTAGTGAGTCTGAAAGTTTAACTTACGAATTATTGAAGTGAGCCTATTTAGAATACTTTCTTTAAAGAGCACAAGGGTAGCATAAAGGGTAACATAAAGGAACAAGGAAGATGAAGCCTTCAGCATCGAAAACTGATGGAAATGAACATGTGGAAGGAGAAAGGTCAGACTGTCCACGATAAACTGTCAACTATCTTTTTTTTACAATGAAGTTCTTGGAATCAATAAGTTTTTACCGGAAAAAGAGATTCCTGTAGATCCACCCCCTACCCGATACCTTTTTCTAAGATCTAAGTCTGCCGTCCGTTTCTTTATGATCCAAGATTAAAAACCACTTCTAAGGAGTTCATCTTGCTACTGTCGATAATATCCAAAAGATTTTAACCAATGTGATGGGGATGGCCCCCATCTACGTATAGCTATCCCAGGGAACCATTTAAAATGGGAATGCTATCCCCTAGAAGTACAATATATAATAATAAAATAATATTGTTGGAAAAAAAAATATATTATTTTCTGTCGCAGCTCGTATATTTGTGACTCATGTTAACGTTCTGTTTTGTGCTTGCTCAAGCTTAAAGTTATGAGAATGTTCTGATCAGACATACTATGTGAATGCCATTGAAAAGATAATATAGCGAATAATAAAAACATTTTCAATTCCACGAATAACAACAAAATTTACCTCATACCTTTTTATGTTCAACAAAAAGAATATATAAAAGAAATGGCATATTTACCTCTATTATTATCACATAAAACTATGGTCTGAAAGAGCATTAATAAGGGGCTATGTAGTATTGTAATAAATGCACTCGGATTGAACCTACAGGTAATAACAAAGCAAACGAGTGTAAATTAATATAAAAAGGCTAAAAACCAAAGAAATTAACCATAATTTGACCGACCAGACAAGCTAGAATATTTGTTGGATTTAAAGAGTATTTGACATGCGAACTGAAATCCAATTCTTTGTTTGTTAATTTTTTTAAGCCAATTCTAAGTATACGTTAGTTTTCTCAGAATCTTAAAAAAAACCATACTTATTTGCAGTAATTAATAAAATAACAAAGCATTACATTATAAGATATTATTCGGTGATAATTTGTAATTTCATCAGAGACTAATCTCATAGTATTAATAACAAAATGATTTGTAGTTTAATAAGAAGAAAAAAACAGAAATTTAATCGTAAATTTTCTCAAGAACATAATTCGATCTTTAAAGATATTGAATGACAAGATTCCAAAAATTAAAAAGATACAAATTATACGAAATTGTATTGTACTTTATTATCCTTAAGATTCAGGAAATTTTCCTACTGTATTGCAAAGACAAAAGTCTGATTTTTTATTATTTATCCAAAATAATGATAAGGAGAAATTCCTTTCTAGGTAATAGATTTTTTTAATTTCTTTTTAGATTTTTTAGTGATAAAAAAATATTAAACAAAAAAAAAAAAACTCAGTTATTATTTTGATTAAATATGATTGGAAAATATTGATAATTTTTTCTGAATAAATAAGTTAAGAAGTTGAACAGCTTAAAAACTTAAAAGTTATCCTTTTTGTTGAATACTGTGGTTACTTAAGACAACAGTTGAGACTGCAACCAATCTGTCCAAATGTCGAGGTATAATAATTTGTACCTAAAGTTTCAGTAATGAACGAGCTTTTGAATTTTTTGTATCTACTGGCTAAATGGTGTTTAACATCTTCGGCTATTTAGAAATAGATAAACTGGGCTAAGAGTATAAAATTTCTTCCACGCATTTGTCAAATAATCTCTCTGAAATTTTTGGATAAGGAAACTTTTCAGAATTAGGATCGAGCATACCGCACATTAATCCGTATTTTCTTCAGAAATCAACTTCGTCCTTTATGCCATATCTGTGGTGTCCAACTTTCTATCTCTTATGTCATAAACGAATATGACCGAATTTCGTTTTGAATAGGACTCTCTTTCACCCAACAAATCCTTTTCAATGTCCTCTATATAAATTGCTAAATTTGAACGTAATTTGCCTTCAAAAATTACGGATAATGAGGTCACCAAATAATTTCATGGTCGTGGCATTAAAGAATGATCTCTGGCTCTTTTCTCACAAACCTAATGTCTATATAAACAAACAAACTCCTTTAAAATACTATTGGGAGTATAAATGGGTAACTGGCCTTTTCCAATAGATGGCGCCAGGAGTAACTGCTGTACAGAAACGTCAAATCGTAAGCTTTTATTTGTTTTTTTTTGTATAGATTTTCATTTAAAATGTTTTCAATTTTAGTAAGAAATGTTATGGTCCAAATTTTTCGATTTAATCTTTCAGTGAAAAATTACATTTCGAAATAGTTTATGTTTCTATTTTGGAATTATTTAGGCGTTAAATAAATTCCATAAAAATAATTGGAAATTTTCATAGGATTTAAAAATGAACCAAAAAAAAAAAAACAACAACTAAATAGGCTTTTAAATAGTAACTTTGATCTACTGTGTTCAAATAAATTTATTCTAAATACAGTTTTTCATGCAAAAAAAAAAAATGTTGACAAAACTATTATGTGTAAGCAACATGACGATGAAAACGAGAAATGTTTATAAACATATTCTTCGCAGTCATAATAATGTTTACTTGATTGCAAAACATATTTTCCGGAGTGCATTTGTAGGATATTTTTCGGTTTTTATGAATAAACGATTATTGAAAATTACTGGAAATAAACTCTAATATCCTGTCTACGGCTTGATGTAAACATTTTATGTTAATATGTGTCTACAATGTAGAAGATGGAATATTTTGAGTATAGACGAGTTGGAGAAAAATATTCCAAGAATTATCTTTTGGTTATCTTATCACACATATATCTTTCCTATAGATGGTTACAGAAAAGATACGATTTATTTTGATTATAATTCATAAACAATATGAACTTCTTATTCAGAGAACTTCGAACAGATTTTTTGCTACCTCACAGATTTACACTATGAGAAAATTCCATATTTATGAATGTTGTAATAAATCAATCAAAAAAAATTGTCATTTTATTTGGTATATGCAGAAGATACGCCAATAACCATAGAAATTTTTTTAATAAAATTTTCTCCAACGATGAAGCTCATTTATCAATTAGTGGATGTGTTAATAAGCCAAATTTTTATATATAAGGCTCTGAAAGACCACAAACGAGTATGGAGAGGTTATTATATCGCCGTTCTGGTATGTATTTTGGTCTGAACACAAAAATTTTAATCTGCATCATATGATGTGGTTATAAAAAAATGGCGCCACAAGCCCCACAACCCACTAAATTTTGGTTTTGGTGGAATTACAGCACCAAATGTGCGAAAATTTCATCAAAAATAAACTCAAAATAATCAATATTTAAAATTAATTTTAATTTTTATTTATATTTTTTATATAATGGCAATATTTATTCAATAAAATTAAATAAATATTTAATCAAAATCTGAATTTTACATATATTAAATTGAATTATACTTTCCAAAGCATAAATTGGATAATCCTATATAGTTAATAAAATTTTCTATTTTATAATAAAAAAAAAAGGGAAAATATAAAAGTCAATAAGGCTATAAAAATTAAAATGGAAAAAATTTATAAATATATATGAAAAGATAATTTTTATTTAATTGGGAGATTTTTTTTAATTAATTTTTAAATCAATTCTATCGGAACTGGAAATAAATTCAAAGAAATCCAAGAAAGACTTTTGCGATAAGAAAATATTTAAGAATGATTTATAGCCACTGCGCTGAAGTAATAAAATAGAAAAGAAATTTTGTTTTGATTGCATAAGAACACGAAACTAAGCCCCAAAATACTGTTTTGTGTCTGTTCCAAAAATATTTCGAACACATTTAACGATCAGCTCACGATCGTCAATTCATGATTCATGGCTGGTCAGTCAGCTTGTTTGTTTACTGGTTTAATAATCCCAGAATATTTTTTCAATAGCAAATACGCGTAAGTATCTGAATTGCCAGCCAAATAATTATCACCGTGAATGTATATACAAGTGAGCCATGAGATCATGGGGGGCAATGTGATTGTATTTTGCATTTCAAGGCCTTGGAGGGGACTTTGTTGGTTTTTTGTTGCGTTTTTTCTTCTAACATGCTACTTGATTACCAAAAATCACTTTCAGGTGACATAAGCTCTACGAGGCTATTAAGAATAATGCTATTAGGTAATTTATTGAATATCTAATTTGATCTTTGAATTTAAAGAGAGGCAAAAGAACATATATTAGCTTGTCTATTCACGTATAAATCGTAGACAATTGCCAGATTATTATTGTCATACTAATAAGTTTTTTTTGTCAAATAATAATGTACAATAAAGTCTGCTGGCTAATAGACATTACCTGAGATATTATCAAAATATTTTATGAATGGATAAAGAATCGGCAGAGGCGAAAAAAAATTCTTTGATTTGATCACTTACCTTCTGGCCTTACTGCGTTGCACGTTGATGATGTAATGTAAATAACTAAGTAAAATATTGCTAACAATAATTGCCAAGGATCACTTCTCCACCTCGCTAGAGTTGATTTCAGTCGCGGAGTTCTCAGTTGATTGGCTATAACTACTGGTAATCTACATGCTACAGGATCACTATTCTTTGTCGTTGTGTTTACTGGTCCTGGCGGACAGTGGGATTGCCGAGACGTTCGTACTGGCACGCCTTGTACCATAATTGTCTTCTCGTTGCATTGCGGTCTGATCACATCACTATCTTCAACGATGCTGGTGAATCTGGAATTGCTTTCCATCGTATAGGTGCATCGTCTACTTTCATTTTTATTATCACTAATCTGGACTTTAGTATCGGGCAGATTTTCTTTGTTTTCCGTGTCCGATTTGGTCTGTTGCAACCATGAGAAATTTTGATATCGACTATCACGATCATGATGACTGTGATGTTGCCGATGATTATGATGACGCTGATGGTGACACTGTATTATCGATGGCTTATTAGCCGGAAATGATGCCAACGCCGGTTGCGCAGCCTGTTGAACGTATTCAAACTCCATATTATCAGGCAGCCGTCGATCCAAAATGGACGGCTTTAATCGATCTGCTTTTGGAGTCTGTAAATATTAAAAAAAAAAACAAAATTAATTGTTAATGTAAATAATTTATTTAAAATGATTTTAGATTGAAGCGCAAGAAATATGAAAATTGGCTGATTGATAAAAAATTTTACAGCGTTGAGCATTTTTAACTCATCCTTTAAAAATACTTTAATTAGAAATGGTTTTTCGATTATAATTTGCACATGAATTTTTATTTAACGTCTCTGAGACAGGAATCAGAGGCCATCATGTAATATTGCACCACGTACATGAGCCCATTTTGCTACGCTTTGTCTCGTGTGCGTTTGCGTTGTCAGCTTTCTTAATAAAATTGGTAGAAAGTTGGTTGGAGAAAAGCGTCTGACATTGTTTTTTTTTTATCTGCAACTACACTTGTATTGTAACAAGCAAATTTACACAAAATTTTAATTGCAAATTTTGTGCATCATGAAGTGGAAGTAAACACCCATCGGCAGTTCTCCAACTAATGGAAGTTAGATTCCTCTAGAAAATCTCTATCCCATTGTCTCTTAAGTATCCGGTGACTGTTTCTGGGGAGGACAGTACACGACAATTCTCTCACAAGTGGATTATGATGATAGGATAAACGGGAGTGAAATTTTTGATAGCTGGAAATGCACAGGTCCTGAACAAAGGGAACATTTAGATCAGGATGTATTACGTTGTTACGAACATAAAAGGGGGCATCAAAAATTTTACGAAGGATCTTGGATTGTAAGGCCTGGACTAGATAGGAATTGGAATGTTTCGTAGAAATCCAAAGTTCAATTCCATAAGTCCAAATAGGTTTTATAATTGTATTGTAGATTAGAAGTTTACTTTTGATTGTTAGTTTTGAGCGTTTGTCCAGTAGTATAAGAAGTTGTAGGTAACTGGTGTTAGCTTCAACTCTTTTTAGTCTAGTATGTGGGTTCCATGCTAATATCTTGACCAAGTAAAGTCCCAAATAACGTGCTTTCTCATATTGTGGAATCATGTTTTTATTAAGGTAGAAAGGCGTAGGTTTTCCTTGACGAAGTGTCAAAGTAATGTGAGCACTCTTCTGTTCATTTACCCTCACTCTCCATCTCTTAAACCCGGATTGAAGGTTGTGTATATGGGAGCTACGTGTATGTTAGGATTTGTATGGGTAGCAAGTATGGCTAGTATCGTCTGCATAAATAGCAATGATACTATTAGGATCAGATGGGATGTCATAGGTAAAAATATTATATAAAATGGGACCAAGAATACTGCCTTGTGGGACTCCGGCTAGAATAGGATATATTTCCGAGGATTCTGAGTTAATTGCAACTTGGACATGACTTTGGAAGAGATATGAATTTATGATAAAGTAGTATGAGAAAGCTTTTGAGTTCCAGAGGAGTCCAGGATGCCATGCACGATCAGAAGCTTGGGAGATATCTTAGAAATTAATTGATTTAGTATATAAGCAGTAAGGAAGTTGAACACCACAGATATGACATGAAGGACGGTATTGGTTATTCAAGAGGAGGTCAAGGATAAGTGCGATATAACCAATAAGGATTTTGAGAAGTTTTCCTTCTATATGTGGGCAGAAATCTTCTATCATTGATACCAATCTGTTCGTTTACGCATGTCCAAAGATGTTAGGTGATATTTATTTGGCTGGTGGAATAGCCTTGGGATTTCAGTCACTACACCTCCTCCAATTTATTAGCCTACTCATTACCCACGATGTTAACTTGACAGTGTTGTTTTTTAAAGATTGTCCCGGATCATTCACAATCGACTAATAGCTACGAGACCTTACTGACTATCAGTAAAAATAGTCTTTTGGGAGGTTGATCGCATTTTCAATTGCCCATAGCTATCCATGGAATGGAGAGCTTTTAGATGGAAAAATTCTACTGTATAGTTCAGCATGCTGAATCCTTGATCAAAAGAACATAAATTAACGAGTACACCCAACAGTTGAACGGAAAATTTCTTGTAGCTTGATGGATCGGTACTTGGTATATAGACTATACCTACTCTTAACATCCTTAATCTGGGTGCGGGAGAGAGGTTTAGAAACTAATCGAAATAGTGAATGAATCCCTTTTTAACTCAGAAAGAAAGGAAGAATGAATTTCTTTTTGATTAAATGGTGAAAATAATTTGTTTTTAAATGATTACGAAAAGGATAATTGCGGAAACAAAAATTTTTATAAATAAGGTTTATTTAGGACTTAAACTTGATAGTGTATGACAGTTATTCATTCAATTTCAATAAGGATAGAGTCCAGTATACAACGATTTAGCACTATTTCGACCTGCCTCACACTGTGCTTATTAATTACAATATGAAAAAAATACATCGAAATATTCCACTTCTATTTTAGTAGCAGTTAATTAGAAAATCAATAACGTATCTAGTAACTCATCTGGATAGGAAAAAGGAGAACATCTTGGTGGTATGACAATTTGATGTTATGTGCGAAGTGGTAATTACTGTCAACTTTAGCAAAAGTGTTCCTATGAAGAAGTATTCTTTTCTGCTCTTCCATCACTCATAATTACAAAATAATTGCGTTGAACTATAATTTTCAAGTGTCAGAGGGTGTATCATTGTTTATTGTGTTAATATTAATCGACTGAATTGAGTTATTCAATTAAGAACACAATCAAATAATTAAGTTAGTTGCCACGGTGGCCACCGTTGTTCGCGGCCATATTCATTTGTCAAGTTCATTGCAAGTGGAAATTTCTGCAGTGAACCTTATCTCCAGTGTTAGTCGGATGCATCTCGGAGCATTCGTATTTTCATTGCAGTATTGGAATATGTTAAGTTCGAGGTATCAGAGGGCAACTAGAGTCATTCTGAAAACATCCATATTCAACAAAATGAAGAATGAAAACAAAACAATGTCAAACAAAATGTGTAAATTGGAGTCGATATTGGAGGGTTCCGCCGATAGGAAAATTAAGTGGGTAAGTGGGAACTGCCTCATTTTAGCTGCTCTAGAAGTGCGTTACTCGTAAATAAACTAAGCGAAAAGTTAACTAACTGCTGACACATGGCCTATCAGTCATCTTCGTTTACGTTTCCTTCTGAATTATGGAGCTTGTCTTCGGGGGCCTATTTGATCTTGGCATGTTTTCGGGATAGGTGAACTCAACTTTTCCCTGGGGATAAGACCATAAATGACTAAGACATTCGTTGAAGATGATGGCAAAGGCTAAATGGGTTTTTAATAAGTACCAGAGACGAAGGAGGGAATGACTCTGCTGAGACAACTGGAATGCATCTGAGAAACATGGAAAACTATTGTCATCAGCTTCGAGCCATCAAAGATCTATTAGAAGATTTAATGATCGCATTGAACTCAAATGTTTTTGGATCTATCAGTAGTATTGCGGCAACGAATACAGTCACTGAGACTGCATAATACACGTAACTATAGGCGTGGATTAGGTTCAATTCAGTATCAATTCGATTTCACTTACTTCTTGAATGATATTCGTTTCGAATGGATCAATTAGGCAATTGCTGTCCGAACAGATAATTCTACTTAATTGCACTAACAGTCGTTGGCCTCAAACTTGATCAGATATTTTATATCTAAAACATGATAGATAATTAGTGTAAGCCGATTCCAAATAGTTTGTGTGTGTGTGGAGATTTTATCCTCAAATACGTTTATTTATTGCATGTCTACCGGACTATGGAAATTTTCAGATGTTTTTGATAGAAGTTTTCACATAAAAAAATAACATTTTTGGTCGTTAATCCATGAAGTTCATTTTGTTTTGTTGATTTTTCATTTTATTGTTACTGAATTACTCGAACAAAATTTTTATATTTTGTGGGAAACGAAATTTTCATCATTTCCCTAGGCAATCAATTTAGATAATTTTCTTTTTTTTTTTTGGAAAAATATCCGATTGCTTTTGATAATTACTCAGTCTTAGTATCAATGACGAACAATCTAAATATTGATTATCCCAATTTAAAAGTGAAATATTTTTCAGAAATAATTTAAGAACAATGATAAAAACTTTCTTTATTTATAATAAATTTAGAAAATATTATAAATGAATTCAAATGGGGGTCGGAGATATTTTACTGCAGATGATATCTTTAAAAAAAAAACAGGTGTAATAGAAATGAAATAAGATCGATTTTGATTTTTCGCTACAATTTTCTTTTCTTTTTATATATTAATAGTATCCCATTCAGAACAGAATAATTCCTTTGTTTTACGTGGCATACCTTTCGTTAAACTTAAAACCACGTGGGTCACCTAGCAAAACAATCAACGAGCAAAACAGACCTGTCCTTTAATCCAACTTTCACTATTACCTCGTTGACTACCTTATGTAAGGAACAATTTATCAGCTTTCCTTATATACAAACTCTCATATACGAATCAGTTTCGATTCTCTCTTGGTAAGTGGCCTCATATACTAACTCTAGCATTCCATCGTTAGGCCATCCTTCGCGTTCCATGCATAATGCAATGCGAACAATTCCAAAGGTGAGCGGTCTTAACCTGTTGACTGCTACCCTCGTTTCATCACTCACAATTGTGCTTCCATCTGGCTACTGAACCAGCTACGTCCATAAGAGGTAGGGTAACTTCCTTGTAACTGGCTACAAACTGTTAGTAGGAAGGCCTACCTAAATCTCTACTATCATCTGCAGTGATAGCATCCGGGATCCTGGTATCCCTCACCACTAATCCTAACACTACAGCAACCACGTTTTATCCAAAGGTACCTCATCTCTAAGATCAGGCACAGTGTTTTTTAATACCGTGAGGCACCCTGATCCCCGCGGCAACAGTTTTGATTAACGAGTGATTGGCCCGTACTCTCACTCAAAGAGCTACAGTAACGGAACGTTGTAAATGCTAGGCCGGCACAGAATCGCGGGTTCGCCAAGACCCTTAGGTTATTTTTGGTATTGATCATAGTTTGATCGTTCTACGAAAAAAAAACCCTCATGGGCTCATTTAAAACAGATCGCTTTAACATCTACTCGTTGGCGGAGGTATTATTCCTACTTACCATAGCAGTCCTGGAAGGTTTCTACTTTAATCGCCTTCACCTACTCGGCTACACTTCTTTGGATGCTATCGACAATATCAAGATAAAGTCTTTTCAGGTGTTTTCCAATCAAGGGAAACTAAGAAAGTCACGCGGACTTATATCAAATGTGACTGAGGAACTACGGGCATACCTTTTCCGACAAAAACTCCTTGATGGAAATGGCCGTGTGACATGGGGCATGGTCATGGTGTCTGTTATATCCTATCTGACCATTTTCCGAATCTTTCAACGACTTACTTACAAAAAAATTGTGTAACACTTTGTCCTGGAGATCTGACCTCGCAAGAGTCCTCACTCGTTCTACATTTTTTTTTATGTCGAGGACATCTCTAAGCGAGGCTAATTTTCCTATTGCGTTTCGGCCCTTCAAAAATGCTTTTTGCCACTCTAAAACTTATGATTTTGATAATGAATGTTATTCATAGGCTTTTCATAAGTTAAATCAAAATTTGATGACATATTATTATTCAAACTGTCAATGAGATTGAAGCTGGTATGCCTCTTCGTTTTAAATTATTTCAGTTTTTAAATATCAAAAATACTTTTACGTTATTTTAGCAAATATAAATAATAATTACTATACCTTAAAATTATTTCAAATTCCACCTACGTCAAATTTTCCATTTCCATAATTTCAATTGTTTTAATCTAAATTTGAAGCTTCGCAAAGAAGAAACTTTATCCAAATTAATTCATGCATTAAAATCCCAGCTTATTTATATTCAAAAGAAAAAAAATAAAAACAAACAAACAATAAAAAAAATAAAACCAATAAAAAATTTCTTAGATTGATTATATCAGATAAATATTGAAATTATGCAGAAACTCTAAAGTTTTCTCCTCAATAACATCAAATTATGGAAATTATCGATAAAGAGTTAATTCATTCGTGAAATTAAAATTTATAAATTATCCATTAAGGAAGTACCCAAACAAAAAAAAAACAAGGTAAAAAAAATGCAATTTCTTCAAAGTCAATCTTGATAGCCTCAGGTAGTGCTGATAAATAATAATATAAAAAAAAATATACAACCTGACCTGAAATATGAGATTTCTGAACGTAAGGCAGTTAGTTTTTGTCGTTTTACTTTTTTACGAAAGTAACAAAAAACGTTAAAGACATTTTAAGATTCAACGTATATATTTGCCAAGTTGATGGACAGCCGTTTAATTGTTGGAAACTTGAAGAGTTATGCAATTTTATTACTGCTTTTAATTGCAAAAAAAAGAAATAGGTAAAAACTTTTTCAAAAATTATTTTCTATAGTCTAACAATGTTATTTGTCTTTTTCTTATGAATTATGCTTGGGTTAATTTAATAGATACTATTTTTAAAAAAAAATTATACTGTTGCATAAATTTATTCGAAAATGATCGAATAGTGGTACTACTTTGTGAGCTAGATCAGATCTAAAAATAATGATTCAAATAATTGGAAAATTATTGTATTTCCGTTGAAATTTAATATTTTCAGTTCCACTCTTCTTGTTTCAACTCTTCCATAATTTTAATTTCACGAAAAGTTTTTTTGTTTTGTTTCAAAAATTTAATAACGAATATTTCTACTTTTACAGAAATCTTTTTAATAAAATAATTTAAGGATGTTTAAGAAATTCCTCTTTTATTATTATTTATTTTAGAAAATTGTAAAATTACAATTAATCAATATATATTTTATTGTACTTTGATTAATTTGGGAAAATAGAGTGTTTGTATTTTTGGGGATGTAAGCTCTCCAAAAACTAAGTTATGCCTTCTGTTCATCATGTCCACGTTGTGCTTACACAAGATGAAGAGGATCAACACCAGAGATAACAACTTGGCTGCGAACAAATCATCATGTATAAAAAGGGAAAAAAAACACAAAACAGGATGAATTTTTCAGTTCATTTATTTAGGGTCTTAAAAAAATTACCTCAAAAATAAAGTAAAGGCCAAAATTAACTCCACAGTTCATATATACTGCTGGTTTTAATATATGGATCCGAAAAATTACCGACTGCATACTGTAGCTTTAGGATAAAAAAAGTCCTTCGCAAGATTTATGACCTTGTCAATGAAGATAGAAACTTAATATTTGATATATGCTTTTTATCGGAAGGCTGGTATATAAAAGATGACATAGCAAGGTTGCATTGGCTAGAAGATATACTGTCAACTATTGAAGAAACATTAAAAAAAAAACCTACTTTGAAAACATAATTGGTGAAAGAGTTATTAATGCCAATAAATAATTATAATTAATAATCAATTTGAATCAAACTCAATAATCTTTTTTTTTTATAGTAGCGAGTAATATATTTTTTTCCTTTCAAATCCTATTCACAAAATATTTTAAAAGGTCAATATTATTATTTTTACTACTGGTTCGAAACACTTCAATTTAATTACTATCTTGTTCAAGTTATATTTTTCTATTTTTAAACATGTAATAATCAATTAAATCTAATAATATTCTTCAAAGTTTTATTTAGTTAGTTTAGATACTAAAATTTGAAAACTGCTGTTTATTCATCAAACGGATTTTTTTTTCCTAAATCGTCTGCACATTTCCAGAAAGTATATTTTCTTACCACAATGTTAGCAAATAAATAAAATTTAACTTAAAAAGTTAAAAATTGACGAAAAAAAATGAAATTTACAAAAGAAAACTCTATAAAAGCTTAAAGCTAAAGTTTATTTATAATTATAATGAAATTATAAATGAAAATAAAAAAGAAATTTTCCTTATTTTAAAATAAAATTCCATTTTCTGTAGTCAATTTTCTTTTCATAATATTTCATTTTATATTATATTCAGTCGATAAAGAATACAAGTTTGTATATAGTAAAAATTCTATAAAAAAAAACCGAGGATTTCGTCTTTGATTTATTAAAAAAGTTAACATTTTTATGTTGGGAAAAATTTTAATACTCTACCAACTGTAGCGATAAAAACTGAAAAATAGGAAAGAAAATATACTTAGACTGACATAAAAACATTAACAAACAAATAAATTCTATCTGAATAGAAAGAAGCAGAAAAAAACTAAATCGAAAACTGAACGGAAAAGTTTACTCCTTTTTTAAGTCCTTTTACAGAGTGGTTGGTACATTCGTATGCAACTTTGATTATTTTTATACTAAATGAATGTTTGGAGAAAAAAAAAACTAATATGAAATAAAAGAGGGAACAAGTCAAGAAAAATACTACTCCGAAAAGCATAAATGATAATAAATGAAAGAAGAAAATGAACAGTCCTGTTTGGGAAAACTTTTTCTTTTACCCAAATGCAGAAAATCAGATTCAGTGAATTGAGTTTTCCCAATACTCCTAGTCCAATTAATAAGCTCTACTATATATTTAAAAAAAAAACTTTTTAAATTTTATTAAGGATATTCAATTAAATGTTTTCATATTTTTAATATTAATTTTTTTTATTATTTAAATTCGAACATATAATAGAAAAATTTAAGTACTACTCGTAATTAAAATTTTAAAGAACAATAAAATATAACTGCTGAAAAATTTAAACTTATTTTATTAAAGCATTTCTAATAAAAACACATGACTGAGAGCTTTTATAAAGATTTGGATGAAAATCTGGAGAAGTTCAAAGTAAAAAAAAATATTTTTTAAGTATCACGGTAAGTTTTTTATAAAGCTTTGAATCTATTTCTTTTACTATTAACCATATTTCAAAAAAAATTTATATTTAATATTAGGAAATTAATAAAATAATAATACTTGAAATATCTATTGTGGTAAGGATTATCAATAGTTATTTAATACATGTATAAGTTAAGGTAATATTTGTTTAGATGTATGTTTACCAATTTATAATATGGATTGAAAAATTCCCAAACAATTCATTTAAATTTGAAAAAAAAACTTAGACAAATGTGGTTTGGATTTTTGAAACTAAATTTTCTCCAAAAAAGCTCCTGTTTATGATCTAATAACAGTTCCTATTCTGAAGCAAATTTCCCGAAAAGCTTTAGTTTCAATTACATACATTTTTAATAGTATCCTGCGCATAACCTATTTTCCTTTACTTTGGAAATTGACTGTCTTTGAAATAATTCATAAATCAAATAGACCCATTAATTCTCCTTCCTTCTTTGGTAAGATTTTTGAAAAACTCCCATTAAAACGACTCTATCCAGTCCTAGTTAATGAAAAAATTATTCCTGATCACCAATTTGGCTTCTGATCTGAAAACTCCACTATCCAGCAATGCCATAGCATTATTGATCACATTACATCCTCTTTTGAGAGGAAAGAATATTGTGCAGGAGTATTTTTAGATATCTCCCAAGCTTTTGATCGTGTGTTGTATCCTGGACTCCTCTGGAACTCAAATGCTTTCTCATACTACCTTATCATAAATTCATATATTTCCCAACGTCATTTCCACGTTGCAATTAACTCAGAATCCTCAGAAATATATCTTATTCTAGCCGGTGTCCCAGAAGGCAGTATTCTTGGTCCCATTTTATATAATATTCATACCCATGACATCCCATCTGATCCTAATAGTATCATTGCTACTTATGCAGACGATACTAGCCATACTTGCTACCCATACAAATTACGACATAGCTTCCAACAATTTACAATTCCATATATACAACGTTCAATCCTGATTCCAACAATTTTCACACTTTGTCAAGGAAAACCTACTCTCAAGGATGTATTTATTCCGTGTGCAATGTATGCGTTGTGTGTATGGGCTGACATTATGCACCACCAGCATGCAAGGGTGGGTATAACCGTGTCAATCAAGGCGACGCAGGTTCTCATGGGAGAAATTCCATGGGACCTGGAGGTGCTGCGTGGAAGCATCTACTACTGTCTACGGCGAGGCATCCCGGTTGCTGGTTGTCCGCTTAAGAATGAAGAGGTTCAGGATCTTAGTACACGCTGGCGGCTTGTACTGGTCCTGAATAGAATGTAAGAAATTTGGCAACGTCGATGGGATAAGAGTGTGAATTGCAGATGGACGCACATATTCATTTCGAATGTGTGCTTTCTATCTGCGTCTGAATTTGAATTTGGTATGTACCTGGGTTCTTGTACGGGCGTGGACTGGCTGCGGAGGCTAGATGTCCTTGTGGGCGGCGAAGGAGAGTGCCAAAAACCTTCTCCTTGAGTGTGGCCTGTACGGGGTGACCTATGTGCATGTGGAATCGTGGTGAATGATGAGGGTGTGGATGTGAGTGGAGTGTTAGATATGAGAAAACGGTATAAATGTTTTAATAGATTTGCCGTGGCACCTTTTGCCATAGATTTGTGGTGGTAAATGGCATGTAAGGCGAACCCTAGTACCTGAGCTGGCGTAGTGGTGCCCAGGGATTTGCAAGATTCCTTACCGTAGCTCAAGAGCGGAGTACAAACCGAAGTACTCTTAAAAGAAAAATTGGTACTACGGGAATCAGGGTGCCCCATGGTGTTAAAACACACTGTGCCCGATAATGGTGAGGCGCCTTAGGCTCCGGATCGCTGGTAGGAGGTACTGGTAATTATCTAGGGTGCTGTCACTGCTTATGACTGATTACTAACTGTAAACTGCCAGTAATGGCCGTTGATTGAGCATAACTCAATCCCTATGGTCATAGGCGAATCGTGGTTTTATGTTTAATGACAGATAAGTCACGTTAAATAATGTATATTACTCCTGTTGATTTGAATGTTTGATATATATTTTGGTCTGAAAGTGTCATTGGCAGAAATTTCTTTGAAAGTGAAGAAGGAGAGACAATTAACGTCAATCCTCAGCGCTATGGTCGTCTGATAAGGTACTTTTTTAACCTGAACTTCAACTAAGTGGGGCCTTAAACCACACAACGTTACAAATTTTCGCTTTATTGTACGAAATTTAAAGATTTGGTGATGTCAATTGGCCACCAACATCGTTTGATTTAACGGCTGCTGGACCTTTTGCTGATGATATTATACAAAATATCGTATTTACTTTAGAGCATTTAAAAAATTGAAAAACTTGCATTGGGATTGAGTTTTGTGAAAAGTCTCGTGACGGCTATTCAAATTATATAATATTGGCAAGGTTCAGGCAATCTAAATTTTCAGTATAAGAGGTATGTTCAAAAAGTATCGCGAATTTTGAATTTCCGCAGGTTAGTTATATTCGATTTTCGATTTTTGTGGCGTTATGTTGGTACTCATGTCTCTCACTTATGCCGATAAGTTCGGCCATTTTGAATGTTCAGTTAATTTTCGACAGCTGCTTTGCTTGCACGTGTTTTGGCTCATCTTCGATTTTTGCTCAATTACGACGAAAAACAGCATCGCATTGAAATTGCTAAGGAGCTGTTGGACTCTGTCCGCGACGACCCAAATTTGCTCCAAAGGGTCATAACTGGTGACGAATCATGGGTTTATGGTTATGACGTGGAAACCAAAGCTCAATCATCCCAATGGAAGCTGCCGCACGAGCCAAGACCGAAAAAAGCGCGCCAATTTCGGTCGAATGTGAAAGTTTTGCAGTTTTCTTCGATTACAGGGGCGTGGTGCATCATGAGTTCTTGTCACAGGGTAGAAACGGTCAATAAGGAATATTACCTGCAAGTTATGCGCAAGTTGCCCGAAGCAATCCGCCAGAAACGCCCGGATTTGTGGAAGAACAAAAATCGGCTCATGCCATTTTTGGCCAAAAACAACACACTAATAATACCGCAGCCACCGTATTCCCCAGATCTGGCGCCTTTTTTAAAAAAAACCGTATTCCCCAGATCTGTAATTTTTTTTAAAAATTGTTAATTAAATAAAAGCGGTTTAAGAACAAAATCTAAATCTTAAATTAATTTTCCACATCTATTCCAGAAGTTTCTCTTTTTTCATGAGCTTTCTGACATTCAAACGTCCTATCAAAGAAAAATATATTAACTTAGCTGCTAAAAAGCATATATTTTCCTCTGGCGGTTGTAATAAAATAATAATTACAATAATGTAGGTAAATACATTTTCACAATCATTCAATTGATTGTTAAACTTAACCGCGACATCGCATTCAAATCCGAAATTGAATTGAAATAAATCATATCATATCCGATCATATAAAATCAATAAATAAACAATATTCAGAATAATCGTATACATTCAATATTCCATCATACTCCAACTGGGTTTGTTTGTTTTTCTCTTCTGTAATGTGTATTATATCTGAACATTTAGAATCGAAACATTTATTGGGTAGATTGTAACGTAAAAAGTTCATATTGAATATCTTCTGGTGTCTTCTAAAGCTCCGGTCATATAACACCTTTTATGATTGCGCCGATAACGATGTGTATAATATTCGGTATAGTCAGTATTTTCGGATAGAATTTAATGGACCTCCACACCTACGTGAACTGCACCTTAAACAATATAAACACCTCTAATTCAAATCGTTTATAAATCAAATTATATTAGGTGCTTATCGTTAGACCTATCAGACTTTCGATTCAATTTTTTCTTCAAATGGAATCGAATAGAATCGGTGCCAAGCTCAAAGGTTTTCAAAAAAAATTTTACTGCCATAAATGAGATTATAAGAGACCCGCCAAATGGACATAACTCATCCCCATTATCGATTTAATAATATTTTCTAAAAACAAGTAGAAAGAAACCAAATTTTCAATTTACTAAATTCCTTCAACTGTGCTTATAGTTTTTCGGCGTGATGACATTTTTTATAAACGATAAATATGCGCGCTCTTACATATGAACAGAAAGAATATATCGATTACACTGTTTTATGGATGATTTGGGGGGATTGCTTCCAAGTTTCTTTTGGGGTATTGTCTTAAAGTTTAGAAATTTTTTTTTCAAATTCAAGATAAAACTGGGAACTAAATTTAATCACCATGTAACTGTTAAGTCTTTTTAGAAGATTAAAACCTGCTGTCCTCATTTACATAATAATAGCGATTGAATTTCAGTAATTTACCAGCATTTAAATCTACACCTTTGCAAGAGTTTAGTTTTCCCTAATTTGTACAAGAAACTTGTTTCAAATATTGTCAAAAAGTAAAAGTTGGATAGCAGCTTACTAAAATGCAGTTAGTTTTATTAAAAAAAAGCTTATAAATTAAAGATGATTAAAGCAAAAAAAAAATGCTTTTCAATTCATTTTGTTAGAAAATTTCTTTTAAAAAATTATATGAAAATGACCAACACAAATAATCCTAATTATATATTTAAAAAAAAAACAGGTTGTCCACATTAATAATTAATCCTTATTATTAAGAGACTACACTTTTCAAACGTGTATTTATGAAATTTTCACGTGCACCTTTTTTTCATAAAATATTTTTAGGTATAATGTACTAAAATAATGTGTATTCGTGTTGGATTACCATTAAATTATCAGAAAATATTCACTTTTTAATGGAACTTATTAATATATTTAATAAAAGAGACATAGAAGAAAATGGAAAATTTTATTAGAAAAAAAAAGGAAGTAATTTATTTATTTTTTCCTGGACTTGACTTAGACTCTATGCATTAATAATCGGATAGTTTTACCATAAATAATTTAAAAGGAACAATTTTAAAAACAAAAGTTTAATAATAAAAAAATTATTTTTTAGTTTTTAAAAAATTTTATATTTTATGAAATATTAGTTTTCCAATGTACTTATTTAAGTTCATCCAATGTATACGTTGGAAAGTGAAGATAAATAAAATAAAAGTACCGTTCAGATTTTGATAATTTTTTTAAACTATTATATTCCACGTGTTCTGCCATTATGTATAAATATAAGATTAATTAAATAACTATCACAAGACTTCGTGCAGATTTCGATCATTCTGAGGTAAGTTATGATAATTTTTTCCTATATATCTCCAGCTTTAATTCATTCATTACTTGACTGACCTGGGTTTTTAAATATTCTAGAATTTTGGGATTATCTATAAAAATATGGTTTTTTATATGGTTTTTTAAGAAATCATATTTAGGAAAATATTTTTTATATGGTTTTTAAAAAATCATGTTTAGGAAAATATGATTTTTTATATGGTTTTCAATACATGAGCTGGAAAATTTTTTGCGCGCTAAAGCCAAAATTTGTTGTGTTGTGTTGCTTATGGCATAGTTTTGTTAAAACCACATATAAGTTCAGGGCTTCAAATTGACTGTAAAGGTCTCTCCTTCTTTATTTTAAAAGAATTACAAGCCCCAATGATACCTTTAAACTATTGGGTTGACAACTAAGTGATTGCGGATTTTAAATTAGAAGAAAAATTCAAAATTTTTACTTAAAAATATAATTTTACTCAATTAGGTATTGTCCGTTTTAGTTGATGAACTTTTGGCATTTTTCAGGTAGTGTCATAATTCCGTGTTCGTAAAACTTATTACTTTTGAAAGCAAAAAACTGAATTAAATGTGATTTTACATCATCAGCGTTATTAAAAATTTTACCATTTAAGGAGTTTTACATGGAACGAAATAAATGGTAATCTGAAGGTGCTATGTCAGGGCTATATGGTGGATGTGACAACACATCCAAACCTAATTGCAATAATTTTTGATGAGTGACCAAAGATGTCTGCGGGCTTGCTTTGTAATGCTGGAAAACAACACCCTTACAATTTGCCAATTCTTGGTGGAATTAATCGTTTGGTTTCTTGGTAAAAGATCAAAGTGCAGAATTCCTTTATAATCCCACCAAACTGACAGCAAAATCTTCTTTTGGTGCATCTCAGCTTTTGATGTCGTCTGAGGTGGTTTATCTCGCATCACCCACGATCGATATCCACTTTTCGTCACCACTTATCAGTCGTTTCAGAAATGGACCCATTTCGTTGCGTTTCAAAAATCGAATTGCAGATGCTAATGCGTTGCGTCAAATGAATTTCCTCAAGCTGATGACGAATCCATAAATCGAGTTTCTTAATATAGCCAAGCTGTTTTAATATTTTTTCAATGCATTCTGAATCGATACATCACGTGTTGTGCTATGACGGTCTGAATCGATAATGGCCTTGATATGAGTCTCATCAACTTCAACTGGACGGACCGATCGCTGTACATTTTTAAGTGAAAAATCACCAAAACGAAATTTAGTAAACCAATTTTGAGACTGCCTTTCTTTCAAGGCTTAATTCCCATAAACGGGATATAACTTCTTGTGTACCTGCGATGCGTTCTTGCCTTTTAGGAAATAATTCAATAACAAATGACTTAAATGCACGTTTTGTTTTTCCATTTTTAAATTTAGATGAAAACAAAACTAAATAGCTAAACGATACAATTTTTTACTTAAATTAAAGGCGGATAGTTCAAACTACAAATAAAATTCACAACATACAGTATTTTATCGCGGATAAAATGAGCCTATTCACAATCACTTTTTGGTTTTTAGAGCCTCATATACGATAACTTATCCTACTGAAAAATCTACCGAAGCGATTTGTATACTTACAAAATAATACATGTTTGACAGCTGTCAAATGACAGGACTTTACTTTCCAAACTACAAATTAGATAAGCAATTATAAGAAATAAAATCAAATTATCCTTGAACTAAATTCTCAACTAAGAAATTTATTTTTATGTGAAAAAGAATATAATTGACAGTGAAATTATTATGAAAACTAATAATAATTGCGCATAATCAAAGTGGATTTTAGAATATTATCAAAGAAGTTTTTTACCAAAAAAATTTTCCACACGAATAGGGAAAACTTTAACGAACAAGGAATAATTCAGGACGCAGCTGTTAACTACAGTACGAGTATCATCCGAGTGATTGTGGTAACCATTTACATTCTAATGATGCAAAAATTTCTAAAACTTTTTTTTCGTATCAGAGAAAGAGCAATAAAATAGCCAAAAGAAAAAAAAATAATAAAAGGACCGAGTAAATTTTTGCAGAAATCAAATCAATAAAATTAAAAAGCTTTTTTATCTCAAAGGAATAAAAATCAACCTGTTCTTTAATGTGACTTTTGTTTGTGGCATATTCCTCCATTCCACATCATTCTATCCCTATTTCCTATTCCATTTTATTATATTGTAGTTTGGATGATTATAATTTAACTGGCAAAAAATTCAGTTTGCATAATTTTTGTTAGTCAGACGAACATTTGAACCTACACGACAAGTAATATTGCTATTATGGTAGCTATTCGTATAGTGTCATTGGTATGTCCTTACTATGGTCATCATGATCACCGTGGTCAGGGACCATCTTTTGGTGTGCATATTTCCATCTTATTATTATCATGGAGAACTTTTACTTGTAAGAATTCTTCTGGGGTGCTCATTTATGTATTGTACATGGACTCAGTTCGGACTCATTGGATTCATCATGTCTCCAAAAAAGCCGCAACGCTGAGTGTCTGCATTCATGAAACTCCATGCATAAAATTTTATTGCATTTTGTATTGCATGACTGGGAAGAATTTATTCTGGTCCGCGTCATGATATTATCTGTCTGTCAGGATGGCTACCCCGAATATCAGCAGATAGCTATCTTTTGTCTGTTGTATAGCTTGTACAGTTGTTTAGTTGTTAGTGAACTTTTTGAAAGTTCTTTGATATTTTTGTCCGTCCGGGGAATCAACTGCAATTGTATAAATGGTAAAAATAATCTCCCAAGATAGGAACCTATCCCAAGAAATGACGAAGGAAGGACCAGACCAGAATGTACGAGTATCGTTTCATGTCACGTCACATCCGACTAAACTACTCTGGGACAGATGGACAGATAGACAGACAAGACAAAACTAGATAATACAAGACAGAAGTAGACCAGATCATTGAAAACTTTTATGAATGAAGACAAATGGATGAATATACGGACCAGTATGTAAGTTTAGACATTTTCTCTTATCAGATGATATTCCAGAAAATAAGTCAGAAGTTCGCTTTAATTTTTCGTATTTATTTTTGAATTTAATTGTGAGAACATATATATTTTCCACTCATTGCACTATTAGACATAACATTTTAAATGGTGAATGTATTACAGAGAAATTTGCACACCCCCCCCCCCCCCCTTCCACTAAGTGAAAAAAATACATTGTAATGGAAATAAGATTATTTTTCACGTAAATCTTGAGGATAGTCCACTGATTATGTGAAAAGTACTTGATGTTAAAAAGTTTTTTATACTTTTTCGAAAGTTACTCTAGAAGGAGAACGAATACAAATCAAAATAATGCAGATACAGTAAAAATGTTTGAAGTTGGGGAGAGTTAAAGTTAGTTTCATTTGAAAATTGATTCAGATCCAAGGAGCCAAAAAGTCAGATTTAGATTTATACAAAAAGATTTGCTCCGGATCCGGGGATCTATGAAGGATAGCATGAGAGTTCAGTTTCTCGAAATTGTCGAAAAGTTTACTGTGCGTAATAATCTGTTAATCAGCTTATCTTTTTTTGCAAGACATCACAGACGATTGCAAAAAGCTAAACGGAAAAGACAGAAGACAACAGAGCAGGCGTGAAGTATCTACAAGAGAACAAGGCATTTTTGGCGACAATTTTCATTTTAGAAAGGGTAGTACTTGATGGGTGCAAAAAAAAATTTAAGCAAAAAGGATTTTAGTGCACAATTTATTTGGATTTGTAGCTGATCTTTTTAATTGAAACAACTTTTAAGTCAGCAACGAGTATGGAAATACAAACGATTTACGAAGGAAGAATGGAGCAGGGGGATACGGCGACTACACTGATTATGTTACTTGCAAAGAGATTCCAATTAATGCCAAAACAGCAATTTACAAAATTTTCATTCGTTCACTTATTTTTATCTTGTCGCTAATACGAGCGTTAAGTCATCCCCCTTCGTGATATGTTGCCATCTTCAGGAGACTGTACAAACACAAGCCGTGTAGTAATTTTTGTGAATTTATACAATTTAAGTTAAAGGATGCATATTTTCCATATGAAAATTATTTTTATCCGTACAACTGATACTGCAGATTGTAAGTAATTAAGAAATTCTAGTTTTACTGAAATTCTTGTTGGAAAAATGTATTTTTTTTTGGGAATATTTTCAGTTATTCTTAAACTGCAAGATGTGCAAATACTAGTCGTAGTTTGGTAAGCGGACGTCTAGTAAATGGATCGAGTCGTGGAAAATTGAAAATTTACACATAAAATGAGTTGGAGATTTATTTTTACAATTTTTACACTAAATAAAATAGTTTTTTATACTTTAATTTATTTGTATATCAAATTACCTTAATATCCATTTCGGGGTTTGGAAAATACAGCTAAATTACAATAATTTAATAGTTATCATTATTTATAAGTATTTGTTTATATTGAGATGAGTTATTAGAAAATAAGTTAAATTGATTCAATTATTTTTAGGAAATTGGTGATTCTGCTATATTCAGATTTCGAACGACATTCGAAAGAAGCCATTCTATCTGAAAAAACCAACTTTCTGTTGAGCATTTTGGTCTGAAGGTGTTATTGGCTCGTTTTTCTTTGCAAATGAAGACTGGTAATTCTGAGGCCTATAGCCGTGTGATAACCAAATTTTTTCTAACCTAAATTTGAAGATTTTTATCTGAATCATAAGTGGTTTCAACAAAACAGCAATTTAAGTTAAAAAGATACGCAAATTTTTAATTTATTAATTAAAAATTTGCGTATCTTTTATTTATAGCGAAAATAATCCAGAACACGTAATCTTGAAATTTGTTAATATGAATTGGCTTTTTCCAAGCGGACGTTTTCTTGCAAACATACGTGGTCTGCTTAAAAAGTATCGCGAATTTTGAATTTGCGCGGCTTATTTATATTTGTAAGTTCGGCCATTTTGAATGTTCACTTAATTTTTGACAGCTGCTTTGCTTGCACATGTTTTGGCTCATCTTCGATATGTGCTCAATTTCGACCAAAAACAGCATCGCATAACATTTCTAAGGAGCTGTCCGCGACGACCCAAATTTGCTCCAGAGGGTCAAAACTGGTGACGAATCATGGGTTTATGGTTATGACGTGGAAACCAAAGCTCAATCATCTCAATGGAAGCTGCCGCACGAGCCAAGACCGAAAAAAGCACCAAGTTCGGTAGAATATGAAGGTTTTTCTTACAGTTTTCTTCGATTACAGGGGCGTGGTGCATCATGAGTTCTTGCCGCAAGGGAGAACGGTCAATAAGGAATATTACCTGCAAGTTCTGCGCTAGTTGCGTGAAGCAATCTATTTTTTTGGCCAAAAACAACACACTAATAATGTTGCAGCCACCGTATTCCCCAGATTTGGCCCCCTGTGACTTTTTCTTTTTGGCCCCCTGTGACTTTTTTCTTGTTCCCGAAACTGAAAAAAAATCACAAGAAATGATTTTTGAAGTGCTTCGAGGATTGGAAAAAACGTTGGCACTAGTACATATTATCTGATGGGGATTACTTTGAAGGGGCAAAAATATATATTCATGGAAAAATAAATAATTTTTGGAAAAAAACACAAATTTCGCGATACTTTTTGAACAGACCTTGTATACTAAAAATCATATTTATGATGTGACACTTTTCAAACTTTAGAGCATTTTAAAATCAACATCCATCAAGTTATTAACGAATTAATGTGCGAATGTCTTTAAAAAAAAACACCTCAAAAGCATCGAGTGCTGCAAGAGGTCTCTTAGCAGCTATTTGAATTATGTTATAATTAATAGACAATGGCAAGACTTTTTTTCAAAATAATAAAATATTGAAATTTATCAATATCGTAATTTTAAATATATTTTATTTAACTTTATATTCCAAAACACATATTGGATAACCCTAAAAATGTATCTTAATTTTAGTACAAGCCCTATTTTTGTATATAATTTTTGCTTAACAAAAGTTACAATTTTATTTATATAAAGTTTTCGAAAAAGTTATATCTTTTCTAACATAGTTTATCTTAGTGCATTTAAAATGATAAGTTTTAGAATTTATTTTCCTTCGAGATTAGAACAATCTAATACTATTCAAGAAGACATTGATCTCAAAGTTTCTTAAAAGATATTCTTCATGAATGCTATGTGTACACTGATAAAACTTATCGCAAGATAATTACACCGAAAATCGATTAGAAAAACAGAAAATCAAATATACAAACAAAACAAAAATGTTTATTTTTGTTTTCTATTCTGGAATTTAATCGTAACTTGAAATTATTTTAACCACGCACAAAATACACACATATATCCCTGCATATTTGCAGACATATGGACAAATATCCCAATATTCAGTTTTACACATATGGAAGGCTAATAGCACCCCTAGTTGGAAGGATAAAGTTTCCAAAAAAGAAGGAATAGAGTTTTGTGTGCATAGCAGAAATTTAGAAATTATCTCCCGAAGGGTTTTATTCGACTCGGCAGAGTATTTATATGTGTAAGCTTAGTAGTTAAACTAATTTTAAGATTTATGCATTTTCCGAAAGTTTTATCTTCAACTAATTACTGTTACTTGTAAATATCAAACTTTTATTATATATACATTTTTTTATCATTTATAAAAAAGTTAAATATATATTATTGGATTTTTGTTATTTATAATTTTTAATATAATAAGAAGAAAATTTTCCTTTTTAAATTTACAGATATTTTTTACTACAACATAGTAACAAGCAGATTTAGATAACAGCATTTATTTACGTGAGGGGTTAGGGGGACTAAAAATCAACTAATGTTTCTTCTGTTCATTAATACATAAGTGTTAGCTAAACGATAAAAATTAATATTTTAACAATTGACGGGACCAGTGAAAAAGAAGTATTAGCAGTTTTATGCAGTATTTTCGATTGGAAGGATTGTATTTGACAGGAATTAGAAAGCTTTGTAGAGCCCAAGAATTTTAGTCCGTAAGTTCATATTGGTTTTAGTAGCGCATTATAACAAATTACTTTGCTATCGCGTGTTGAGGTCTTGCCTGTGGATTCCATGTCAAACATTTTTCAAAATTCACACCGAATATCTTATAGTATTTTACTACTATTAAGATGTATGGGATGGGATAGCTTACCGCAGAGAGTATATATTATGTGGACACACTTGCATTTGTTCATATTTACTCTTCACTTGGTTTTTCAGTCTCTGAGAATTTGGATTTATTTTTGGAGAATTTCGAAAGCATGTTGAGAATTTTTGCTAGATGTAACGCAGGACCAAGTATGCTACCCTGCGGAACACCAGTGAATATCGGGAGATAGTCGAAAGTTCATATCAAGGAATTCACTGAGACTTTTTTCTTTCTAAATATAATGCAATGAAACCGATGACTCTAAATATACTGCTGGGTAGTGGAGTGTATCGGGACGGAAACCGAACTGATGGTTTGGAATTGAAATTTAATTGATTTTCTAAATAAAATTTTAAACAAGTTCATTATTTTTTCGCTAAATGGCTGTAGTGATACTATGAAATGTCACTTTTCCAATGCTTATGCTCGTTGGAAATGTGACATTCCGTACTAAAAAAAAATTCTCTTACAGTTTTTTTTATTGTTGGTTCAATTGTGAGTTATATGGTGTAAAAGGTGGAAGTTAGCAAAGAGAAAATTTCGCTTTGATAAAGGCGAAAATTCAAGCGAGGCAGCTGAAATTGTGAATGGTGTTTATGGTTCCTATACTGTCGTAGTCAATCCCACGGAATTTTGATTTCGTAGATTTCGTTCCGGTATTTTTGATGTTAAAGATACACCTCACAAAGGTAGGCCGGTCATCGACAATATCGATAAAGTCATGCAAATAATCGAAGTAGACCGGCATGTTAGTAGTCGTAGAATCACCCAGAAGCTAAAGATCAACCACAAAACAGTTTTAAACTATCTGCGTAAAGCTGGATATAAAAAAAACGTTGATGTTTGGGTGCTACACGAATTGACGCAGAAAAACATAATGGATCGAATTTCCACCTTCGAAAGCTTAGCCAAACAGAACGAAATCGACCAAATTCTTAAACGAACGGTGACTGGGGATGAGAAATGGATCACATATGACGATATAACAGCTCAAACGATGGTCAAACCTGTACTAACGGCCAAGAAGGTTTTTCTGTGCATTTGGTGGGACCTGAAAGGAATCATCTACTATGAGCTGCTTACATATGGCCAAACACAAAATTCGGACCTCTACAATTGGTCCGTTTGAAACTATCGATTGTTCAGAAGCGAACAAAATTGGCAAACAGAAAGGAGTTGTGTTCCATGAGGACAACCCCAAGCTACATACGTCTATAATGCCTCGCCAGAAACTCCGGGAGCTCGGTTGTGAAGTTTTAATATATCCACCTTATAGTCCTGGTTTTGCACAAAGCGATTAACATTTTTTTTTAATCATTGTAAAATTTCCGAGTTTTCGCCAATAGACACCAGAACTCCTATGAGAGAGGCATTATGAAGTTACCTTTAAAATGGCAACAAATTATAAAAGAAAACGTTGCATCTTTAACCCAAATCGGATAATCTGAATCATATTAAATACGGTCTTAAAATAAACCATTTTTAATTTAATATAGATACACTTTCATTGTAATTATTTTTAAAATTTTCTTTAAATAAAAAAAAAAAACAAGTTATTTAAAAAAATATTATAATATACAAAAAAGTGAATTATTTTGAATTATTTAAGATAAATTATTATTCTTATAGTCAACAACAAAAAATGGAGAAAATTTATTAAAATTTATACTAATTTTCAATAGAAAAAAATACGAAAAGAATTTTTTTCAACACCAAAAATCATTTAATATCTACAAAAAAACCTTATAAAAATTTTATTTATTAAAAGCTTTAAATCTATAGAAAAATATTTATAAATGCAAGTAAAAAATGGTATAAAAATAAAAGTTAATATATTAAAAGCAGTAAAATAACTGAAGAAATTAATTAGTGTTTTATAGTATTTGTATATGCAAGAATGGGAGATGAATTTTTACATTAACGAAATTATTAAAACATATTGCATGAGAGGATAAGGAGAGTAGAGAAGTAAGAAAAGTATGAATACATAGTTTTATGAAAGCATCAAAATGTTTTTAAGTGAAAAAGAAAACCCGCAGAACTCTTGTTCAATCTTTGGAACCACCATTTTTATTTGCAGTCATGAAAACACGTTAACTCACCGTTGAAATGGAAAATTCAATATAGCAGAAGAGAAGAGAAAACCATACTTAACTTGACGGAAAAGTAATATAATACAGAGAACGAGACAAGTAAAAATGGAAGGAAAAAATGTGATCGTGCTTGTAAAATATTGAATGCAAAAAAATTTTAGACTCTGGAAAATGGGGAAGACTTGGAGAAGGTACAAACACCTTGGCTAGGGAATAACGAACAATCTCGACTATAAGCTAAGTAAAGTTACGAACGCCACCAATTGTTGCACTGCCATTGTATAGCGTTTTGTGTAGTTTTGACATGCCAACCCGAAAATACTACGGGAACATCAATTACGCCGAGTACACTTGGTATTTTCTGTCTGATTGTGCAGATACTCACACCATATACTATTGTGGAAGAGAGTTGCTTGCGGCAATGGATGGTAAATAATTCACAATAGATTGTGGAGTGCAATTTCCACCAATACTGTTGCACTGTAACTGACATAACCAGTTATAGTGTACACTTTCAGAAGTTTTTAACAACCACTACATTCACTAAAATCACTATTGTTATGAACCATCAAAAACAGCAGTAATAGCAGCGCAATAACATAGTAGAACGAGGAACAGTAGTATCAGCGGTGCTGGTAACAGAGAGCGCCCCAGCATAAACGAACAGCGGCGGAGCCAACCAACAAAACATACACTTAAGCAGAATAACTATTCCGAGACAATATACTCTCATAAAGAGAGTACTGCGGTTATGTAAAACCTATTATACGTCTGCGGTTTGAAATTTGAATACAACAGCTCTCAGACGAATACACTCTCCTCACTCGTACAGTCAAGTGCGGTGCACTGAATATGGTACAAAACACTCTTGTTTGAACGCATTCTTGCACATCATCGCCATTATCATATTTGACGCTAAATTTGAAGAGAATATTCAGAACAAAGGTGAGAATATATCAAAAAGCAAAACAAGCAAACAAAATCAAAAATCGGGTGAGTTAACTTGGACATGAAATACAAAAACTAGAACAAAATTTATGCATAGACGATGATAGTGTGTATTTAGAGCAAAAAAAAAAAAAACTTTAACTTTCAAAGAAGTGTTTGGTTTGTACTATAGCATAAGCCATGAAAAGAAATTATATGAACACAAAAGTAATGCTCTTACCTACATTACGGGTTTTGTATGAGTGTGCACAAAGTTTCTAGTTTCTGGCAATATTAAAACCTTTGTTAAAGTAAACAACGAAACAAAACTACTCAGAGAATTCCTTTACTAATGCAAGTAAAAATGGAATAAAAGTAAATTCCATAACGAGTTAGAAGGGGTATGTATGTCGAGAGTGTGTACTTCTAAGGGAAGAGGTACCATGTTACGAGTAACATACATTCAGAAGTACCTACACTTCTACTATTATACATACAAGAGCCCCTATTAAAAATCTTCTAGGTTGGTACAGATTACAGCAGCTTAGTATGGTCCACAAGTAGTTAAAGACGTAAACGAACTAGTGAAGAAAAAAAATTAACAAAAGACACCAAAACCAGAGGGGGGAGGGGGGAATCCATTCTTCAAGATTACCTGCTGCAACCTTGATAGTTCATCTTTCTTTTCATGTAGTCCATAAATGGCGTCCATTCTCAAGGAGATTGTGCTTACTATCCGAATACGAGTGCATTTTATTACATATTCCATGTTCATCCTTTAGTCGAAATTTAGGAAAATAGGAAAAAAAAGAAACGAAAAAAAAAATCGAAATTACTTCTTCTATACGTTAGGAAAAGAACTTAAAGTGATAAAAAAAATGAGGCGGAATTGTTTTCTCTCGTATGGTATAAAGGTGGGAAACTAGTACTAAAATCATGAGCAATAAACAACTCACAATATCTACTTTGTAGTTTATTTCCAACGAGTAATAATGGATTTTAATATTCTTTTATTACGAATAATATCCATTTTGCAAAATTGCCAGTAATTTTTTAACTAAAATTTAATGACGACAAAAAACTCACTATTAAGTATGACTTGCAAATGTGTTACCATGAACTGACTAGCAGCACAAGTATTTAGATCTATTGTGAGTTCAAATTGAAAATAATTTCTAAAGATTATTCCATCTTGAATATGTATTTCTCTAAGTGGTGTGTTCGAATACTGGCCTGAAGGATTCGGATTGGCGTGCCACTCGATTCGATTCCAATCAATTGACTCGAAGCAATACGAATGGCGAATGGCAAAGGAATATGGTTCCTAGAGTGGCTCTACCGACATGCTAACTGAGCACAAAAGCCTTAGATCAGTCCGCAATCCTAAGCCTTGGTCGATGGCAGATTTGCTATCAAAATTTATGTAAATTTACACTCCGGGACCGGTAGGCACATAATTTATTCACAATTTATTCGTAGGCATGTACTCGCAAAGTTGGTTCGGTTCGTAAATAATCATAGCCAGTCAACACTGAATTATGTTCAACTCGGCCCCATGAAAAATTGCTGTTGGTCAAATTGGTGAACGATTACTGGAAATGTACGAGGGACTGTGTAGCGAAAGACAGAATTTAAGTGGTTGCCATTGAAATCAACTAAGGCTTGTGGTCATAACTTATGTGGGAATTTGATAAAATACTGCCGTGTGACATGATGCACTTTAAAAAATTGTATGACCTCGCGACAAACGCTGACAAACAACATTTCTCGTTTTGCTGATTTGGAAATGTTCACAGATTTTTTGACGATTATCATATTTTTTCATATTATAAATACTAATTTTTATTACTAGTGAATTAATATACAATATTTTTTCAATTTTGTTGTCAGATATTATGGAAAAATTCGATTAATTTTCAATGTTATGGAATTTTTCAATTAATGAAAATGTCAAAATGTTTAAATAATTTTTGTTGAAAAATAAACAAATAATTAAGTTATTTTTTTGGTACGACTTTTTTTTGTAATATTTTTTGTCGTAAATTAGGAGATTCCATGTTAAATAAGATTTTTTTTTCTCCAAATAGTTTTATTTAAATTTTCATCCTGCTAAAACGGATTTATAGTTAAAAATATTTTAAAAATAATATTTTGAAATTACATGTACCGGAGAATACATTGTTAAGATTTCCATAAAATGGCTATTTTTCCGAGTAAGTACACCTTATAATTTTCTATTTGCAATAAATAATTGCGAAAAGTTCTTAGGGTCTAGATATAAAATATCCATTTTTACTAAAAAATTTGGCAAAAGATAATTTTAGTCATTTCCTATATGAAAAAAATGTTTACTCTTATTTTATTGTGTAAAAAGTGGATATAATTATGCAAATATATTTTGTAGTTCGTTAAATATGACCTCGTCATTTAACACATGTCAACTAGATATGTCGTTTAAATTAAAAGTTATTTAATTAACGTTTGCCAAATTATATTATGGATCATTTAATCACCAAAGAATGACCATGGAATGCGCAAAGGATTGCTGGAACAAATAGGATACTAAATTTTTAACAAAACTTTTTTCAGTTTATTTTTTTTGCTCGGTGGATACGTCAAAATGAAAAATTGTCATTTTTATTAACAAAAAAAACTTTCTGGTATGTATTTTGGTCTGAAAGTGCCTTCGGCTTATAGTTCTTCAAAAAGGGACTATTATCGTTAATTCTAATCACTATGGCAGTACGATGAGTGGTTTTTTTTGCTGCACTAAAATGCGGCTTCAATAAAATGGTGCCACAAGATGCAAAACGATAAATTTTGGTTTTATTGTGCAAAAAAATGTCAGGGGTGTAATTGGTGCATCTTGTGGCACCTCAATAAATTGGTGCCACAAGATGCAAACCGACAAATTATGGCTTTATTGTGCAAAAATTTTCGGGGGTGTAATTCTGAGATTTGGTACTGTCCAAGATTGTGCGATTTCACGGCAATGGACTCTTTATTGTAAGACTACTCAAAAAATAGTTTTTAAACAGCTAATCCACTGATATTAGAGTGTTTGGAAAACAAGAAATAGCCAAATTACAGTCCGAAATATGCCAAAATATCATCAAAAATTATCTCAGAAGGATCAAGTCCTGCAAGAGATCTCTTAACAAATCTTTTTTTTGCTGCACTAAAATGCGGCTTCAATAAAATGGTGCCACAAGATGCAAAACGATAAATTTTGGCTTTATTGTGCAAAAAATTTCCAGGTGTGTAATTCCGAGATTTGGTACTGTCCAAGATTGTATGATTTCACGGCAATGGACTTTTTATTGTAAGGCTACTCAAAAAATCATTTTTAGACAGCCAATCCATTAATATTAGAGTGTTTGGAAACTAACATCTATCAAGGAATAGCCGAATTACAGTCCGAAATATGCCAAAATATCATCAAAAATTCTCTCAGAAGGATCAAGTCCTGCAAGAGATCTCTTAGCAGACATTTGAATGATATTGTAATATATCAATCAAAATATTAATTTTTACCCTTCCATATAAAAAAAATCATATTAATTATTGCATTTAGTATAAAAAAAAATTCTTCTCAATAAGTTTGTGTGAAAAATGCAGTCTGCCTTAAAGATTCGCTTAAGAAAATAATGAAAATACGCCAGATGCGTTTGGTAAATAATTTTTTTATCATTTCATGACTTATAAAAAATGCAATCATTATAAATTTAGTATAAAAAAATGTATAGAGAAGCGTATTGAGAACCAGTAGACGTTTATAAAAAGTACTAGTAAATAAATACACATCCATGAGAGGAGTAGCCATTGTCGGTTATTAGACACAAAGTCTAGCAAAATTTATTTCGCACGTTCTGTATATTATTAAATATCTTTTAATAGTTTGTGGAGCTGAATGCAAAATACTACTATCAGAAATAGTGGAAATAATTATGAGAAATGCGGACACACTTTGAATATTTTCAGATATTTTCCTTATCTCATATTGTGAAATCATATTTGCGTATTTATTTTTTCATTAGTGCTGTCATCATTACGCTTAGAATTTTCAATACAATCATAATTATGCAAGAGTTTTTTATTCAAATAGAATGGTTTATTATTAAACTTAACTATAGGATGAAAACAAAGAAAAAAAGCCTTTAATTACACTTGTGCCATTTCGTTTATCATTCAATGGTTGTGATTACATTTTTAATTGTGCAATCCAACACTTTGTACTTATACTAATGACAGCGGAATTCTTAAAAGCCAACAAGTACAACCATTTTTTTTTATTCATTTATGATATGAATATATGTAAAATTCATTATTGAAAAATGCAAATGGTCAGATTTCTTGTTCAAAACACGTAAGATATCATATTCACCTTGCATACACGTGCATATAAAGGAAAACAGGTAAGTACGCTAAGGTACTAAAGAAAAAAAATATTTGACAAGAAACATGCTAATGGATTTATGGATGATTTTTATTAACTTGTAATTTTTGTACTGTCAGTACTTAGAAAATTTTCCATAATTTAAAATTACATATTTTTTCAAGTATGTATTGTTAACTTGAACAAATAAAAAAAAATGGATTCTTAAGAATAACTTCATATATAAATTCACCGTGAAATTATTACCAGAACCTCTTATACTATTTTATACGTGATATTAAGATTATCTGAAAAGCATATGATGCACTAACATGAATGCAGTGACGAAACATAATACATAATGCACTCGTTAACTCATTAACAAGATGAACTCTTCAGTTTTCGAGGTCATAATATAAGGTACTTAGTTTTATTGTATTTTTATGATACTTCAAGTACTGCATTGTACGGCAGAGATGTTGAGATAGTTTATAGTTATTATGACCTTAATTTTAAATTTAATAATTTTTTCTTCCTAATAGCAAAATATAAGAATTATGAAGTCGTATTATATATTTAGGATTAAATGAAAAGAAATTTTAATAAAAATATTTTCTTCAATATTTTTATCTATTTAATATTTTGTAAGTTTTACCTATAAAAAATTCTAAGTATTAAAGCTAGCACACTACAAGGTCGGACAGAAAATATTACCCCTTTCGAAGGAGTAACATTCTCTCGGATATCTTTACTTCGGCGGAGGCGTTGTTTCCACTGCTCTTGACAGTGCTGCAAGGCCTCAACTAGAATCGTCTTTTGCTCCTTCCGATATTATCGATAGTTCCCGCATATGGGGCCTCTTCTGGGAGAATAATCCACAAGGACTACGCCAGAAGCACCTACGGGTATTAGCGCACCTGCGTTCTGAGATGGCCCAGCAGAGCCTATCTGCTAACCGCATAGGGAGACCCTTTCTAATGAGTGATGCATTGGATACTATGACAGGAAGCGCCTACGGGTATGCTAAATCCGCGGAACTGGTTAAGCAGTGCCAATAGAATTTACAAGGTTCCTACTGTAGCTCTTTTAGAGCGAAGCGCACCTACCGGATGTCTTTATGATAAAATCCGGTACCACGGGGGTCGGGAGCTCCACGGTAGTTCGTCCGTCGTAACCAGCCAACGAGGAGGAGCCTTTGGTTGAAACGTGGTAGCTGTGGTTTAATATCTACATCGCAGCTGCAGTCTTATGGTTGGTGGTAAGGGATGTCAGGATCCCGGGTACTATCACTGCAAATGATAGTAGAGGTGTAGGTAGGCCTTGCTACCATCAATTAGGGTAACTAGCTTGTAACTGGTTTCTGACTGTTAGCAGATAGACCTACCTATGATGGATGTTGCAAAAATGTTTATGGAATAATGACGGAGCATTTTTGAGACCGCTAAAAGAGGTATGAGAAAAGATGTTGATGCGGTATGGTGGAGTGAGCATTTTGAGGCCACTTACCATAGATGATATGAAATGAGGTCATTTTGAAGAGGACTATGAAAAGAGCTAATACACTTCTCATGGGGAGTGTTTCCTGCATTATGCAGTCCAAGCAGGAAATTAAATGATTGCGTTGGAAAGAAGCGAGCTGAGTTGATAATTCATTGGTAGCGAGGTGGGTTAAAATTCAGTACAGACAGGTTTGTGATGCGCGTTGATTGGGCGTATCCTAATTCCAATGGTCCTATGCGACCTGTGGTATTGTGTCTAACGACCGGTATGCCACGTTGAATAAAATTACTCTGATGTGTAAAACCATTATTCTGAGCCTTTCAAGGCCTTTTTTTTATAAGAAACTTAGTTGACAGTTTCTACTGGTTTTTTGTCCTTCCAAGAGCCCTTACCCATTTATACAGCTTCAGTAGTTTTTATTGCTGAAATAGCGAGCGATGTCATGGTGGTTTATACAAGCCTCTGCAATGTCCGATTTAACACGGAGAGCTCTTCTTTATCTGCCCCACAGTCGGACCTCACAAAAGCATTCATTCATTCTGCATTTTCATCATTTTTCGATCTTGAAGCCCTTGGCGAATAAAAACAGACATATAAGTTGAATATGGGGCACTGAAGAACCCCAAAACTACTTTTTCAAAGAAAAACTAGTTGATAGAGATAATCGTCTGACAGGAGTGTAGTCATGATGGAGCATCCAAGTCTGTATCTGAGCCTTTCAAGGACTTTTTTATGAAAAAACTCAATCGACAGTTTGTTCTGGAGGTTCTTTTTCCTTCGCTTTCATCAGTTTTCGATGTTGAGCGACCTTCGTCTTACACTGCTTCTCGGCCTTGCAAAAATTCTTATACCACCAAAAAATTTGTTCTATCGATAAAAGATGATTTTAATACAAACATTTATAACACATTTAGCTGTTCGATTATCACAATCTATAGAGTCGCGTAGCTACCCGACGTTGACTCAAACTTGTATTGCACGATAAAAAAGGACTAACGTACAAGCTGTGTCCACAGTCTTGCCAGATCACTCTCAGTGAAACTAATCTTATTACCTTTCTGCAACACCTCGTAAGTTTTGTACACATATAATTTGCAAAACTCACTCGTAGTTAAGATTCATTAATAATTCGTAAAAGCTTAATATGAACATTTGTATTTATGGTTTTCATTTATTCTGAAGTGCCATTTAATGTGAATATTAAAAATAAACTATCATTAAAAAAATTTTCACGTATTTATTTTTTAAACAGACTGCTGTGTGTTTGTCGTAATATTTGAATTCAAAATTAAATAGAAAATCAATAGAAAATCGAAATTGTTCGAACAAGGTAAATGTAAAAAATTCATGTGGAAACGGAAAAGGGCACAGTTTACTTTGGTCAGAGGTTAATCGATAAATCGCCTATTGGAGGAGGTCATAAATAAGTAAAACGCTATACTTACAAGTCCAAGTGTAAAAAGTCTTTAGTATTCATAAAATTTCCAGCTACTAGAATTTTTAGTTATTTCAACATACCTGAAAAGAGCAGAAAAATAATGTTCAATATAATTATTTACTAGAGTTAATGAAAAATTTAAGATCTCTTTTATGTTTATGGAGAATTTTCTTACAATATAAATTTAATATTAATTTTTTTTTCTGATAATCTTATATTAGTGAGCTCTACAACAAATTCATATATTTTAAAATTTATTTAAATAAATTTTCGAATTTCATAGGATTCTGATTAAATAAAATTGTTCTATTAAAAATAATTGGAAAATATTTAAAATTATAAAAAAATGCATTACAGAATATTCAGTGAAATTATTTTTGTCTAACATATCCTTTAGATTGGCTCGAATTTTATATTACATCTTCTCGGTAATTTCTTAAACAATTCGTGTCAAGGATCCATTATAAAGTGTAGATATGTTGTCATTATTATACCAAATAAATTTATTACCTTCAATGCCTAAACACTTAGCTCAACTATTCTTGATAAAGGATAATATTAGAAATTGCAAAATTCATACGTTATTGATATGGATACCTTCTTTATGATAACTTCAGACAGTTTGTGTATACCTTCAGGACAACTATTGTGCTAATATTTTCAGTCGCATAATTGTGTAATTTCGTTTTTGAACGCACTTAAACGTATATTGGTACTCATGTATTGTGCATGTGTAGAAACTACAATATTATGGCAAGAGCTACTATAGCAATTTCAGGTTAAAACGTATCCAAAAATAATATTTCACTCGAAAGTTTCCGAAACGTTACACACCATCGCATCCATAACCTGTACTCAATGTGTACATATGTCGGTATACACTAGCAAACATGTTCATAATCATCTTCCCACACGTGTTCGCCCCCCCCCCCCTTTCCCGCGTAATCATATTAAAAGGAGCAGGCCGAATACCAATATTTAACGAACTCCACCAAAACCATCAATGTACATGAACAGACCTCGTCCAGCATTATCCTGTATACTATATTATGGGAACTTTGAACAACTTTGAGAACGACAAAGTTACTACCCAGTTGGGTTCTGTTTGAATGAAATTTCTATAAAATGATAATAAGATCATAAACAATGTACAGGAACTATGCATATTCCTATAGGATAAACATGTATCGCATACAATAATTAGCTTTGGGAGTTATTATCTAATACTGGCAGCCACATAAGGTCTCCAGGTTAATGTACCACAGCATGGCATTGATGTAAGTGGGTTTGGAGCTAACAAATCCAACTGGAACTATCAAGGAATTTGCTATACGCCAAACTTTATTATCTTCATTCGTCTTGCTTGATCTTCTAGTTTGTTCGTAATCTTAATTTTCTTCATTTTTAAATATGCAAAAAGTCAAAAGTTCGCGCAGTTATTATAAAACTTTGAAAATTGTTCTTAGCCAAATTCGGTTTTTATTTTTTTCAAATTCTTTTTTTTTTTAACTATATTGTATAAATTTACCAAATTAAATTTTTGCGTATTTAGTATTAATAATATGGCAAGCAGAAAATATTGAGAAGCCGGTTTTGGGGTGAACATGTAAATTAGAAAATTTAGAGAGTACATTTCCTATAGTAATTTTCATATTAAATTTTTGAATATTAACGAAAAAAAAATTATACGAATAAGAAAGATGTTATTGATTTTGTTCTAAGCAATTTATAGTACATCCCTCCCCCACCCCTCCTTCTTAAGTAATCGTAAGGAATTTATAGTCCCACACTTTCCAGTATTATTACTCCAAAAGAAAACAATACGCAATGTAGTCTCACAAACAAAAAAACAAATATCCTTTTTTCAATCTGTTTCTTGTTGCATAATCACTAGTGCATGATTGTGTGAGTATTTGGAATTTGTGGAAATTTTCAATTTGAATATGACAGAAACAATTACTTGCACTTGACTTGTATTCAAAATATTGGATCCTGCCAGTTGTTTATGCAATTTTCCATCCAAAAACAGCGACGAGTGTACGTTATATATTATGTTTATATGCGTCATAGCTAGACAGGGATAAATTTGACGCAAATTCGTATAATCCTTCTTAAAAAATTACACAAAAATATTTTTAAAAAAAATATGAAAAGTTAAAGGATTGCATGGATGCATATACATACATACAAAGGTTATTGATTTATAAGAGCGCTTCTTTGAATTTGTTTGCAATTTTCTAAAGTGTTTAAAGGACGAATAAGTCGAGGAAAATTATGAATACTTTTTCGAATTGACAACGTAATCCTTAATGTAAAATGTCTCGAATAAATTCTTTTTATATAATGTATGATTTTTTAAGGATTTTTCTAACTCCTTGTTAAAGAACCCCACCACATCATACAAGTTCACTTCTTCTATAGGAAAGATAAGGGGAAATATTTAATTTAGCTCTATTCTCTGGTTTCATTCCAAAGATACAACCCTTTCGAAAATTTTTCATCAGATACAGCTGTCGTTTACTATTAGAGAATATACAATAATATGTGGTATTTTATATAAATGCTTTTCACCAAGTGAGATCAGTTATTGAGGGTGAATGTAAAATTTGTAGGGGGTTGAATGAACTTGACGATTTGTGCTTTGATAACAACTTGTTCGTTCGTTTTCCACAGATGGAGTGGTGTAGTAATTTTTTAAACAAACCAAATTATTCTTCACTAATAATTTATATTTTTTTTTTTTTTTGCTCCACTTCAATTCATAGGTTAAGTGAACCTTCCTAGTCCATAATGATTAAATGTTTACCATCCCTAATCCCTATTATATTTTGATATTTTAACCCTTTCAAATAAAATGCATCTAACATAAATACGTACTTTTCTTCTTTATTTTTCATCAATGTATGTACGTGTATGTACTGTAAGTTTTGAAATTGTCCTTATTTGAATAAGAATTTAATTCATGCATTATAATTTCATATTTATTTCAATGATTTCACCCTCTTTGAATGCTCGTAAATTGTGATTATCTTTTACTATAAAATGGAGTCTGAAGATTTCTGTACATTTTTCGGATATGGTGAATCTTTACAATTGTGATTATTTGCAGAAGAGTATTTGGAATAGAAAGAGTGTTAAGGATTGTCAAAAATCAGTTCAAGGACATAGTAAATTATTCATGCAAACGAGAGTGGAATTGAAAAAAAAATATAATCATCAAAAACTTGATGATGGAGAATATTTTCTAGAAAACTGGATTAAAATTAATTCTCTAAAAAAATTTTAATCCGCTGATAAATTAAAAAAATACGGTTTTTAAATCTTAAAGAATAAATTCCTTGAAAAATGCATACACAATTCTTACTGCATATTAGGAGGTGGGAGAGAAAAATTATGAGAATGATAGTGATCTGGCAACGGATCTCTTAGCTAATGAGTGAAATTATATTTTTTTAGTGCATTACGAAAATTGGAAAAGCAAAAATTGTAGAAATATTTTTGTAAGGTTTAGTAATTCTGCGAGTGTGGCTAATGAAAAATTATAAAAGGGCACAACGTTTTCGGTGGCATAACGAAGTATTTGAAGGCAAAGAAGCACTGGAAAACGATCCTCGCTCAGGGAGACTTTCAACACCGAAAACTGACAAACTGTCAGCCAAATTTTTTATAATTAACTTCTTGATTAAACTAGTTGAAGATTAATTTGATTGAAAAATGCATACACAATCATTACTGCATAGCATAGTAGGAGGTATTAGAGAAAAATTAGGAGGCTGAGAGTGATTTGGCAACACCGCAGATCTCTAAGACGTACAATACATATTTCATCCTCGTTCGGCAGTTACCCTATAGAGCGTAGCTAATAAGTGAAATTATATTTTTAGAGTAAATTACGAAAAATGGGAAAAACGAAATTTGAAGAAATATTTTTGTTAAGTTTAGTTAGTCTGCGAGTTTGGCTAACGAAAAATTATAACGGGCACATGGTTTTCGGTGGCATAAAGTAGTTTTTGAAGGACAAGAAGTAGTGGAGGACAATCATATTGGCTCAGAAAGGCTTTAAAATCGAAAACTGACAAACTGTCAGCCAAATTTTTTATAATAAACTTCTTGAAATGCTTAGAAAAGATTAAACTGGTTGAAGATTAATTTGATTGAAAAATGCATAAACAATCATTACTGCATAGTAGGAGGTGTTAGATTTGGCAACACCGTAGATCTTTAATAAAAATCAGGAGACTGAGAGTGATTTGGCAACACCGCAGATCTCTAAGACGTACAATACTGATTTCATCCTTGTCCTGCAGCTAATAAGTGAAATTATATTTTTAGAGTGCATTATGAAAAATGGGAAAAGCGAAATTTGAAGCAATATTTTTGTTAAGTTTAGTTAGTCTGCAAGTTAGGCTAAAGACAAATTGAAAAAATTGGTTTTCGGTGGCATAAAGTAGTTTTTGAAGGCCGAGAAGCAGTGGAAGACGATCATCCTTGCTCAGGGAGGCTGTCAACATCGGTAAAACTGACAAAGTGTCAGACAAATTTTTTATAAAAAAGTTCTTGAAATGCTCAGAGAAAGGGTTCCTCGGATTACATGACATTATCGAAATTTGGCTGGTCCATCATGACAAAATGCCCTATCACACTAGCCCTCTCCAATAACTAGTTTTTGATAGCCCTTGAGCACCTATAACTGAAAAATGTGAAATGAAAATGGGCTTTTGTAAAGTTAGATCTCCAGGGCAATGTGTCAGACAGATTTTTTGTAAAAAAAAGTTTCTTGAGAGACTCAGAAAGATTCTCCACCATAACAACGCTTCCTGTCACGTGGCCATTTCCATCAACGAGTTTTTGTCGGAAAAATGGATACCTGCGGTTCTTCAGTCTTTATGGTTAGAGATTTTTAATAATTTAATATATTAAAAAATCGATGGTTAGAAACATTTTAATATTTTAACGTTTTTGTTGCTTTTACACATATGAATGTTTTTATTACTATTTATCATTTATGCATTAGAAAATCATTACAAGAAGCAGTTTAATCGCTTTTCTTACAAGAGAAATTCTATACCAAAGCAGTAACAATTTAAAATTATCTCCAAAAAAAAATTACAAGAATTTAATACAATATTTCTATTAAATTTCAGTAATAAGAAATAAATTTACTAAAGTAAAACTGAACAACTAATTATAAATGTCAACAAAGATATACTGTAGTAGACCAAAAACAACCAAAACCAACAAAAAAAAAACCAAACAAACAAAATCGGAATTTCAAATGAAATATTTTCTATCAACTTGAACATAATCCGGACATTTATTTATGTTGACAATTTATTTTTTCGATCATTAGCTCCACAGTTGAAAGAAAATGTTCCAGGGAATGTTTTACGAATGGTTGACTATAAACCAAACTTTTGTGTAACCGCCAAGTGCCCATAGGAGTATCTGTACAAACGACAGTACTATTCTGACCACTGCTGTTATTCGTAATTGTTTGCATGTATGTATACACGAATACGAACACGTGGCGGCTAAGGTTTGGAGAGTATTATTATTATTAACCAATATGTTTATATAATTCAGTAGTATAAATACAATTGTTTCGAGGCTTGTGTGCTTTGCGCAAGGGTGAATCGGTATTGAACTTGCTAAGAGAAACATAAAAATTCCAAAGCCTCTTCTTATCAGCATTTGTTTATCTTGTCGATCGTCATCAGTATGGCATCATAGTTGTCGCAGACGTCGTGGGATAAGAAGGGGCCTACTTGTATATTGATAAAACTATGGGGACAGAAGTCCCATTTTCGGAGGAAATGTACCGCAACAAGAATAATTATACCATTTCGTATAGTGGCAATATATCCAAAATGTTTCATTATTTTTGTTCTTTTGGACAATCACTATGAGAACACATTAGATTCATATCTTCACTATCGGAAGTCCTACTTTAACAATTTTTGCTCACAATTCCATATGAATTTTTTTGGGTTGTTGTTGCTTTTTGCCTTCGTACCCTCTCCCCTACCCTTCAATTCATTTGGGTAGGTTCTTAAATAAGTAAAATGGTCTTATCGAGGGGTGTTGGTTAATTTTAATTGAAAATTAATTCGCAAGTTAAGCGAATTTAAGAGAAACATAGTTAATTGGAAAACTTTTCAAACTGTTCAAGTTTTGTATTCCTGTTTGAGAAACAATCCCGGTTGAATAATATTTTCTCTTCCTTACTATCGGTAGTATAATATTTTCGTTTTTTTTTTGCATTTTTTTTTTATATAAAATTAACTTTCTTTCCTAAAAGGATTTTTATTCTATCAAAGTATAAAAAGTAACAAAATATTTAAAGGAGTTAAAAATTTCTATAGTTCCGTCGATTAATGTAAAAAAAAAAAATAACTATTCTTAACAGTTTTTTTTTTTCGTTTTAAGTTTATTTCATATTTTCTTTGATAATAGTTTAGAAGAACAGAAAAGGCATTTTACATAACAAACAAAAAAAACGAGCATGGAAAATAAACTTAAACAAATTTAAAATAAAACTTTTCTTGGTAATTTTTATGATTATTTGTAATATTCTTAAATATCAACTACAAGAAGTTATCTAGAATTTCCTTAAGTTTGGAGTATATTTTTAACTACTGTAGTTTTAAAGTTATTTCATTTTTTTTATCCATGCAGATAAAAAGGGAAAATATGTTTTTTATTTTCCTTACGGGGAAATATTTCGTAATCAAAATAGTTTCAGTAGTTTTTCAAGGTAAACGTTGATATTACCGATAAAAAATTTCTTCAACCATTTCTAGTTTGATAATATTTTAACAAACAATATTCAAAATTAATAATAATGAAATGAAAAGTTTTTTGCTTTTAATATTGAAAAAAAAACTATATAGTTTAAACGATATAAAGGAAGGATAAATGGTTTTGTAGCTATTGTATCTGCGAAAAGTCTGAAGGTGTAATTGGTCAGTATTTATTTGAAAATGAAGAAGGAGAAAAAAAAAGAAAAACCATTTTATATTTTGAATCGTTTAATCATGTATAGTGTACACAGAAGATAGGTAGCATATGAGGCTCTCAAAATCTACAAGCAACTACGGAGTAGCCATTGTATCTGCGAAAAGTCTGAAGGTGTAATTGGTCCGTATTTCTTAGAAAATGAAGAAGGAGAGAAAAAAAGGAAAACCATTTTATATTTTGAATCATTTAATCGAGTATGGTATACGCAGGAGAGAGTTGGTATATGAGGCTCTTAAAACCCACAAGCACCTGTGTGAGTAGCCATTGTATCTGCGATAAGTCTGAAGGTGTAATTGGTCCGTATTTCTTTGAAAATGAAGAAGGAGAGATAAAAAGGAAAATCATTTTATATTTTGAATCGTTTAATCATGTATAGTATACGCAGAAGATAGGTAGCATATGAGGCTCTCAAAATCTACAAGCAACTGCGGAGTAGCCATTGTATCTGCGAAAAGTCTGACGGTGTAATTGGTCCGTATTTCAATGAAAATAAAGAAGGAGAGAAAAAAAGGAAAACCAATTTTTATTTTGAGCCTTTTAATCAAGTATAGTATACGCAGAAGATAGGTGGTATATAAGGCTCTTAAAACCCACAAGCACCTGTGTGAGTAACCATTGTATCTGCGAAAAGTCTGAAGGTATAATTGGCTCTCTCCTTGAAAATGAAGTAGGAGAGACCCTGACCGTCAGTTCTGAGCGCTATGACCGAGTGATAGTTGACTTCCTTTGGCCGGAACTTGGAGATTTCAAGCAAGATGGCGCCTATGGTCACATAATTTTTCTTTCTGAGAATGAGAAGTTTCGAAATTTGGATACGTTAATTGATCTTCAAAGTCAAGTGATTCGAAGGCGTAAGACATTTTGTTTTGGGGATATGCAAAAATTTGTATTCCACAAACTTAAGAGGATTTGGAAACCGACAATCATCAAGTAATGGACAAATTATAGTTCGAAATTTGCGAAAAAGTCATTCAAAAATTAACTTTAGAGGATTGAGTCCTGCAATAAATCTTGTGACGACCATTTAAATGATGCCTAATAGCAACAGCCAAGCAATATAATAAATTAAAAATCTGAATCTGAATCTGTTTAATTTAATTTTACTTTCCGAAGCATAAATTATAAATCAGGTTAAACCCTCTTAAAAGAGACAATTGGAAAAGAAGCTTTTTTAAATAGATTTTTTTTCCTTTTTAAGTTGTTTTTTATTTTTTTAAATAAAAGTCCTGATAAAGTAGATGTTGATAGTTCATTCTTATTTAGATAGTTAAGAAAATAATAAAATAATTAGAGTAATTTAAGTGTTCAGTTAAGATTGAAACTATGCGCATACGAGATTTCTATATGACATAACATATTCAACCGATATAATCACCGTTTATATGTGCTTATCATGTTCATATTAAAATAGACATTTTCCTATCATTTGACATGACAATTCGGAAATGGGGTGGCATAATAAATTTTACCCTTTCAGCTCAAAAGGGCAACAGCAGAAGAACAAATTCTCAGTGACAGATAAATAGCTTAGAAAAAAACAAACAAAAGCAAGTCATTATGTCAGCTATAATTTATTTTTCTCAACTCTCCCTTCGAAATTTTTTGTTTGTTTTTTTTTTTTTGTAAGAAGTTTGGTATTTTAACAGAAGCTTTACGCATAAATAAAATTTTCCTAAAAGAAATTTTGCTGATATTGGTTCTTTTCAATATTGGGAAAAAAAGGACGAATGAACGAACCAATGAATAAATGAATGAATGAATTCAATGGTGGTGGTCTAACGAAAAATGTGTCGAAAACGCGATAAGTTAAATGATAATAGCTCATTATTTGTTAAAGTATGAGTGGCAGGAAAATCCTTTTCTCATTTTTATTCTATTCTATTCTCTTCCTTTTTATATTTTCAACATTCATTAGTTTATGTCTTGTTTCAAAGTAGGAAAAACCGGGAAGCGGGGAAATGGATTTTCTAAGTTTAACAGCTTTGTCAAGAGTATAACAGTCAATATACATAAGTCCTTATCTACAAAAATGGAGTAGGGAAAAAACATGACGAAAAAAAAATAAATAATAAACCAACGAAAGTAGAAATACTAATAATAAATTAAACATAAGCAAGAAGAATAGAATATTTTTCTCCAAAAAAAAAAACAAGAAAAAAATAAAATCAAGAAAACAAAATATAACAAAATAAGGTACTCCGAAATTTATAATAGAACAAAAGGAGAAGAAAAAAATTCCCTGTGCTAGCCGGTATGTCCTGGCACTAAGGACAGATTATTAATGATGTCTCTGCTTTGCCTTGTATGCATTTCATTTACAAACAGAATACAAAAATGGAACAAGAAATGGAAGGAAAACGACCAAAAAAAAAATACCCATAAAGGGGTTGAAAGCTAATGGGGTGATTTTTTTTCCTGTCATGGAAAGAAATTATAAATGATGGAAGCTACGAGCTGTATGTGTGCAATCCGATGATAGAGGAGTTAACAATGCCTATTTCTGAGTGAACATTATGCGCCTTCGAAATGACGAGCCTTATACTCGTAATAATTGTATAAGCTTTCATTTCCAATGAAGTTTTTTTTTTCTGTGTCTTTTCATTTCCATTTTAAGACTTTACGGCTTTTCGATATATCCTTTTCTATATGATATTTTTTCTCCGAAAACAAAATATTTGCAAGAAAAAAAATTGTCTCAGGGTTTTTACACTATTTTCAATTAATGATAAAGGAATATCCGATGTGTTCTTCGAAAAGAAAAGTTAAGCGAAAAATACTTTATATTCTTCGGATTTTGGTAAACCTTCTTTTTCTTTTTTAAATCTGTTACGAACATAAAAGGGGGCATCAATAATTTTACGGAGGATCTTCGATTGTAAGTCCCAGACTCGATGGGAATTGCAAAGTTTCGTTGAACTTCAAAGTTCAATTTCATAAGTCCAAATAGGTTTTATAATTGTATTGTAGATTAGAAGTTTACTTTTGATTGTTAATTTCAAGTGTTGGTTTAGTATTCTAAGAAGTGGATTTAAGTTTTTTTAGTCTACTACGTAGGTTCCATGTTAATCTCTTGTCCAGGTAAAGTCCCAAATAACGTTCTTTATCATATTGTAGGATCTTGTTGCTATTAAGGTGTAAATAAAGAGGTAGGTTTTTCTTGACAAAGTGTGAAAGTAATGTGAGCACTTTTTTTATTTATTTACCCTCACCCTCCATCTCTTAAACCAGGATTGAAGGTTGGGTATATGGAATTGTAAATTGTTGGAAACTATGTCAGGATTTGTATGGGTAGCAAGTATGACCGCATCGTCTGCATAAGTAGTAATGATAGTATTAGGATCAGATGGGATGTCATTGGTATAAATATTATATAAAATGGGACCAAGAATACTACCTTGTGGGACTCCGGCTAGAATAGGATATATTTCCGAGGATTCTGAGATAATTGCAACTTGGAAATTACGTGTGTTGGGAGGGATGTGAAATTATGATAAGGTAGTATGTTGACGGAAGAAAGCTCTTGAGTTTCCAGAGGAGTCCAGGATGCCACAAACGATCAAAAGCTTCCGAGATATTTTAAACTTTCATATTTATGATATAACTTAAATTTTGGCATTATGAATAATATGAATGGTCACCACGAGATTTCTTTAAGGGGTTTGGTTCTTTTAAGGTAATTGTATATGACTTTTTCAAACAATTCCGGGTGTAATTCTGCCATTCGTTTTTGAACGATCTTAAGTTTGATGATTGTTTAAGTAAAGATGATTTTTGTACATATCAAATCAAAATTTGGTATATTGTGTGGCTTGTGGCAACGTCTGGATAAAACTGCATATGGTACAGTTTAAAATATTTAAATTTATCTAAACTAAAAGTCTATTTTTAACACTCAGAATTGACGATAACAGTCTCTCATTCTTTATTTTCGAAAAAAAAAAAAATACAGTGGAATTTCCATTGTCACTTGTGGTTTGTCGAAGCCCCACATATGGCGGTTATTGTTTATTAATGTCTCGCTCAGCAAGAAATAAGCCTCATCTCTGAAGAAAATTTGTTCGAAAAATTGGCATTTAAAGTCTGTTGTTATATCGCCTAATTGACGTATTTTCTGATTATTTCGTTGTCATTAAAATAAAATGGCAATATTTCGTTGCCATTTAAATAAAATGGCAAATTATAAACAAAAATAAAATGGCAAATTATAACTTTTTTTATATAAAACCGTGTCAAAAATTCTACATCTTATTTAATTGAAAATTTCTATCTTTGCCTATCTATTTTTACACCAATCAATTAAATGAAGGCCAAAGTTAGTAGAATCTTTAAAAGGAATTGCCAACAATAATTTTTAAATTATCATCTTGAAATCGTTAAAATAACTTTTGATTATCAATAGAAATGGAAAAGTCATCGGTATTAATTAAGAAATCGATTGTATTTACAAATAAATTTCAATAATTCTAGCTACCGAAAATGTTAGACAAATAATTAGACGATAGACGATTACGCAGCAGAAGAAGATATTTCCACCCATCCCAGATGTACACACAATATCCGCAAAACTTCTAATTAACATTCGAACTATGCCAGGAAGTATAATCGAGACAATTATTATTGCTGTTGCTTTTCCCGGCATCAATCATGGAAAACTTTCAAGACATTTAATTATTACTTGCGGTAATAGTATTATTCCATCCACCAAAACACCCAATCTGACATTGATTTATTCGATTCAACGTTCAGAATGTGAAAAAAAATTATTCTGAATTTCGCCTCAAGTCGAAAGTACAAACGTTTATAAGGCTTTCGGGTTAGTATCGCTGCCGGATCTTCTTAGTAAATATGATGATGACCTTATCTCTAAGATGTGTCCAACTTATCACCGACCAGGTATCTATTCCAATAACCTAATGTCTAACGAATGATAAATGATATTATATCGAACTGAATATTAATGCAGCAAAAACTAATTAATATGCAACTAGACAAGTTCGGTACAAGTTATTTTATTGTACGATTAAAAGTATTTCCAGCATGTTGTCCATAATGTATTTGTGCTTGTAGTACAGGAAAATTTTCAGAAAAACTTGATAGACATGATATTATTGAAAAAGAAAGGCACACCAAACAAACTAACAACAACATTCTATTACAAATCAAATCGAATTTCCAAACTAACAACATGAAAACTTGAACTAAATAGAAACAATTTCGAAAATATTGAAATTTAAATTTGAATTTCGATATGTTTGTCTTTTAGATTAAGTAAGCACTAAGCTAATAATCTTAAGTAAACGATTTAATCAAAAACCCATTTAATATGTTTAACATGAAATTTAATTCTATTAATTTTCCTAAATTTTTTTAAAAATTATAATTAAAAATTGAGCTTTACCCCAAAAGTTTATATGTTTTAATTTTTATTACTTGTTTCTCGAAAAGTAAGGAAATATTGGTGCTTATTCAAAAAATTATTAATTTAAAAACATAAAATTGTTTGTCTTAATTTTTTAATTTAAACAAACGCAATATAAAATAAAATTTTTTATAGTTCGTTACAAGAAATAGAACCGATGCTTCATCAAATTTTCTGTTAAGCTTTCTGTGAATTTGCTAATTTAACTTACGAAAAATTGTAACAAGCCTTTGGCGAAACATACCTTCTGGCGAAATGAGAATTTTTAGGGGACCGAAAAGTCAAACTAGGCTTCAACATCGAAACCTCATCAAAACATGGAACGAGTGGGAGGTTTTGTGTTATCGGACTTCCAGGACAAACTGTTAGCACAATTTTTTTGTAAAGAAGTCCTTGAAAGGCTCATAGAGAGGGTTCTTTGCGTCATGACATCATGACCGTCTCCATCAACGAGTTTTTTCGGACAGAAGAGATTCTATAATTCTTCAGCCCCTCTATTCACCTGATTTAAGGTCATTGTTACTTTTTTTTATTTCCGAAACCAACAAAAAAAACACTTGAACGGACGTTATCTTGGCAGTGTCAATAGCACCAGTCACAAAGAAGAGTGAGCGAGGAGCTCAAGGCGATTCCTGGTGAAGCCTTCAAGCACTACTACAAAGCCTCTGCCGATGCATAGCTGCTGAAGAGAACTATTTTGAAAGCGATAACATTGTTGTGTTGTACATAAAAAAAATGTATTATACCAGGTGTATAAGCTTAAATCCGGTGTTTGGACACAGTGTACATTGTCAGCAATTTCGTACAACAACATACATTTTGCCTTTGGAAATCATGTCTAGTTTTGTGCCAGAAAAAGAGCATATGCGGGAAGCTCTGCTTTTCTGCTTCAATTTGAAGAAATCGACTGCCGAATCGCATCGAATGTCTATGGAGGCCTATGGTGACAGGGCTTTATCGGAAACAACGTGCCGAGATTGGTTTCATCGGTTCTTAGATGGCAATTTTGACTTGTGGGACAAGAAGCGTGCAAATCGGCCTAGGAAGCTTGAGGACCATCATTCCAGGCTCTTTTGGACGAACACAATACCCAATCACCAAAAATGCTCACGGAGCAATTTGGTGTTACTCAACCAACCATTTCCATGCGTCTGCGTGCCATGGGGAAGATTGAAAATATCGGAAAATGGGTGCCGCATAAATTGAACGAAAGGCAGATGGAGCGACGCCAAAACACATGCGAAATCTTGCTCGCCAGACAAAAAAGAAAGTCGTTCCTTCATCGGATTGTGACAGGCGATGAAAAATGGATATATTTCGAAAATCCAAAACGCAAGAAATCGTGGGTTGATCCCGGCCAACCATCAACATCTTCCCCAAGACCAAATCGCTTCGGACGGAAGACAATGCTGTGCGTTTGGTGGGATCAGCAGGGTATCGTCTACTATGAGATGTTGAAACCTGGTGAAACTAATCAATGCCCACTGCTAACACCAACAACTGATCAAATTACACCCTGCGCTGCGTGAAAAAAGGACGGATTATCAACAAAGACATGACAAGCTGATTTTTCTCCACGACAACGCACACGTCAAAAATGGTCCGAAACTACTTGGAGACACTCAATTGGGTGGTGCTACCCCACCCCGCTTATTCACTAGACCAGGCCCCTTCATACTACCACCTGTGTTCGTCGATGGGCCACGCGTTTGCTGAGCAGCGCTTCAATTCTTACGAAGACGTCCGAAAATGGCTTGATGAGTTGTTTACCTCGAAAGAGAAGGATTTTTTTTGGCGTGGTATCCAGAAATTGCCCGAGAGATGAGAAAAATGTGTAGCTAGCGAGGGCAAGCACTTTGAATAAATTTGTTTTTGCTTTCTATGAAAAAAAAAAATGTGTTTTTTTGACTTAAAAATAGCGGATTTAAGCTTATACACGTGGTGAGTTTCATACCTTGTCGGCCATACCTCGTATAAGAATTTTTCTTAAATTTTAATTATCAAATTTATGCACGTGTATATGTTTTTTCTTTTAGCGTAAATAACATAAAATTTCATAAATCATTTATAGTTTGTATAAAGGATAATTATTTAGTAGCTCAACTTTAGATCTTAAATCAGTAACGATCAGATATTATGTTACTAAACGAATTAAATATAATAGAAAGGACCACATCGACCTTTTAGTATCGAAATTTTATCAATTCGGTCAATTATTCTATAAGATAAGATAATATTGTTATTTTGTTAGGTGATAAAAATTGTTATCGTAAATTGCGGAATAATTGTGTAAAAAAATTGTAGTTCTCCGAAAAATCATATGCTTTATTTACTGATAAGTAGAATTTTAAAAGCACCCAAGACTCTTAAAAATTATCTTACATAATGTAATTTGTACTTTTAAAATAACATGAAATATTTTCAACAATATAGTATAATTTTTTTGGATGAGGAATTAAAATTTCCCAAAAAAGGGAAAAAATATACGGTATGTTTAGGGTGTGGTTAATAGTTACATTTAGCACACGAATGCTTTTTCGCGTAGAATTTCCTTTTCTAAATTTTGTTTTTTTTATTGTTGGAAAAAGCGTTCTTTTCCATTTTACTATAGTTTGCGATTTTATCAAACGTAGAACTACCATATAACGCATAAAAATATTAAAGTCCAGGAAGATTAATTTGATGTTGTTTGAGTATTCGAGAGAATATTAAATTTAGTCGTAATACGATTTAATTATGTATAATTCAAAGAATACGTGTACAAATAACTGAAAATATTCCCAAAACACATACCTAAGTACAAACAAACATATAATAGAAATGGATCCTTCGATGTACTAGGATATAAGTTAGAGCATATAAAACAATATATGGTATTAGTGAGTAGTAGTAGTCTTTACATACTTTTGTAAACTATTGGTGGCAAAGAAACGTTAAATTTCCTTCATTTTACGTGCCATTCTATCATTTCGTTTTCATTTTCATTTTATTGTTAATCACGCTAACTAAAAATACATTATGAACTGTTGGTTGCATGAAAATTGCGTGTATATATAATATCGAGTTGAAAAATGGTCACATATGAAAATATTATGAAGGTTGAAAGTTTTCATAGCCCATTTTTCTAATATTAAGCCTATTCTAACCAACCTCCCGCCCCCTCTCTACCATTAGACCAAACTACCATCTAAATATTCGACAAAATTCTCCTTAACTAATTACACAATATAAAAATCGATTTTTTTTGTACTTTATTTAGATTTCGATAATATCGACTAGATGAAAATATAACCGGAAAAGTTAAGTATAGCCATTATTATGAGAAATTTGCATTTCATAGTTTTCTAATGATGAATGTTAAATCTTTATTTTATTTTTCAAGTTGTTCTGTGTTTTTTTTAGCCTATTCGTTTTGAAGAAAATTTTATATCTTATATAATAAATCATATCTTGAAAGGAATGAGAAGGGGGTGGGGGCTGGAATATGAAAAAACAAAAACGGAATTAAAATGTGAAGTATTATAATTATAGAGAAATTTTATAGAAAATAGCATTTTTATTACAAATGAACATTTTAATATTCTTATTTTCTTAAATCATAAAAATTCAAATAGAAAATAATAGTAAAGGTTAAGATTTTTATTTAGAAATACGATGAGTAGATAATGTTTTATATTAGAAATTTCCAAAAAAAAAGAACAATAATAAAAGTGTAGTAAAAAATTATTTATAATGAAATTCTTTAAGCAATCATAAATAGTTGGATTTTTATTTGAAATTAGATGTGACTTTCATAAATATTGCATGTTCAAATCATAAGTTTCACATAAATATTTAATATATTAAAAATTTTCCGAAATTCACCAGTAGATGGCAAAATTTTACAAATATTTTTAGGTTATTATGTTGGTAAAACTGTTAAATGTCAAATTGGACGGCCATGTTATTTTTATTTTGACAGTTGTTGCCATCGATTGCTTTAATCGTAATTTTTAAAATAAAAAATTTGAAATCAGAGAATTCTTTTTTTATTTGCGCTGAACATTTTCCAAAGCTATAAAATTATAGTTAAATAGTGTATTCGGATATTCATCCCCTACATTTTGCACCGATAGTTTTTGGGTTTCCATATTCAGACGCGTCAAAACACAAACAACTGAGACCAGGTTCATTACAACCAAAAAAACGGCTAACCTTTGATTAAAGAATACCTGGATGGGCCCTTACCGTATACACGCAATTTTGTGTACAAATTATTTCGAAGCGGCGAGAACTGGCAATTATTAGATATTTTTGTGTAGATGTTTTTATGTAGACAAGACACCCACTGCCATCTAGTTTTCGTAATAGAAATTTATTGAATTGCAAAAGCATAATTTATATTCATTTTAATTCACTAATTACAAACAAAAATACAATTTAAATACAACAACAGGCAATTTTGGTTTTTTGTACAATCTTTTGATACGAAATTGAATTCTATTTTAGATTTATTATTCATTTCGTAAATATCAATCAAATATAAAGCGCCTCAATTTTGTAGACTTTCGGAGAGTTTTAAAACGCGCTATTCTCCATGAAAGTGGTAACATACCGAAATAATTAGATATTTTTATTATTTTTCAAGTTGTTGTTTTTGCGGTTTGGAAAGTGTTCGTAAAAGTGTTATTTTCATCTCTTTAGAAGTATTTACGGAAAAGTAAGTATTTATACATATAGTTATATTATTAATAAAATTTAACACGAAATTTCGATTTCAGAAAATGAAGTGTTTTGTGAAAAATTGTTTTTCGTACGATGAAATGAGGAAGCCGGGAATTTCTTCCTTTCGGTAAGTTAACATCTTTATTTTTATTAAAGAAAATAACAAAAATTTAGTTTGTGAAGTACCTAAATGGCTTTTAGTAATATGTTTTGTGTAAAAAGTGGTTAAAAAGTGAAAATTTCGGCTGTCAATAAATGTAAACAAATGCGATTTTGACAGTTCAATATTTATTGGAAAATAGTTCAGTGCCGGTGTACGTAAAGTGTCTGTAAGAAAATTTAAGGGAACGAATTTTTCAGTCTGTTTTTCATCGCTGTTTTCATTGTGTTAAAATAAATAAAGTATATTCGTTAGGCTTATTATTTAAATAAATTTTTTGCATTCGTGCTTTTGCTTACTTTATCAGATCATTTTCTAATGCATTTACTAAATAATATTGTTGTCATTTTTTTTAGAATATTAGTTATTAATTATTAAGGTACATTAAATTTTTCATCTTGTAATTTTCTTTTAAAGCATTTTCTTTAATGTTGTATACGATTAACTTCTAAAAAAATTCGTTTAATTTTGTATATGATTAACTTTTTATTGTGCACATAATTGTTTTCATATAATAAAATAACTTGCAATTTATATTTTTATATACTCTTCCCCAATTTATAATTATGTTTTAATAAATAATATATAGTGAAATAAAAAAATAAATAATATTTTAAAATAGAATACTGTGTTTAATTGCATATTTACAAAACTAATTCCATCAAACAACTAGACCCGCAATATTCAAAAAACTGCTTCTTTACGCATAAATGACATCACATATGAAAATGGTTTTAAACGAACCGCTTCAATTGCATACTGAACTTTTAAATTGGCCCCCAATGTTTTACGCCGTTTCTGTTGTATTGCATGTGTGTGCGTTCTATGAATGTATTGCCAACAAAATTTGGACAGAATTTTTGTGCAGAGGCCTATCCAGTTCTTCTTTAATCTAAGCGTGTAACAGACAAGATATCGTTGATAAAGCATAAGACATGGTACGTTCGTCAATCCGTCGAATAAACTAGCGGGAAATTCAAGAAGCTTAAGGCATCTCATATGAATGGATGCTTCACGATTAATTGAGTTTGAAAAAGCATAACAAAAACGCATTCGATTTGTGCGTTCAAACATCAGTAAATTATTTGGAAATTTATATAAAAACGAAAGGATTTTAAAAGTCCTTTAATTATGGTTGATAATATTTAGAGTTATCCCCAAAAAGTGGGATGAAAGCAGTGCATAGGCATTAAGAAAACGCAGACCATTTTATCCACTGGAAAGGTGATGGCATTATTTTTTTTTGGATAAAAAGGAATGATCCCCAATGACTACTGTCTAATATTATGAAAAGTTTTTGAATAATTTAAGAAGAGGCGGCCGAGGATAGTGACAAAACTTTGTTATTCCAGCATACTACAATTAAGTGGCCCAAATCGTTCAACATCCGCCATATTTATTTGATTTGGCTCCATCGGACTATCACGTATGCCGGAAACTTGAAACTATTTCAATCTGGAAAGAGATTCTCATCGAGATTATGGACTCTAAAAACAAGTTTTCTGAGGATCTAAGAAAGCCACTTCTGGGATAGGGATCAGAAAACTAAAGTAACGATGGATAAAGTTAATTAAGCTAATAATGGATAGAAGTAAAAAATAAACTATAATTTTAGTGGTTTTAACTGCCATTCCGGATCAAGGAAGCAGAGTAGAATGACAAAGATTTTGAGTGATAGGTACACGAAATTTATAATACATAATTTAAAATAGTTCAAGATGATTTACTTAACAAGCTTTTTTTTCAAATACTTTTCAAATATCAACTATTGATAAATAAAATGATTTTCATATATGATATAACGAAAATTCAGTCATTTGACACTTCAAAAGTCATTTGATATTTCAACGTTGTTTTGTATAATTCTTCAGTTATTCGCTATTCGTAATGAGAAGCTTTATTAAATTAAGGAAATACTGACTATAAGCAAATTTAATGCTAAGTCATCGATAAGAATTAAAAAATTTTGCATATGAAAAAGGTGAAGGCATTATTAATGAATATGATTTTAAATTGCCGTTCAATACCATAACCGATTTGTTATTATAAATTTTAGATATGGAAATTTTCCTCAATTAAGTAATTTTTATAATTGGTTTGCTATCGATAAATATAATTATCAAAATTATTATTTTTATCAAATTTCTATAAAATAAAAAAACTTATAAAAGATTATCTAAATTTCATTCTAATTGGATGTAAAATATATTCAAAAAGATTGATTTTATTTAAATGAAAGATATCGAATTTTTATAAATTTCTCAATTAATTGGCAATATATATTCACCAATTTTGGACTTTCTATTAATTTAAATGATAAATATCGAAGGAATTATTTTGTTTTTATATTTTTTGAAATATCATGAATTCACCTTAAGATTCGAATATATTTATTTTATATGACAATTTCGATTAGTGTTAATTATATCCTTGAGATGAATTGGAAATTGAAAATTCTTGGAAAAATTACATTTACACTAAAATTAAAAAACATTTGAATTTTTTATATAAATTATTTATCTGATAGAAGTCAGTTACGAATTTATTTAATATTTTATTATTTTTTTAAAGTTTTGTGTACATTTTATTTGAATTCTTAATATCGTTTTATATATATTTTTATGGGAAATTTTTTTTTAATACAATATTTCTATAAGTATCTACATGAAATTTTAGCTGAATTAGAAATCTAAATGAGCTTATTTTATAATCAAATTTAAAAGTGATTAATAATCGAATACTTGACTTAAGAGTAGCCTTGAAAAGAGGTTTTTTTGAAGTTTTTTTATCAATTAAAATGAATTAAGCTTTCTAATGTAATTTTTATTAAAGTATGGAGTATGCAATCTTTCAGAGCTTTTTAATATTTTCTATTTATAATAACTAAACTTTTTTTTTGTTAGCCGCAGATATAGTGGTATTGTAAAAAATTACCTTAAAATAGGCTGAGAAAAACATACTTGAAAAAATATTACCTAATTTTCAGAAATTTATTTAAAAATATAATTAAAAAAAAAATTTTGATAAAAGCTCATTTTACACTATAATAAATTGATCGATATTTTAAAATATTCAGTTTTCATTAGCAATAAAAAAAAATTATGCAAAATTGATTAAACAAAATCTTCAAAAACTCGTATCGACCAAAAAATTCAACACCAAATTAATAAAAAGGTGTCAGTTTCGTGGTTTGGAAAAAAAACACCCCAGCCCAGTTATTTGACAGATGTCAAAAGTATATATCAGCCAAGGTAGTTTTTGTATAGCTACATACAAAAGGTTTGTCATATTATAATAGACAAAAAGCTTGAAAATCAAAAGAAAAATAGTGACTAATTGGGTTGTGGTTTTTTGAACAAAATTTTCTTTAGCGGTAAAAATTACCATATGTGGGGCTCTGAAAATCCACAAGTGACTGTGAAGAAGCTATTATATTTGCGAAAAGCAACTCTCTGGTTTGCATTTTAGTCTTAAGGTGGTTTATTGGAAAAAATGTAGCCACAAACCACACAACATGACAAAATTCGGTTTTATTTTGCAAAAAATTTACAAACGCGCAATTTGAAAATTTATTAATGTCAATTAGCAACCAAGATCGTGCGTTTGAGACCGTTGGGCTATTTTGATGGGCCTCAAATTTTTGATTATTTAAAAATTAACAATTGCCAAACAATATCAGCCTGACATGTACGAAAAAAATCATCGAAAATTACTTCAAAATGATAAAGTGCTGCTATATTCAAAAAATATAGGCAATATATGGTAACTTAGTAAAAATTAGATCGAAATCTAAATTATAATTAAGATTTATGTAATTTTTCTTTCTGAATTATAGATGATGGGATGAGTTTTAAACTTTAGTTTTAAAATAAAAATAATTTTTCTATTGCACTCGGTAAACATGTGATTTAAATTTTACAATATAAGAAATAAAACAAACTAAGCAATTAAAAATTAACAATATGAATCTAAAATTAAGCTATGAACGAAAATATCTTTTTTTTTTTAAAAATCCCAAAGCAATAAATGTTTTAAATTTCATAATAAATTATTTAAAGAAAAAACGTTTTGTCAGCATTTAATAAACAAAAATGAAATTATTTTTAACTTACGTGTAAATAGAATTTTAGTGTAACATAAACAATTTACTTTATGTTATTGGAATTTATTTAATAGATGATATGATAGTTGAATAGACCAATAATAGTTGTAGTATTTATTCTAATATTTTAGTTTTTTTTGGAATCGGACATTTAGTATTTATTTTATATAGAAAAGTAAAGTTTAATTCTTTTTTGATATTCATCTACAAAAAAACTATTGTAGAACTTTGAGTAGACACAGTTTCTCTAAAATTATTGCTTAAGTAAATGCCAAAAATAATATATATGAAAAAAATTCAGAAAATTTTTTGTGCAACCAATGAAATTATCTTGTATGCTTTATAAATATATTTTTATAGTAATTTTATGTGGCATTTTCATTGTGCGTATCCGAATAAAATTATCGCTCATCAGTATCCATCCATGTTTGTCATCGGCACTAAATTTAAGCGCGCGACATTCTTCGAAATTTTCTTCATTAAAAAAAAAACCAAATTTTCCAAATCCCCCTCTTACATTTTTTTTTTGTTGACAGAAATTTGTTTTTGTATTCATTTTGAGAGGCAATTTTCCGTGATTTTCATCTTAAAATGTTCTGATTTTCTACTCATCACAAAAACATACCAGACAGAATGCCTGCCAGAAGCAACCATGGACATTCATAAATAATTTGTCTCAACTAACTACGAGTATCTAAAGTAACTATTCTTAAGTATCTAGTAGTAGTGGCTAGCTCTGAATGGGGGCTTTCAAGGCAGAGATTGAAATTTATTGCTCTCTAATTTATTATTATTGATAATTCAATAAAATTTGTTGCAATGAATTAATGGTGTACGACAGAAGTCGACAGTTTTTATGCCATAATTCCCAGCAAACTGGTGGTGGTGGGTTGTGGGTGATGTTGTCGTGTCTACATAACCTTCTACAAAATTATCTTATCTTACAATATAAAAATTGCGATCCATTCAAAATTTTGCATACGAAAACTACAAGTATCTTAAAAAAAATTTACTTTGTTTCGAGTTTAAAATTGAGAAAAGAAACTCCGCCAAATAAAAAAAAAAAAAATGGGTCCGTCGTTTCTTTCTTTAATTTTAAACTCATCATTTAAGTAAAAAATAAATGTCAAAAAGACAAAAAAAAATATTAAGATAACAAAGATAAAATTACTAGTAACTAAAATTAAAATTAAACAAAGTATACTTTTTATCTTCATATTCAAAAAGATAAAATGGAAGATAGCAAACAGAAAAGAAACGTAACTTTTTACATGTAATTCCGTACACTTTGAGCGTCAGCAGACATGAAAACGATGCGACGAATATGTTCAAGTCGTTAATTAGACAGCAAACACAGAGAATATAAGTTCATTTTTCAGCAAGTGAATTAGCAAAAGCTCTTTGGTTTAATTGCTCATTAATTAGCGGGTGTATATTATCAAAAAAAAAAAATTATATCTATATATACTTATATATATATGAAAGGGTGGGGGTGGCTTTCAGTATATTCTGTCAATACCATAGTACATACATTCAGATAAAATATTAAATTTATATGAAATTTTTCATGTATTCGTATTCAAGCAGAATTATTTCTTTTTCGAATCTAGTCTGTTTAATCAGAAATTATATATTTCGGAATAAACCTTGAGGAATAGATAAAGCTACGAGGGCAGTCCCAGAAGCACTCGAACCTAGCAAAGAAAACAAAAAAAAAATTGGGAAAAGATATCTATTCTTTTAGCTAGATAAACTATTCCCAGTGATGTTAAATAGCTTCAATATTGTGTTTATAGTAAGAACCATCGAGCTCCTCAAAATACCCCTTAACAGAAGACTCCACTTCGTTCCTGTATCTCAAATATGAAGTAATGATCCATGTTTCATTTATTGTCATGAATCGACGTAAAAACTCGGCTTTATTGCTGCGAAACATCGCCAAACACTTGATTGAAACATTCTCACGACGCTGTTTATGTTCCATTGTGAGCAAACGCGACACCCTTCTAGCACACAGCTTTCTCATATTCAAACTTTCAGCCAATATGCGATGTATAGCGCTTTTTGAAATGTTGCTATCTCACGAACTTTCAGTTGACGGTCATCCAATGCCATTTTGTCAATATTTTATGTTATAAACAAATGTGTAGACGCCCCCAAAGTAGAGTCGTTTTAACTCTACCACCCAACATTTTATTGTTATAAACGAAGGAGTAAACTCCTCCACTGTAGAGTCTAGATATTGGTGTAAAATGCAATTATTGTAAGAACACACTATTTTTTTCGATGTTTACAAATTCACTGAGATTGTTAACTATTAATGGCTGTCAAACAAATACTAAACAATGCAGCGTCATTGTTAAGTATTTGTTTGACAGTCATTCTAAGTAAACAAATACTAAGTAAACTTCAACTGAATCTTTTTATAGTTGGCACTTTCAACCAGAGTAATTTTTTCCAGTCTACAACAGCCAATTATACATCAGGTCGGTTACTTCTAGAACAAACCTGCTACCACCTTCTGGGTATGTTCTTACAAAAGAAAACTTAAAAGTACATTTATATGTTCGAAAGCTTTCAAATAAAACGTTATCCCATTTCCGCTTAGGAAAGTAAAATTTAAAAGAAAAAACAACCACTTTTTGTACGTAGAGCTAGACAAGAAAAAATCAAACAGCGTCAAATCGCACGATCTTGGAAGTCATTTGACATCATAAAACCTTGAAATTACGCCTTCTGAGAACATTTCCCGCGTTGTGTAGCTCAAGTTTAGACCAAACAAAGTTACTTATTATACAATAACTTTTTCACAGTCACTTGTGGATTTTCAAAGTCCCATGTTTTTTTTTTGTTTATTGACATATACAGTGAGCGAGGAATGAAGTAAATCAATTCAAAACGTAACCTTAAAATAAACAACTGTCACTCTAGATGACATATACATTTGACAGCTACCAAATAACAGAGCCATTAAAATATAAGTTGAGTCTAGTTGTCGACCGACGACTACGTCACTAACTGATTTTTAATTCAAGACCAGCTTCTTAAACAGATCACTTTATAAGAATTATTAATTTTATGAAACTTTCACATTCAGCTTATTGCAAAATAAATAATTTAAAATCGAAATTGAAACTAAATACTAAATAATCAAAAATGATATGACAAATAATTATGTGAGATTAAATATATTTTTTTTTTTGCTAAAGATTATTATTTACCTTGTAACAAGATGAATGGGCAAAAATTTGCCAAAAATGATACGCGAAGATCAAGTTTGATATAAATTAATTCGCGTTGTATTGTGTTTCAAGAAAATTAATATTGTACGATGGTTGGATGGATATAGTCGTACTCGTGTTCGGAGTGGAGTACATTGGACTACTTTTGAATATATTCATTTTCGTTAACATTCGAAAAGACCAAAAAGATTAATGTTATTGGATTTATTTTAACAAATAGATGTAATCCAGTTTCGCTTATGATAGATAGGTGGGATGGAATTTATTGGATTAAAAGTGATTAAGTTCCTTTCATTTCACTTTAATTCGATTTGATTAATTTCGATGTACTTATTTTGAGTTTGTACACACTCAAATACATAGTCTATTCTAATGATAACATAGAGGAAAAATATCTACCAATAAAGGCATGTTAGTTGGGTATAGAAAATAAATACATAACATAGATAGAGATATTTACAGCAAACGAATCAATATATAAAATGTCAATAGAGAGACTATCATCGAGGCCTCAGCTATGCGCCACTAAACAACACAGTCCGTCGTACTCTATGTTAGACCTTAGATAGATGTTTCCATCAAGAAGGGCTCAGGAGTATTCGGTTATTGGTGTAAATAAATTGTTAACAATTTTCTCACTAATTGTTGTATTTTCAGTCAACATATAATTCGAATAATAAATTCATCCACTCTACACGAGCATAGGAGTTTCGTTGAAATTAGGTGGCACTAATTACTAGTCGGTGTACTCGTATATCCACTTACCATCGATGAAAACGTACATATTTTATTTGGATTACTTTTGGATAGTTTTTTTTTGTTAAAATGTACACTCATACCAACAAAATTTATTTACTTATGTAACAATTTCTAATATAATTAAAATTGTTGTGAAGATTTCTTACATTTTTTTCAAAACCATTTTTTTCGAAAAACTTGAAAATATCTTTTTTTTTGGGTAATAAGGCTTTGCTTGTGGCTGCCATAAAAATTTTATGGTAAGAATTATATTCATGACTCATAACCTTTATTGATAATATTATTAAAATTTTGTAATCAAATAAAATTTTCTATTTGGAATAATTGTCGTTACTGCATTCACTACAAAAGTATACAAATTTCAAGGTGCGATTATTTTTTAAAAGTATATCTTTTCTTCGAAAAAAAAAAGAAGTTTAATTTATGTACAACGCAAATCATAATAATCCATACAGGAAAGCTTGGCGCTCCAAGAAAAGTTATAGATTTGCTTAATTTTCAATACGGACAGTTTTGATATATTACACCTTATACGAATTTGCATAATATTCTGTTGAAAGTTTATTTATTACAATAATTCAGTTGTTTTTTTTTTTTAAATTTATTTTTCTTTTTCAGTCATCAAGTAATATTAGTGCTAAAATGATAATTATAAATGTCACGACAATTAAAGATTATTTGATGATTACTTTGCCTTGAGGCTATATCGAACCTTGGAATATTTGCATAATAAGCACATAAGGGGTTAGTTGTTAGTTATCTATTTCGTGGTTTGGGAAGAACAGTCTTCTCAGTTCATAGTTATCACTTTACGAGCATATTTATTTGCTATAGGAAAATTGACGTAAATGGGGCTCTGTAACCAACAAGTACCTGTGTAACCCAGAAGTGACTGCGTAAAAGCCATTGTAAATGCAAAAAGTGACTGACTGGTAGAAAAGTGAAGCATATTTATTGGATGTAGTAAAATTGACATAAATGGGGCTCTATAATCCACAAATGACTGTGTAGAAGCCTTTGTAAATGCAAAAAGTGACTTACTGGTAGAAAAGTGAGGAATATTTATTTGATGTAGCAAAATTGACGTAAATGGGGCTCTGTAATCCACAAGTAACTGTGTAACCCAGAAGTGACTGCGTAGAAGTATACAGTTTGGTCCAAAGGTGTGAAAAAGAAGTTACTGTTACAGTCAATCCTGAGTGGTATAGCCGAATAAAACCCTTCTTTTTTTGCCTTGACCGTAAATAATATAATCCGGGGACTATGTGTGCTTTTAGCAAGACAGTACCTCAAGACACTGCAATTTTTGTTCTTGCTGCATGAAATATTCCCACAAAGAAAATTTCCAGATATGGTAATGTCAATTGGCATCAAAAATCCTGCGATTTGACACCGTTGGACTTTTTCTTGTAGGCTACGAGAAAGATTTTTCTGGTAGGGCTACGGAAACTATCCGTAAAAAAAAGAAAAAGTTACAAAAAGTTACGTTAAATTTATCGAATTCTGGAAGATGACATTTTATATTTTGTAAATTATAGAAAAGGTTTAAGCAATATTATAAAATAAAAAGTTTATAAAAAGCAGCTTTTTAAGCATGCTTAATTTAACTTAATATTTTGAAGCATAAATTGAATAACCATTTACTATCTGGCAATACTGGAGTAAAAGGTTCATTGGAACTTTTTTTTTATATTTCAAAATTATTTCATTAATTAGAATAAAGCCAAAGAAAAATATTATGCTAATAAAATAAAAGCAAAATCGTATATTGTTTTGGAAATTTTTAAAAAGCTTTTTTTTTGGTTAACACATATTACATTCGAATGACAATTGGTACCATTGGATTTTTTAAATTATTGTATAATAAATTAATTAAATACAACAGGTGAAAAATTATTAAATATTGCCACATAGAAATTGATTTGTTTAAAAATAATTCAATGATAATTGATAACGTACACTGGATGAAATTTTTAGGGCAAAGCAGATTCAGACATGATTTTTTAATATTATATTTTCTGCTGTAAAATGAATCGTATAAATTTGATAAAAGAGTGGGGGTTAGCATATTGAAAAATTATAATAAGCCTAAAATAGGATAAATCAGAGAAAATGTGGTCGACTAGAAGATGACAAAATTTGTCAAACACCACCTTTCGACCACAATTGCACAAGTATTCGAATTCAATTACTCACGGCCATTATTCGATTTGCATAAAATTATTGCTATAAAAGCGAATCGTACAACAGCGTTTCTAAAACTGCTTATGATAGTATCGTTATTTTTTGTTCCTCTTCCTTTTGGGCTTAATCTTATTTCACTTTATTTTAAATTTATATTTTATTAATGAAATGATTTTGCAATTTAATTTTGCGACAGGTGACACATCAGGTAATTTATTAAATTGTATGCCGCTGTTGTTCTCATTTTTTTTCTTCTATTCTTTTCATTTTCTATTTTTGCATCATAAACGGAAATTTATACCATTCTGTAACGATTCAATTTAATGCGACTTTTTTTTAAATTATAACAAAATTTATACGCCCAAAAAAAATAAAAATAGCATTAGACTAAAGAGAGATAAATTCATGTATAGCAGATATTAAGGGATGATGGTGATGGTAATGTTAAGATGGCCGGGTTGGGAAAATTTGAATTTTTCTTATTAATTTTTAATATATTTTTTTCCAAATTGTTTTTGCAATAATTTGCTATAAAATTGAACTAATCTAGAGAAAGAAAAATACTATTCATATTTAACTGAAATTTGTTTGCAGATGTTACGGATTTTCTACACGTTCTTAGAAATAAGGATGCTAAGAAGATAGGGAAAATATGCGATAGTATAGATATTATTATACCAATTTTTATAAATAGATAAATATTTTTATACTTGTCAGCATATCCATATTATATTATAAAATCAGTTGCATTATTTTCCTGGAATTTAGCTATTAAGTAATTGGTATTTTTTGGAAGAAAGTAACAACTTCCTTTGAGAACTGAATAGGCCCAAATTAATTTCAACCTATACTTAATCAAGGAAAATATACCCTTTTCGAAAAATATTCTTGGAGTTTTTTCCTTTTTTGCTTAGAAAAGTCCCGATTTATTTGGAAATTCTTTTATAGCAAAAAAAAAAAATATTCTCATTTGTCCAATTCAAGTGGATTTTTATTATATTTAATTGGTGAATATTTGAACATAGGCCAATTTGCTTTATTTTTTCACATCCATTTTATTATAAATCCCGATGATGACCAGACAAAAAAAAATTGGAGTTCAATTGGCGTTTTAAATTTCTATGCCTTTTTGCAAAGTATGTATATAGAATGGGGTTAGTTTGATAGGGAAACAATCCCGGATTCTATAGGAAAAGGTCGAAAAAAATTCAATAAAGAGGCACATTTAGTCATTTCTACCAGACAGCCTATACCAAAATGACGGCTAGAGTGGTGAAAATGCTGGCAGCTATGATTTACAAAATGAATAGGTCGCGCATTCATCAAATCACAGCTGCTGAAATCAACCGGGTTTCTATAATACAATGTTTGTCAGTTTCACCCTGAAATCTATGAAAACCACTAACCAACCAACCACCAGCCAGCCATCTATGCCTGCCATGAATCCGGTGATTCTATTCAAATTCTGCTTTTAGGCTTTTATTGAACAAAAACCAGTGCTATTCATGAAAATTCTACGTAACCCAGACTATATTCTTAAATACGACCATAGATTTAGATTTTTCATCGAATGCTACAATATTCAGCAGATAGATTCGAAGGTGGATCTTATTCACTCTTTTCATATTGTGCGAAAATGTCGGGGGTAGTAGTTTTGAAGGGTAGCTAGTCTCATTCCATTTTCAGCACTTGTCATCGCTCATATTCCAGCTCATACATCATAGCGTTTAGTACTTTTGTTCAAATAGATATCCACTAAAGTATGCACGTGATTGTACACTATGGCGAACGGATAAAAGCCAAAATTTTATATAATATGATTAATGGCTTTTAGGAAAGAAAAGTTGTCGATTCTTCGTAGTATTATTCATCTGAACTCTCATATGAAAGCACCTGTGATATTCTTCCGTTTTAAAACTGATAAACTTATTCAAAGCAAATACTATTCAATTAATTTATGTTCTTTTAAAAGTTAAGCAGCAAGTTTTCTTTTTCTAATATGAAAAATATTTTTTAAATAATTTTGTCATTTTAAAGAAGTCGACTACAATTGGTTGAAAAGAAAAAGCTTTCCACGAGCTTTCTACGAATATATATTCGGAAAATTATAGTTATTTGAAAAAAAATTAATTCCTTTCTCAAATGAGCTAGGATCACATAAACTTTTTGAAGAAAATTTCTATTCTGAATTTTTTGAAAAGAAGCAAATAGATAGAAACATGTAAATTGGATGATAACGAATGTTTTGTAGTAAAGGTAAAAATTACAGTTTTCGTAATAAAATCACAATATTAAAAAACTCTCTTTTATAGTTAACATTCAAGTGCAATGTATGGTTTGGCGACCGCCCAAGTTATTTTCCGCTGATTCTCCCCCCCCCCCCCCCCTTTTTTCCCGTCTTACAGTAAATATTAGAAAGTAAGTAATAGAATTTTTTTCTCTCTATTGTACAAGTTGTGGAAATTTTTAGGCGATTATTTTCACAGAACCTTTGTGCAAAGTAATGGAGGTTGACACTTGTCAACTGTTCTTAAGAGGTTTCAGGTGACAGATTTACATAAGCACAACAATAACTGAAGTGGTTTTTTGTTCAGATTCTTAAACTTTTTCCATTTCTTAGTTATTTTTTTTCTACATTTTTCGATTTATTTGTGAACTTCCCATTCAGCTATTCATTAGCACAAAAACGAAATGAACAAAATAGCCATCATACCATTACTATTTCGAATGTATAAAATTTCTTCTAAGAAGCACGTATTGAAGATGATGAAAATAATTCTTTTAGACCATAAACTTTAAGATTCAACTATGCTGATTAGTTTCCAAATATAAATTGGTAAGCGAAACGAGAGAAATTTATTTTTGGTTCGTCGCAGCAATAAAAAAATGGTCTCCGTTTTGGTTGCCAAATAATCAATGGCTTTTAATCTGATCTATTTTGATGATGCTGTGCTAAGCATCGATTTAGTGCCACTGTTGGAAGCTGGTCAAGATCAATGGTCTCTCGAAAATGAAGGTTAAAATGAAAACTACTAGTCAACTGGTTTTACTGGAATACTCGTTGATTTTTATAAGTTTTTATATATCAGTAGTTAAATAGGTTTGTAATAATTTTCTGCTTCTCTTAGTTTTTGTATTCCAATTTTGTAATTTATTTATTTTACATTTTTTTTTAAATTAATTTTGTTTAATTAATTTATAACCTTTTCAATTGACAGTTGCCTAATATATATATCAATTAAGGTAACAATTATTTAGAACAAGGTTTGTCATTTTATACTACAAATCTTTAAACTATAAAATAGGGTGTAAAAATTATTAAAAAAATTATATATAAAAACGCTTGATTCTGCTGTAGCTACGTTTCGCGCTTTAAGAGTGCCGCAAATAAGCAAAATTGTCGTTAATTGGGCTAAGAACTATAAAGAAGCTATTGTATCTGCGAAAGTGGAGTGGATTTTGGTCTGAAGATGACAATGGGCCATATTTCCTTGAAAATTAAGAAGGAGAAAAAGTTACAGTTCATTTTAAAAAAAAAAACTAAACTTATAAAACAATGAAAAATATCATATTTACGTATTTTATCGCCAAAGTTTAGATTATTTAAAAGTCAATTAATGACCAAATTAAAGGCCGAAATATTCGAATAAATTATTAAAAAAGAATTAAGCCCTACAAGAAGACTACTATCGTCTATTTAAATGGCTAGGATCAAACAAGATAATGGACAAAAAAAAGCTTTATCAAAATTGGAATTTAAAGTATTTTTCATATTAGTTTACTCTGCAAATCACAAATCGGTTAACCCTTAACGTGGGGAAGGATGCGACAATTTATACGATTTTGTGATTGATTTTATTCTTAATATAATAATAAACGAATTAAATAATATAAAACTTTGTTCAATTTGATATTATCTAATATCTATTTACATTATGTTTCCTCTAATACCTAAATTGGCAAGATTCTATTCTCAAAATCAGTTTTATTTAATTTCCAAATTACAAAGTTTTTCTTAAATTAATAAAAGAAAGTTTTTGTAAAAATTACATTTTTTTTTTTGGCTGTCTACAAATTTTAACATTTATTTCCCTATCTTATACACAATAACAGGAAAGAAGAAATTAAAAAAAAAAAACTCCCCCGATTTGTTATTCAATTTTATTTTGTATAATTTTATTCTTCATTTAATAAACATTCCCTAAGAAATTGTATAGAACATTACATCCAAAATGTGAGAAATTACAAAAATACGAAAATAATTGCTAGTCATTGCGTGCATCATGGTTTTACTTATATATCCCTTTTGAAGGATTTTATATATGAGGTAGCAAGGTATAAAAAAAAAACCATTTACGAGCCGAACCGGCCATTTTCAGTTCTATTCTTCAAATTCTTATATTTAATTTCATTTCACCACTGGCAGTTGGTCCTTTTTCATATATACTCAACTACCATAATGACTTCTTACATTGCCATCCTGATTTACAGTTCGTCCTTCCTAGCAATAGAAGAGCAGTTAGCTATGTGTCGACAAAAAAAAAATACACGTTGAGTCTAGGTAGGCAAAAGGACCAAAAAGGACCGGTTTAGAAATCTAAATGAATTATTTCTGGCCAAATGCCTACACATGTGGTGTATTTTATACATTCAAGTGACTATAATGTGGATAAATAAAGACGTAAAAGGACGAGAAGATGGATAATGTGTATGTATCCTGTATATGATTATATGAAAATAGCACTAGGTGTATATGAGAGGAAGAAATTTATTTTGATTACATATGGGTAAAAATAGATTTTTATTCTTTATTCACTGGAAGTATTTATTTTCATTTTCAACAGGATAAATACTCGTACTGGTACGACCTATCAGTTTGTATGTAGAAGAAAAAAGGAAAAGAAAAAAAAATCCTTCCAAATAAATGTTTGGAAGGCTGCAATTATGATTTGATTGCCTCTCAGCGTGAGTTAAGTGAAGTAAGCACTTCAGAAACAGAAAATTTTTGCAATTTTACACAATACAAGCGCAAACATGGATGAATTTTTTGAATTTCAGAATTTTTGAATAGTTTAATAAAGTGTAAAAGCGTAAATTTTAAGGGTTTTTTTTTAAAATCCTCTAAGAAAATTCTTGAAATATTACATTTTATTGATTTATATAGTTCGTAAAATTTTTTTTAAATAAGAGTATTTTTTAGATATGTATTTATTAGCTATAATTAGAATGACAAAAATATCATAATTAATTTGGAAAGACAATTATTATTTTACACAAAAAAAAACTTCTCCTATATTTTGGTTAATTAATTTTACTATTTATTAGTATTCATTTTTTTTTTATTAAAATAGATTTTAATTTTAGAAAAATTCTATATTATTTACTTCTATAGGTCCTAAAAAGCATACTTTAAATGAATTATTAATAGCCCAAAAGGGCTACCAATTAAAAGTTCAAAGTTTCCAAGGAAAAATAATCGAAAAATTCAAAGTTTTTAAATTTGATATAAATTTTATTAAAAATTATATATAGATAAAAAAAATTTGCAAATAATAAACGCACCTTAGTATACCTTCTGTAACAGTTGTCCGCCATTATCCCATTTTGATATTTTGTATATTTTCAACAAAAAAAAAAAAAGTTGCAATATCCTTTCGCAATGTTGTTAAGTCGAATTAATATATCAAACACTATTTATTTATTTTTTCTTTAAAAATTATTTTTTCATAAATGTAAGGATTTTTTTTTTCATGTATGTATTTAATATTTTTCTAATGATTTTAATTTATTTTTTTTTCTTAAAGAAAAAGGTTAAAATGTTTTTTAAAAATAAATTTAATTAATAAATTTGCAATTCAAAATTATATTGATGAGAAAATAAAAAAAAAATATTCGAAAAAAGCTCAAATTTACACCGTTGTTTACACACTTTGTTTTTGACTAATATTTAAAATATGTCTTTTACTTGTTTGTTTTTAATATGCAACTTTACTAAATTATGTCAAATTTATTAAAATTTTGCATTCTGTAAAAAAATATAATTTAAAAAATATTAACTTTTTTTTGTTCTATAGGAAATAAATTTTCTAATAAAAAAATTAGTAACAAGAAAAACAGGAATTTTAAAATTTAATTTTGCTTCTTAAAAGTTATAACAGGAAATATTGTTTGTTTAAAGAAAAAAATTAATGTTTATGTATTTGAGTTATTTAAAAAAAAAAAATACACATATGAACACACACTGTTTAAAAGCGTTTATACAAGGAGTATGCCATTAAATACTGACTCGCATTTGAATTAATTCATGTGCTTAAAAATGATTAGTTGCACTGTGATTTTTTTAAAGGTCTTTACCATTTGAATAAGGTTTTTTTTTGGAAGAAAGAAAGAACGTTATAGGTTGACATTTACCCAATATCACTTTATTTATCAATTACTAGAGCATATGTCATAATTTGCTAATTTTTTTGATACTCGTAAGCTTCACATTTCTTGTTTACATACCACTTTTTAAACAAACAACCCCTTCTATGAATATCCTTTTATGTTGACATTAACGTTTACTAATTTTTTTAGGTTTGAAAAGACCTATTCACAAAATAGATGACTTTTAATTGATATAATCAAACTAAATTTAAATAAAAAGGAAAAGAAAAATTAAGACTTTTAGGAAATTTTTATACTTTAAATCCATATAGTATATTTTATATTATTACTATTCTATAAATGTACTTATATTATTTATTTGCAATTAATTAGAAAATCGTTATTTATTTATTTCTATTATTGTTATTACTTTCAATCATCGATAAGAAAATGCCCCCCACATTTGACTTGAACTTTTTATATTGTAAATATTTGCTATTTAGACACTATTTTTATGAATGATGCGATAATTTTGTATATTAGAAATTCTTTTAATATTATAAGTTTGATTAAAATCAATTTTTCTAGCAACGACGTTAAAGTACTACTGATAACGTATTGAAATTAACTAATAGATTACAAAAGCGTCTGCACAAATTATATATTAATCATTATTTAGTTTGTGAAACTTTTTGCTAATATTAAATATTTATCATAGGAAAAAAAATAAATACTTTACTTTTGCCGATGTGTTTATGTTTTAGTTTTAAAAAAAAAACTATTATTTTTAAAAAAAAAAAAACTATTTATCTACGGGCACTGCACTAATCGATCGATGGGAAGAAATGCGCCCTCATCCATCATAAACCCGGCCTCGGCTCGGTAAAAATTTCTTTCTGAAAATTTATTCACAAAACACTTGAAAGTCTTAAAAGGGCACAACGAACGGCGGCAAAATAGCGCACTTTGTCCGTGCGCTTCGAAGTCAAATCAACGTCTGATTGCGTACCCAGCAAATGGTCGGGTCGGCATAGTAGAGTAAGCGAGAGCGGCCGACCATAGCGGAGAACAGCCGGCCGTGGAACGCATGTTCGGACCCGAATTGAACTGTGGTGCGAGCAGGACAAATCGGCATTGGGTGTGTGTAGCTGCTTCAAAATGCGATCGCGCGTGTTCGATGATGGAGAAATTATTCTCTTCAACTTTCCCCTAGCCCGTACGATGTTGCCAAAAATCAGATTACGGTCGTCGGTCAACGGTGCAGAGAACCAAATAAGATGACGGCAGAATCCAATAACAAAGGGCACAGAATCGATAAGCGTGACGGGTAAGAGACAACTAGCGGGTCTTAAATAAAGATGGAGCGACAAAATCAGACTCTCCCGATTTGCATACGTGTTCTCTCTTCGAACTGTTTGGATGCTTCTCCGACATTGTTAGTAGAATAATAAGTCAGCTACACTTGAGTCATCTGACGGGAAACATTATAGTTCACGTAAAGGGGAACACCTCAGACCAATTGAATACGAATTTAATGTCTTCACCTTATCTACACGGCTGTTGTTGCCAAATTTTCCCAATAGTACCATCAGCAACACAATTGTTTAGCGCATACTCAATGCTGACTAAATATTGTTCATTGTAAAATTATTGTTGATAAGGTAAATAATGTTTACAATTATTACACAAAATGTTTATACGGTATATTATGTTTAGAAACATGGTACAAATGTTGATAAGCTAACAACTCTGATATTTAAGAAATTTTCCCAAATAGTACTTATAAAAAAAAGTAAAAATTAAGAAAAAAAAGTAACACACTTAATATTAAATAATTTTTTGTATAAAAATAATTTCAATTTAGTCAAAATTTTTAGAATTATAAATTTTTGTAGGTAAGAGAGTTTTAAGCTATTATCCAATTAGCGCTTCGGAAAGAAAAGTTAACTGTAAAATATTTAACGTATTTATTTTGATTAAATTTTATTTTGTAGTATTTAATAAATGATGCCATTATATATATAGAATGTAAAAAATTTTAATTGACTGCCGCCACTAGAAATTTTGCAGTACATAAACTTTTTGAAATAAACTTTGATGAATTTTACGTATATGGTATTTCGGTCTGTAATTTGTTCGAAAAATCATCACCTAAGCAGGGTATTCTGTGCGTCTTCTTCAAACAATTTTTAAATAAGACCTTTCAAATATCTAATAAAACCAATTTTGGTAATAAGCAATTGAATTTATTGCATTAAATAATGCAAACAAGAATTTGGCTTTTATTTTATTTCCTATTATTTTTGATATCTACTATTATAAAAATAGAGAAAAAAAACCTTGTCAATTAAGAAAATGTAAATTTATTTCTACAATAAAATTATAAAAAAATACCAATATTCTTATGATTATAAAGAAAATATACAATAATTTATTTAAATATAATTGCCTATAAAATATACACCATTCGCTAGAGAACTTACAAAATGGATATTCCAAATTGTTAAAGGATGGAGAAAAAAAAATAATAACAAAACAAAAATAATCAAAACAGGAAAAGAATTATATTCAATCAAGTTTCGATGGTTTATTGCTAATTCTTGTAATTTTATTATTTCCGGCAAGGAAAAAAGGGTTAAAACAGCCCCCCCAGTTTACGTGGGCAAGAGCTTAAACAAAAGAACAATAATTTCTAGTTACTTTATTTTATCTCAGTGGTTCTATTTTTTATTTTGGTTCTACGAAGAGAAAATAATTTGTATATGGAAAAGGAAAAACACTCAATTACTTTAATGTCCTTTTTTCACGAAATCGAATAATGTCACAAATTAAAAGAGGGGTACTACTTCTCTTTAAAATGTCGACTCCTGAAATATTATATATTCTTAATATTAGTGAAAGGGTTGAAAAGAAAAACAGAAATTTCCATGAAAACGCCCATTCCCTTCGGTTCATTTACTTCAAATTTTATATTGTATTATTTTTTGCTTTTTCCTATATTTGATCGTTGTTCGATTTGAATTTCTATAAACATTTTAAGGAAGTTTACTAAATATTTCCGGTAAGGGTGTTTACTAGAATGAATTTTAATTGATATTATATAGAAGTTTGGTTATAGAAGAAATACCAAAAATAGTTTAAAAATATTTAGTTATTATTATTAATTAAAAAAAAAAAATTAATTAATATTATTAATTGAAAAGAATTATTGAAGAAAAAAAGAATTAATAAAATTACTGAAAATTTATCACAATTTTATTTTAATATATTAATTATTATTCTTACTATGAAATTTAAAACAAACAAAAATATATATACACATAGCTTTGATGATCAAAAACCAAAAAAAGGTAACTATTAAAAGTGAAAATTGTGCAGAGTTTTTAGAATTTGTATTAATTTTTCCTAAAATTAGAATTAATTGGCATAAACCCTATAACATTGTTGAGAATTATTCACAAAATAATTTTGGTTGAAATTGGGGTTTTTAAAAGGTCGGATGACATCACTTTTCAGGTCCGTTCTGTTTAAAATCACTTTTATCAGTTCATTTAACTTGTATAGACTGAAATTGTGTAAAGTATGGAATATGGGAAGGACCCGTTATACAATTTAAATATATACGGTTACTAAGCAACTATAAAAAAAGGCAAAAATATAACAGAAAAACTTGAGGACTAAGTTAGGGTTTAGCTTCCTTTTTTTTTTTTAGTTCTCCTTCTGCTTAAAGAGTGCTTTTCGACTAATTATTCGTCATCTAAGTTACGTTGAAAATTCATGAAAGCAAAACACATTAATATTCATATTTAGCCTCGAAGAAAATTGTGGTTTCCTGGTTTTGATTCATTCAACTATACTAAAAAACTCTAGCTAGCTCCATTCTAGAGATCCTTTTATATTTTAAACTTTCACTAGCACTGAAACTGAATCCTTCCATCTCTTCAGTTGACATGGCACATCAGTTCCAATTAAAAACGGATAGGCAAAGAGAGAGTAGAAGGAACAAAACGAACGAGAAAGTAATTTTCATAAAACGGCATTTTTCCAACCGAAAAAAGGATCCCAAAATGGTAATCTGTTATTTCTAATGTGACTCAGCCTCTTTGCTCCAACATCAGACCATCGATGTGAACGGAACTATGAATCGCATCTATGCTCATCTGGTTGTTGAGATTGTCCAGCTGAAGAATGTACTACATACCTTTAGATTGTGTAATTTCTAGCCTTACTACCAGATTAAAAACATTTTGTCCATTACAAAATATTAAGCTTGTCATTGTTAGTCGAATGGAAGCAGGATATAGGAAAATTAGAAAATGCGCTTAATAGAATAGTGAACTGAAAAGTACACAATAGGAATGGAAATATGTCCAAAATGGAAAAATATCCTAGATATTAAGAAAGGTTATGCCAGAACCATATCCAAATAATATTTAAGATGTCATTATTTTTTCAGTTAGAAAAGGATTTCTAAAAATGTGCTACTATTTAAATGGATACTCCTAATAGCCTTTATAATTTATAAGTTGAATTCGAATGCAGATGGAAGGATAGAAAAAAAATCTACATTTTAAAAATTAATACTTTTAATAACTGACATTCAAATATAGAAGAATAGGGAAAAATGATAATATTTTTTCTTTTCCTCAAAAAGGGGATAAAATAGATACAAATATCTAGGAAAAAATTCCTCTATCCGAAAGGGAAGTCAATTTTATTTTGAATAGTTTGTGTTTGAAAAGTATATTGCAGCAGTAGACTCTATTGCAAAATTGTTAGTGGAATCCTTCAGAATGACTATTAGGGAAAAAATTTACCAAATAAAAACGAGGGGTACTCGTGCATTGGTAGTTTTATAGCAGGTATGGCTAGTTCTTCACTATACCTAATATCATAAGGGATAAACACAGCGGGTAGCTTTATATGCCATTGAAGAACATAAGCATATTGGTTGAAATATTTTCTACTATTTTGCTGTTGTTATTCATTCTATTTTGCAAACTCATAATAAAAATATGAATAAATAAAAATTGTCTTTTTACATTACGACACTAACCAATCATAGATGTTATATGGAATATGTTTTCTGAAAAGCTCAAATGCCAATGAATATGGACAACTGCCATTATTTTTCCTCCGTTTTTTTTTCTTCATAATTCTGCATACGATTGAATAATAAAAATGGGAAAAAGGATAATTTTTTGTTATTAGATTTAAAAAAAAAAACTAAATTTTCTTCTAAATTTTTGTTGTTGCTAAATTACATTCTTCAAATTAAAATATATAAAAAAAAATATGTTTGCATGAGTATTATCTGTTGTGTATAGGATTTTGATATCATATGCATATTTATATTTATATAGACAATATTATACCATTAGATGTTTGGGTGGATGGTATATTCGAAGTACTAACGCAGCTTGGAATTTTTCTATCAACTACCTCGGAGAGATTTCGTTGAATAGCGTTTTTTTTTTCTTATATATATATGAAATCGTATTGTTGGCATTTTATATATTTTATTTCGCTATTTACCATCTAACTTGAATTTTATATTTATATATATACGAGTATATATATATATATATATATATAGAAAGAAGGATGGTTTTTTTCTCATAGATATTTAACATGTTTATGTAGGCAATCGGTATCTTTGGTACAGAATTGTATAAAAATATTTTGTATCCTGTAGGCAAAAGAGGAATAAAATTAAACAAAATAAAAATACACTCTTATTATATCTATACACTTTTATATGGAAATAGATATGAGTATATTTTATATATTGTAAATATAATGAAAATATGGACTCTCTGGTATGGTGAAGATGGTGAAATTGGAAATGCGAGTATGAAGTAGAATAATGTAGAATGAAAAAAATATTGGAGATGGGAATAAAAACATATGAAAATGTTGAACATTCATTCAATCGGATCAAAAACAAAAATGAAATAAACATGAGATTTCATAAAAATTTTATGATTTACAACAAACGAAAATAAAAACAACAGAAAATATGGCAACAATAAATGGGCTAGCCGCCTAGAGTAACCGTAGCAATAGAGAAGTATAGTTGGTGTACACAGAGTCAATAATAAAAAATACGAGAAAATAAAATAATAGAGAAGAATTCATCATAGATAATATAATACGAGCACTAATATTTAATAGAGAATATAGTGGGTGGTGGAGGATTTATGAAATCATCCGCAAAATGAATCCTGGTATCCTTAAAAGAGTTTTAAAAAATCAAAATCATAACAACCGAACGAACATTTTAAAAACAAACCGAGTGTATATACAAACGAAAAGTTTATAAAAATATAATCCTAGGCAACGTAAATTTATAATTTAGAATTATTATTGGGAGCAAGCTGAAGGTTTTTTTTTTTTTTTTTAAATAGCAAGGATGATTAAGGCGATGTTTATTAAATTTGCTTTATTGATCAGATATTAAGCGAATCAGTGTTGAGGTAAAAAAAAAAAAAATTCTTAGCCCCAATGGAAATGTGGATGGCAACAAAAAAAGGAAAAAAAAACAAAGAATGGAAAACTGAATAATAACAAATTATCTCACTTTAGTATAGGATAGATATTTCTACAAGTATTTGTAGATTTTTCTACATCAATATTTTGTTTATCCTTTTTGTATTTTGACATCTAAAAAATAAAGGACCAAAAAAAACAAACTAAATCAATTTTTTATATATTCTCTTCTTTAATATTTGTTATATTTTAGTTCAATCATGATTATACGCATTTATTGATTTTTAATAGCATTCAAAAGGAGAACGTTTCAATCGGTTGTTATTTCCCAAAAGGATATTTCTTCTATTGCATATCGTACATTATAAATACAGAGAGCAACAGCTACGAGTTTACTTAGTATTTATAATTGGAATGGTGAGGTGGTGGTAAATATATATATATGTATTTATATTTTTTTTTTTGGAAGAGAACAAAGAGTAATAAGAGATAGGAATTGCCAGGACTATATAGAATACATAAACTGGTCAGAGTAGGCTAGTCTGGCAATAAGCGATTCTGCTGCAGACTTTTCTAGGCTTGATTGTCCTGGGAAAATAAGTCAAAGTTACTGACTGGTTTTGATTTGATGATGCTCGAAGGGAAAATGTCGAGATGGAGATACTGGCAACATCAAATTCTTTTGTACAAGTACGAACAAGTGTGCGGACAAGTATATGTGTATGTATGTATGGCTTGATAATAATATACCATACAATAGATCTTCGTCTTCATCAATTTCAAGAATATTTTCCTGAATTATTCCGACGATGTCTGTTTTGGAAAATATACCCCAAAATTTTCTTGGCCATATTTTATTTATTGCTGCTGCCATTTGCTGTTTGCCATTTGCCGTTTTGTTGTCTGCTATTTTCAGTTTCACCTAATATTCTACACCCATCCACCACCACCAGCTTCAACTTGTTTTCTTTATTTAAGGGGTATTGTTTTTATTTCCCTTTCAATAAATACATTCGAGAGGCCTTATTTTCAAGGAAAAAATTTCCAAATTTTCCATTTTCTCCTCTAGTTTCAAACATTTTCGCCCCGAGAAATTCTTGAAACCAGAAAAATATTATTTTTGCATTTTATTATGTTATCCTTTTTTTAATTATTATTCCTTGTTAATATTCATTTTAAAAAGTCTGTTTCTTTTTTTTTTTTTTTTGATAAAAATTTTTAATAATAAATTTTTTCATCCATAAATATTTTTTTGGTAATGAAGAAAATTGTTTGTAAATAATCTATAAAATTTACCAAAATAATAATAAATTGTAGCCAAAACAATTTTCCACTAATAAATATTTAAAAAAAAAATAAAGTATCATGTTTCTATAAGTATTTACAATTGTTAAAAATTATTTATGCCGTAAAAAAGAATTATAGTAAATAAACTAAAAATTAGTTATTAATGGGATTAGCAAATAATTAATAAATGATCTAATGCGGCCATACAGGATGTGACAGAAACGTCCGGAGACACCGATCAGCTGCACTACGTCCTCCTCCAGTGCATTACAAGCCTCGCTGGTAACTACGCGATCAAATAGAACGTTGTTAGTGAAGTTGTGTTTTTGTAGTGCGTTAAGAAAAATTTTGAGCAATTATGTGCCATCAAATTTGTTGTTGTTGTTTGTAAAATTTCTTAGACATGTGCCAGGAGCCACTTCATACCGCTACGACCATGAGGCCATTGGTGACTTCCATTAGTAAGTGTGAGAAGTTATCTGAAAGAGACTGATCTGTGGTTAGTAGTATAGAATATTGAGAATTTTTTTATATTTTATGGAGCAGATTAGTATGTTATAGAAATAGGAGACTAGAGAATGGAGTTGTTTGATCCAGGAGCTCCACAATGAGACGAAATAATTCTTGGTTATGTGGCATTTATGTAGAATATGGATGATATTGAATTGGGTGCCACAGGATTTGCATTAGGGACGATTGGTGTTGCTAAAAAGGAAGTTATGAGTAAGAGAAGTATGTCCAATCCGGGATTTTGAGGAGTTTCCGCACCCAGAATTTGCGTATGGATATTGAATAGACTGGTTTATTAGTGGTTATCTAATGAGTCGAAAAAAATGTGTCGTTATTGGTTCAGTCATCGTGTTTGCGGACGGCTAATGGTGTTAGTTGCCATTCTGTTAGTAGAGGAGGCAGATTGGGAATGACTGTGATCACTGGTTTCTCCAGCAAACTTGTAACTCTTTCATAACCCACAATTCTTACAAGCCCCGGCACGCATTGTAACTTGACACTCCTATTGTTAAGTAGTCTATGACGAATTTCGCTTAGTATTGGGTCATTTGATGGGCCACAAATGGCTTTAAGGGCTGCAAGGCTGTCGCTAAAAATAATAGCGCTCCGTTGGCTGGGAATTTTGGTCGCAATTTCAATTGCTGTATTAATGGCCCACAACTCCCCGTAATATGGGGGAAGATTCCACAACATAGTGCGTGGGTGCTGAAGCCAAAATGTTCGATGACCGAAAAAGATGTGGTATCGGTGTCAGCGGCGGCATTCGTGAATAACAGTCGATGATCTTTTAATCCATCAAACTGTTCACGGAAAAGTTGCCTATATGTGGACGGATCAGTACTATCCTTCTGAAACCTATCAAGAAAAGTAGACACTTTCAACTTTGCTCCCACCTACGGTTTCCAATCTGGATGTGGAAGGGAAGTTTCGAAATCGAGAGGAAGGATGGATGAATTGCTTTCAAGGTGGGATATTAATAAGGACAGCGATGATGAATTCCTTTTTGAACTCGGGCAGATGATAATGTTTTTGATTAAAGTATGGGGGAAGGGGGGGTTGTTTGGAATGTATAGGTTCTTGTAACTTAAGTTTAGGCGAGCTTTTTGAAGATGTCCGGTGTGTTCTACTGGCTTGTCTAGTGCCCTGCTAATGGTGCCATCAAACTTAATACTATAAAATACGTTTGGCTTATGGCACGTCGCAATGAACCTATGGAGTGCCGAGAAGCAGCGGTAGACGAACTTTGTCAAGGAAGAGTGTGGCGCTCCCATCTTTCCGATTTGAGTTCTGTTTTTTTGTTAAGTTGGTACATCTATTGTTGATATTCCCTATAAATCTTAGTATCATAGCTTGACAGTTGCAAAAGTTACGTAGAAAAGAGTACACCTATCTCTGTGTGTGTTGGCGGTTTTTTACAATTTTAGAAATGGATTTAAAATTGCAGCAACGAACTTGTATTAAATTTTGCGTAAAAAACGGAGTTAATGGTGCGCGAACATTGGAATTGTTGGAAAAGTGTTTCAGCAACGATTCTCTAAAGAAAACGGTCGTTTATCAGTGGCACGAGCGGTTCAAAAGTGGTCGTGAGTCAATCGAAGATGATGAACGCAGTGGCAGACCATCGATATCGAAAACCGACGAAAACATTCATAAAGTAAAAGAAATGTTGGTCAATAACCGCAAATTAACCATCAGAGAAATAGCGGAGGACTTGAACATTGCCTATGGATCCATCTAAGACATTTTGGTTAATGATTTGGGTTTCCGTCGTGTAGCAGCAAAGTTGGTGCCAAAAGACCTCAATTTCATGCAAAAAAGAGACCGTGTTGACGTCGTAAAAGACATGATTTGCGAGGCTGAATCCGATCCCACATTCATCAAAAGGATCATTACTGGAGATGAGGCGTGGGTTTCTGAGTACGACACGCAATCCAGAAATCAGGCAAGTGAATGGCGTTCACCAAATGAGCCGAGACCAAAAAAACCACGTCGTTTTCAGTCAAAAAAGAAGGCAATGCTCACGGTTTTCATGGATTACAACGGTGTAGTGCATCATGAATTTTTGCCAGAAGGCCGGACAGTCAACAAATAGTATTATTTGGGCGTTATAAGACGTTTGCGGGAAGCAATTCGCCGAAAGAGACCAGAATTATGGGCAGAAAACTCGTGGATTTTGCACCATGAAAACGCACCGTCGCACAGTGCAATCATTATTCGTAATTTTTTGACGAAAAATGTAACAAATACCATCCAACAACCACCGAATTCACCTGATTTGTCTCCCTGTGATTTTTTTCTGTTCAATCGAGTTAAAAAACCATTACGGGGAACGTGTTTCAACAGCCGAGAGGAAGTAATGGAAAAAAGCACTGATGGACATACCGAAAACCGAATTATGAAAAATGTTTCGAGGATTGGATCAAGCGCTGGCATAAGTGTGTTAAAGTCGATGGGGATTACTTTGAAGGGGACAATATAGATTTAGATGAATAAACTTGTATTTTTAATTTTCTGAATAAATCCGGTAAAGTCCGGTAACTTTTTGATTGCAACAAAAAAAAATAGTTTTAAAATAAAAATAAAGTTGTTGCAACAAAAAAAAAATAGGTTTCTATAAAAAAAAGCTCTAATTTTAACTCAAATTTAATAGTTCATATAATTTATCCGAATATCGTTGATTTTAATAAATTATGCTTATATAAAAAGTTTCGATCAATTTATTATTACTAGTTTCTTTTTAGTAATAATTTTTATTTAATCTTTTTAAATTTGTTCGTATTTAATAATGTAATATGATCATATGGTAATAAATTATTTGCTATTAATTATGGCTCCTAATATGATAAAAAAAATTCCATAATTTACTTAACATGATGCAGTTATTATTAAATATTATTAGCATTTGTAAAGTATTCAAATTTATTGTAAAAAAGTTGGTTTTTTTCACAAAAACATTAGAAAAAAATTCAATTTTAACTTTGTATACCTTCTTTTTATATTGTATAATATATTGAGTGAGGGTCAGAACATAACTCATCAGCTGGCCATTTTTGAACACGTTTTTATTGATGGGCAAATGCAAGGCTAGCCTTTTAATGGTCAGTTTCTAAAATTAAGATGTTAACATAAAAGGTGTATTATGTTATGGTTCAGCAAATTCATGTTAGAAATATTTTCTAAATATTATAAAATTGAGGTAATTTTTTTCAGTAATAAGACCATTTCTTTTTAAGATGGTTGAGTAGGTGTGTCAATTTAAAATTGTTAGTATTTCATATTATAAAAATGTTATAATTTTTTAATGAAGTCATTATTTGAAATGAACAATTATAAAATATATCAAGTCTTCGCAGTTGTATCGCCGACTTATGTACTGTGATTATGTATTTTATACACTTCGAAAAAAATTTATATAGGGAATTTCCTTACAGTTCACAATTATTTCAAGTTTACTCAATTATGACATAATTGTTGAGTTGTAATTATTCAAAAGTGAAAACCAATTAATTTAGAGCGAAAATTAGAAATTTTAAAATGTTTGGAATTTGTAAGAATATGGCTTCCCAAAGTAAAAAGTTGTCCTATATTAAAAATATAATATTTTCTTAGAAATTAGATGGCAAATTCAAATCAACAAAGGATTCTACTGAGGTTATTCAAAGAAAAGTATTTTTAGAAGGATTATCTATCGTTTAATGAAGAAAAATTCAAACTCAGTCAAGGTTGATCTTAAAAGGATAATATGCTAGTTAAGTTAAATTTAATTGGGTTTTTATTTTTTTTAGATAAGGATGCTATAATATACCAGTTGTAGGACAGCTAATTTTCAATGATTTTTTTGCATTTCTAGGTATAATTCGATCACTACTTTACGAATGTTGGTATTTAAATGCTCTGAAATTTATAAATTGTCTGATTTTCTGTATAAACATGATCTTTTGCATTGTCCTACAAAAAAAGAGTCCAACAGTGTCGAATTGATCCATCTTGAAGGGTAATTGACAACACAGAAAATCTTGAAATTATGCATCCTGAGTACTTTTTATGCAATAAAGCCAAAATTTGTCGTGTTACATGGCTTATGGTGCCGTGCTAAAAGCACCAGTTTTCCAGATGCAAATGTTCAGGTTTAGAAAAAAAGATGCTCAGGATTGACGGTAATGGTTTCTCCTTCTTCATTTTTTAAAGAATTTAAAATCAAAATGCATACCAAAAGCAAAAACATTGGCTTCACCACACTTAATTGTGGCATTTCACAGCCTTTTGGTATATTTAACACTTTTCATCTCTGTATAATAAAACTAAACATAGAATTCAGTTGAACATTTTGAGTTATAATACTTTTGATGATAAAGCACAGATGAAAGGAGTATAAAATCGAAATTTGATAATAAAATACAAAATAAATTAAAAAAGTGTTTTTGAAATAGCAAAAAATGTTGCAGGTACATTAAAAATAAATGGAATAGCAGATTTTTACCTGTTTTTATTGGTTATAAATTGAATCGACATCTAATTTCAAGTCTTATTCAAATAGATAAAAAAATATACATTTTTGGACAAAATACAATTAGATGCATAGCAATCATTGTCAATGAGAGAAATTCCAACGAATAGAAAAGAAAATTCTTGAAAAATTCGAATCGATAGTAAAAGTCCATTTCAGCGAATGGTTACAATGACTTTGAACCTATCCCTAAAAGCATTATTTTCTTAAACTGATGACATTGCAAGCTTCGAGCACTCTTTCAGTTTGAATCAATTTTGAAGGATGTCTCAGCATTGGAAATAGTTTAACACCCACAATACAATGTCCGTATAGAGGAGAAAATTCTACAAAAAATAAAAAATTAGAAAATAGAAAAACAATATTGAATGACAACAAAAAATAAGAGTAGATGGTTGGTTATCATCAATGTAAATTTAAAATGGAAAACTACAGTACAAAACATTGATTCCCCAACTGAGCTAATTTTTTCTTTACGATAAGTGAAAAATCAAAATTTTCTGATCACTTTTGTGAGGGTGTTTTTGTTCCATTTTGCCCAATAGGAACAGAAGTTTGGGTCTTTATTTTCGAATATGTACGAAAGCTACAGAATTGAAACGAAGAGTAAAGTAGCTGTTGAAGTGGACACGTTCAAAAGCAGAAAAAAAAGAACAGAAAAAAAGCAAATTGAAAAGCATCACCAGAATAACCCATAAATAATGGTGACATGTCCAAACAATTTCCAGCACCTTATTTTTGGGGAATATAAGTGTACACACATTGTACTCCAGAGACATTGAACGGTCTGGTCTGGCTAGGAATTGTAGTCGTAAATAGAGGCGTTCATGGCACATGTGGGAGTTCTGGGGATCTCCTTCAATCTTCTCTAGTAACTTCATAAGTCGAGCAAAAAATACGGCCGACCATCCATTCCTAATGAGAGGAACGTGACTTGTCGAAGCGAAGGCTGACGATAAATTAGCGGCAGTAAATGGAACGCGGTTTGCATAATTCGATTTGATGGTTGGTGGAGAGCGAACGGCTGCTTAGGGGTAAATTTGGTGGCGTCTAGGCCATTTCATAATAATGGTAAATTCCATTGCCAGTAGCAAGAAAAGCGCGCTTCAAATCATATAAAGCATTGGTCGTCAATAAGTGGCTGTCACATGTGACCCCGGGGCACAATTCGCAAATTTTTCTATTCAATTGAATCGAACTCACGACGGAGTGCAAAGCTGTTGACACACATCTAAAACACCATTTTAGAGATGGAGATGTAATCAAAAGTACAAGACCAAATAACGTAGGGATGAAAGTTTGCAGTTTTGCATTTAAGGGTAGCTAACAGTAGCGACTAAATTTTGTGGTGCGACAACATGGGAATGAACAATAAATGAAAAATTCGTGTTGGGGACGGAGCACTTACTAATCACGTGCATGACATGCCATCAAGACTTTGAGGATATTAAATTTTCCATTCACATAGAACCATGACTGGGTGGAAGAAGTCCTGACAACTTTAGTGGACCATTCCTTTTCATTTGCAATACTTGCTTCCTTCTGGACATTTATCGTCCCTAGCTAGTCTGACAATACTACTCATATAGCCACAGGGATTTATTTGAACACTTTCTGGATGGATTGAGAATAGTGCAGATGAATGCATGAGTCTATGACACGGAACCATTGCATGCTTGCATGCCGTAGGGCAACATGGTACATGAGACCAAGCCATTTTACCGACAGCTATTGCACCAACGATATCATTATTTAAAGTCTCATCCCCCAATTCTATAAAAAAAACATACTATCATAAAATATGTGAACAGTGGCGAATAAATAAAATATCTTATATTTTATTTTTATAAAATTCATTATATAAATTTTGATAGTAAATAAATGGTTTTTTTTTTATGTAAAAAAAAATTTGCGAAAAAATGAAAATTGGTCTAACGTTTTACACTTAACGAAATATTTGCTTTTTTTACTACACTTTTAGAACTTATTTAAAAAATGACAACAGTTTTAATGAAAATTTCTGAAGAATAAAAATTATTATTGATTAAAATTTACTATTAGCCCTTAAGGGTTTTAATTTAGGGTTTTAGTTGCCACTGTAATTGGCAATGTACTTGAACAATTTTACCTCTGCTGAAGTGGTCATGACTACAATACATCCTATTTTATGGCACGTGCATTATTATTGCCTTGTAGCCCAGAAGGAATTCGTGTACTGAATTTACTTAATATATAGAAGAGTATCGAAATAATTCAGTAAACTACCAGTCGTACCTATAATCCATCTTCTTCAACTGGCGATGTTGGTTCATGGGAATATAGGAGTTCACGAATATGAACTCTGTCATCGTACAGGATTATGGGAGTTCTGTGTTACTAAGGATGGTTTAACTAAAAACATATCAAGGAGAACAAGAATAGAAAATGAAAAATCTGTCATATGTACTACAAATAATAAAATATTGCCACTAAAAAAAATTCAAATTACTTGACTACTGGTATAATAAGTAAATTGTTTTAATTGAAATATGTTCCTGATATATTCATAATAAGTAAATTGTTTTAATTGAAATATGTTCCCAGCCACGGCTGGCGTTACAGTACCCCATTCGCTCGGACCAATTTTTCAGTACATTTGCGATTTTCTGGGCCTGTATCTCTTCAATGGCAACTTTGATTTCGTGTTTCAAGGCCTTAACGGCTCCCCACACAAAATAATCCAACGGCCTCAAATCACAGCTCCAAGGCGGCCAATTGACATCAGAATTTCGGCTGATTATTCGGTTTTCGAAAGCAGCGCCCAAAAGTTGGATTGTTACGTGTTGGTCCCGTCAAGTGGTGCCGGGCAAGTGGTCCCGTCCTATTGAAACCAAATGTCGTCGTCCATGCCATTCTCTTCAACTTTTGGAAACAAAAATTCGCTGAGCATGCCACGATAGCGCTTTCGAACAAAACCGGGCCAATGATGCCTCCAGTCCAAAATCCCCACCAAACCGTGACTCGTTGTGGATGTATCGGTTTTTCCATGGTAACGTGTGGATTTTCTGAGCCCCAGATTTTCTTTGTTGACGTACCTAACGAGGTGGAAATTTACCATATCCGAAAAGATGATTTTTCAGTAAAAATGCTCATCTTCGCCCAATTGATCTTGAGCCCATTGGGCAAACCGAAAACGCATCGGATGATCATGCGGCTTTACCTGTTGGACTAATTGAACTTTGTAAGCTTTCATACCGAGGTCTTTGTGCAAAATTCTCAACAGAGAAGTGTGAGAAATGTTCAATTCCTGACAACGGTGATAAGTTGATGTTGATGGATGATCACGGACATTTTCAGCAACGGCGGCAACATTCTCGGTCGTGCGCACTGTATTAGAGCGGGAACGAGTTGTTTTGGCAACCAACAAAACAGTTTCCTGAACTCGCTTCACGAATTTGTCCACAAGTTGACGTGATGGCAGTTTGGGTTGAAGACTCACCACTTTGGAAGTAAGTTCTCAATATTTCCCAGTTTTCTTCAAGCGTATGGATTACCATTTCGTAAAATTCAGACTTTCAACAAACAATTTGTCAATTTGTGATGACATTTAACACTCAAGTACTTCAAATAAATAGTGGTTCAAAATGCAACAGCTAGATGGATCACCCTATACTGTAACCGTCGTTGACATCATCCCTAATTTTATGAGTAGGCTTTCGATATACGTAGTATCCCAAGTATGACTTTGTTTAATCAAAGAAGGTGAATTATTATGTGTAGAATAACAGTTCGGCTGAAAAGTTTAGAACGAAACACAGTAGAAATATTTTTTTTTGCAAAATTCATTTTTATTATTCAACATAGTTGCCTTCGAGGGCGATACAGCGATTATAGCGATCTTCCAACTTTTCGATACCATTTTTATAGTACTCTTTCGGTTTTGCCTCAAAATAGGCCTCAGTTTCGGCAATCGGTCTTAAATTTCTTGCCAGCGAGCATTCTCTTGAGGTCTGCAAACAGGAAAAAGTCGCTGGGGGTCAGATCTGGAGAATACGGTGGATGGGGAAGCAATTCGTAGCCCAATTCATTGAGTTTGACCATCGTTTTCATCGACTTGTGACATGGTGCATTGTCTTGGTGAAACAACACTTTTTTCTTCTTCAAATGAGGCCATTTCTTAGCGATTTCTTTCTTCAAACGATCCAATAACGCTATATAATATCGCTGTTGATCGTGTGTCCCTTCTGGAAGTAGTCAATGAATATATACCATGCGCATCCCAAAATATAGACGCCATCACCTTGCCAGCCGACTGCTGCTTCTTTCCACGCTTTGGATTCGGTTCGTCGCTCGCTCTCCACTCTGCCGACTGCCGATTGGACTCTGGAGTGTAGTGACGGAGCCATGTTTCATCCATTGTCACATGTCGACGCAAAAATTCGGGTTAATTGCGCTTGAACAGCTCCAAACACTGCTCAGAATCATCAACACGTTGTTGTTTTTGGTCCACAGTGAGTTCACGCGGCACCCACTTTGCACACAGCTTTCGCATGCCCAAATATTCATGCACGATATGTCCAACACGCTCTTTCGATATCTTCAGAGTCTCAGCTATCTCGCTCAACTTCACTTTACGGTCATTTAAAATTATTTTGTGGATTTTTTTGATGTTTTCTGCCGTCACCACCTCTTTTGGGCGTCCACTGCGTTCTGCATCAACTGTGCTCGTACGACCAGTTCGAAATTGACGAAACCAATATTCCACAGTTGAAATAGCTGGAGCAGAGTCCGGATAACGTTTGTCAAACCATGCTTTGGTTTCCACTATATTTTTTTTCATCAAAAAGCAATGCTTTATCAATACACGAAATTCGTCTTTATCCATTTTTTTTTCAATAACAAAAGTTGCTCTACTCAAAATGCTATATCTCACGAACCAATCGACCGATTGCTGTCAAATTTTGACAGGAATCATTTGAAGCATGGTGATTTTTGCAAGAGGCGCCATCTAGACGTCATGGTTCTCCACTTTTCAGCCGAACTGTTATGTTCTCAAGCAAATTTCTGCCAGTTTCGGATTCTTTAATTATTTCTATCCCCACAAACAGTGGTCCTTTGCTTGTGTAAGTAGTAATTGATCAAACAACCACATTTGAACTGACACAGAATAAATTTTCGAATAAAAATTTTAGTTGAAAACGTTTAGTCGAAAATTAATTAAAGAAATCATCCGATACTGTTAGGAGACAAGAAATTTCAAAGAAAAGTGCTGACAAAGTAACATTGCCTGGAATTGTCATCTCATGTTATTGTCATTTATTAAACTACTGAGAGGGCTCATAGCATTCCAGGATGCTTTTGCAGGATAAGGGAAAAGGTTGGAAATTTGAATTAAAGGATGGGGCTACAGTGGGTTATCTTCGGGAAAGTGGGTAGTCTGGTTCGATGATGGGGCTGAAGATTATAAAGAAGAGGAAGCAAACGTAATTTTTTATGCAAAAATAGATTATCTATTACTATGTAAATACACTTGCACTACCGATTATAGGGTGTCAACTGTCTGAGCAGCATAGCCTGGGCGTAATGCAATTTATGATTACGCCGGATGGAAATGGTTATAGCTTCGAATAAGATCGGAAAATAAGCTTCAGGTGCGTTAAGAGTATATTGGATGCATCTCTGTCAATTTGTGGCAATTGATTAGTATTTTCATCATAATGATTATTCGTTTTTCTAACTAGTGAATAATTGTGGACCCTTTTACTTTTTTAACGTGATTTCTAGAAAAAAGTTGATCGCTGAAACGTATTGAAACTCATTATTTTTATAAATCTTTATTATAACTTTTAAAACAGTGTTCGAGGTTAAGTATACATAGTGTTTTAGGGTAGTTATACTACTTCATAGTAGTGCTGTAAGGCTTCAACTAAAATCGTCGGTTACACGCCATTGGTAGGAATTTAATGCCTTTTCAAGTATTGGAAAACAAAAATTAACAAAAACTCACGTAGGGTGAGTATGAGGGCTTTTTTTTTTTTTTTTTTATTTAGATTATTGAGGTACAGGGAGAAACCTTCAAAAAGTACTCGACTGAGAGGTCTTCTGCCTGTCAGACGAGTTATGCGGGATTTTTACCTCGCTAAAACCTAACCTGTACCTCTACCCTTGCTCCCGGAACGATGGTTCCCCGGCGGCACTCTTTGTAAATACTACTTCGCCGGGGCGTTCTTATAATAATTTACTATTTATTATATTTTACTGCTGTCCCGATGTTATGACGCCTCGCGGCCTATTCTTCGTACGTGGTGTGCAGATCCTTGATGATACATTCCGCGTACTCTGCAACTTTGTTCCAAGCCGATTGGTTCTTCAGCATGCACTCCACTATGTTTTCTGGACTGATGGAACGGTCCAGATTTTTCTCCAGTTCTGCCCGTATCCCCTCGTAAAAGGGGCATTAGAAGAACACGTGTTCGGCATCTTCCAGCACATCATAGCAGCGATGACAGTTTGGAGAGTCTGTGCAAGTACGCCCGAAAGCATCCATGTCCAGTCAAGAGTTGGGTGATGTAATACCCGACTTCCCCTGCAGGCGAGTGACCCATTTGGTGACATCTGGGAACAGTCGATGGGTCCACCGACCCTTCGTCGAGTTGTCCCATCTTTCTTGCCAGATGCGAAGACTCTCGGGTCTCTCCTCTTCACAGAGGACCTTTCGCCGCTCTTCTTTCTTCCTACGATATTGGCGTTCTCGCTCTCCTGCCAGGATGTCGATGGATGGGCATGATGCCACAACGTTGACCGCATCGTGTGATACCGTTCGGTATGCTGATGCCACTCTGATCGCTGAGAGCCGCTGGACTGATGACATTGTCTTGCGGTATATTGTTAGGTCTAGCAATTTCTCCCACACTGGTGCTCCGTATAGAAGGACGGAGGTAACTACAGTTGCCACTAGTCGTCTTCAAATTTGCCTGGGGCCTCCGATATTGGGCATTATCCGCGAGAGTGCACCCTGTACTGCTGATGCCTTCTTGCTGGCGCTGGAGATGTGCTTCTTGTAGTTGAGTCTGGCATCCAAAACCACTCCTAGATATCTTATGTAGGGTAGCGACTGGATGTCGTGGTCTCCATTTTCTTCCGGCTACTCACAAGGAGTGCTTCGGTCTTATGTTCCGCCAATGACAGATCTGCCGATGTCATCCACTGTCTTATCCTCCGGATGGTGGTGGAGAATGCGGCTTCCAGATCTTCCAGGTGTTTGACTAAAAGGACAACCGCTACGTCGTCCGCGAAGGCCACGAGCGTTGTGTTCGTCGGTAATTCCAGATGGAGTAGGCCGTCGTACATGACGTTCCATAACAGTGGCGCAAGGACAGAGCCCTGAGGTACCCCACCCGTGACCCCATACTCCGCTGGTCCATCCTCCGTTTCGTAGTGTAGAAGTCGATCACTGAAGTATGATCTGACCATCCTCCTGGTAGGGTGAGTATGAGGGCTGTGGAAAAAGGATTGTCTTTTTCGGACCAAATACTTGATAGTAATAGACGTGCGACAGAGGCATTATCATAGCGCACCCTCCAAGTACCTGCAATATTCGATCTGACGCAAAGAATCATTTTTCTGAGTAGTTCAAGGTCTTTTATTTATGAGACAAGAAAAACTCACTCAATATTTTTATCTGTTTTCGATGTTGAAAGCCTCCATGAGCAAGGTTGAATTATTAATGCCACCGAAAAACTTATGCAATCGATAGGAAATATTCCCAATAGGCTCGTTACAACTTTTTGATAATTCAAGCTAGCGTATTCCCAAAGGTTAACATAAAATTTGATGACACATCCAGTCTCAGTACTTTCCTGCCGCACCTCGTACATGGTCCATAGATTAAATTCATTAATTTTTAACTATCTGATAACTGAAATATAAATGTTGTTCGGTTATGGGATCATGGAACCCATGCCGCCAATTTTAGTTTCGCGGTCGTTGCCTACTGTACTTATCCCCGCAGAATTTTGTTTTAGTGGATACGTGGTGAAACTAACCTGTTTATTACTTAGACTTATTTTATTCAGTTCTTTGAACTAAATGTGGATGGATACGTTAGAGTAGAAATACTATCGATTGTTACTATTCAATTTCGATTATAAATAAACTGATGTGATTTTGTGGAGCTGACGATTTAGTATGTGAATGAAAATGCCCTCTTGGACTCTAATGGTCAACGGAAACGTAGCAATGGAATTTTTTGTTTGCAAAATAATTCCTCGAAAGCGTTTTATCGTCAGATTAAGTCAAGTTTTTCGCATTCGTAACATAAGAATCGACCAAGTACTATATTGTCGGCATAGCTGAATTCATAATGAAAGCATTTGTGCCCAAGTCTACACTCAAGCCGAAGCTAACAAACCAAATGAAATTTAATTCTAATTGCAAATTCCACTTGGTAAAACGACTAAATTCCAGCTAAAGACTATTTTATGAGTACGACAAAATTATTCTATAATCCATTTGACAGTGTTTTGTTTAAATTAAAGTAAAAATTTTACGAATACTGGACGATATTAATTGCAATTATAGAAAGTAATAACGAAATTTTTATTTGCGCAAGAATATAGTCTTTGTTATTGAGCATTTGGGATTTTTCCGTGGGCAGTTTTCGACATAGAAATGCTCTACAAGAATCTAGCTCTGAGTAATGTGAAATTTCTTTTGAATAAATTTACTTGAAGAACTAATTAAAAATTTTCTTTTTCAGTAAATATTCTTAACTGAAAAAGATTTAATTAAGAAAATCAAATCTTATAGTCGAAATAAATCTTTAAATTTTTTAAAAAAAATTATACATAAAATTTTATTACCAAATAGAAAATAGGAAATAAATAAAATCCCAAATTGAATAGAAAATCTGCCAATATCTAATGTGGTAGTTATTTAATATTAAAAAAAAAAACAAAAAAAAATGGGTGAAAAGAGATTTTCTTCACTCCACTAATTTTATGATTTTTAAAAACGATAAATTTAAATAAAAAAATTACTTTTAGTATTCCTTCGCTGATGATAAAAAATATAAAGTTGTCAAACCAACTCTAGTATAGATACTTGGATGGGGGAGTAGTAGAAGGCGAACAATAAGCAATTTATTGTAAGCAGAGGTAATAAAGTGGTTTAATAAGTGTGGGGAGATATGTATTTCGATACTCGCATATGCATATATTCGTATCTCGCCATAATCGTCATCATTGCCATCATCATCCATCAAAGATGAGGGTTCGCTGACTCGGTGTATTTCTGGCAAGGTTGTTCGAAAATGGTAGGTTGCAGCTGGTGACGACGACGACAGTATGGGTAGTATTCCTATGGCGCATATATCATAAATTTCATTTCCTTGATCCCAACAGACTTGGAGCATCATTAATATAAATTTCGAAAACAGTGGCTTATGCAATCCTATTCCCTTTAATTTGCCTCCCCAAATTTTCATTCTGCCATAACTCCTCGCTCGAATAACTAAAACACAAAACAAAGTTTTTAAGAAATTTGATTTTTGGGCAAAATATAGAAATGCTTGCCGTGCATCCTTATACAGTATGGTATATAGTAAAAATATAATTATTGTTTGTAATGAGAATAAATTTGTCATAGATTCACATTATTTTTCCATTAAAATTGGTAAAAGTGCACAAGGGGCACTCTCATTGGTAGAACATTTCCAAGTATCATCGTGTGGAAGTCTCAGATTTCAATTTCTCAAAGATGACAGCTATTAAACATAAATTAAGAATTTATTACAATTTAATATCTATAAAACTGTAAATATTTAGAATTACTGAAAAATATTATGTAAGCATTTATTTGATATTTTATATATATTTTTTGTCCTGTACGCACTAGTCACCATACCATGATAGATTCTGTGGTAATACATTTAAACGTGAAGTGTTGATAAGCCTTATTAATTTCAATAATAGATGAAGATATTTCTGTATTGAGAATTAAGTTCCTTAAGAGAATCAAATTTACCTATTCTGGAAGATTTTTTAGTTTTGAAAGTAGAAACTTTTCACTGAAGGAAATACTTTTTTAAAGATAATATTACTTTTTATTTAATTTAGTCATTTTCTAAAATGGATAGTTTTACTGACTTTGTAATGTAAATAATAATACATAAAAATTTTCGAATAGCAGACTTTGCATGCTGATTTGCGGCATTTATTTTATAGAAATGACTGTCATTTAAGTCTGACGGTAAGGTGCCAATGGCTCGTATTTCTTTGAAAATAAAGAAGAACAAAACATCATTGTCAATTCTGAGCGCTATGACCGTATCTGAACCGACATTTAATTTAAACTATACTTAAAAATTTTGGACTAAACATAAAAGCTTTATGATATCAATTGGCAATCAAGATCGTGCAATTGGACGCCGTCGGTCTATAAAGTTAAAATTTTTATTGAAATCTGTATTTTCATTTTTTATTTTTTTTTATCTGCAACTATAAAAAGCTTTATAAATCAATAGGACTCTGAGGCTATGTTGGCACTCTTTCATCGAAATCCTGCCGAATTCCTTCGTCGATATGTCACTGTGGACGAAACCTGGATACACTACTACACTCCAGAAATGAAGAGACAGTCATCACAGTGGATTTTCAAGGGTGAACGGGCTCCGAAGAAGGCAAAAACTGTTCCATCGGCCGGCAAGGTGATGGCCACGGTCTTTTGGGATTCGCAGGGCATCATTTTTATCGAGTACTTGGAAAAAGGAAAAACAATAACAGGAGCGTATTACGCGTCGTTATTGCAATGGTTGATCGAGGAAATCAAAGAGAAACGCCCCCATATGAAGAAGAAAAAAATCCTCTTGCATCAGGACAATGCGCGTGTGCACACCTGCGCGGTTTCCATGGCCAAAATTGTGGAATTGAGAATGGAATTGTTACAGCATCCCGCTTATTCACCAGATTTGGCCCCGAGTGACTATTTTCTTTTCCCCAATCTGAAGAAATGGCTTGGCGGACGACGGTTCACTTCCAACGAGGACGTCATTGTTCAAACGGATGAGTATTTTGCAGAACTTAAGAAATCCAATTTTTTGGACTGGATAAAAATTTTGGAAAAACGGTTGGAAAAGTGTATAGAGCATAAAGGAGATTATATTGAAAAATAAAAATTTTTTTTTAAAAAAAAACAGTTTTTTTCCATATTTTTCTAAGGACTTATTGAACGACCCTCGTAGTTTCGAGCGTTTGTCCAGTAGTATAAGAAGTTGTAGGTAACGTCAAGTGGCTTCAACTCTTTTTAGTCTAGTATGTGGATTCCATGTTAATCTCTTGTCCAGGTAAAGTCCCAAATAACGTATTTTATCATATTGTGGAATCATGTTGCTATTAAGGTATAAATAAAGGGGTAGGTTTTCCTTTACAAAGTGTGAAAGTAATGTGAGTACTCTTCTGTTTAATTGTTGGAAGCTATGACAGGATTTGTATGGGTAGAAAGTATGGCCGTATCATCTGTGTAGGTAGCAATGATAGTATTAGAATCAGATGGGATGCACTGGGTATAAATATTTTATAAAATGGGACCAAAGATACTGCCTTGTGGGAGTCCGGTTAGAAAACACAAGTTGTTTTCATAGAAAGCAAAAACAAATGTATTCAAAGTACTTGCCCTCGCTAGCTATACATTTTGCCCATCTCTCGGGCAATTTGTGGATAGCATGCCAAAAAAATTCCTTCTCTTTCGAGGCAAATCACTCATCAAGCCATTTTCGGAAGTCTTCGTAAGAATCGAAGTACAGCTCAGCGAGCGCGTGTCCCATCGCCGAAAACAGGTGGTAGTCGGAAGCGACCAGGTATAGAGAATAAGCGGGGTGGAGTAGCACCTCCCAGTTGAGTGTCTCCAAGTAGTTTGTTGTACGAAATTGCTGACAAAATGCACTGATTAATGTTGACAGATGTAAAATTTATAAAAAAAGTATGGCGTGTCCATGGTAGCTTAATACGCTCACTCACGCCATCTATAACCAAACAGCGGATTTAAGCTTATACACCTGGCATTTCTGAGGATTCTGATTTAATTTTAACTTGAAAATAATGTTGGGAGATGCGATGGTATTGCTGGATGATGAAGTGTTCAGATCGGAACCCAAAAGGAGTTTTTCAAAAATCTTACCAAAGATTGGTAAGAGGCTGATAGGTATATAGGAGAAAGAAGAATTAATGGGTTATTTGGTTTAGGAATCATTTTAATGATAGTAAATTTCCAGAGTAAAGGAAAATATGTTGTGCGCAGAATATTATTGCGTATGTAATTAAAACTAAAGCTTTTCGGGAAATTTGCTACAGTATAGAAGCTGTTATTAGATCATAACCAGGAGCCTTTTTATTGGGAAGGTCCAGAATAGTAGATTTAATTTCCGAGGGTTTAAAATTTTTGGGAGGAAGGCTCATAGGGACTGGAAATATTGGTTCTTCGATAATTTATTTAGTATGCGATTTATCTTCTATATCATCATGTGGAGCAAAAGTATTTACCAAATGTTTAGCAAATACTTTAGTTTTTCCTTTGTCTGTTTTTGCCCAGTTACTATAATTTTTAACTTGGAAATGACGTTGGGAGAGATATGAATTTATGATAAGTTAGTATGTTGCCGGAAGAAAGGTCTTGAGTTAAAAATACAAAATGATTTAAAAAATAATTAATTTCCTATATTTTTTGTTAATTCTCGTTTTATTTATAAATTAATAGAAAAATATATATATTAAATACCATAGAGGTAAACCCAGCAACTAGACCAAATTTTATTGATTAACAACCATTTAAAAATATTGTAAGAAGTGTAAAAATATAACTGAACGAATCGATTTTATTTTAAAAAAGATATTCGTACATGATAAGTAAGTATTTCGATTTGAATATGAAAGCTTAAAATGGATAATTTAGTAAACTGGCAATCGTTATATAAATGTTTGTATAAATACATAGTAATGAGATGAATATTAGTGTGGTTGTAGTAATAGTCTACAATTGGGTCTGGATTGTCAGTAAATGGAAAAAGAAGAGTAAGAGAAATTTGGTCATAATAGGGAGCAGTTAGGATAATAATATGAAATATTTGGAGGAAGTAGGATTTATAAGCCAAAAACGGTGTGGCAATGGCCGGTTAGTCCTCAGGGTAAATGAGAAATTAATTATAATGAATTAATAGAAGCGGAAAGTAACCCTTTCCAAAATTAACCGGGTTTAACCTAGCCCAGGGCCACAATTCAGTTACATAAAGGGAAATATTTTCAGTGTACAAAACAGCCGAATTGTGATCGTTGTAGAATAATTTTTTTCTCTTCTTCCATTACCGAAATACTTGTTCAAAGGGCACACAATCCTTTTCGGTCATTCAACTTCTGTTCAGTTACTTTGAATCTGCTCCTTTTTGTACATGCGGAACTGTTTTACTCAAAGGACTCGCCTTCGTACTAATTTACAATTTCAAGAGGAATCTACAGAATTTTGATTTTATTTTCCCGTTTGAAATCTACATAATTCTGGCTACATAGTGTATGAATCTTTAGAAAGTAAAGAGAATCAAAACTGGAGCGGAAATAAAAACATAAATATTAAACTAAAGGATGTTGGTAAGGAAGAAGAGGAGAATAGGGATAGTGCATATCGAAAAATTTACGTTCATTCACAAAACTGAAATAAACTAGTCGAAATAATATTACCACTAAATGAGTCTGTAGGCGCTTGTCAAATGCAACGCAGAATATTTGGTAAGTGGAACGAGTTTGTATATTTTGGAATGGAAAATTTCACTTACATACTTATTGCTGAAGCGTAACTTAGCCAAACGTCGAAATATTTGGGATAAATATCCGAACCTTTACAATGATGATGTACAATAATTAATCCTCAGATATACAAATGCGAAATTGTTCTTTCGAGTTGATTTGTTGGAGTCGATATTTCATAGAATTGCGTATATTTAAATTTGGCTGCCAAATTCAACTGCCTAACAGTGGAGGTGACCACTACTGTCAATGGGTTTACGACGGTCGATTCTGAATGAGTAAATGGGTACTGATGGTGGGTTTTTTGTCGACTATTTGGCAAAGCCTCAAATAGTCAAGAAGACGAATTGACTGGAATAGCTCTATTCTCGTATTACTACACGATCTATAATATAATGAATGAGTCCCGATATTCTAGCTTAAGCTTACATTATTTCAAAACATAAAATAAAATCTTCATCTTCCATAGCATCTCTTTACTATCTGTTTACAAAAATAATGGAAACTAAAACTGATTACTCAAACATAAGCTCTAGCAAAGTTGATTCAATGTTGTCTGTTACAAAAGATAATAAGTAAGATGTCGGAATTATAAAGTTAAAATTTTAAGATGCTCAGAAATTGTTCTTTTGCCTTATATAAAAAGATATTTCAACATAATCACATCACCTAAAAGCAACAGTCTTCGTTTTGATACGATGAGGAGGGAGGGGGAAGGGGGGTGGAATATTCGAAAGGAGAAATTTTCCATCTTCTATAACAACATCACATAGCCTATGCCACTTTACTCTTCAATTAGTCGACTCGTATTTACTTAAACTTGATAGAGACTATATTCCATACTTTTGGAACAAATTATTGACTGAATCCTTTAAGCCTATATCGTGTTGTCTTACAATAAAAAAAACCTTACCTTCTTTCACTTTCCAGTTATGATGACAAAGACAAACATAAAATTTATTAAGACCATTTTTGACAGCTTACAAGAACAAAATTCATATCAGTTCGTTTAACTAATGGGAAATGAAATTGAAAATAAATTGTTTTTATTTTTAAGAGGATAAAAGTTTTTTTTTTAATTTTCTTAATCTTTTGCTTTATAACAAATTAAAAGATTTTTAGAAAAATTGAAAATTTTCATATCACTAATATTGTAGATATGCGATTTTTTTTTGTTTGAAAAAAAAATGGAATAATAGTTTTTCTTATAATGGAATGATTTGAAGCAAAGAAATTAATTTCAATTTGTTGTTTGTTTTGTTTTATATAGTCGTAGTCTAAATATAAAATGAATCCCAAGAGGTTGTTACATTTTCAGGCTAAAGTGTGATCTATTGGCAATAAACATGAATAACGACAGCCCATTTGCTTTGTTAAGCGCCACTAAAACAAAATAAATGTACCCTAGCAACCCTCGAGTGTTTTTCAGTTGATATGATACTCCCACGCGAAGTAGAAATTCTTAGCTTTGATTTGTAGAAGAAAAATGGACAAAAAACAATTCAACTAAAAATTATGGATGTGTAAATGTAGGTAATTTTATAAAATTTAAATATCAGAGTTGGGATATGTATAGAAGAATTGAAAAATTATTCTAAAATAAAATAAAATAAATTTAAAAAAAAATTTTAAACCCATAAATTTAAAAAGAAATTACACAAAACCACAACAAAAAAAAAATCTGTTCAAATTTTTCCCATTATCCTAATTAAAAAATAATAAAAAAACAAGTTAATCTTACTTTAACAGGTAGGTGAAAATCTGGAAGGACACTAGAAGACTTTTGGAATCCTCACCCACCAAACCGCCTACCTATTATCATTGAGAGTTGCCTAGAAGACAAATTATTAATTTTTCTCTATGGTTTTAAATTTATATTAAAAACAATACTGCATTAAATTATGTCTTAGACATATATTGAGCTTATTGAAATACATTAGAAAAGCAACAAATCAAATGGCTTTGTTTTTTTGTAGCTTTTCTTTAACTTGGGGATAGTGGGAAATTATTTAAAAAAAGTTGTAAAGTTACCGAATTCTCTATTGTGTAGAATTTTTACAAATAAAAATCCACCTCCCTATTCTACAAATATGTCTTCCTATGGGACTACCGACACACATACACATAACTTTACCAAGAGCAGATTGGATTAAAGCTTACTTATCCTATCTAGGCTGCAAGGTGGTCTTTTTTTTGCTAATAGAGCTTCTTAATTAGTCTAATTGGTTATTCAATTACTACAGTTAAACATGCTTCGGATACTATCATTTTTGTAATTGATCTCTTCTCAGTCAGTCGTCTTCTCAGTCAGATTTTCTGCAGTTATTTGATTGTCCGGAAAGTAATTTCGTTGTTTCCCAACAGAGGATTTAATTATTTTTTTTACAACCAGCTTTACATTTAAGCCGCATAATCATATGTATTTTGATAGCTGACATAGCAAAGCTTACTTGTAAAAAAATTCGACTCATTCTGCAAAGTAGTTTTTGGTTGATACACTTTTAAATATAGAAAGTGAAAAACAGCATTTTCGGCATATTTTACTTTTTTGCTATAGAAAAGATAAAAATACCGTCCAAGCAAGAAAAAAATTATCCGATGTTTATGGAGAAGATGTGCTAAGTGAGCGCCAGTGCGAAAACTGGTTCGCAAAATTTTGATCCGGCAATTTTGATCTCGAAGATGCACCACATTCTAGAAGGCTAGTTGAAGCTGATGAAGACATAATAAAGGCATTAATGGATGCAAACTGGCGAATAACAACTTGTGCGATTACTGAACGATTAAATTTATCAAATTCGACAGTTCATGATCATTTGAAACGGCTAAGTTTAATCGCAAAGCTCATCATATGGGTTCCTCATCTTCTTACGGAAAAAATTAATTTGTGCCATCGCATTGACGTTTGCGATTTGCTATTCAAACGCCAAGAAAATGATCAATTTTTGAAGCGTATCATTACTGGGATGAGAAACATAGAAAGATGAGGAAAGATCCTCGAGTAGAAAGATGAACCGGTTCCAAGCACTTCGAAAGCCAATGTTCATCAAAAAAAGGTTATCTGTTTGGCGGGATTTCAAAGGAATCGTTTATATTGAGCTTCTACCGAGCAATTCTGAAGTGTACTATCATCAGTTGGACAAATTGAATGATTCACTTAAAGCAAAAAGGCCAGAATTGGTCAATAGGAAAGGTATAGTGTTCCAACAGGATAATGCGAAACCACATACAAGTTTGACCACTCAGCAAAAGCTTTCAGAGCTTGGATGGTATATACTGTCATACCCACCATACTCTCCAGACCTAGCACCTTCCGATTATCATTTGTTCCGGTCTCTACAAAAATTTTAAACGGTAAACGGTAAAACGTTTAATTTAAATGAGAAGGTCAAAAATCACTTGTATCAGTTTTTTGTCAACAAAAATTTTATGAGTGTGGAATCATGCTACTGCCAGAATGATGGCAAAGGGTTGATCCGACTGAGCACTGTTTAGGACGACAACTGGGGTATGTCCCATTACCATCCAGCTTAAAATGATATAGGTGGGACCTGAGGTACTCATGACCCAATACTTCTTCATAGCACACAGTGGTTGACCCCTCTACGATCTGGTCCTTTCCACGTGGCTATGATAGCATTGGAATGATGCGTCCAGCTTCGTTTAGTCAATAAATCCTCATTTTATGTCCTTTCTTTCCTCCTTGCTGATGGTGTATCCTTCCCATAATATTTAATAATTCCGGCCCATTCAATTGCCAAAAGCTAAATTGAAGCATATTAGCTACGCCTATGATATAAATACATCGGCTGAGCTCGTTGCAGTTTTTGACCAAATAGGGGCTACGTAAAGTAGTATAGACCTGAATAATGTGGTTCTGTACCTAGGCCGTTTCCAGCTAAACATGAATGCCTTATTAAGATAACATGAATGCCTTACTAAGACATTTGCTACCCAACTTAACTTTTAAGCCGATGGCTGTGAAATAATATGGCAGTCACCCATGACGAGAATGACAGTCGCCTTTACTTTCCCGCTGTCCACCGATACTACCACGGTAGGATCAGCAAGTTTCAGGCTACTATTCGCTCGGGACAAGATACGAGGTTTGTTCAAAAAGTATCGCGGGTTACGTTAATTCAATTTTGTGGCGTTATGTTGGTACTCATGTCTGTCACTTATGCCGATAAGTTCGGCCATTTTAAATTTCAGTTAATTTTTGACAGCTGCTATGCTTGGACGTGCTTTAGCTCATCTTTGATTTTTGCAAAATCAGTACCGCATTAACATTGCTAAGCAGCTGTTGGACTCTGTCCGCGATGACCCAAATATTCTCCAGAGGGTTTATGATTATGACGTGGAAACCAAAGCTCAATCATCCCAATGGAAGCTGCCGCACGAGTCAATCGGGAACAAGAAAAAGTCACAGGGGGCCAGATCAGGGGAATACGGTGTCTGCGGCATTATTAGTGTGTTGTTTTTGGCCAAAAATGGCAAAAGTTAATTTTTGTTCTTCCACAAATACGGGCGTTTCTGACGGATTGCTTCGCGCAACTTGCGCATAACTTGCAGGTAATATTCCTTATTGACCGTTTCTACCCTGTGGCAAGAGCTCATGATGCACCACGCCCCTGTAATCGAAGAAAACTGTAAGCAAAGCTTTCACATTCGACCGAAATTGGCGCTTTTTTCGGTTTTGGCTCGTGCGACACCTTCCATTGAGCTTTGGTTTCCACGTCATAACCATAAACCCATGATTCGTCACCAGTTATGAACCTCCGGAGCAAATTTGCGTCGTCGCGGACAGAGTCCCACAGCTCCTTAGCAATGTTAATGCGATGTTGTTTTTGGTCGAAATTGAGCAAAAATCGAAGATGAGCAAAACACGTGCAAGCAAAGCAGCTGTCAAAAATTAACTGAACATTCAAAATGGCTGAACTTGTCGGCATAAGTGAGAGATATGAGTACCAACATAACGCTACAAAAAATCGAAAATCGAATATACGTAACTCGTGGAAATTCAAAATTCGCGATACTTTCTGAACAGACCTCGTATAAGAATGAAACTTTTTATAGCGAGAGATAATCAAATCACGAACATAAAAAGAAGCATCGACATTTTACGATGTCTTTTAAACTGAAGAGATTGAATTCGATGAAACTGGGATGGTTTAGTATGGATCTATAGTTCTAGTCCATAAGTTCATATTGGTTTTGGTAAATAATTCTAGTCTTTTAAGTCTTTTCTCTGGGTTCCATGTCAAGCGTTTGTCTAAGTGCAGTCCTAGATACTTAGCTTCAGTGACTTGTAGTATGAAGAAAGTTACTATCACTTATGTTAATTGACACCGGTTTTGAGATTGTCTTGCTTTTCCGCAAAGGCCTCCCCTAGAGCTTGCCACACTTTCCGGTCATGAGTCGTCCTCTTCCAAGTAGCACCGGCTATTTTCCGAATATCGTCCTCCCATCTCAGAAGCTGCCTCCCTTTCTTTCTTTTATTTTGGCTTGGACACCATTCGGTTGCATCCTTAGCCCATTTTTCTTGTTTACTCCTCATCATACGACCTGACCAACTCCATTTTAATTTTCTTATGCAGTATGTTACATCGTTAATTTTAGTTTAGTTACGTAATGTTCCTAGTTTTACTTTATCTCTTAACGTGACTTTGAGCATAAAAGGGCTCCAAGTTCGGTCGAATGGGAAGGTTTTGCTTACTGTTTTCTTCGATTGCAGGGGCGTGGGTCAATTGACCGTTCTACCTTGCCACAGGGTAGAACTGACAATAAAGAATATTACCTGCAAGTTATGCGCAAGTTATGGTGGCTGCGGTATTATTAGTGTTGTTTGGCCAAAAACAACACTAATAATACCGCAGCCACCATATTTCCCATATCTGGGCCCCTGTGACTTCGAAACTGAAGAGACCCCTGAAAGGACGACGCTACGCTACGATTGAGGAGATAAAGATGGCATCGAAGGAAAATGATTTTTTGAAGTGCTTCGAGGATTGGAAGTAACGTTGGCATAAGTGTATAATATCTGGTGGGGATTACTTTGAAGAGGACAAAATAGATATTAATGAATAAATAAATAATTTAAAAAAACACACAAATATTCGCGATACTTTTTGAATATACCTCGTATGAGTTGACAGTTTCGACTCCTATTCCAATAATGTCAGATCATTTGTTTATATTTGAGCTCTAGATCAGCCATTTTTTTTATCATTGATCTGTGAAAAATTTTTAAAGCATTTGCTTTTAAAATTCACAAAAGTTGATTTGCTTTCGTTCAGTTTTATTTCCCACTTTTTTGGTCCAATCGCATATTTAATCAATAGCTCTTTAAACTTTGGGAGGTAGTCCTGTTTATATTCGATCCCACATTGTTATTGATCTCATAACATACCAGACTTTAATAAATATTGTGGCCACATTCAAATTAAAATAACGATTAAAATTAGATATTATTCTCCTTTAATAGCAAAAATTTTTAAATAAAATTTTATCATTTATGCAAAAAAAAAAAAACTGGTTGAATAGTCCTTGAAGTTACATTATAAAATTTTTAACAATGCTTCAAATTGATCCTTATTTAATTGAATGATTTTCATTGTATTTATGGTAATGATATTAATTTTTTTTTAGAAGAAGAATAAATTGTACAACAATAGTGGAATTATTCCAATTTAATAAATTTTATTTTATCAATTATAGAAGCATATCATGAATTACTATGGATTCAAAAGAATACTGATAACCAGTAGCTGAGTATAAAAGATTTCCAGTGAGCTTTGTTAATGAATCTCATTGAAATGGAAATGAAAATAGAAAATCTATGAAGGAGAACAAGCTGCATTTTGGAAAACTTGTGGAAGCAAATGAAAATGTGTTGGTGAGGTAAGAAAATTAATCAAATGCAAAGAAATGTGGCTTTTGTAGTTTTGAAATTGCAAAATCGTTCGATGACATTGAACGAGAGGAGAGTCTGTATTGATAATGAACGCATGCAGCTGGGAGCAAGGACTCGAGATGGCAGTCACGATTAAAGTCGGTTTTGTTGTGTACAATGTGTTTGTAGGTGTATCTACGATTAGTGGATGAGACGGAGCACCGTGTACAACAGGTAGATGAATGTGATACCATGTAGTCTTATTGTGTATCTGAAAATTGAACAAGCCCAACCTGACCTAAACCCATCAAGGACACCTGTAGAAACAGATGAAGGGACGAAGCGAACGATAGCAGACACAATTGCGTAGAAACGGCGATGCAAACGAACATATGGCAGGCGTATTTTATATTTTCTTGTCTCATTCTGAACACTTGCCAGCGGCAAGAATACCGTCCTTTCTAAGGTTATCCGACTAGCATGTATTCAGAGTAATTTATGTTGATGGCATGGAAGGGTATATAAATGTTTATACATTTTTAATAAATTTATACATTTTTTGTTCGCCCCTACATGCCATCGTTATTCACTTCTCTCTGTTACATTTTCATCGATAAACCCATCCCAGGTGAAGGTAAAGTAAATAAAAAAAAAAGGACCCACTGATAGGGCAGCATAGCAGCATTGTTGTAGGGAAATTTTCTCAGTTTCAATTCAACTGACCGTGACATTTACCAAGCGAGAAAAATTTTGTATTTGAATTATTTTTACCTTATTAATAACTTAAACTATTTTTAGTCACTTATCCATTAGCCAGAATACGAGTACTCTAGCGTTTTTTGGACGAGGGTGGCACAAAGTGTGTATACTTGAGATAATTGCGTTTATATTTCACGAAAGTTTATCTGCGTAAGTGAATGTCACGCTTGTCGACTTTGATACAGGTTTGATATACTCGTACTCGACCTCCTTCAGTTTCTGTTTAATTTATTCAATGCCACCGTCTTCGTAGGTAAAATGTAACTACAGAAATGTACTCTACTATATTCGTTCACCAAACATGTTCAAGAGGGAACTGCCGTATACCGAAATGTACTGAAAAATTGAATAGACTTTATTCATGTTTTCAGTTCAATTGAAAAATTCATGAATACGCGAAAGGTCATAGAAATTTTTCACAAGAGCAACATTATTTGTATACGAACACTAATGCTGTTATTTGTAGAAACGAAAATAGAAATAGATTGATTTGTATACTCCTACACAAGTAGATGCATGCACAAATCGGTAATAGATATTTGGATGTTGTCTAAACGACATAGAAAATTGATTCTTTACCAAATCGAGGCTGTCTATAGTCTAGACGAGTAATTTTTTCTCTATGCCATATTGTCCAAATAATATATGTTGGCTTGCATACAACAATCAATTGAAAGTATTCTAAGTTCGTACAATAAATAATTTAAAGTATTCTAAGTTCATAATATAAATAATTGACTTTTTTTATGTAAACTTATTATTGTTTACTAAAATATGTTTCTATACAAACCAGCTAATATAATTATTAAAGCAAATATAGAAATTGACAAGTCATTTAAAATGTATAACATATAATACAATAGAAAACTTCAATTTAAATTTCAATTACCAGTGGTATAAGCTTAAATCCGCTGTTTGGTCATAGATGGTGTGTTATTAAGCTACCATGGGCACGCCATACATTTTTTTTTTATGAGTTTGACATCTGTCAATATTAATCAGTACACATTGTCAGCAATTTCGTACAACAACATACATTTTTCCTTTGGTAATCATATTTAGTTTTGTGACAGAGAAAGAGCAGATGCGTGAAGCTCTGCTTTTCTGCTTCAATTTGAAGAAATCGGCTGCCAAATTGCATCGAATGCTTATTCGTCGGTTCAAAGACGGTAATTTTGATTTGTGGGACATGAAGCGTGAAAATCGGCCTAAGAAGGTTGAGGACCATCAATTTCAGGCTCTTTTGCCTGCAATTGATGGTCCTCAATCTTCCAATCGCAAAAAATGCTTGCGAAACAATTGGGTGTTACTCAACCTGCAATTTCCATGCATCTGCGTGCCATGGGGAAGATTGAAAAGATCGGAAAATGGGTGCTGCATGAATTGAACGATATGCAGATGGGCGCCAAAGCACATACGAAATCTTGCTCGCCAGACAAAAACAAAGTCGTTCCTGCATCGGATTGTGACAGGCGATGGAAAGTGGATATATTTGGAGCATCCTAAACGCAAGAAATCGTGGGTTGATCCCGGCCAACCGTCAACCTCTTCCCCATGACAAAATCGTTTCGGACGGAAGATGATGCTGTACGTTTGGTGGGATCAGCAGGGTATCGTCTTCTATGAGATGTTGAAACCTGGTGAAACTGTCAATGCCCACCGCTACCACCAACAACTGATCAAATTGCACCGTGCTCTGTGTGAAAAAACTCCTTGGAGATACTCAACTAATGATCCGAAACTATTTGGAGACACTCAACTGGGATGTGCTACCCACCCTGCTTATTCACCAGACCTGGCTCCTTCCGACTACCACCTGTTTTCGTCGATGGGCCATGCGCTCGCTGAGCAGCACTTCGATTCTTACGAAGACGCCCGAAAATCGTTTGATGAGTGGTTTGCCTCAAAATTTTTTCGGCTTGGTATCCACAAATTACCCGATGGATGGGAAAAATGCGTAGCTAGCGGGGTGCAAGTACTTTGAAAAAATTTGTTTTTGCTTTCTATGAAAGCAAAAGTCAATTTTTGTTCTTCCACAAATACGGGCGTTTCTGACGGATTGCTTCGCGCAACTTGCGCATAACTTGCAGGTAATATTCCTTATTGACCGTTTCTACCCTGTGGCAAGAACTCATGATGCACCACGCCCCTGTAATCGAAGAAAACTGCAAAACTTTCACATTCGACCGAAATTGGCGCGCTTTTTTCGGTCTTGGCTCGTGCGGCATCTTCCATTGGGATGATTGAGCTTTGGTTTCCACGTTATAACCATAAACCCATGATTCGTCACTAGTAATGACCCTCTAGTGCAAATTTTGCTCGTCGCAAACAGAGTCCAACAGCTCCTTAGCAATGTTAATGCGATGTTGTTTTTAGTCGAAATTGAGCAAAAATCGAAGATGAGCCAAAACACGTGCAATCAAAGCAGCTGTCAAAATTTAACTGAACATTCAAAATGGCCGAACTTGTCGGCATATGTGAGAGATATGAGTACCAACATAACGAAAATCGAATATACGTAACTCGTGGAAATTCAAAATTCGCGATATTTATTGAACAGACCTCGTATAAGAATGAAATTTTTTATAGCGAGAGATAATCAAATCACGAACATAAAAAGAAGCGTCGACATTTTACGATGTCTTTTTAACTGAAGAGATTGAATTCGATGACACTGGGATAGTTTCGTATGGATCTATAGTTCTAGTCCGTAAGTTAATATTGGTTTTAGTATTAAATTGTATAATAGTACTTTTCCGTCTATGATAAGTTTAGAGCGTTTGTATAAAAGTTTAAGTATTTATCGATATCGTCTGTATAATTCGAGTCTTTTAAGTTTGTCTAAGTTCAGTCTAGTTACGGAGCTTCAGTGACTTGTAGTATGATACTACAGTTAAGATATATGGGATGGTATAATTAGTTAAGTCAGTTCTGAATAATTTGTAATTCGATTTACAAAATTTCAAAAACATATTTGGTTTTTGAATAAATGGAAAACATTCCATATTATTTACTTATGTAGGAGAGTATGCATAGGCCAAAGTGTTCTTCCTTGTGGAACAATAGCGAAACACGGAAATATGTTAAATAGTTCATGGCATACATTTAGATGAGATGCTTGTTTGAAATTGTTGATTTAATGATGAGGTGAAAGGCAGAAGAAAGTATCCTTTTGAGTCCGGATGGCAGACTGATGTCTAAAAACACACCGGAACAATACATTTTTCTTTTAAAGAGGATGAAATAAAATTGACTAGAAGACATTGCTGGGAAGTCTGGATCAAAACTCTAAGTAGGCGGTTTTTTTTTTATACCAATTTTATTATTACAAAACATTTATTTTCAATTTAAATATAAATTTATTTTAATTGGCAAAAAATATAAATTTAAATACTTCAACAACAAAAAAACAACAAAAAAATTATCCAGTTATCAAAAAAATCTCAAATTCGTTTGCATAAAAATTTCCAAAAAATTTCTAAATTAGCTGAAAAAATTTCTAAACAAGATATCTTTTCTTAAAATTGGGTTAATATAAAAATAATAATAAAATGCAAAGGATAACATAGCTTATAATTAGGATAAAATATACAGAAGTAAAAATATTTTCACATTTATTCAGTCATTCGTATGCATATCAATTTACTTAATTTCAATACAGTTTGTTCTGTTTGAGGGTAATCCATTAAAGGTATATTCGGAAAATGGAATTTTTCTGTATAAACAATGTCAGTAAAATGAACCAAAACAAGAGAATACGCGTAGACACACAAACACATAGAAGAAAATTCGTATTATAGTTACTTGAAATATTTTACCCCAAAAGAAGTGAAAATGGTATGGGAAAAATCATGAAAAAACGATATAAAAAAATTGGGGGAAAGGTCGTTTTTCCAATACTTTTTTTTTGCTGGCCCCAATCTACTATTCTACCATAATACATGTATATTGGGGAGGAGTTGAGTTAACGGAAATTATTATGCACTCGCTTGGATACGTTTATTTATTTGAAAAATTTCCATGTCGCATCCCATGCTTGATCCTTCCGAGCCGTCGTTGTTGTCTTCTTGTTATTTCAGAATTTTCATTTAAGCTAACATACATTGACAATTAAATTAAATGTGTTCCGTTTATTTATTTATTTCATTTCGTATTACAGGAATTGTTTCTGCTCATCCGCCGTCATCGGTTTTTGTTATTTTCCGTTTCGAATTTCAATGTTGTAGCAAGGATGTTAACAATACCTGAAAGGTGTAAAATATCTATACGCATTTATTGTGTGCTCTCACATGTCCTTATATTAGGAATCCAATTTTTCGGGTTTGTTTTCTTTTTTTTTTTTTTTTGGTTCCATTTGATAATAATAATAAAAAATACAAGAGCCACAAATACAAAGAAGAAGAAAATTCTAGGTTACCAAACCGTTTGATCATATCTGCGATGTAATGTTTTGTATATAAACGTACACAAATCACAATGTATCGATGTTTGTTTATATGAGTGCATACGGAAGTACATTTATACATTTAGCATAACTTTACATATTATATACTTACCTCAATACCTACACTTATGTTCATGCAATCGTATTTACAACCAGAGGAGGAAGAGGGTATATGTTTTTTTTGTCTTGAGAAATTCAATCGACCCAAAAAACGAGGCAAAAACACATAGCACTTAATAAGGAAAACAGTGAAAATGAATCTGATGCCAGTACACTGCCAGTACCAATTCCAGAGAATGTGGTCCGGAAAATCCAGAGTAAGATAACGAAAAAAAAAAAAAAATAGGGAAAAAAACCAGAACCAAAATACTATTGGAAAAACAACAAACTGGGCTGGGGCTGTTCTAAGGTCATAGAGACATTCATACGATACCAATTTTAGCCAACATATGCATGTGGGCAGCTAACTTACTTATCCGAGGTGTGTGTTAAGGTAAAAAGGTGAGGATGGATTTTTATACTCGTCCTTGTGTACTGTGTACTGTTCGGCACAGTGGAGAATGAGAGGCGGTTAGGATGTACGAATTTGGCTGTTTGCTGTTATACGTTCGGTAATGGATAAAGCTTTTGAATTTATGTCTCCTCCATGATTTTGTGTCCCAAAGATAAGTGGATACATTTTAGAGGTTGAATGTGTAACATAAGTGAGTAATCCGATTATTCTGACGCTCAATGGTTCACAAAATCGTCTTAGCATGTGATTATTTCCATAGGAAACCAGAAAAGTTTTATCTGCCCCGCATATCTTACATCACAACATTTAAGCTTTACAAAAGTTCATATCAAATGAAGCGCGTACACGAAATGAAAAAGTACAAGCTACACAAAATATTCTATTCTACCAGCACACACTATATGAGTATGCGGTACTCTGAACAATAGAAGAAGAGGTAACATTTCCAAAGGATCTCGTAAAATAAAGATGGAATATATTTCAGGGTTTGGTACAATATAATAAAAGTAAGTAGGTATAGCTACCGGAAGGGTAGGTAGATGATTTTTTTTTTTTGTTGTTGTTGAGGGAAATCGAAATTTCGAAAGAAAACGTTGTGGTTAAGGCTGAATGGGTAAAATAAGTTTTGTAAATGCTAACCTAAATCCACAAATATTGAATTGGTAAAAGTAACAAACCACTTTGAAAGATTGATGTTTCGAGGTGGTAAAATTTATGGACAACTTTTGAATTTTGAAAACTCCACATAAAAATATATTGTATGATATTAAAAAAAGAGAAAAAAAATTCTGTAGCATTTGAAATTTTGTTCATTGAATAAATAAGAAGGAAGCGGACTTTAGAGTCGACATTAGTGCATACATTCAAACAAATTTCATTTTCTTTTCTTTATATTAAAATATTAAGGACCAGATTCAATTTTATTACAGTTGATAAAACAATCAAAAATTTGTCCAAGTAGTGTTTATAGTGGTCGTATTTAAATTACAATTCAAACTTAACCTAGAATTGGAAAAAAGAATCTTGTAGACATAGAGCATTTTAAATAGTTTTTTATTTTCTCATACTAGTAAGCTTATTACAAAATTTACAAATGATGGTCATGGTGACGATGATGATAAGGATGCTTGCATTCACGGTTGTCGGTTGTACAGACTATGAATGATTTTTTAAGTGATAAGGATAATAATGATTCGATGTTACCAAAGTTTTACTAGGGACATGGTGCTTGCGAATTGTAGAGGGGAAACTTATTAAAAGTTCATAACCAGAATCAAACAGTTACGTTCTCAACAAACCGCTTTAACCCTGTTCATATTCTACGCTAATTGAAATTACCTGAAAGTTTGCCTACGGCGCAGAAGAGCTTTCGGGTAAAGTTTTTATCGAGAAAATTATGAGCTAGCACGGGTTAGAAATAGTGTAACGATGATGATTATCCGCAGTCAGCTTTTTTCATTTTTCATTTTCCATTTTCCTCAATTTTTTTTTATTATTTTTATTTCGTAGAAAAAGGGTAAGTATTACAAGTCATTCATATTTTGATCTGGGTAATAAAGACTTACCAAAATCATGTCATCCCATTCCAGCATCCCTCATTATTCTTGAATTTCATTTTCACTCAAATATTCTACGCTAAATTTTCCATCTACTTTATTTATGCATACACACATACACACACATACATACAATAGAGTTTAGCTCTATTTCAGTTACCCTACTTTTCGGCCCAATTAATTTTTAATCATTTTAGGGTCACATCGGTAAAAAGGATAATCTGTGTAAGCATATGATGAAAGGAAACTTTCGTATCGTTGAAAAGTCCTTTTGGTTAGTTTCGTTTTGTTTGAGTTTAAAACTTTATCAAACTTTTTACCTTAACATTTTGTTTTGTACATTTTTTTAATTGAATTGACCATTTTTAGTGTAGCAAAAAAAAAAAAACTTGAAAACAAAATTCTTTTTGCGTAAGTTTTTGTTAAATTTTCTTTTGCGCAAATTTTTTTCTATTCACTATTTCAACACCTTCAGGATATTTAAAATATTTCACCAAAATTAATATGAACTTTTATGCGACATTTAAAATTTATTTAAAAAATAAAAGAAAACACTTTATTTAATTTATATGTGACCATAAAATGTTTACTGTAAATGTAATTATTAATTAAAGTTTTTATAAGCAGAAATTTTAGTTGAAGTTTTTTAATCTAACTAAAATGTTTTTTTTTTTTTGGAAACAATTGTTAAAAATTTCATTTTAGTCTGTATTTTTTTCTACTTCGTTGTTTGTACTTAAACCTGATTATTAGTTTCAGTATCAATTTTGTTATAGAGTTTAATTAAAAAAAAATTAGATCTTGTCATAACTAATACAGGGTGTGATAGAAAAGTAATGACCTTCGCCTGGAATCGCCTTCAACTACTCCGTAACCCTTTTTTTTGGATATTATCGATGGTACCAAGTGCCTTTTTATGTTGGGCAGCAAAAACAGGCGCATGGTCTTAGATCAAGTATAGAGGAGGGGCCGTAGAACTATAGGAATACCTTTTTCCGATAAAAAACTCCTTGATAGAGATGTCCGTTTGACAGGAGAGTTGTCATGGTGGAGCATCGAAGTATCTGCCTTGTCCGATCTGACGCATTGAAAACTTTTTCTGATCCTTTTAAGGACGTTTTCATAGAAAAGTTGCTTGACAGTTTGTCCTCAAGCTCTGATCTCTTAAGAGAAGCTCTCACTCATTTCACATTTTCATCAGCTTTCGATGTTGGAGGTCTGTTTGAGCGAGGATTTTCCACTGCTTCTCGAATCGCCATAAATGTCTAATGTCATCAGAAAAACTTGTGCTCTTGACAAGGAATTTTTCCCCAAAGGCTCATTGCAACATTTCGTAAGCCAAACGCGTGGAGTCACAAAGATTAACACTAAATTTGATGTCACATCCTTCCTCCAAATTTCGCTGTTGCATTTTCCGTAATGCATTACGAAAACACAACTTCGTTTAGCACGCTCTTTGGGGTGGCATAGTTTTACTGGATGTAGTTAAAACTTGTACTGCGAGTTTACAAGTCACATTATTTTTTTCTCCATCAACTACTGTTGTACAAAATACAGTCTTTTTTCTCGTATATATAAAATAGCGTCGAAGTATCTGCATTGTCCAATTTGACGCGTTGAAGACTTTTTCTGATCCTTTGAAGGACGTTTTTATAGAAAAGTTACTTGACAGTTTGCCCTCAAGCTCTAACCTCATAAGAAGAGCCCTCACTCATTTCACATTTTCATCAGCTTTCGATGTTGGAGTTCTGTTTGAGCGAAGATTTTCCACTGCTTCTCGAATCTCCGCATATGCCTTATGCCACCAGAAAAACTTGTGCTCTTGGCAAGGAATGTTTTCCCACAAGGTCATTGCAACATTTCGTAAGCCAAATGCGCGGAGTCACAAAGCTTAACACAAAAATTTAAGGTCACATCCTTGCACCAAATTTCGCTGTTCCATTTTCTGTAATGCATTACGCCAATACATCTTCATTTGGCTCCCCTTTTTAGCAGTCGCATAGTTTCATCGTACGTGGTTGAAACTTATATTGCAACAAGTCTAATTATTTTTTTTTGCATCAAACACTGTTGTACAAAATACAGTCTTATTTTTTTTTCGTAAAATACTTTTAAAACTATTTGTGTAAGTGTAAAAATATTTAGTCTATTAAAGCTTATTATAAGAAAAAAAAACTAACTTTCTGATCAATTAAAAGTTCAAATTTTCCTAAAATTGAAATTGATGCAAAGAAATATTATCTGAAATTCGGCACTAAATTAGTTGAAATAGGAGTAAAACGAAAGCACTTCAAAGATTTTCAATTTAAAACCAAAGAAAAAAATAAATACTTTCTGAAACATTAACTCATTTTGATGGCAAACAAATTCCGGACGATTCATGTAAACTCAGGGTCTACAATATCGATTTCAGTTTGGTCTGGGCAATATTGAACGAAGCTAGTGGAATACTGTTTCATGGGTATTAGACATCTATTTTGTAAAGTGTACACATAACTCTCGAATGTTATCGGAATTTGTTGTTTTGGATGTGAGGATATCTTCACCTTATGAGTGCTATTACGATATTTTTGAAGAGGAGGAAACACTAAGCGCACATGGGGAATAGAATTTATTTTTAAGGAAGAAGAAAAACGCATTCAGCACGCCTCGTAGTCATTCCCTTCGATAGCAGAAGAAATCCATACACTTGACATGCATAGAATAAATCTCAAGTGATATATGTATGTACAAGTACATCAAATAAATACGAACCCATTCGTAGTTGATCGTTAATCTTTCTTCTTGGTGGAGCATTAATAAAATATTGTCAAATTGGAATGGGAGAAAGACCGGGTAGAAGCTGAAAATATATACAATAATTCCAAGATCTGATGACATCTCATTAAGAAGTGATAAAGTCACATCTGATTATAGGACTGGCAGTGTATAAAACGTCTCTGTATATTATAAGACTATGGAAAATCACTCAGATTTGTTCGTTTCAAATTATTATCATTCAAAAAAGAGGAAGATACTATAAACTCTTCAGTCTTTTCGGTTGAATGGATGCATGTGTTCAACACGACATTCACTATTTGTTCGAATTTCTCTTGAGAAACATATAATAATTTTTTTTTTGAATTTTTCGGAATTTTTCCACACGACTAACGTTCACAACTTTCACAGATGGCCGCCTATATCCATACTTGCACTAATATTTTCAGTTGAAAGATTTTAATCGGAAGAGAAATTATGAAGTAAAGAGATTGCATCGAAAATTCTACTATGGATGCTCTACGGAAGTGAATTCTAATGGTTTCTAGATCTTTATGTTAATTTCCGTGGTCGGTACACATTTGCAAATGCACAAATAGTAAGGTGCATTTACTACCAATAATCGTAGATAATGCCAACTGCATCATACTGCATATTATTATTATTAATATAATATTTAACATTATATCAAAATGGAGCATTTCTGACAAATATATAATACTTTTGTACGTTACATATGGAGTCTTAGGATATATTTAAGAGCAGGAGGTAAATGCTGTAGGCAATCAAAAATACCTTAGTACATATGATAATGAAAGTTAACTAATTGATGTAGAATGAGAACTGCATAATATTACGAAACTATAAGTATTAGTCTCCATAAGCAATATTTCAAATTTACATAAGCATCACCTTACCAAATAATGACTTAATTATATTCACCCATCTATGGTATGTAAGTGCATAGCCAGCTAACCATAATAGAAATTGATCACCCTTAATGTCAGTTGGAAGCTTCATGGTCGTGTGGAATTGGGTTGCTACTTGAATAGTATGAGTACTCCCTATTTGATAATATAAAATTTAATCTAATCTATTAAAAGGCAAAATGAAGACTTCTGCGAGCGGTTTATAGGAAAATGGGTCATCATCATTATGTTCAGAAGTGGATTTGAGGGTAGAAAGTGCATCCTTTTTCATTAGAAACCAATGATCCTGATAGTTTTCTGATTGGAATTTTAATTTAAATTTAAACAAATTTCATTTTATTCTGATTGAAACTATTTCTTCCATTAGATTACGCGATGTCTAAATTCGTAGTTCCTTTACGCCAACCTATTTGTGGTATAGGAACTACTACCATCGAAGGATTGCTTCAATGAAATTTTCATATAAAATACTCGTTTTCTGACTGAAGCAGATGGTCTAACTATTTAAAGACTTGATTACTTAAATTATTCAACTCTTAATAGACATCATAATTTATTCATGGAAAAATTCAAATTTCATTTTTAAGATTGTCACAGCAAATGCTAAATTAAATATGTTCAAGGTAATTTTTGTTATAATATTTCAATTAATTTTGTATGAATTTTTATTAAATATTTTTATAGCTCTTAAAATATTCTAAAATTAAATAATATTTATTGAAGTTTCTTTTCGATATCAGGAAAGAAATAAGACTGGTATGAATAAGAGCAATGTGGTAAAAATGTGGACGCAGCTTGTATATGCAGTATAAGATTTATCTTCGTCCGATAACTAGGTGACCCTATAGAGTATGTTAAGTAAAGTTGTATTTTTGAGTCTGTAAGTTCATATGGGTTTAAGCAATGATCTGCTATCAAAATTTTATGTTAAGCTTGGTAAGTTCATAAGTTTGACTTACGAAAAGTTTCAACGAGCCTATGGGGAGTATTCTTTATCAAGAAGATAAGTATTTCGGTAATATAAAGTATTTTTGGGAGGAAGGGTGGGCTAAAAAGCAGCCAAAATTCAGAATAAGTGAGTGCTTTTATGCTTCCAGAAAAATTGTTGACCAAGTATTTTTTTTATAAAAAAACCCTTGAATGGTTAAAAAAGTTGGAAAAAAGAGTTATTATCGTAAAAAGAGATTCATGTGGTTCCCCGCCCCAATTTGAAATGATCACGTTCATCGAGATCAAAAAACACTTGAACCGATGTTATTTTACTAATCCAAAGTATTAGTAAAATAACTTCTCTACCTTTAGTGGTATTGAGATATTTTTCAGGTTATGAAAAAATTCGTCCTTTAACTCGGATGTATCACATTCTAGATACATACATAAATTCGAAAAATTTATCATTCCAGAGCTCAGTATGTAATTTTCTATTGAAAAAATCGATTCCCTAACAGAGTTTCTACCATTATTATTACCATGACATTAGGTAGATTCCACAATGGATGGATCGATTTTCAATGGCAAATGGGAAATAATGCCTTAATTGATTGAATAAAAATTCTACAAGTAATAAAAATGTGAATAAATTAAATGAAAAATTGATAAGTCGATTGATACGATAACAATGTTAAGGATACCTCTGACGTTAGGGCAAGTACAGCGTTTACCTTTCATCTTCGAAGGATAAGTCGACGCTGCCGCCAAAGTTGATACACTCAATTTTATTTACCAATTTACAAGGAATGTTGTTGGAACATAAAAATTTTACGCAATTTTTACCGCAAAAAGGAGAGACTAAAATCTTAAATCTGTGCATACTAGCCATGCCTCTTGTTCAAGATAGTTTTAGCTCTTAGAATCCTACATTAAAGTCTATATATTAGGACATAAAGTTGGTAATGTTAACTCTAAAGGAATTTTCGTGTATAGAGACATGTTTTATAGAACTTCTCTAATACCATGCATCTTGTATTTTTATAAGATAACTTATATTTAGTACGGAATGAGAACGATTGGATTTTTTTTTTACAATTCGTCTAATGTATAACTGTAAAGTTTGCAACTATTTTTTTACTATCTGTAATACTATTTTATTTTTTATATACTCGTTCGTATACTCTAATAAATCTATACTAAATGACATGTTAAAGTTTTGATAGAGAATCCTTTCCGTGAATAAAAACCTTAACGAATATTACAATTCACAAAGCAACTTTTTGTTAATTAATAGTCAATAAATTTTTATTAGGAGTACACTTAAAAATGATTTAAACTTAAATGCCAAAAAGATTTTTAATCTTCTTTTTAAATATAAAAGAATGTGTATGAATAAGAAAACTTTTCATATTAAATGAGGTCACAGCCAATTTTGTTTATATAGAAATTGTCAATGTAAAAATTAGGTCAATTTATGATGACATTTTTTAATACGAGCGTCGTTCAATAAGTCCTTAGAAAAAGATGGTATATATTAGCTTTATACACTTTTCCAACCGTTTTTCCAAAATGTTTATCCCGTCCTAAAAATAGGATTTCGGAAGTGTTGCAAAATACTCACCCGTTTAAGCAATGACGTCCTCGTTGGAAGTGAACCGTCGTCCGCCAAGCCATTTCTTCAGATTGGGGAAAAGAAAATAGTCAGTCGGGGCCAAATCTGGTGAATAAGCGGGACGATGCAACAATTCCATTCTCAATTTCACAATTTTGGCCATGGAAACAGCGCAGGTGTGCACACGCGGATTGTCCTGATGCAAGAGGATTTTTTTCTTCTTCAGATGGGGGCGTTTCTCTTTGATTTCCTCGCTCAACCATTGCAATAACGACGCGTAATACGCTCCTGTTATTGTTTTTCCTTTTTCCAAGTAGTCGATAAAAATGATGCCCTGCGAATCCCAAAAGACCGTGGCCATCACCTTGCCGGCCGATGGCACAGTTTTTGCCTTCTTCGGAGACCGTTCACCCTTGAAAATCCACTGTGATGACTGTCTCTTCCTTTCTGGAGTGTAGTAGTGTATCCAGGTTTCGTCCACAGTGACATATCGACGAAGGAATTCGGCAGGATTGCGATGAAAGAGTGCCAACATAGCCTCAGAGTCCACTACACGATTGCGCTTATTCTCCTCTGAGAGCAAACGCGGCACCCATCTTGCCGTAATTTTTTTCACAGACAATTTTTGATGCAAAATTGAAGCGACTGTACCTTGTGATATGCCCGTGGCCTCAACTAATTCGTGCACTTTAATTCGCCGATTGTTCAAAATCAGATCGTGGATTTTGTCGATGATTTCAGAAGTAGACACCTCAACTGGGCGTCCTGAACGATGTTCATCTTTTGTGGATGAACGGCCACGTTTAAACTCATTCACCCAATTTTAAACCGTCGCAAACACAGTTGCAGATTTGCCATGAACTGCATCCAACTCGGCTTTGATTTCTTTCAGGCTTAAGCCTTTCAAATTGAGATGTTTGATGACAGCCCTAAACTCGCTTTTTTCCATTGTTATGCACAAATAAATGTCGTTAACTTTAATCGACGATAGAAATTGACCTACGCTATGAATCAAGCTGAAATTTTGACTGCTTTCCTGTTGATAATGCTACTTACAAAAAAAAAATCTTTTTACACTACGAGCGCAATTTCTCGGATTTTCTAAGGACTTATTGAACGACCCTCGTAGTGATTTCAATGAAATTTTTGATACTTCAGTCCTTGTAAGAATATAACTCTGAGTATGGTAACAATAATTTATAAACTATGTAATAAATTTCTGGGTGACGAAAATTCCCCAGTATTCCTGGGTGACGAAAATGACGGGAAAGTATTAAAATTTGTATAAAATTAAACTGTTCAATGATGACCCCATACTAAGAGAGCACATGTTTTTGCTGGGCATACTTGCTAAGTTTAAGTTTAAGCGAAGATAGTTTGTGAGGGGCGGGAGGGAGGGAGGTGGTTGGTAGTTTGTTTGAAGTTTTAGCAGACTTGTTCTCACACTCACCATAATCAGAAGAAAAAAATACACCGGAATACATAGGGATAATGGAGACACCCGAAGGTGTTAAGTTCTCCATGGGTTGAGAGGAAGTAGAAGAAGAAAAAAGAATGATGATAACTCAAAAAAAAAATACAAAATAAAACTAAAGAGAAACTATCTATGCAAAAAGGGAAGGAAAATAAATTGAGAGGAAACTATAAAAATTCGGAAAATAAAAATGGATCAAATATAAAATTTTAAAAATTTTCATAAATATAATTATTAATTTTTATTCCTGAAATTTCTATTTTCAAAAAAAAAAATTATTTAAAAAAAAGAAAAGCCCAAAAAAAATAAGGGAAAGTAAAAAAAGGGTGAAGCGGAACCATCAACATTGGTGGGAGAGCCTTAGTTGGTTCTTCTTTCCCTGGCATATCCCCAAATACACCATACGGCACTTGTCCGCGGTAAAATAAATTTAGAGTGCCCCTTTTTTGGATCGATAATGATCTCTTTCAGCCCATCTTAGAGCAATGCTATTTATGGATCAGTTACCTGTGGGGAGGTGGAATCTTGAATAAAAATGCCAATTTAATTTAAATTCTTTATAAAAAAATTTAATCTTATATTAACAATTTTTTTTCAATTAAAAGTTTTAACTTTAGAAAAAAATATTTCTATCAGTTCTTAATATTATTAAATTTAATATAAATTTAGTCTAAAATTTTGTTAAATATAGATTTTTAAAAGATAATAAATTTATTAAATTATTTTTTTAATTGTCAATAGGTAAATTACGAGTAAATTTAATTTTTATAAAGCGAATAGTTTTTATTTTTTACTTTTAATTTTCAATACAATTAAATGTTATTTTTCGAGACTAATATTAATTTTTTGTTTATTTTCTTATTTTTGTTCACTTAATAGATATTATTTAAAAAATATTATTTAAAATCTAAAAAAAAGATTTTTTATATTTCGAAAAAAAGACTCAGAAGCCCAATACTCAATGCAATGTCCAACATCATCTTGATAGGTTCATGACGCCAATCCTTTCGGAGTCGCTCGTACGTACGATCCTGTTCGGTTTTTTGTAAATTCGATGAAGTGTAATCGAATCATGGCATCTTATGGCAGTAGTGTTACCAGAGATAAGAAACTTTCGAAGATACAATGTATGGCCTTACTGATTTGTATGCCACCTTTTTGGTAACGACCAAGCCATCAATCTTTCGCAGATTTTGGTCTGAAAGTGTGTGCCGTTGGCCCATATTTATTTGCATCGTTAATTCTGAGCTTACCTTTTTTATATCAAAATAAATATATTTTTAAATATCTGGACCATCTATAGTTTTAATAAGACGATATTATAAACTACACAATATTATAAATTTTGGCTTTATTGCGTGAAAACTTGCCAGGACCCATAATTTCGAGATTGGGTAATGTCAATTTCATTTCAAAATTGTGCGACTTAATGCCTCTCAATTTTTTTCTTATACCTCTATTGAAAAATTCGTATTTATTAAAATACATATAAAATTTAAAAACCAATATCCATCAAGTAATGCCCTGAAATGTGATAAAAAATTATAAAAAATTACCTCTTGGCAGCCATTTGACTGATGTTATATGCATAATGAAAAGGTTCTAACAATATGAGAAAATTTTATCAAAATCTGAATTAAAAATTTAATTTATTTAGTTTTACTTACCAAAGCAGGTAAGAAGCAGCGAGTATTTAACGATAATTAGTAAATTTCCAACAAATCAGAATTGTTCTAATCGAAAGAAAATTTTAGTTTTTTTTTATGTCCAGCACTTCTAAGACCTTATCCAAAGTTTTAAAATCAATAAATGCATATCCATTTGAGGTCATTTTTTAGTAATTTAAATGAAAAATTGGAAAAAATTCAAAATTATACCACCGGAATTCCCATTAACATATAATACCACTTTTACATGAAATATTATTTAAGAAAAAATTAAGTAGGAGAAAAAAAAACTTATTTCTATGATCCAAAAAGTAATATTTTATCTAAACTAGCTTATATTCGACAGTTCATTAAAATATTTAGAATTGTCGTTAAAAAAAAAATGCCGGCTGTTAAAATGCGGGAAAATATTTTTTTGTTCGCTGTTTGCCTATTGAAGGGAAGAAAAATTTGTTAACGACTGTCAACGATGAATACTTGTGGGGAGATGCCAAATAAAAATTGTTCTTAAAATAAAATATGTTCGAGCTATGAATAAAGACAACAGGGTGGTTATTTTTTTTACTATTTTTTTTTTCGAGTAGTATATGAAAGGTCTTTTTGTCAACTCTGCCAGAGTGTGAAGTATATCTCGAATAAACGGCAAAGAAATTTGTAAATTGTACTCCTAAAAAAAAATTCTAATCGGAAAAAATAAGAAACATGACTTGGGTAAGATTGGAATTTGGTACTGTCTGCTACTCTTCTATGGGGCTACCAATGTGGGCTAGTCTCAATCTCATCTGAAAACGAAGGAAAATCATAAATCACGAAAAATTCATTTGTGAACAGAAGCAAATCACTGAGATGGGACCGTGCTATTATTTACGATGAATATCACCACTGCCGAGCGTTTAAGTAACATTTAGCATTGTCAACTCTTTAGGCAGTTAACTAGGCCCATCTTCATCTTATTTACAAATCTGTCTCATATGTCTATAAGATTAAAGTGATACGACTATATTTGTGCCAGAATTGGTTCAGTTCGACTTAACGAAAACTTTATCCCACCAAATTCAAAAGCAAACTTAAAAAAAAAATGAAGAATAGGAATTTTTACTAACCCCAACTAAGTTAATATGAAATCGGAAATATTTTCCAAATGAAAAATGAGTTCCATTCGCTACTTAATCATTTAAGAGCTGCATTGTTTTTTATTTATTTTTCTATTTTGAAAGTTAAGACAATTTCTCTGACAATTCAAGTTAAGAAAGAAAATTTTTTTCAACTGCACGTACTTGGGTAGATTGTCATTTTATGTGTGAGTTCTACGTAAAGTCGATTATTTAAATAATTAATTTTGTTCTGAATATATGACAGATTTCAGTGAATTCTTTTTTTCGAGAAAATTTTATTAGTATTATATATACGAATACTCTTCTGAACATAGTCAGAGGATCGGAGTTTCCCTGAGGAATAATAGCCAAGCAAGGACTCATGTTCGCACCATCGCATTTATCAAATTATAATTGCCTGTGCAGCAAGAAGAAGAATTTAACAGTGGAATTAACAATATTTTTGCCTTGCCAATTACATATACGAAGAGTTTGTAAATATATTCGTGCATAATCCTCATTCGTATCTATACAGAAAATATGTGAACAATGGAACAGTAAAATAGATAAAGTCCAGAACGAGTGAAAATGTTCCATGTACAAAAATACTGCCGACATGAGGTTTAATTAATTTTGATTATATTATTTGTTTCTAAATGCGATGAGAATTATCCGAATTTTGTTCAAACTTCTGATCATCATAAATTAAAAATGTAAATAAATTGTATTAAAAATAAAAAAAAATACAATAATAAAAGAAATTATAATAAATTATAGCAATTTCTATGGATATGACCAATTGGTTAGAAGAAATTGACTTTAAATATAATATTTCATAATAATTTCAATTTTGTTCTCATTTAATGTATGAAAAATAGGAATTTTTCTACATAAAAGCTCTGTTAAAAAAGTATCGCAAATTTTGTGTTTTTTCAAAAATTATTTAATAATTTATGAATATCTATTTTGTCCCCTTCAAAGTAATCCCCATCAGATATTATACATTTGTGCAAACGTTTTTTTCCAATTCTCGAAGCACTTAGAAAAATTATTTTTTGTGATCTTGTTCAGCTCCTCCTTCGATGCCATCTTTATTTGCTCAACCGTAGCGTAGCGTCATCCTTTCATAGGGCTCTTCAGTTTCGGGAACCAGAAAAAGCTACAGGGAGCCAGATCTGGGGAATAGGGTGGCTGCGGCATTATTATTGTGTTGTTTTTGGCCAAAAATGGCAAAAGCCAATTTTTGTTCTTCCACAAATCCGGGGCGTTTCTAACTTGCAGGTAATATTCCTTATTGACCGTTCTACCCTGTGGCAAGAACTCATGATGCACCACGCCCCTGCAATCGAAAAAAACAGTAAGCAAAACCTTCACATTCGATCGAACTTGGCGCTTTTTTCTTCTTATTCTACCCTCTTGACTCGTGCGGCACATTCCATTGGGATGATTGCGCTTTGGTTTCCACGTCATAATCATAAAACCATGATTTGTTACCAGTTATGACCCTCTGCAGTAAATTTGGGTCGTCGCGGACAGAGTCCAAAAGCTTCTAACAATGTTAATGTGATGCTGTTTTTGGTCGAAATTGAGCTATTTTGGTACGAATTTCGCGGCGACCCGTCTCACGCTCAAATCATTGGTAAAAATCGAATGGAACGAGCCAATCGACATGTTTAAGTCCTCAGCAACTTCTCTAACGGTGATTCGATGAATGGCCAATACTTTTTTCTTCACTTCATCAATGTTTTCGTCTGTTGTTGAGGTTTCCATTGTTCACATTTCCTCGGCCCTCTAAGAACATTTTGTACCACCGATAAACGTTGCTTCGGTCCAAGGTAGCTTCACCATATGCCACAGTCAACAATCGCAATGCGTCCGCGCAATTAATTTTGTTTTTCACACAAAATTTGATAAAGATTTTTGATCCATTTTTTGGAATGGGCAAATTTCGAAGACGAGCCAAAACACGTGCAAGGCAAGCAGCTGTCAAAAATTAACTCAACATTCAAAATGGCCGAACTTGTCATGAGTACCAAAACACGTGCAAGGCAAGCAGCTGTCAAAAATTAACTCAACATTCAAAATGGCCGGAGACATGAGTACCAACATAACACCACAAAAAATCGAAAATCAAATATACGTAACCCGTGAAAACTCAAAATTCACGATACTTTTTTAACAGACTTCGTATAAAAATCTCTTGAAAGAACAAATATTTTTTTATATTCAGTTCTGTGGGAACACTCTAAAAGCTTTGGCCGAGTGGTCAAACTTGTATGTGATTTCGCATTATCCTGTTGGAACACTATACCTTTCCTATCGACCAATTTTGGCCTTTTTTCTTTAAGTGAATCATTCAATTTGTCCAACTGATGACAGTACACTTCAGAATTGATCGTTGTGTTGCTCGGTAGAAGCTCAAAATAAACGATTCTTTTGAAATCCCACCAAACAGATAGCGTAACGTTTTTTGATGAATATTGGCCTTCGAAGTACTTTGACCAGGATAATTTTTTCTACTCCAGGATCTTTTGCGCTTAAAATTGTTGTAGATAATACATTTGTCGTCGTCAGTGATGATACGCTTCAAAAATGGATAATTTTCTTGGCGTTTGAGAAGCAAATTACAAACGTCAATGTGACAGCACAAATTTTTTTCCGTAAGATGAGGAACCCATATGTCGAACTTTGAGATTAAACCTTGCCGTTTCTAATGATCATGAACGGTCGTATTCGATAAATTTAATCTCTCAGCGATTCCAAAAAATAATTTTTTTCTTGCTTAAGTCTTGCTATGTTAGCTGTCAAAATTTGTATGATTATGCGGCGTGAGTGTGAAGTTGGTTGTGAAAAAATACAATTAAGTCCTCTGTTGGTAAACAACGAAATTACTTTCTTGACAACCCAATAAATACTGAAAAAATTTTTTATAATAAATCAATTTTTTTAAAGATATTTTAGCATTTATTATAATTAAAGTTGTTCCTTTAAGAAGTTTGTTTTTAACTTTAATTTTTCTTTAAGTGCAAAAAATTTTTATTTTCAATAAAGAATCGTTCTAAATAATAAATTGATATGAAAAAATTAACGTTTTTAATACTACCATTTGCAGGTTAAATTATTAAATTTTTTTTTGCGCCTCGATATGGCTACGTGTATATTTCGAATAAGAAGGATACATTTACAATGAATTTTCATTTAATAAACTAATACTTTTTTATCTAATAAAATTTATACATTAATCAAACTTAAAATAATAATATTTCTAAAATATAAATATTTAAAAGTAAACAAACCTGTAAAAGTGATATGATTAGTCAAAAAAAAAACTCACTCTAATTAAATTTGAATGCAAATATTTTTACAAATTATTTTCTATTATAATTGTGCATGATTATGATTAATTATTGAAAATTCTTTACCAAAAAAAAAAAAAAACAAAATAAAAGCAACAAAATAATAATAATTTTAATAATGATTTGAACATTTTTGCCAAAATACATTAATTTTACCAATTTCTCTCTAAACAAATAAATATGAGAGTTTTTAGTATGCCGAAGGTTATAAATTTCACATTTCACTAAGCTAATTAATATATATGAAATAATCAAAAACATTTATTTATATTTCTATAATCATAAAATTCGAATATCGTATGCATATATTGTAGTTTTCAATTAATTTTTTCACAATTGCTTTGATCATTCAATTACATTTAGACATTTATTTCATATGATATTTATTATAAATTAGTTTTTAGCTAATTTAATGAATTTTTTAATTAACTTTATTTTATACAAAGTATCATATATACTCTATTATATTAAAATTATTATATCATTTTTATAGAATTGTAAAAAATAAATAAAATCCGAATACTGTAGAGAAATTTTTTATTTGTTCATAACGAAAATTGGCAGGTTTATGAAAATTTTTAAGAAATAATTATTATCTATTATGGAGATAAAAAATTATAACCCCGTTAAATAATATATATTCCTAAGGATACAATTTTATTAGAATAGAATATATTTACAATATAAAAAGTTAATTAACTGATCACGAAATGTGCATAATATACGCCAATTGGATGCTGGAAAAACTGGCTTTGTGTGCTGAGTGTAAGAACAGAATTTTCTTGAGCGATGATTATAATTTTCCTTATGGTAAAAATGTCAATAAATAAAATTGCCATATATAGAGTATATGAAAATCCACAAATAGACTATGAAGAAGCCATTGTATTCACAAGTGACTGTGAAGAAGCCATTGTGACTTACTGGTGTGAATTTTGGTCTGAAGGTGTTATTGACTCGTATTTCTTTCATATCTGAACAGAATAGCCAGCTATACTCTCGAATGAGAGCCAAGTTTTTTTAGGCCTAATTTAATGACTTTAATTTAGACTTTATGTGGTTTTAACAAAACATTTTTATAAACTACGCAATATTATAAAGAAACTTGGTTTGGATTTATTGGTAAAAAAGTTCCCAAGACGCGTAATTTAGAGATTTTATGACATTAATTGGCGTCCAAGATCGGGTGATTTGACGATACCTATGGCTTTTTTAGTAAATCTATATAGAAGATTGTATTTAAACAGATAATGTTCGAATTTTAGAGAAGATTGAGTCTTGTGAAAGTTATTTAAAATTTTTATATAAAGTCACGAAAATTTTACTATTAAACAATAAAAATTTGGTTAAAATCTGCTTAAAAGTTTTTCTTTTTTAAATTTCATAAATTGTAGTAAAAATAATCCATTATTTTGCCAATAGATGGCTTAAGGAGTCTGTGTCTCCCGTTTTAAAAGTTCGATCGGATTGCACTAGATGGCGTTAGAAAGATAAGATTTCGTACTAAAAAAATTTCTCATATAGTTTCGTGATTACTTGAATCAGTATTTTTTTAGCACGCGTCAAAGATGGACACCAACAAAGAGCAAATACGCCATATTTTACAGTTTTGCTTCGATAAAGGCGAAAACGCAAGCCAGGCAGCTGAAAATGTGAATAGTGTTTATGGTCCTGATACTGTAATAGCCAATTACGCGTAATTTTGGTTTCGTCGATTCCGTTCCGGTAATTTTGATGTCAAAGATGCACCACGCTCTGGAAGGCCAATTGTCAAAAATGTCGATAAAATAATGGAAATCGTCAAGTCTGACCGTCACGTAAGCAGTGTTTCGATTGCCCAGGAGTTAACATTGCACAAAAAACCGTTTGGAACCACTAAAATAAGGCTGGATACAAAAATAAGCTCGATGTATGGGTGCCACACGAGTTATTACAAAAACACCTCATGGACCGAATTTCCATCTGCAAATCGCTGCTGAATCGCAACAATATCGATCCATTTCTGAAGCGGATGGTTACTGGTGATGAAAAGTGGGTCACTTACGACAACGTCAAGCGACAACGGTCGTGGTCAAATCGCGGTCACCCGGCGCAATCGGTGGTCAAGCCAGGATTGACAGCCAGGAAGGTTTTGATGTGTGTTTGGTGGGACTGGCAAGGAATCATCCCCTACGGTCGAACTCTTAATTCGGACCTATACTGTCAACAATTGGACCGTCTGAAAGAAGCAATCGCCCAGCAGCGGCCAGCTTTGGCCAATAGGAGAGGAATTGTGTTCCATCAGGACAACGCCGGGCCGCACACATCGATAGTGACTCGCCAGAAGTTCCGGGACCTTGGTTGGGATGTTCTTATGCATCCACCTTATATTCCGGACCTGGCACCAAGTGATTACCACCTCTTTCTGTCTATGACGAATGATTTTGCAGGTAAAAAATTCGCCTCAAGAGAAGATTGTGAAAATCGACTGTCCCAGTTTTTTGCCAATAGGGACGAGGGTTTTTATGAGGGAGGCATTATGAAATTACATTCAAAATGGCAACAATTATCGAACAAAACGGTGCATATTTGACCTAAATCGTATCATTCTATCTATGCTAAATAAAACCTTCAATTTAATGCAAAAATAATGGATTGCTTTTTACTACACCTAATATTTTCAAAACACAAATTGGATTATATTTTACTATATAATAAAAATAAGAATATTTTAATAAATCTATTTTATTGGACATAGAGAAAAATGTTCATCTCTGTAATTATATATCACAATTAACATTGAAAAAATAACTTATTATATTTAATTTCTCTTATATGAAGCTATCTTTAAATATACTTTAAAAAAATTGTTTATTAACATTTTCTACCTCCATTTCTCAGTGACAAAAATATATCAATATAAAATAATAACAAAATCTTGTATTGTTAATTTAATAAAAAAATTTTAATTTTAAATATTAAATGAACGAGGTTTTAGTCTCTAAATACATATAATCTCATATCAATAATTTAAAATAATAATTCCAAACATACGATATTTTTATTAAGGGTTGAAAAAAATCAGTTTCTGATATTTAAAATTGAGTTTATTGCATATAAATAAAAAAGGGTGTAAAGAAATTCTATAATGGAAAAAATATTTATATTTCGAAAAATTTAAATCAAATTGAATAGTTTATTTAATTAATAAAATTTAACTTCAATATAAAAATTGGTATTTTTGTATAAATACGAGAATTGTTTCAAGTAAATTGTATAAATTTTATACAGATTAACAGGAGAATTAATATAATACATAACCTCGGAAAAGTTAAAAAATCCGAACCCAACCAACCACCTTCTTCACATACACAATAAAAAGGACAAGAAAATAACCAAGTTCATATGGTAAATATTGAAATAGTGAATATTCGGTGTTTCGTGTGAATAATGATCGATAAAATATTCAGGATGTACAATTGAAATAAATTTTATAAATATTTACGTAAACAATTGCAGGTTTTTTTTTTATATGCATATGAACAACAACAACAAAAATAACACATTAAAAATGGATTCATGTTTGACTATATTTTATCGATTTTCCAGATAATTTTTGCTTTTATACAAAAAATTGTAAATGCATCGAAGGCGATTTTATTATGTGCCACTTTTAACGCATATCCTGTGTCTGATATTTTTTTTTTTGTAAAAGGACTTTATCGTCCCTTCGATAGAAAATCTACTTTCTGAATTCACTTATGTGAATATTCCGAAATTGTGGACCTATTTTTTCAAATAATATGCACCACATATTGGTGACATTTGCTAAACATAAAAAAAGGTGACAAAACTTATTCAGTACATTGACTGAGTTCAAATAGGAAAATGAAAAAAAAATATTCAGGATAAAAACTGAAACGAAAGGAGGGTAGAAATCGAACGAATAAACATTTTATAATGCAAGAATTGATCCAGGAATTTGTCTGGCAGGCAAACATAGGCTAAACAATAGAATAAAGTTTCGTAGAGAGAAAAAAAGCCATCACACTCATATATTAAAGAGAAGCATAAATTCATCAGCCATTCAGCTAGGATCCTGATGATGCTGATGCAATTCTACGAAAACATGTGTGAGTAAATTTACCACATTTTTTTCAGATTTTTCGATTTTTCCTTGCATACAATAAATTCAAGTAGACGAAATTTTTATAAAATAGTTGCACAAACACCCGCACACAGAAAATAGCTTTGCTATTCATCCTTGCATTGTTATATGTTGGTACCTTCGTATGCATTATGCATAAATATCCTTACATGTACTTTTATATAAAGTTACTAGCCAATCGACTGGATATAGATTGTAATATTTACTATAGTATATCAAAATGAATTTGCATAGTTCTGGTGCTATGTTGAAATGGTATTGCAGTCATAGTTTCCTCATATATCATTCTCATATTTCTATCAACAAGAAAATAAAAATAAAGTTAGGAAAACTTAAAAAAAAGGACTACCAAAAAAGAGTGCTACAATATCATAGGATAAATATTTTTTTAATATTATATTCGTTGTAACCAGAATTTCTGATAAAAGAAAATTTCACTGTTGAGGAAATGGAGTAACAACCAGTAGAATATACAGGATTTTTCTCTTGCGATTTAGACTTTGTAATATATAACATTCAGGATATAAGTATGTGTATACATATATTGAAGAAAAAAGGCATACAAGTGCAAACTAAAATGTGTACAATTGAACAATGTGAATATAAATTTAGTTTTTGACAAAAATTGAAATGATGAATTTTACATGTTACAGTATTACGTCGTGCTGTGCACTGATATCTAAATTTTGTATTTCCAGTTCCGGTAAAGAAAATGAACATTTCGAAAAGTTTTTTTTTTATTGTAATAAAATGGTTTTTTTTTACAAATTAAATTAGAAATATTTAAAAGAAAATATGAAAAAATTTTATAAATAATTTGCTAAAAGACTTATTATTTAAGGTGCTACGTATTTTGGTCCTCTTTTTAAGTAATTCTCACCATATGAGGTGTTGCAACAATTTTAATTTTTCTTTATAGTAATTTTATTTTTATTTTTATATGTTAATACTATCTTCTTCAAAAAGAAGTTCCTTTTGGTAGCTATAAATCGGTGGAGGTGTCATATCTACTCACTTTTATTGGTACTGCTGGAAAACTTCAACTGGAATCGCCTTCATTTTCATGGTTAAACTCCTTTGGATGTTATCAAAAACACAACCTCCTAAGGTCATGTAGCTACGGGATGAGGTTGAAACTAGTACTGCACGTCTAAGAGAACTTAACGAAAAGAAAGTTTGCAATGTTGGCAGATCGCGTTACGTGATGTCAAACTTATTACTTTTCTATAAATACTGGTCAAAAATATTTTCGGGATTTTTATTTTTTAAAATGCTTTTCTTTTATTATGCAAAAATAAACTAATATTTTTTCAAAGTTTAAAAAGAATTGGTAAATAATTTGGGTCATATCCACCAACTTTTAATAGTACTGCTGGAAGACTTCAACTGAAATCGCCTTCATCTTCTTGAATAAAATCTTTTGAATGTTATCAAAGTACATAATGGCGTATTTTTAAGTGTTTTTTGATCTTCGGAAACAAAAAAATTCATACGGACCAAAATCACATGAGAAGGGGAGCTGGGCAACAACAGGAATCCCTTTTTCTGACCAGAACTCGTGAATAGCGATGACGAAGCATCCAAGCAACTACAATATCCGATCTAACGCGAAAATTCTTATGATCCCTATTATTTCTATTTCTAAAATTCTTAAAACGGTCCATATTAGTTTTCGATGCTAAGGGCCTCCTGCAGGATCTTCAAAAATATTTTAACACAAAATTCGATTGCACATCCTTACTCCAAATTTGGCTGTTCTATCTTTCGAAACGTAGTTTAAAAATATAAACTCATAAGGTTATGTAGATACGGGACGATGTTGAAATTTTACTGCATATCTAAGAGGGCTCAACGAAAACAAAGTTTACAATGTTGCCAGATTGCGCTAAGCAATGTCACACTCATTAATAGAAAAAAGTTACTATCACTTATGTTAATTGACACCGGTTTTGAGATTGTCTTGCGTTTCCGCAAAGGCCTCCCCTAGAGCTTGCCACACTTTCCGATCATGAATCGTCCTCTTCCAAGTAGCACCGGCTATTTTCCGAATATCGTCCTCCCATCTCAGAAGCTGCCTCCCTTTCTTTCTTTTATTTTGTCTTGGACACCATTCGGTTACATCCTTAGCCCATTTTTCTTGTTTACTCCTCATCATATGACCTGCCCAACTCCATTTTAGTTTTCTTATGCAGTATGTTACATCGTTAATTTTAGTTTAGTTACGTAATGTTGCTAGTTTTACTTTGTCTCTTAACGTGACTTTGAGCATACTTCGCTCCATGCTGTGTTGACAGGTTTCTAGTTTGTGTAAGTTTTGTTTTGTTAGACTCCAAGTTTGACATCCGTATGTCATGATAGGTAGAATACAGGAATCGAATATTTTTTTCTTAGCTTTAAGTGGTACCTGCGGGTTTTTGACAATTTCTTTAAGAGACCAGTATCTTTCCATGCTAATTGTACTCTGTTGTTTATTTCTTTGGTTGTAAGGTCTTTTGGTGATATAATCTGTCCTAGGTATGTATATTCGGCGACGTATTCTATTTTGTTGCCGTTGACTGTAATGGTGATTTTGTCGGAATTAGTCATTACTTTGGTTTTTGTATTATTCATGGAGAGTCCAACTTTATCGCTTTCATACACCAACTGTTCAAGCATTGCTTGCAGGCTTCTCGGGTCTTCAGAGATTAGAATTAGATCGTCTGCAAATCTTAAATGGTTTAGTTGCATTCCGTTAATGTTTAGTCCATATTGACTCCATTCGAGACGTCTAAATATATATTCAAGCACCGCCGAGAAAAGTTTGGGTGATAGTCTCCCTGTCGGACTCCTCTCTTTATAGGGAAGTATACACCTACTCTTTCTGTTCTTATTTTCTTGTATATATTTTTAACAATTTGTATGTACTTGTTTTCAACCCCTTGTGTTGTAAGCGCTTCCCATATTTTTGTATGTTTTAATGAGTCGAAAGCTTTATTATAGTCAACAAACGCCAAATAGTAATTGATACCATATTCTGTACATTTCTGGATAACTTGTTTTATGGTGTGTATGTGGTCGATTGTTGAAAAGTCCTTGCGAAAGCCTGCTTGTTCTCTGGGTTGGTTTTCATCCAAAGTCATGGACACTCATTACTTTTCTGTAAATGTTGAAGTCAAAAATATTTTCGGGATTTTTATTTTTCAAAATGTTTTTACTTTTAACATGTAAAAATAAAGTAGAAATTTTTAAAGTTTAAAAAAAAAATTGATAAATAATTTGCTAAGAGACTTATTATTTAAGATGGTACGTATTTTGGTCCTTTTTTGAAGTAATTTTACCATACGAGGTTTGATAACAATTTTAGTTTTTATATGCAACAATGTTTTTTTTATATGTTAATACTATCCTCTTCAAAGAAGTGTCTTTCGGTAGCTATAAATCGGCGGAGGTGTAATATCTACTCACTTTTATTGTTCAAGGACTTCAACTTTAGATGTTATCAAAGTACATAATGGTATTTTTTCAAGTGTTTTTTAATTTTCGGAAATAAAAAAAAGTCAAACGGACTAAAATCACATGAGCACGAGACCTGGGCTCGCTAATAGCTGTGCAACAGGAGGCGTTGTTATGGTCAATCATCTAAACGTCTGCAATATCCGATCTGACGCGAAGATTACCATTATCCCTATTTCTGAAATTCTTAAACTGGTCTTTATCAGTTTTCGTAGGTAAATACCTATTTGAGGCCCGGCAAAAATGTTTTAACATAAAATTCGATCTATTTTTCGTAAATATAAAAAAATATTTTTTAGTAGGCAAATCCGTACACAAAATTTTGGTGTTCTATTTTTCGCAACGCACTTTATGAATACAAACTCATAAGTTCATGTAGCTTCGGGATGAGAATGAAACTTTTACTGCACATCTAAGAGGACTTAACGAAAAGAAAGTTTGCAATGTTGCCAGATCGTGTTAAGTGATGTCGTTTGATTTTTCTAGGATTTTTATTTTTCAAAATGTTTTACTTTTAACATGTAAAAATAAAGTAAAGTTTTTAACAATTTTAAGTGTATTTTCTTTGAATTGGTTGACAATTTAATAAATACCGTTCTAATTTTTATGTAATTTTTTTATGTCTCTCAAAATTCTATAGTATAATTAAACTCTTATATTGAGGAATATAATTAGTTTAATTTTATCACATTTTAATGAGAAAGTTCTCTTAATGAGAAAGTTCTTAGAAAATTGTTATAATATTAAATAGCATGTAATTGGTTGTAGTTATACACTCGAAATATTTTTTTTTTTCATAAGTACATTCTTATACATATAATACCTTAAACTAATTGGAATTGTTTAAATAGAAAAAAATTCGAAATTCTGATGTAGCTTTTAGAATAAAGTGTTGAAAATTTTGCAGAAATAAATTTTTCTGTAAAGAAATGAGGTTAAGATTACAGAATTTTTTACAAGGATACTTTGTACGTATGAATATGATGCAAAGTCTATAGTCTTGAAAGTTTACAAAAGCTAAAGAAAAATGAATAAAAAGTATGAAAAAAAAAACATACAATATTTGAATAATGTATGAGCTAAGGTTTTGAAAGATAATTTCTGTAGCAAACATGTGTCTATTCATTGGCAATTTTATAAAAGAATAAGAAGTATAAAAGCTCATAATAGAAACAAAACGAATAACTGCATTAGTCTGTGGGGAGAGTATTTTATTTATTTTCTTCTTACATTGAAGAAACTTTTAGTTATTTTTTTGTTCTTTCAATCCAAAAGGATGTTGAATATTTCCAGTGAATACGTACACATACCTGGCTTGTTAAATAAACGCATTACGGTTGAGTAAGTCATAAAAGGATTTCAAGTTACGGGAATATTAATCATTTACTTTTTAGACATAGTATTATACTCTTTAGTATGATCCACCATTCGGAAAATTGCGGTTATAAAAAGATAGAAAATTAGAAAGTGGAAATTTATGAACAACATGAGCTCTGTACGGGCTACACATATACATGAGCCTCTACGACATTTGAAATGATTAATTTCATCGTCTAATTGATAATACACATTAATTATAAATTCTATCTGGTTGAGCTAAATTTCCTTCTCATATTTACCATTTTACCACTATATCCATATATAAATTAGAAATATTCACCCTCCAATTTCGTACGTTATGGACTCTATTAGGATTATTTATTATTTTTCTGAATGAATTTTTTTTTTATTAACTGAATTATTTAATTAGTCATCGGATAAATCAATTAAGTCTTTTTTTTCCTTCTAAAAATATGATTTTACATATTTTTAATGGAATTACTTAACGTTGAAATTAATAAAAAAAATTTTTTTTGATTTATTAATATATGCGAAAATTGTACAATAATTATTAATAAGGATTATGGTTAAAAATATCATTTTCACTTACGTATTTTTAAATTACTATTTTTATTACAATCATTTTTTTAAAATCTATTTAATTTGAGCTTTAGCCCGATGCATACCTGATCCAGTTAGGTATTACTAACATAATATTCGTTTACAAATAGAATATTAACGAAATATATAGAAATATGCTAGAAGTAGTGTAGTGATTAAGTAGATAAACTTAAAATTGAACTATAAAAAAGAAACTCTAGAAAAACTTAAGAAAAGGACTCAAATTGTTTTTTTTACAATTAAATATGCGCAAGTTTTTATATTTGCAAAGAATTCAGATTTTACTTTTGTATTAAAGAGTTGACAATGTCTTCATTAAAAACATTAACACATTTTTGTAAGATTTTTTATTAAAAGATAAATAAACATAAATTATTTAATTTCGATCAAATTTATAGAAACAAATTCAGGTGACGAAGGATCATCCGAAACTATATGAGACTATCCAATTTACTCTTTGGAAACTAAAGTTAACTAAATCATATTTTAAATTAGAATTTTTATAATTTATTATTACACTATATTGCTTAAGTTTTACCATTATTTATTTAAGTTTAAAATTATTCAAATAGTTATCACAACATTTCTTGTATGACTCAGTTCTTTTGAAGAAAATATTGATGACTTTTTTGCACATTGTAGGCTGTGATTCGGCAATTATTTAACGGGTGTTTATTTTTTGTATATTCCTCAATTAAAAAATGCGTTATGTCTAAAGCAACAGTCCCACCTCATACTGGATTCAGACGGGAAGAACTTGGAGAGGATAGTGGCCGACAGATTGGAGCATTACATCGATCCTCAACTTTCCGAATTCCAATTCGGATTCAGGAAGTGGAGATCGACCATCGACGCGTTAGAACTCGTCACGAACATCGCAAAGGAAGCCATCTCAGGAAAGAGATGAAAAGGTGGTTCCAAAAAGTATTGCCTCATTGTCACCCTGGACATCAAGAATGCGTTTAACTCGGCCCGCTGGGACCGAGTCTTGGAGGCTCTTGAGAACATGGGGGTACCCTACTACCTACGGAGGATGGTCAGATCATATTTCAGTGACCGACTACTACACTACGAGACGGAGGATGGACCAGCGGTGTATGGGGTCACGGGAGGGGTACCTCAGGGCTCTGTCCTGAGGCCACTCTTGAGGAACGTGGTTTTCGCGGACGACGTAGCGGTTGTCCTTGTAGCTAAACACCTGGAGGAACTGGAAGCTGCATTCTCCCCCACCATCCGGAGGATAAGACAGTGGATGACATCGGCAGACCTGTCTTTGGCGGAAAATAAGACCGAGGCACTCCTTGTGAGTAGCCAGAAGAAAATGTAGACCATCACCATAAAAGTAGGCGACCACGACATCCAGTCGCTACCCTACATCTGGTATCTAGGAGTGGTCTTGGATGCCAGACTCAACTACAAGGAGCACATCTCCAGCGTCAGCAGAGAGGCATCAGCAGTACAGGGCGCGCTTTCGCGGATAATGGCTAATATCGGAGGCCCCAGGCAAATCTGAAGGCGACTACTGGCAACTGTAGTTACCTCCGTCCTGCTATACGGTGCACCAGTGTGGGCAAAATCGCTAGAGTTAACAACATACAGCAAGACAATGTCATCAGTCCGGCGGCTCTCAGCGATCAGAGTAGCGTCAGCATACCGAACGGTATCACACGATGCGGTCAACGTCGTGGTATCATGCCCACCCATTGACATCCTGGCAGGAGAACGTGAACACCAACACCGTAGGAAGAAGGAAGAGCGGCGAAAGGTCCTCTGTGAAGAGGAGAGACCCGAGAGTCTTCGCCTCTGGCAAGAGAGATGGGACAGGTCGACGAAGGGTCGGTGGACTCATCGGCTGATCACCAAATGTTACGAAATCGGTCATTCGCGTGCACGGGGAAGTCGGGTATTACATCACCGAACTCTTGACTGGGCATGGATGCTTTCGAGCATACTTGCACAGATTCAAGAGAACTGACTCCCCAAACTGTCATCACTGCCGCGATGTGATCGAAGATGCAGAACACGTATTCTTCCAATGCCCCTTCTACGAGGGGACACGGGCAGATCTGGAGAAAAATCTGGACCGTTCCATCAGTCCAGAAAACATAGTGGAGTGCATGCTGAAGAGCCAATTGGCTTGGAACAGAGTTGCAGAGTACGCGGAATCTTTAATCAAGAATCTTCGGACCACGTACGAAGAATAGGCCGCGAGGCGACATAATATCGGGAGAGTAGTTATATCAAATAAGAACGCCCCGGCGAAGTAGTATTTACAAAGAGTGCCGCCGGGGAACCATCGTTCCGGGAGCAAGGGTAGAGGTACAGGTAGGTTTTAGCGAGGTAAAAATCCCGCATAACTCGCCTGGCAGGTAGAAGGTCTTCCAGGCGAGTACCTTTTGAAGGTTTCCCCCTGTACCTCATTAATCTAAACTTAAAAAAAAAAACAGTCCCACCTCGTCAAATCTAACAAAATTATTAAAAATGCCATTAAAGCCAAAATTTCCAGTGGTCTTTACCTTTTGGCACCAATAAGATTCGAAACTTTAAGTTCAGATTAAAAAAGATTAGTTATCTTACGGATATAGTGCTCTCAATTGACGGTAGCAGTCTCCCCTCTTTCATTTTCAAAGAAAAGCGGATATTTTTATCAGTTTCTGATATTGGGGATATCCTTGAGCGAGCTTAACCTTTAATCCAAGTGTCACAAATGTCGATCTGCGCAAGGGATCCTTTCTTTGAAAATGCATCTTTCATTGGCTTCTTTATAAAAATGTGTCAAATATTATAAGTGCCCTTATTCGGTTTTCGATGTTGAATGAATCCCCTGACAACAGACTTACAAATACATAGGGTTGCGTAGCTATCGGACGAAGTTGAACCTTGTACTATAAGTGTAGAAAGAACTAAGATATAAGCTATGTGGAGGGAAAGTTTCTCAGTTTTTAATCGGTCACACCTCGTATTTCCAAAGAACTTTTGAAAATATATTTTCCTTCTTCAAAAAATATACTAAACTCCAGTTCCTCTCAATTGAAAAATGCCAATTAAAGATAAATTATATTTTAAAATAGAACTCATTTTTTCGTATGCACGCAATCCTCCCAACTTACAATTTATGAGAATAGTTCTTTCTCTAATTCGTATAAAAAAAACATGCTCATGAAACATGTTTAAATAATTAATTTATAAAAGTTTTTCGGTCACATAAAATATGATATGTAATAATATAAAAATGCTAAACTTGAACTCAACAATTATTATTAACCTCAAAATACTCACACACATACATTAAATTGATCTCACATTTTCGTACTAATTAAAATATATTCCAATTTAACCTTAAGGGGAAATCTTTTGTTTTCATTTAATTTTCTACTATCATGCTGGGTTTTAATATGATTATTATGACAGGTGCTTTTTTTATGGTAACAATTTCATAAACGATATAAAAACGCTTAAACCTATACGCGTATTTCTAGTCAAATTTCCCAGGTTACCATTAATGTCAATGCGGAAGGCTTTCGGCGAGAACCCTCTATTCCATATCACCTGAATATTAGTATGGATAGAAATTTTTAAATTTTATGATGTTAAAAAAATCTTGTTTGAAATTTTTTTCCCTCAAAATTGGTAGCTTATTATTTTTCTATACTCGCATACAATCTACGCTCATGCATAACCAATTTTTACGATTGATATTGTAGGCGACTCGAATATATTTTGATTTTATTACATGGCGATGATTTTATTGACGTTAAAATTATTTTTTATTACATTACAATAAGTTCTCTACCCACAGACTTCAAAAATTCCACTTAACTTGAAAATTTGAATAATAAAAAAAATTGATTTTATTCCATAGCAGGAAGGTGATAAAATTTATAATTCGGCGCCCATTATAAAAGAAAATGCAGATGAAATAACCTACTCTTATAGGTCCCACTTCAGGTAATTAAAATGCACATCGTAAAAGCATCTATAAAACAGTGACTTTAACATGCAACATGTTCATTTAAAAATTTTACGTTGGACATATTTGTTATTTATACAAAAACTTTTGATATTCTATAAAAAAAAAAAACTCTTTTATTTTCAGAATTTCTCACGTGTATTCTCACCTGTTTCTATACAATATTATATAATTCACATTTACTCGCATATTATTGTATTAATAAGTGTAGAAATTTAAAATAATAAAATCAATATAATTCAAGTTATGAATTATAATCATTATTGAGTTATTGTAGAGTAAAAAAATAAATGGTTTTCACTTTTTTCTCAAGTTTTAATTTTAATCATCCTAATTACGAGTAAATTATTTCAATTAAAAATCTATTATTACTAAAAATACTCATAATATGACTGCAAAATTATTAATTACCTCAAATTAATTCCATCGCAAATATAAAAGTAAAAACCAAATACGATTTTTTAATTATTTTTATATAAATAATAATAATAAATTTCATTAAAAAACTCATTTGTTGGAAAATATCATAATTTATTATACAATATTTATACACAATCAAGAATAAATTATGTTTTGAGTAATTTTTTATTTGTTTTAAGTACAATAATATTCCAAAAAAGTTTGTAAATCTACAAGATTATCCATTAGGTGATTTGGAAATGATTGAACTTGAATTTTAAAGATTTAAAAAAATAAATAATATTTGATATAAGATTTATTTAGATATAAGTTTGCCATTGAGCATTTATAGATTTATATTTTTATTATTTTTAAGATCCCTATTTCTCTTCACGACGTTGTGGAGCATCAAAGTATCTAGAATCTATATTCTAGATACGAGGTTCGTTCAATAAGTACTTAGAAAATCCGAGAAATTACGCTCGTAGTGTCGGTAAGTAGCATTATCGACAGGAAAGCTGTCAAAATTTCAGCTCGATCCATAGCGTAGGTAAATTTCTATCGTCGGATAAAGTGAACGACATTTATTTGTGCATAACAATGAAAAAAAGCGAGTTTAGGGCTGTCATCAAACATCTCCATTTGAAAGGCTTAAGCCCGAAAGAAATCAAAGCCGAGTTGGATGCAGTTCATGGCAAATCTGCAACTGTGTTTGCGACGGTTTACAATTGGGTGAATGAATTTAAACGTGGCCGTTCATCCACAAAAGATGAACATCGTTCAGGACGCCCAGTTGAGGTGCCTACTCCTGAAATCATCGACGAAATCCACGATCTGATTTTGAACGATAGACGAATTAAAGTGCGCGAATTAGTTGAGGCCACGGGCATATCACAAGGTACAGTCGCTTCAATTTTGCATGAAAAATTGTCTGTGAAAAAAATGTCGGCAAAATGGGTGCCGTGTTTGCTCTCAGAGGAGAATAAGCGCAATCGTGCAGTGGACTCTGAGGCTATGTTTTCTCTTTCATCGCAATCCTGCCGAATTCCTTTGTCGATATGTCACTGTGGACGAAATCTGGATACACTACTACACTCCAGAAACGAAGAGACAGTCATCACAGTGGATTTTCAAGGGTGAACGGGCTCCGAAAAAGGTAAAAACTGTGCCATCGGCCGGCAAGGTGATGGTCACGGTCTTTTGGGATTCGCAGGGCATCATTTTAATCGACAACTTGGAAAAAGGAAAAACAATAACAGGAGCGTAGTACGCGTCGTTATTGCAATGGTTGAGCGAGGAAATCAAAGAGAAACGCCCCCATCAGAAGAAAAAAAAATCCTCTTGCATCAGGACAATGCGCTGTTTCTATGACCAAAATTGTGGAATTGAGAATGGAATTGTTGCAGCATCCCGCTTATTCACCAGATTTGGCCCCGAGTGACTATTTACTTTTCCCCAATCTGAAGAAATGGCTTGGCGGACGACGGTTCACTTCCAACAAGGACGTCATTGCTCAAACGGATGAGTATTTTGCAGAACTTCCGAAATCCTATTTTTTGGACGGGATAAAAATTTTGGAAAAACGGTTAGAAAAGGAGATTATGTTGGAAAAGGAGAGAGCTAAAAGGAGATTATGTTGAAAAATAAAATTTTTTTTTAAAAAAACATTTTTTTTTCATCTTTTTCTAAGGACTTATTGAACGACCCTCGTACTTTGATGCTCCACAACGACAACTCCTTTAGTAATAGGGTCAAATCGAGTAAACATTGATAAGTTTTTGACGGAAAACAGAAATCCTGTGGTTTACCAGCCTTCCCCCACCATTAACTTGACTATTAGACCCATAAGATGACAGAACAATTGAAAGGACATAATCTTCTATCAATAAAATCCTTACCGAGAAGCTGACGGCGATACCTGTTGAATCCTTCTATCACGGCTACGATGTAAACCTTAACTTTGAAAGGAACAACCATGACACATAAAAATCCAATAAAATTGTTGCAAAAAAAAATAAGTTTTATTCGTTTTCTGCCCACATCTTGGTGTATAACTTAAAAATGCGGGATTGACAACAGTCAATCTTGGTGTATAACTTTTACACATGGTTTGTGTTAATAATAACTCATATGACATTTTGGAGGTTAAACATCTGTCATTCATTCTCAATTAGTCATTGAACGAAATAGTGTTAACAACAAAGTCTTTTTTTGCTTCAAAAATGTCGAATTTCGTACCAAAAAAGTCCCATTTGCGGGAAGTGTTGATTTACTTCTTCAATTTGAAAAAGAGGACATCGATTGCTCACCGAAGCTTATCCTGAATCTGTTTCATCGATTTCAACGTGCGAGAGATGGTTTGTGCGGTTCAGAAGTGGTGATTTTGACACGGAAGACAAACAACGACTAGGTCAGCCAAAAAAATTTGAAGATGAAGATTTGGAGGTATTACTCGACGAAGACTGTTGTCGAACTCAAGAAGAAATTGCAAAATCATTGGGAGCCACTCAAGCAGCCATTTCAAAACGCATGAAAGCAGCAGGATTCATGCAAAAGCAATGAAATTGGGTCCCATATGAATTGAAGCCGAGAGACGTTGAAAGGCGATTTTGCATGTTCAAAATGCTGCTTGAACGGCAGAAAAAGAAGTCGTTTTTGAATAGAATCATTACAACCCAAAGCGCAAAAAATCGTATGTGAAGCCCGGCCAACCAGCCAAATCAACGCCAAAGCCAAATATCCATGGCGCCAAGGTAATGCTCTGTATTTGGTGGGATCAGAAGGGTGTGATCTATTATGAGCTATTGAAATCGGGCCAGACGATCACAGCCGACCTCTACCAAACACAATTAATCCGTTTGAAGCGAGCATTGGCCGAAAAACGCCCGGAATATGCGACAAGACACGAAGCCATAATTTTCCATCATGACAACGCTCGGCCTCATGTTGCAAGACCGGTTAAAAATTATTTAGAAAACAATGGCTGGGAAGTTTTGCCTCACCCGCCTTATAGCCCAGACCTTGCCCAGTCCGACTACTATTTGTTTAGATCCATGCAAAACGCCCTCACCGGAATTGGCTCGATTAATTCTTGGCCTCAAAACCGGAGCAGTTTTTTTGGCGCGGAATCCATATGTTGCCAGAAAGATGGGAAAAAGTAGTGGCTTCCTACTAAGTCCTTAGAAAAAGATGGAAAAAAACTGTTTTTCAAAAAAAAAAAAATTTTATTTTTCAACATAATCTCCTTTTAGCTCTATACACTTTCCAACGGTTTTTCCAAAATTTTTATCCCGTCCAAAAAATAGGATTTCGGAAGTTCTGCAAAATACTCATCCGTTTGAGCAATGACGTCCTTGTTGGAAGTGAACCGTCGTCCGCCAAGCCATTTCTTCAGATTGGGGAAAAGAAAATAGTCACTCGGGGCCAAATCTGGTGAATAAGCGGGATGCTGCAACAATTCCATTCTCAATTCCACAATTTTGGCCATGGAAACAGCGCAGGTGTGCACACGCGCATTGTCCTGATGCAAGAGGATTTTTTTCTTCTTCAGATGGGGGCGTTTCTCTTTAATTTCCTCGCTCAACCGTTGCAATAACGACGCGTAATACGCTCCTGTTATTGGTTTTCCTTTTTCCAAGTAGTCGATAAAAATGATGCCCTGCGAATCCCAAAAGACCGTGGCCATCACCTTACCGGCCGATGGCACAGTTTTTGCCTTCTTCGGAGCCCGTTCATCCTTGAAAATCCACTGTGATGACTGTCTCTTCGTTTCTGGGGTGTACTAGTGTATCCAGGTTTCGGCCACAGTGACATATCGACGAAGGAATTCGGCAGGATTGCGATGAAAGAGTGCCAACATAGCCTCAGAGTCCACTGCACGATTGCGCTTATTCTCCTCTGAGAGCCTCAGAGTCCACTGCACGATTGCGCTTATTCACAGACAATTTTTCATGCAAAATTGATGCGACTGTACCTTGTGATATGCCCGTGGCCTCAACTAATTCGCGCACTTTAATTCGCCGATCGTTCAAAATCAGATCGTGGATTTTGTGGATGATTTCAGGAGTAGACACCTCAACTGGGCGTCCTGAACGATGTTCATCTTTTGTAGATGAACGGCCACGTTTAAATTCATTCACCCAATTGTAAACCGTCGCAAACACAGGTGCAAATGTGCCATGAACTGCATCCAACTCGGCTTTGATTTCTTTCGGGCTTAAGCCTTTCAAATGGAGATGTTTGATGACAGCCCTAAACTCGCTTTTTTCCATTGTTATGCACAAATAAATATTGTTAACTTCAATTGACGATAGAAATTGACCTGTCGATAATGGTACTTACAAAAAAAAATCTTCTCAGATTTTCTATTGAACGACCCTCGTATATTGTAACAATTTTTCAAAATAAACACTCAAAGTTTGCCAAAAATCCCGCATTTTTAAGTTATACACCCAATATTTTTAATTAATACTCGTACTACCCAAAAATCTAGCGCCAATCTTTTATCTATTTTAGCAATGATAGTTAAAGGGAACTTAATAAATATACTTAATAAAATAACTAAAAAAACTAATAAAGGAGAATATGTGTTCAGTTAAAGAGATTTGGATTTATTTTGTACTCTAAACGAAATATTTTATTTAGTTTTTTTTTTAAATAGGAAAAGCTGATTTATTTTAAAACTATAGGTAAAATAGATATAATACAATATTTTTATTTTTTGTTTGGATAATAAATGAGCAGGCTGTGAAAAGTATCTGAATTTTGAGGATCGTAGGACTTTGTTTTCATAAACCGCGATTATACATTTATCAAAATTTGAATTTTATTTATGTCTCCAGCATGGACGAGTATATCTTCATTTAATGGTATCTTTATATCATATTTTGGTACAAGTACAAAAGTATATTTTCCAATGCATAGACTCGCCTGACTCTGGATGCATGGATAGAATAAGGTTGCAAAAAATTTCTTACTCCCCTGTGCCACAGTCCATTATGCTTAGGTGTCATACATACTGTTGCGAATATTACCAGGGGTGAGAAAATATTTCTGCTGGGGTGCAAATAACTCTAATATGAATTTTCTTACAAACAAAAAAAAAACCTACCCACCTCTCAAATAACAACATAAGTGGTGATATGCATGGGTATGCCAAGCGCTTGGATCCAGAATCTAGAATCCCGAATTCCGAATCCAGAACACCGAGCTCGGAATCCAGCTTGGCTTCTGGGTGTAAACTAATTTAATTCTTAAAGTTTTTTTCTTGTGTGTTCGCAGCGAATTTTTGGCAAACGCTGTTTGGGGTGTATATTATTGAAAAATTATTTTTGTCACGTCTTTTGCTCAGAATTTCCCCGAGGGAGAAACATTGGTGACAGAAAATTTAAATGAATTTTGGAAAATTTTTGAATATTTTGAATTTTTATCTACTCTCTTATACATAAACATGTATGTAAGTGTGTCTGTCCGTATATCCTTATAAAATTTGTTTAGGTTTTTTTATTTTTGGAAAAATTCTGTTTACTTTACAAAATGCCAAATAGCGGTCTACCAACAATATTTATAAAGATATTGGTATTACTTACTTCTAGTCTCGTTTGATTGTATTAGTCCTACCGTGAATGATACAAAATATAGTAATTTATTTTTGTTCTTGCCTTTAAATACTTTATTTATTTATATTATTTCACTTATTGAAATTAGGAAATGCTTTTGACATTTTTCAACTGAACTTGAATGAACCCGAAAATATAGGGAAGAAGGATTGACAAGGGATGACATGATTTTACTGTTTTTACTTTCGTTTATTTTTTTTTTTGTAGTTATTTTGTCTACAATACTTTTGGTTTTAATAAAAATTACCCAATTTTATTGCCATTAAATAGGATAAGGGTAAAAGTTTTCGTATCCGTAGGAATAGGAAATTATATTGTAATGCGGAGCATGTCCATAAGAAATCATATAAAGTTGGAAGAAATCTGAAGAAGGAGAATCTGTTTTGACCGTAGGACGACAAGTTTGATCGTGGCCGAAACACATGCCGAAATTGAAATACAAAAAGTTATCGGTTAACCGATTGATTTATCCTTATTTCTATGTCGATTTTCGTACATCGGCTTATCTCTTATAATCCGGGATGTCAATTAAGTTTCCAAGTCACGCCAACTAAGTGAAGTAAATGAAGCATCGACTTTAGCAACCCTTAACGTACATATGGTATAACTTATGCCTGTTGTTGTTATGTTATGCTCTGTCCTCTTTAATTTTATTGGCTAAGAATGGAAATATATTTCACCAAAAATGTATATACACATATATATATATATATTTAATATACAAATATACCATAAGCTATAGGTTCTCACTTACCTGATTTCTTACGATATTGCCAAATCTATGAGTATATATTGCGTGTATCGATAAACTGAGCTTATATGATTCGAAAAAGTGAATCTTGTCGTTTCTGAAGTTCATAGTATAATATTCTCATGTTCAACACCATACTTATAAGGTTAAAATGAAAATAGTAAAATTTCCTCAATATCACTATGGACTACTAAACATATTAATATAGAATAAAAGGATATCAGTACAAATATTCAAGGAATTTATATGCACAACTACAATTTATTAAATTTGCAACTTTAATTAAGTAAAATTCAATTTCAGACAAAATTTGTGTATCAGAATTTAGTCTAATTAATATTTTTTATAAAATAAATGATGTATTTATATAAAAAAATAGCTGAACATTAAAAATAATTTATTAACAGAGTAGATGTAAGGGTCTCTTGGTGTTCTTATGTGATATTTTTCTATTACATTAAATTTATTTATTCTAATAGATAAAGAGTTATTCATTTTGCTATTCGGACAGTCGTAAAATAAATATACTATACACGTATTAGATAAAATTTATTTAGAATAATATCTGCCATTATTGATTGTTAAAGTGCCAAATAATGTGTAAAAATTTTTAAAAAATTCTATAAAGTAGTATTTTTGTCATAAGCACGTATCAATCTTTAACAGAAAGCTAATTTCTTGGTCGACGGATATGTCAATCAGCAAAATTACAAAATACAGGGCTCTAAATATCTATAAGTGATTGGGAAAAAATCCGTATTTCTTAGACAATAAAAAAAGACAAGCTGTTACTGTCAGTTCTGAGCGCTTTGGTCGTACGAAACGCAACCACCTTATCATACCATAAACTTTAGAGCATTTAAAAACTAATATTCATTAAGTAATGATTGAATTCCATACCGAAATATACTAAAAAGTCATAAAAAATTACTTGAAAAAAATCGAATCCTACAAAAACTTTCTTGGAAGCTATTTGTTGTTGTTTTTCAAATAAAGCAATAACAAAAAAGTGGCAGAGCAAAATTTATTATTATGTTCTAAAAATAACATCATTCAAATATTCGACCAATTTGTGCAATAAATTCAGCTTTATGTTATTTCACGTATTTGGCGTTCAATATTCAATATTATCAATGGATGCTGATTTATTTACATAGACCACAAACAGAAGTTCAAAGTTGTTAAATCACAACTTCTTAGAGGCTATTGTACATCAGCATTTCTTGAAATCGATTGTGGCATGGGCTGTGTGGCACGTAGTACCGTCTTGTTGAAACCACATATTTGTTTAATATTTGTTTAGCGCTCACCATTGATAGTAACGACAAATCCTTCCTCATTTAAAAAAAAAATGAGGACCTTTGATACAACATGCCATAAGTGATCATTTTTTCAGAGTGTAAAAATAATTTGTAGATTGGCTTCAGTCCAGACAAAACAATTTTATTTACTCATCGATCCACAGAGATGAAAATGCACCTCATATGAGAAGATAATTTTCTTGGAATTTTTTTTTTATAAAAAAATTAAAGATTATTTAGATAAAAAAATTGGATAGCTTCCAAGCGTTATTGAGGCATGTATCTTTCCATGAATATCTTACTAAATACAACTGACAGTTACAACAGATTTTGACATTTAAAATATGAAAAGACCCCACCATATGGTAAAATTAATGCAAAATATTAAAATAACAGATTTACTTTCCAAAGCACAAATTGAATAATAAGATTTTTTCTAATTTGCATAAGATTACACGAATTTGCATTTGATGTTATAATGTAATATGAGTTGTAGTTAATCTTTTGCATAAATAATAGTGAAAGAACACAATATCTTTCGGCTTTTGCTTGTAAGTTGTATACGAGGTCTGTTCAAAAAGTTTCAAGAATTTTGAATTTCCGCAGGTTACGTACATTCGATTTTCGATTTTTTGTGGCGTTATGTTGGTACTCATGTACCGAAAAGTTCGGCCATTTTGAATGTTCAGTTAATTTTTGACAGCTGCTTTGCTTACACGTGTTTTGGCTCGTCTTCAATTTTTGCTCAATTTCGACCAAAAACAGCAATGCTAAGGAGCTATTGGACTCTGTCCGCGACGACCCATATTTGCTTCAGATAGTCATAAATGGTGACAAATCATGGGTTTATGGTTATGACGTGGAAACCAAAGCTCAATTATTCCAATGGAAGCTGCCGCACTAGCCAAGACCGAAAAAAGCGCCAAGTGCGGTCGAATGTGAAGGTTTTTCTTACAGTTTTCTTCGATTACAGGGTCGTGGTTTATTATGAGTTCTTTCCACAGGGTAGAACGGTCAATAAGGAATATTACCTGTAAGCAATCCGCCAGAAACACCCGGATTTGTGGAAGAACAAAAATTGGCTTTTGCCATTTTTGGCCAAAAACAACACACAAATATTGCCGCAGCCACCGTATTCCCCAGATCTGGCCCTCTGTGACTTTTTCTTGTTCCCGTCACCGAAGAGCCCCATGAAAGGACGACGCTACGCTACGATTGAGGAGATAAAGACGGTATCGAACGAGGAGCTGAGCAAGATCACAAAAAATGATTTTTTGAAGTGCTTCGAGAATTGGAGAAAACGTTGGCACAAGTGTATAATATCTGGTGGGGATTACTTTGAAGGGGACAAAATAGATATTCATGAATAAATAAATAATTCACGATACTTTTTGATCAGATCTCGTACTTTAAATTTTTTTGAAGTTTTAGCAATAACTGTTAGGCTGACTTTAATTAATAAATTTAAAAAAAAAATTTATTTCTCCTAATTTTATAATTCTTGCATTTAAAGAAAATACCCAAATTCAGACATGAAAAATGTATAAAGTATCACTAATTTGTACTATAATGAAAAGATGAATTAAAATTGATAAAATTGAGAAGATAAAATTTTTATCTAAAAGTGGGTAAAATACTACAAGTCATGCAATAAAGGAATATAAATGAATCTCTGTATTTTTATTAGAGAATTGAATTTTGAAAACTTGAAATTCAGAAGAATTTCGATTTAATATTGAATGCTTTTGTGCGCACAGGCTTGATAGATATTCAGAATGGTTGTTGGGAAGATAGCAAGGTTAAATAGAACTAAGCAGAGTCATAAATCCGACTCTGGTTATAATTGCTAAATGACGAGGGTGATATGTCTTTATAATCAGACTAAATTATTACAAATAAAATTCAATTTTATTGTGTTTCGAAATCCATCATTTTGACTTTGGTAAGTGTCTGAGTGCTGAACCAATAATCACAAAGTAACCGCATCATTTCGGCACGTCATCGTTGAAGATGTCTTATTCAAGACAGTACAGTCGGCCTCTATGATCGGCGGATCCATAATAGACACTCAATAGGAGGGCCCCACTGGCCGTATGGAATAATGGACGCACATCGGACACGGGTATCAACTCATTTGAAGTTTAAATGCGTTAATTGAAATGTCTGACAGACGGTATAGTGGCATACTGACTGACGCTAAAACTGTAGCGTGGTGGAGTGTGGAGTTACTAAATTATAGAATCAGGAGATCAGAATATCATCCCCTTTGAAATGGTTTGCTTGCAGCTGTCCAAATTTCACGTCAACGGCTTTGTCCGGGTTGTTCCTTCTAAACTGCCTTCAATTCATGATCTTAAGTTGATCGAACCGAACGACTATGCGCTTCATCGAAGACACACTTAAAAAATGTGGATATCTTTCGAAATATTTAATTGACCTCGAAGAACACAAATCGTAACAAGGCATTCATCGGCTCCGCTTCGGTGTAAATCTACACGTACAATGACTAAGCCGTTTTCTTTAGACGCAGAGATTCCATGGCATCTTAATCTTAGCAGTTCCTATGAATTCTCTCATGCAAATGTCAGTTATCTACTTTTGAATATCTACCAAGAAAAATATATATTATATAATGAAGCACAACATTAACCATAACAAGAAAAATATTTTTTATAGAAAAGTCTTCTGAAAGTCCGTGTTTCATCTTTAAAAAAATATAAATTTCAGGAGTTGTGATGCAGTGCATTAGTATTTACGAAATCAATTCTTCATGTATCATATAGTCTGCTTAACAACAGTAAATATCATCCACTATACGTTGTAACATGTATAAAAAAACTAAAAATTCCATCTGCTAGAGTAAGCTATACCAACATACAGGAATATAATTATTTGGGCATGCATACATAAAAACTATTCAACCATCCGAGTATCTACACCATTCTCGCATTTATCTACCCATCTTTGCCTTGATATTTAGTCGCTTTGACTTGATTTAGCCTACAGGTGAAGAAAATATTACGGTTCAGATAATTCCACCAAATGATACTTTTCATAATAGAATAGAATCGAATGTTTCTTATTCACGTTCGAATGATTCTCGAATGTGGTGAACTGAAAAATATTGAAGATATACTCGTACGATTGAATATCAAAGATCGAAAATCTTTGATATGGGATCAGCCCAAATGAGTGTACATTTTCTCAGAAAAAAATATATAAAACTATCTTATCATCATAATAACATGTAAATATGTCTTCCGGCTACTTTAAATTTGATGGAAAAATTTAGAGCAATCAATAAATAAAAAAAATTCTACAAATTGTAAACAAGAAATTTTTAGAACTAAACCAGTACATTTTTGCTACTTTAATAAACTGTTCTGAGACTAATAATATAAATAATAAGAAGTTTTTAAGGACACGATGACTACTTTAAGTCTATATTTACAAAAAAAATTCTTCTTATTGTACTCGTATAATTATCAGATGCCGAAAATGGAATGATGAAATTATCCAGTTAATAAGACAACACAGAAATTTTTGTAACAGATCTATTTTAGCTTAAATATTTGCCAGGGGCAGCAATCAAATCTTAGATACAAAATTTGATTATAATAATAAATGAGTGAAAACCAACATAAACATCTAATATAATCTATAGAAATTTCTCTAACCCCTCCTCTAGTTCTTTAAACATTGTGTAAATATTAAAAAGTTTTTGCTTTTAATTTAGAATAAATGAATCTGTAGACAGGAACATTTACTTATAAATAAAATTGGCACTGTCGCTGAGTGATTTTGATTAGTGTTGACAAATGTAACTGAAAATTTTCCAATTGGATGTCGCACAAAACGGAAAAAAATCTCACTCCACCAGTCCAACATAGTCTCAAATTTAAGGTAGGAGACATATTCTGAAGGGGTTTTTTGGTAAAAAATGTTTGCGGTTATTTAATTGTTTTATTTACGTTTAAAAATTATAGCTAAAAGGTCTCCAACTGGAGGTCTCACAATATCCAAAAAAATCTCGTACCGCCAGTCCGACATAGTCTCAAATTGAAAGTTTAGACATGTCCTGAGCACGTTTTGTGCTGGAAAAAAATATCACGGTCACTGAGTGATTTTTCTTACAGTTAAACATTTTCCAATTAGAGGTCCCACAAAACGAAAAATAGAATCAAGCCCTGCCACACTGATCTACCCTTAAATTGAAGGCGTAGACATGTTCTGAATAAGTTTTTTTGAAGGCGTAGACATGACTCATTGTCAGTAAGTAATTTTATTTACATATAAAAATTATAACTGAAAAGTCTCTAATTGGAGGTCTCACAAAATCCAAAAAAATCTCGTCCGGCCAGTCTGACCTAATCTCAAATTGAAGGTGTATAGATTTCCCATGTTTATTTTATATTGAACAAAAATTGCATTCTTACTGAGTGATTTTAGTTTCACTTCACAATTGTAACTGAAAATTTTGCAAAATCGAGGTCTCACAAAATCCAAAAAAAATCTCGTACCGCCAGTCTGACATAGCCTTAAATTGAAAGTGAAGACAAATTCTGAGCATGTTTGTACTGGAAAAAATATTCATGGTAATTTAGTAGTTTTGTTTACAGTTAAAAATTTTTCAATAGGAGGTCCCACAAAACCAAAAATAGAATCAAGTTCTGCCATACTGACCTACTCTCAAATTCAAGGTGAGGACATGTCCGCAACATGTTTTGTGCTGGAAAAAATGTTCATGGTGACTGAGTGGTTTTGGTTACAGGTGAACATTTTCAGAGGTCCCACAAAACGAAAAAGATAATCAAATCCTGCCACACCGATCTACTCTCAAATTTAAGGTGAGGACATGTCCGGAGCATATTTTATACTGGAAAATATTTTCATGCTCACAGTGATTTTGCTTACAGTTGAACATCTTCCAATTAGAGGTCTCATAAAGCGAAAAAGACAATCAAGTCCTGGTACACTGATGTTCTCTCAAATTGAAGGTGTGGACATGTCCCGAGCTCGTTTTGTGCTGGAAAAAATTTTCACGATTACTAAGTGGTTTTGTTTACAGATGAAAATTTTCGTAGGTCCCACAAAACGAAAAAGACAATCAAGTCCTGCCACACTGACCTACTGTAAAATTAAAGGTGTAAATATGTCTCGAGCTCTTTTCGTGTTGGAGAAAATTTTCAATGTCACTGAGTAGTTTTGTTTATTTTTGAAAATTGTAACTGAAAATTTTCCAATTGGAGGTCCTACAAAACACAAAAAAAATCGCGATATGTTCTGAGCACGGATTTTTTACGGTATTAGAAAATTACTCATTCTTATGAATTTTTAACTGAAATTAAGATGGTATTAAGGTGTCAAGAACATAACATCCCCCCTCTCCCCAACCCTACCTTTAGTCTGACCTAGTCAAGAGTTAAGTTTAAATAACGTTTTTTATAGAAAAAAAAATTGTGTGGTTGATATTTTTATCAAGTCACTTTATCGGAATAGGCTTATAGAAGCTTTTAAATCTAAGCTACGCTACCTTATAAAAAGCAAGTAATTTTACGGTTGCGGAAAGTAAAGTATAGGCAAATTTTTTTTCTCGATTATTGGTCTTTTTTTGAAAAGTCAACGACAAGTATTAAAAGTAAATGGAATCGATATTTAACATCAAATTATAATAGTTCTAATAGCGCTTTATATTTTTGAACAAATTTCTAATAGATTCTCCTAAGGCAATGCTCGTATTTGTAAAAATATCAATGTTTTTAAAATTTTCGATTAATATTCTAACTACGAAAATTGATATTGAAAAATTGTCCTTTAATCGATTTGTTGTTTTTCATAATATCGACAATGAAAATAATAATTTAATTGAAGCATAATTTTGAACAGTCTCTTCATAGCCTACAGGTCAGCAATGTCGTTCATCGTCACATATTTGATAGTTAGTGGAATCTGGAATAAAAATGTACTCGTATAAACATAAGAATAAATATAAAAATAAAATTGAAGTAGATACTTTTGCAAATGAAAACGATGAGAATAAATTGGAATGGAAACGAAATTCAATTCTGGTTGTAATGTAGAATCCAACACTGCAGGCAATGGGCTTGGAATTGGCAGTAATTCCGAAAATGATGTTTCATTATGTTCGTTAAACAGAAAAATAAAGGTTCACTTCGAGTGCGGGAATAGGCGCATGGTAGCTTTGGGCAACTGAGAGGATGTATTTAGCTTCTCTTGACGAAGTGATTTTTGCCGAAAATAGACCCACAAGCAACATGGCATGAAAAAGAAATTTTGATTTAGCTTTTCTGCTTTATCATGCATAAAGAAATTTGATTAAGATATGTGCGTAGATACTGCAAACTGTTTAGCTGGGAATTAATTGTTGCCTAGCTACGAACTATGGACTTTCTTCTGGCTGGCATATTTCATCAAACTCTGGACACAATATGGCTCAATCTGGACCGCAATTACTGCATTATTACGGATCATAATAGTCGATTGTTGTGCAATTTTCATCGTATCTGATTGGCAGAGATTGACATCGTTCTTTGTTAGAAAACTCTACACTATCGACCTTTCATCAATAACTTTACTGATTTTTATTAAAATATTAATCTTCATTGGGCCTGAAATTTTTTCTGTCATATAATTTATAGTTTAAATTTTAAAGAATATAATTGAAAATATGGTTTTTTTAAGCCAATTTGGTAAAAAGGATTGATCATTTTTGGTATTTTATTTACGATTCATTTATGTGGGCAGTTTTATGATTTAATAGTTTTATGAATATAATGAAAAAATCCTCTTATTCCTGAAGGTTTTTAAACTAAAAGAGCCTAAAAGACTCTTTTATTTTTTTTATAGCAATTTAGAAGTATTTTTTTTCCTTCTAAAAATTACAAACAAAATAAAAAGTAATGAAATAGATTCGCAATTTTTGAATAATTTTCATGACTTCTAATTAAGATTTTTAATATTTGTTTACCATTAGAATATATCAAAGTAGCTAAACTACTTTATAAAAAGTCTCTTTATTTTATACATAGGAGCTGATGCTTTAAAATTTTAGTCTATAAAAATATCCTTTCAGAATATTTGGCGCAATCAATTTTGACGAAATATCACTACTAGTACTTTTTTTTTCAAAATTAGAAAGTATTTAATTGATTAAAATTTTACTATTTTAAAAGGTGATAAGAAGGCATAAATTTGTAATAAATTACTTTAACCACAAAATTCTTTTATTTTTCATATTAAAAGTTAAATGTACTTCCGAACGTAATACGATCTTTATTTGGTTAATCGAAGCAGAAGTAAATTTTAGGGGTTGAACTGAATATAGGAAGTTGTAATATACTCTTATTTAGCGATATATTCGAAGATGAATGAATGCACGTGCTCAATAAAAATATCTGTATCTGAAGGTTCGAATAAAAAAAAAAGGAGAAAATCTACAGCTGAAAGGGTTAAGGCCAATTTGAAATTGAATCTGGCCATTTTAGGCAGTTTTATATGCTTAAATGGATGATTATACTGGTGCCATCGTGTTATGGTATATCGAACGTTATAGTAAAAAGATTTTTCACCTTCTTCTTATCTCTTATATATTATGCTGATCCATTTTTCTTTCAGACTATATATTAAAATGGTTTCTAAGATTTTGTGGCATCTATTGACATGGAATTGATACTTTATTGAATGTAAGAAAATCAACTTTTAATATTTTTGCTAAAAATTTAAAGATGCTTGAATTTTATTATATCGTATTATTATTTCCAATTCAGGTAGATTTTGTGAAAAGTTTTTCAATTTAAAAAAAATTAACGAAATTTACACATTATTTAATGACAGTTAATGGATTTTTTATTTCTTTTTTAAATGATCTCCCAATTTTGACAAATTTGGTCATGCAGCGGTGCATAGTTGAAAATCACGTAAAAGTGGACATAATATTTTATAAAATTGTTTATTCAGCAAGAACTGCACTTTGCACACTACCTGATTTTTTGAGCATGCTTTTTTTCAAAATATAATTGGCTATTTTAGCCGTTTGGAGCAGAAATTCGAAGAATCTGAGTAGGTGCTAAATATGAGAATAATAGTACTTTACAAAAAGTATCGCGAATTTTGAATTTCCGCGGGTTACGTATATGCGATTTTCGATTTTTTGTGGCGTTATGTTGGTACTTATGTCTCTCACTTATGCCGACAAGTTCGGCCATTTTGAATGTTCTTTTAATTTTTGACAGCTGCTTTGCTTGCATGTGTTTAGGCTCGCCTTCGATTTTTCCTCCTTCCAAAAAATGGATCAAAGAATCTGTATCAAATTTTGTGTGAAAAACAAAATTAATTGCGCGGACGCATTTCAAATGTTGACTGTGGCATATGGTGAAGCTACCTTGGACCGAAGTAACGTTTATCGGTGGTAGACAATGTTCTCAGAGGGCCGAGAAGATGTGAACGACGAAAAGCATGCCGGACGCCCGAGCACGTCAACAACAGACGAAAACATTGATGAAGTGAAGAAAATAGTATTGGCCTATCATCGAATTACCGATGGAGATTTTCTATCGGTGATTCGATGATTGGCTCGTACCAGTCGATTTTACCAATGATTTGGCGTAAGACGGCTCAATTTCGACCAAAAACAGCATTGCATTAACATTGCTAAGGAGCTGTTGGACTCTGTCCGCGACAACCCAGAGGGTCATAGTTGGTGACGAATCATGGATTTATGGGTATGACGTGGCAACCAAAGCTCAGTAATCCCAATGGAAGCTTCTGCACAAGCCAAGACCGAAAAAAGCGCGCCAAGTTCGGTCAAATGTGAAGGTTTTGCTTACAGTTTTCTTCAATTGCAGGGGTGTGGTGGATCATGAGTTCTTGCCACAGGGTAGAACAGTCCATAAGGAATATTATTTGCAAGTTATGCGCAAGTTGCGCGAACCAATCCGCCAGAAACGCCCGGAACCGCCAGAAAAAAAAATTGGCTTTTGCACCATGATAACGCCCCTGCTCACGCATCGTTGTATTATTATTATACTAATAATGCCGCAGTCACCGTATTCCTCAGATCCGGCCCTTTGGGACTTTTTCTTGTTCCTGGAACTATAGAGCCCCAACGCAGGAGGAGCTGAACAAGATCACAGAAAATGATTTTTTTAAGTGCTTCGAGGATAGGAAAAAACGTTGACACAAGTGTATAATATGTGGTTGGGATTACTTTGAAGGGGACAAAATAGATATTCATGAATAGATAAATGATTTTTGAAAAAACACAAAATTCGTGCAACTTGTTGAACAGACCTCGTATTCCTTCGGCCAAAAATTTTTCTGTAGCGCAAGGAAGTGTTACTCGGGCCCCGACTCAGGCTCAATTCTTTTTTTTTCCATAGCATTTGAATGATTTCTACGAGTTCAGTGTATCTTCGTAAAGGCCTCTCAACCGAAAGTATTGTCACTATAGGCGAAAATGTGGCCCAGGCTCTGACATCCTAATTCATCGTCAAACATATCAATTTGACCTTTCCTACAGCACCAGTCAGTGAATTTGACCAAAAGACCTTTCAAATTCAAGTGACACCAAAACTGAAGCCTAGAGACTATTTGCAATATTGTATTTTTACGAATTGGACGCTTGAAAACAAGCAGTTAATGCCGATTTTTCAAGAATAATGTATTTTGATGATATGAAAACTAATTTTTATGGTTTCAGTTACATGGTATGGACTTGAATAATCCGAAATTCCCATGACGAATTATTTTTTAGGACGAATTATTTCTCAAGAAAAAACGTCTGCTGATTTGATGCCATTAAACTCTTTGTTTGGAGTTATGTCAAAAGCGAGGAAAATGCCAATAAGCTCAAAAATATTCCAAGATTGAAGGATGAAATCATATAGGTTATAAAAAACATAAATCCAGAACTATATCCTGCGTTATCGGAAGAGTCTTGGTATGTATTTAGCATACGAGGTTTGTTCAAAAAGTATCGCGAATTTTGTGTTTTTTTCAAAAATTATTTATTTATTCATGAATATCAATTTTGTCCCCTTCAAAGTAATCCCAACCAGATATTATACACTTGTGCCAACATTTTTTCCAATCCTCGAAGCACTTCAAAAAAATCATTTTTTCGATGCCGTCTTTTTCTCCTCAATCGTAGCGTAGCGTCGTCCTTTCATGGGCATCTTCAGTTTCGGGAACAAGAAAAAGTCATAATGACTGCGGCATTATTAGTGTGTTGTTTTTGGCCAAAATTGGCAAAAGACAATTTTTGTTCTTCCACAAATCTGGGCTTTTCTGACGGATTGCTTCGCGCAACTTAAAAACTGTAAGCAAAACCTTCACATTCGACCGAACTTGGCGCTTTTTTCTGTCTTGGCTTGTGCGGCAGCTTCCATTGGGATGATTGAGCTTTGGTTTCCACCTCATAACTACAAATCCATGATTCGTCAACAGTTATGACCCTCTGGAGCTAATTTGGGTCATCGCGGACAGAGTCCAACAGCTCCTTAGCAATGTTAAAGCGATGCTGTTATTGGTCGAAATTGAGCAAAAATCGAAGACGAGCCAAAACACGTGCAAGCAAAGCAGCTGTCAAAAATTAATTGAACATTCAAAATGGCCGAACTTATCGGCATAAGTGAGAGACATGACGTAACCCGCGGAAATTCAAAATTCACGATACTTTTTGAACAGTATATTGTATTAATTTTTACCAAGCGACTAAAAATATGTAAGCAAATAAAACAAAAATAATGTTCTAACAATATTGTGTGTGGGTTATTTGAAAAAGAAAATCTGCTGTCTTATTTAGTTATCGTAGAGAAACAATTCAAGTCTTCAACGAAACTTTTTTCGAAACAATTAAATTGTGCTTTTTTTCGTAAAAAAAACATTTGTTCAGCTTTCAAAAAAATATTTTCTGTTTATAAAAATTATTACCGAGATTGCCTTATCCATAGTAGTAGACTATGCAATGTACGAGTATGCAACTAGAACTAAAGCTGGAATTCCAATTGAAAGTATGACCAGACAGCCAGATTAATTAAGTCCAACAGCATATCCTGTTCGTATTTTGGTCTATTAATATTAATGTTTATTAAAAAAAATCCAAAAAAATAGAACATTTCATTGCATTCGAGAATAATTATTCTTAAACGAAGATGCCATCTTTCCCTTATCACACACTATCGAAAAACGAGTGTAATACTCGTGCTCGTCAACAAAAGGGTGGAAAAAATATCCAAAACTGCATGGTTGAAAAATCATAATTACTCGTACAATAAAAAAAAAATATTTTATAATAACATTATTTTGATTATTATTATTTTGCAATTATTTTTACGTTCATTAGCCTTAATCAAACCTATTATATTATTTTCGGTTAGTAGATCCCACCCGTCCATGCGAGCGACTATTTATTCACTGACACTACACTGCGGATTTTATTAAATGGAGAAATGGAGTGGCAGTCCTTGTTGAATACTAAAAAAATTTTCATTTCAATTTTTTCGGTGATGAGAGATTTTTAATTATTTATGCTCGTATATTAATATATTCAAATTTGTTGAAGTATTCGAATTAATTTCAATTTGAATGGTACTAGTTTAACGTAGCTGCAGATATGGTCGTATATGTGTACCCGGTTACGATTCCAATAAATCCTCTTTTCCTATCAGAGCTGGGATAGGGTATAATCTGTGTATTCATTTCGGTGCATTTATTTATCACGAAACTGTCATCTATCTCGCTTATAAATAAATTATTGTAAATATTTCAACGCTTCCTCTTGTCTATATTGGAATTCTGTAGTGTTCTTTGAACACAAATAACGTGCATTTGTGTTGTTGATGGTACAATTTCCACCTTCTGAATATCGTTTTATCAGAAACGGACTTCCTGCTTGATGTGCTCTCCTCTTGGATTGATGATGTTTTCTGTTCTTTGCTACTTTACGTCGTGTCTTATTCTAAGACGAAATCTTTTATTCTTTTTATTTCTCAGACCAGAAGTCAAGGAACAGTTGTCTGCTATTACTGGAAGAACCGTATTAGAAAATGACTAATATCGTTCACATGTTTGCGGATATCAGATAAAGGGAAAGAAGGAGCCAACATAAAAGTAATAGAATTGATCGCCAATGCCGCCAAAGAACGCTGTTCCTTAGCATCTTTACTGGTGTTGTGCACGTTTCCAAACATTGCAATTGTCACTGTCAGCGGAGTCATTGGATGCTGTTATTCACCGACTGCATCGTAGAAATATGATGTAGATGTCAACTCAGAGTTACCCTTCAAATCGTTGGCATTCTATTTCGGGAATTGTAGCAGTCAGTCAACAGCATCCCCTTTCGTTTTAATAATTTACGATATTGTTCATTTCAGCAATGGTCTCATTACTCCAGAGCTGACTGACTCTGCTACTGTGTCGTTTCGGAAATGCAACGTTTAGGGAATATTGAAAGTGTCACTGTTCGTATAGAAAGAAGGAAGTATTTTTCGGGTGGCGTACGCTTTCTTCAGGCACTTGTGCTTCTGACACTTATTGAAGGTGTAAATTTACCCTCGAATTGCTTAATAGACCATGATTTGATTCGAATAGAGCGACTATGTTTAACAAGATTCGATTTTGCTGATTATGTAATATTGTCGTTCGTACGAGTATTGTGGCCGTTTTTTTTCTCAATCATTTAAATACTCTTTTGATCGAATGCACCAAAAAGTAATAAAAAAAAATATATTTAATGTAGGAGTATCAAAAATAAAATGATAATTTTCTTGATTTTTATGATAACATGACAGACTTTAACGATAGCGAAATGAACCACTTTCATTTAAGGTAATTTAAATTTTTCCCTATAAAAAATACAATAATTTATTAATAGTTTAAAATAAAAAATAAAAATAAACTTTATTCAATAATTTAATAAGATTTTTATTAAGAAAACAGTTTAAATATAACCAATATTTAAACATTTAGATTTTTTGTACAATTATACAAATTTTATAGATTATTATTCATTTTGTGATTTGCAAAGCACAAAACTGTTATTTGATAATTTTTTATACACACATACCATATACCAGGTGTATAAGCTGAAATCCACTGTTTTTTAGTAAAAAAAAAAACATGTTTTTTTTTCATAGAAAGCAAAAACAAATTTATTTAAAACATTTTCCCATCTCTCGGGCAATTTGTGGATACCACGCCAAAAAATTCCTTCTCTTTCGAGGCAAACCCCTCATTAAGCCATTTTCGGACGTCTTCGTAAGAATTGAAGTGCTGCTCAGCGAGCGCGTGTCTCATCAACGGAAACAGGTGGTAGTCAGAAGGGGCCAGGTCTGGTGAATAAGCGGGGTTGGGTAGCACCTCCTAGTTGAGTGTCTCCAAGTAGTTTCGGACAATTTTTGACGTGTGCGATGGTGCGTTGTCGTGGAGGAAAATCCCCTTGTCATGTCTTTGTTGATAATCCGTCCTTTTTTCAACCAGAGCATGGTGCAATTTGATCAGTTATTGCTGGTAGCGGTAGGCATTAACAGTATCACCAAGTTTCAACAACTCATAGTAGATGATACCCTCCTGATCCCTTCAAACGCACTGCATCGTCTTCCGTCCGAAGCGATTTGGTCTTGTGGAAGATGATGATGGTTGGCCGGGGTCAACCCACGATTTCTTGCGTTTAGGATGTCGAAATATATCGACAACTCGATGCAGGAAAGACTTTCCTTTTTGTTCCTGTCACAATCCGATGCTGGAAAGACTTTCCTTTTTGTCTGGCGAGCAAGATTTCGCATGTGTTTTGGCGTCGCTCCATCTGCCTATCGTTCAATTCATGCGGCACCCATTTTCCAACCTTTTCAATCTTCCCCATTGTATGCAGATGCATGGAAATGGTTGGTTGAGTAACACCCAATTGCTCCGCGACCATTTTTTGCGATTGGGTATCGTCTTCGTCCAAAAGAGCCTGAAATTGATGATCCTCAACCTTCCTAGCCCGATTTTCACGCTTCTTGTCCGACAAGTCAAAATTACCGTCTTTGAACCGACGAAACCAATCTTGGCACGTTTATGTTTCCGATAAAGCACTGTCACCATAGGCCTCCATAAGCATTCGATGCGATTCGGCAGCCGATTTCTTCAAATTGAAGCAGAAAACCAGAGCTTCCCGCATATGCTCTTTTTCCGGCAAAAAAGTAGACATGACTACCAAAGGAAAAATGTATGTTATTGTACGAAATAGCTGACAATGTGCACTGATTAATGTGACACATGTCAAACTCATAAAAAAAAATATGGCGCGCCCATGATAGCTTAAAACGCTCACTCACGCCATCTATGACCAAACAGCGGATTTAAACTTATACACCGTATAAATAATTTTAGATAATATTTATATAGTTTGAAAATTTTGCCATTTAATAATATTATAATAATTTAATTATTAAGTACGTTAAAATTATAAATAATTTCTACAGACGTAGCGGTTCTACTGTAGACATTTATCGCATTTTATGAGTAGATTATCGTCGTCATAATTCTCTCCTTATGGATACGTCTATAAGTAAAGGTATCATATACTGGGCTCTATAAGCTCACAAGTATTTATAAAAACTAACATTGTTATCAAAACCCATAATTTGACTGCAACAAATCCAAATGTATCTCCGAAAAGTAATTATCTGGCAAATTCTTAGCACTATGGTCGTATGATAACCGGATTTTTTTTTTCCTAAACTTATATATTTTAATTATAGTCTTATGTACTTTTAACAATATGAATAAATTTTTGCTTTATTTCCAAGACGCGTAATTTTGAGATTAGATGATATCAATTGACCTTCAATTTTTAATTTAACGCCGTTAAAAATGATTTAACGCCGTTAAAAATGTTCGAAAAAGTCCATAATAAAATTACCTCAAAAGGATCAAATCCTTCAAGAACTTTTATGATAAATATTTCAGTAATATTATATTATATACATAATGGGAACATTAAATTTATTTATTAAAATAAAAATTAATTCAAAATCCGAATTTTAAATATTATTTCTTTTTATATTACTTTCTAAAGCCACATTTTGGATAACTTTTTATTTTACAAAAATTCATTTTACCATAAACACTAAACGATGAATAACCATTTTCAAAAGCAGGTGTATTATATATCCTGTTTTTGTGACACTCTATTTATATCATTTAGTTTTGCAAATAAGTTATTATGAAGAAATGGAAATGCAATTTGTAGTAATAATTCTTTAAAGCAACGGCAGATAATGCTGGTCTAATCGTTTAAGAGTTTGTTTTAAAATTTTGATGAGTTTTCTGGTGAATGTCTTTCCATCAGTTCCCTGTATACCCATACACATATACACTAAACCATAATTGTATAAATAAAATGACCAACAACAAAATCGAGACATTTTCGTTATGTACAAACAACTCATAAATAATCCAGTTTGTTTAACTTAACTTGAGTTAAAAGTATTCATTTTCAATTAGGAAAACCATAAATTCTCTCTTTTATGGACGTCAAAATTCTATTTCGTTAATCATCTTCTGAATTTTATGAGGCGAAAGGAAGACGTAGAAAGTTTTTAATGTTTCCTATTATATAAGATTAAGACCCACCTTCCTCAATAACCAAGAAGAAATTGTTTTCGTCAAGTGTTGTCAAATGCTTACTTTTTAGTGTAGACTATTATGAGTTTAAAAACTAATTCGGCAGTATTGGTTTCATACTTAAATAAAATTATTAAGTTTTTCTTAACATTCTATTATACAATATTATTTAAAATAAATAACGTGGAAAAAATCCTATTGTAGAGTTACTCATTGAAGTAATTTCCGTTTTGTGGTTTTTCAATAACAACAGGATGTCAATTTTCTCATCATTTTAAAGGACATATTCACTATTTGGATGCAAATGACTTTAACGATGATAATAGCAACACCGATGAGTATATCTTAGTAGACAAATGGAAGATAATCCATAATTTTCAAAACCACATATTTCTGTTTTCATACAAATCGGCTGCAATGCATATTACTATCTGCAAGATCGTAATAAAACCGCAAATATTTCGATAGCTTCGATTATTCAAACGTGCAAGTAGAATAGCCTACCTAATGGATCCTAAATCTACACATTTTGGAGTGGAGTACAGCAACTCCATTGGGTAATATTTTCAGACTCTGCGGATATTTATGATGATTATAATTCGGTTTCTTTTAGCTAAACGTGTTCAGATTTCTTCTCAGAAATATTAAGTTAAGTCGATTTATTTATTTAAATAAAAGTCAAATTCGAATTGAATTTTTTTTGGTATTTTTCTGCAAATCGATTACGTATTTCTTATTAAGCATTTTGTTCAAATCTTTATGTTTATAATCAATTTAGATTAAAACTTTAATTAAATAATATATTTCGTATGAATTTGATTTTCAGTGAATCATGCCCGAATATGAAAATTTCATTTAGGAATTGATTTCAAGAAATCTTGAATTAGAATTTACGTTTTTTAAACAAAAAGTTTGGAATCTTAATCTGCCTTTATCAACGTTATTTATAAGTGACTGTTTATGAAAACTATTCTGAAATATTTGCTATCTCAACGGAGAATACTTGTTTCACTTCTACCAGGTGTATAAGCTTAAATCCGTTGTTTGGTCATAGATTGCGTGAATGAGCGTATTAAGCTACCATGGACACGCCATATATTTTTTTTATGAGTTTGACATCTGTCAACATTAATCAGTACACATTGTCAGTAATTTCTTACAACATACATTTTTCTTTTGGAAATCATATTTAGTTTTGTGCCAGAAAAAGAGCATATGCGGGAAGCTCTGCTTTTCTGCTTCAATTTGAAGAAATCGGCTGCCGAATCGTATCGAATGCTTATGGAGGCCTATAGTGACAGTGCTTTATCGGAAACAACTTGCCGAGATTGATTTCGTCAGTTCAAAGACGGTAATTTTGACTTGTAGGACAAGAAGCGTGAAAATCGGCCTAGGAAGGTTGAGGACCATCAGTTGGAGGCTCTTTTGGACGAAGACGACACTCAATCGCAAAAATTACTCGCGGAGCAATTGGGTGTTACTAAACCAGCCATTTCCATGCCTTTGCGTGCCATGGGGAAGATTGATCGGAAAATGGGTGCCGCATGAATTGAACGATAGGCAGGTGGAGAGACGCCAAAACAAATGCGAAATCTTGCTCGCCAGACAAAAAACGAAAACGTTCCTTCATCGGGTTGTGACATGCGATGAAAAGTGGGTATATTTCAAAAATTCTAAACCATCAACATCTTCCCCAAGACGGATCCCGGCCAACCATCAACATCTTCCCCAAGACGAAATCGCTTCGGACGAAAGACGATGCAGTGCGTTTGGTGGGATCGGCAGGGTATAGTGTACTATTAAATGTTGAAACCTGGTGATACTGTCAATGCCCACCGCTACCACCAACAACTGATCAAATTGCACCATGCTCTGGTTAAAAAAAGGATGGATTATCAACAAAGACATGACAAGCTGATTTTCCTCCACGACAACGCACCATCGTATACGTCAAAAATGGTCCGAAACTACTTGGAGACATTCAACTGGGAGGTGCTATCCCACCCCGCTTATTTATCTGACTACCACATGTTTTTGTCGATGAGCCACGCGCTCGCTGAGCAGCAGTTCGATTCTGACGAAGATGTCCGAAAATAGCTTGATGAGTGGTTTGCCTCGAAAGAGAAGTAATTTTCTGGCGTGGTATCCACAAATTGCCCGAGAGATGGGAAAAATGTGTAGCTAGCAAGGGCAAATACTTTGAATAAATTTGTTTTTGCTTTCTATGAAAAAACATGTGTTTTTTGACTATAAAAAAGCGGATTTAAGCTTATACACCTGGTATATATTATCGATACAAAAAATGTCCCTAGTAATCCTCTGTTTCCAGGTCCTATGAGTCTTCCTCCAAAAACTTTTAGGCTCTCGCAAATTAAATCGACTAATCTGCGCCTTCTCAATAAAAAAGCTCCTGGTTATGATCTAATAACAGCTCCTCTTCTGAAGCAAATTTCCCGTAAAGCCTATTTTCCTTTACTCTGGAAATTTACTATCATTAAAATGATTCCTAAACCAAATAAACCCATTAATTCTCCTTTCTCCTATAGACCTCTCAGCCTCGTACCAATCACTGGTAAGATATTTGAAAAACTCCTATTAAAACGATTGTACCCAGTCTTAGTTAATGAAAAAATTATTCCTGATCACCAATTTGGCTTCCGATCTGAACACTTCATTATCCAGCAATGCCATCGCATTATTGATTACATTTCATCCTCTCTTGAGAGGAAAGAGTATTGCGCAAGAGTATATTTAGATATCTCCTAAGCATTTCGATCGTTTGTGGCAACCTGGACTCCTCTCGAAACTCAAGAGCTTTTTTCCGTCAACATACTACCTTATCATAAATTGCTATCTTTCCCAAAGTCATTTCCAAATTGCAGTTAATTCAGAATCCTCGGAAAAATGTCCTATTCTAGCCGGAGTCACACGATTGGTCCCATTTTATGTAATATTTATACCCATAACATCCCATCTGATCCTAATACTATCATATACTAGACTAAAAAGAGTTGAAGCTAACAGACGTCACTTGCAACTTCGCAGACTACTGGACAAATGCTCGAAACTAACAATCAAAAGTAAGCTTCTAATCTACAATACAATTATAAAACCTATTTGGACTTATGGAATTGAACTTTGAGGTTCAACGAACGTTCCAATTCCTATCGTGTCCAGGCCTTATAATCCAAGATCCTCCGTAAAATTGTTAGTGCCCCCTTTTATATTCGTAACAACGTAATACATCGTAATCTAAATGTTCACCTGTGATCAGGACCTGTGCATCTCCCGTTATCAAAAAATTTCGCTCCCGTTTATGCTATCATCATAGTCCACTTGTGAGAGAATTGTCCTGTACTGCCGTCCCCGGAAATACTCATCGGAGACTTAAGAAACACTGGCCTAGAGATCGGAGACTTATTTTTTAAGAAAATAACTCTAAAAATATTGTTAAAATATTATTGAAAAATATATTAGAAAAGGATAATTTTTCTGTTAAAATAAATTCGAAAAGCTTAAAAGATATTTTATTTTAAAAGATCGACAATATTATGGTAACTTTTTGTTCTTCTTTATATAAACAATTTTCCATTTTCCTAAGAGCCCGAAGAGGTTTTGTTTTGATTTTCTTCAAAAATTCTAATAAAAATAATTCATCTGAAATAGCGAAATATGCCAGTCAGTAAGTCGCATTATAAAATTCTGTACTATCATGGAAATGTTGAAAAAAGTATAATTTTTTCACCTGAATTTAACATGAAAATGTTTTAAAAATGTTGCTTGTCTCAAGTTGTATGAACTTCCTAATTTATCACAAAATTATTTCAAGCTTTCACTTGTTTTCTTTCTTTGGAAAAAAAAGTCACAAAACAAAAATTTTTGTATGTATTTGAACTTTTTTGTTTTTTCACCAACTTTCATTTATTCCACCAGCTTTCGGTTAGAAATTATATATTTGTCATGGGAATGGTAAGAAAATTTATAAAATAAAAATAAAATTGGGTGGGAGGGGCGCGGGCTCAGCATGGATTATTAAGTAAAAGGACGATGCCGAGAGCGGAAGTGAAAAGAAAAGTTTCTCTTTCATTTGAAATTTACTGCCAATGTTCAAGACATATTTGAACTTGGAAAAATTGATTTATAAGAAAAGTTTATACGAAAACGAACATACCAACCGACTGCGAGGAATTTTTCAAGGAATAAATAATTTTGTAAAGTGACTGAAACCAGAATATTTGTTAGGGAATATTGTAAGAAGATTATAACGAATAAATTTGTGGGTAGGCACATAAGATGCTATGCTCCACAAAAGTTGAACTTTCTATTATTTCGATTAGGAATCAGGCGTTCCACTTGTAAATGATACGAATTGTAATTGTATGGGCGGACACAATATTGGAATATTCCTTAAACGAAACTCTGTTTTGTTAGATATTTTTTCTTGCCTAATCGAGATTTCCAAGTAAAAATAAAATATTGTTTTCATCATTATTATTATTATTTTTCATTGGAAAACTGTCATGAAATTGCTTTTTTATGTGCAAAATTTTGTTGTTATTGTTTGTTATCATTTCAAGTAATATAAGCACTGAAGAGTATTATTCTAAGCACCACAAAAGGATATCGGAATAAGGAAATTAAAGCAGAAATGGAAGGAAAAGTGGATTTTTCGGAAATAGCGTAGGACCATGCCTCAATGGGATTTGAACCCACGACTCAATGGATGGGAGTCCAGCACGCTATCGACTATGCTACCGGATGGGGGGTGTACAAAAATTTGTTAAGAATAATTAACAATATTTTGATAAAATTAGAAGATTTTTACAAACATTATACCCTCAAAAACAATTAATACGCGCATGTTTTTGAGGGTTTCAGGGACCCTGTATTGCTTTAGAAGCTACTGAAATCTATTTCTTAGATCGATATTTTCAGGTAGGTGGAAATACCGAGACATTCTGTAATATGTTCTATCGCCACCGGTATACCACAGAGTAGCATTCTAGTTCCAATGCTTTGTAACATTGAGACCCATAATTTTTTTTTTCAATGAATAAAAACCTTTCCAAAGCCACCACTTTTTCACGAAACTACGTAAACTCTTTAGGGACTTCGTTCAAGTTGAGATTACACGATCCGCCGAATTTTTTGCATATAGAAAAAAGGCAAAAATGTTCTTCGAACATAGAAAAATGGTCGGTTGTGTGATATGGTATATTTGACATTGCGCGAATCGCGAAAGGGAGTTTGCACGAATCAAAACGTCCACCACTACCAAAGTCACGGGTATATTTATTCGTCCACCACTACATATCCCAAATATTTTTGGTGCGGATGTCACTTGTTTAAAATTGTTCTTGTTGTGTGGTGAATCATTTTTAGGATAATTCATTATTATTATTATTGTCTCAACTATTTTTTTAAATTTTTCTAAAATTATTTTATATTTAGTGTGAAAAATTGCAGACGATTTGTGACGAATTGTCCACAAAAAATGCTTGTACCACCTTTTGGTAAGCACAATCTGCCGATCGATTTTGAAGCCAGTAGATTAAAAAAAGGCACTTCATAAACGTAACCATAAAGTGGGTTTTTTTTTGTTATTGTAAGGTCTCTGAGACAAGAGTTAGAAGCCATTCTGTAGCGCCACGACCATAAGGCCATTTAAAGACTTTAAATGAAACTGATTATTCGAAGGAAAAAGCAAGTCATTGTTAAATTTTGTGGAGCAAATTAAGATAAATAAGAATGTCAAAAAGAGGGCTTTAAAAGATAGTTTTGGGATCTAGGAGCTCCAAAATGGAAGAAATACTATTCAAAAAGAAATTCTGGGCTAAGTAGCAATCATTTAAAATATGGGGAATGATGAGTTGAACGCCACAAGAATGGCATGACGGGCAAGATTGGTTACCGAAGATAAAATCATGGATAAGTGCGGTATCCCCAATCCGAATTCTAAGAAGTTTACTTGCCTAGAATTTTGGAATGCTTGGTTTTGCGGTGTTAGGTCAAGGTGTGGAAAGAAATCTTCCATTTTCGGAACTAATCCCATTGAGCACCGGATCATTTGACGAATTGCTTTCAGGAAAGATAGGCTATCAGTAAATATAGCTATTCTGCTGTTAACTGTGAGTTGGATGGCATTTTTCACTGCCTTATTAATCGCCTACAACTTTCTATAGAATGGCGAGCCTATAGCTGACAAAATTCTACTGTATTGTTGACGGTGCGTATTTGCAACAAGCTGGATGATAGCTAAATATATTGTATAGTAATGAACAGCTGAATCAATGAACATTAGAACCATCCAGCAGTTCTGGGTACTTGCCCAACCACGCTTTCCACTCCGCGGAAGTCCGTTGCTTTTTCTTCGCAATATCATCCTCTTTCTGCAGAAGATACGCACCAAATGTGAACAGTTCAGCTGCAGCTTGTATTTCCACCATTATCACTAAACAAATAAATTTTAACGTCTACCTCAATTGGAAAATAAAATAATAAAGAATAATTCACAGAAGAACTCACGTGCTCTGGTTCGTCGAATTGAAAATTTTCCCTATTTTCGTACATACCAAGAATTCTTGTATTGCACAAATTATGTCATATGCATTACGAACCAGTCCGTATACTTTTTAAAATTGTTGCATGGATTGGGCGATCTCAGCTTAATCGTGAATGACCGAAAAAGTGCTCACGTTACTTTTACATTTCGCCCAGAAGATACCCCTGATACAATTCTTAATGGTAGTAATATTCCATAAAGAATGATTGTGAATTACCTAGGATAAATAATCGATATCTGGTTAATCTGAAACCCTTACACATAGAAGTGAACTTAAAGGACGATACTAGCAATTAGTAACACTTCAACATTCAGTATCAAAACTGGTAATAAACCATATACGGCACTGGACTGAAACCGATATGGACATACGAACTCGACTCAACTGAACATTTCAAGTTCTATTGAATTAAAATTTTACGAGCTCGAGGAACCTTACAATCCTAAATCCTTTAAAAAATGGTTAATACTTTCTTTTATTTATGAAGTAGTATAATACATTGTAGTCTAAATGTTTCTTATGTTCGCAAACTATGCATATCACATTATAAAAAATTCCACTTGCGTCTATCCTACCATCCTAATCCTTTAGCAACAAGACTGTTCATCCCTACCCTTTCATTAAGCACCCATCGTAAAATAAATCTTTCCGTTTTTGTTCAAAATTAGATGCTTCCTAAAAATTTTCCTTATAATAAATTGCATCTACAAAATTGTCAAAATTATGAAAATTTTAAAAAATTTCTTATTTAATTATTTAAAAATATTGTTTTAAGTTTTATTTTTATAAATTGTCGAAAAATTTGATTTTTTTTCCATTAAAAAATTATTTAATGCTTCAATAAAATAATATATTATAATAAAAAAATAGATATATAAAAAATAATTGATTTATTATTATTAGTAGAAAAATGTAAATAAATCCTAAAAAATAAGTAAGAGTAAAAATATTTCAAAAGCAGAGCGGTAAATTATTCGTATTAAAATACTTATAATGTCTTCGATCCTTTCTTTTACGAAACAAATACGAATAATATAAAATATCATTATTGAAATGAAAGTAATTTATCTGAAATGGGGAACCATTCAAAATGGTAATAATTTGGAAACGTTATCTCTTTAATGATTAGTTTTGTTCTGCTCAAGACTAATGGATTTCTACCGCAGTTTTGTATAAAAACTAAATTACGCTTAAAATCACTTCGACCAGGACTAATTTTATTTTACCGAAAAACCGTTTTGCACATTTTCAGCCACAACAATAGTATTGGTTGTAGGTGAATAGTTGAGCTGTTCGTAGGTTAAGTTGTTTGGGGTTGAAATAGGCAGACGAGACTGTTGGAATCATCTCCTGCACGGATACGTAATTCGCCGCATTCAAATAAGTTAAACAAAGGACTAAAAGTAATGGATCCATTTACCCATTAATGAATTTTGTAGATGAACAGAGGTTCATTTGAAATGCCCGACCGATTTCGCACTTTTGTATTTGGCATCCCGGATACGGTTTTGCTTTAAACAATCTAAAATAGAAAACGAACAACTCGCATTCATTCCGAAATCGGATATCGAATGGAGGAATTGCTAAAACCAAAGAACGAATAAGGATATCTGATAGACGAAGCAATTCATGATTGAAGCACATGAAGAATCTGGCAGAAAGGAGTAGTTATAATGGCATTATAGATGCCATAGATGGAAGACAATCTGGCTGCAGTACCAATAATTGACAATACTCATATAGTCGTATAGGCATGCATGCTGAGCTACAAACCAAGAAAGAGTCCAAAACAGAAACATGATCTGGAATTAGATTTGGATAGGAATCAGGACGAGTTTCCCATGTTATCAGAGGCTGCGTAACCTAAAACTGAAGAGAAAATGGCCAAACTTGTAGTTAAAAGGTGTATTCATGACAAAAAAGGTTCTCGAATAATTGATGACAGTCGATGTATCAAAACTGCAGACAAATGAGTTTAAATGACATTTTAGACATATAACTATATGTTTATAAATACACATACTTCGACAAGATTTTGCGATGTGAAAGGACTGATAAAAGTAGGACGTCTTTTCTGTTAGATGAACTATGTATGAGATGAGACAGTTTAACTTTGTGTCATTTTGCTATGAAAATTTCATATTTTTCCACTTGGCTTAGGGTTTTTCATCCTTACTATCAAAAGTATAATGTGGTGATCATGTAGTAAGGAATCGAAGGGAAAAATTTCATCACATGCGAAGAACCATCTAATACTTAGACGGACATTTATGTGTGGCAATGTAGCGTTGTCAGTTTTGAGGGTTCGTATACGCGTATCACATGCATAAAGATTAGTCGTAGACTCAACCAGCAAAATCGAGAACATTTTCATGGGTTTTCATATGCCATCAAGCAATGAAGAGTGTCAGCAATAACTCACTCCAAGTCAATTTCAATTAGAGTTACCTATAACTCTGACATAGGTCTTGTCGAATATACCTTTGGGGAGTGCCAATCTTTTTTGCGGCCGAGTTTTCAGCACACGAAATATGTGACGTAAATGTGAGCCAACATTGTTCAGTATCAGGTTAAATGGTCAACTTTTTCACATCGTCGGAAATTTTATTTTTACTCCGAAATGGATTTCATGTGCTATCGTTTTTACCTTTTACATGTCCTACCATTTCCATGCCACTCACTGTCATTCTATTTTTGCCAATTTCGGACATTTTCAACTTTTTCAGCTTACTAACTTTACTCTCCTAATCGTTATTTTTTTTTTGGTTTTTTTTTTTTTTTTGTAATCTGCCTCCCCCACTTTAGTTTTCGATGTCATTTGTTGCTTATAGTTTCCAACCACTGACTTCTGAATACACTAAATGGGTTAGAAAACTACAACTATAAATCTACATATCTATTAAATGTAGCCCTTAATTCATTGGTTTTTATAGATTATTTATTTAAGGAATAAATATTGAGAAATAATTTTTTTAGATCATGTTTATTCATTTTATAAATAAGTATACTTTAAAGTTGAGGAGAAGAATTTATTTATAAATATACCATGATTTTGATACAAGTTTTTTGTTTTCAACTACACTGATTATTATTAACTCAACTGGTAGAAAGGTTATCCATTTTGATGTTTAAAAATTGCAGATCTCTTATTTGTCAACATGAACTGTTTAACAGCACAAAGTCGTCAATTAGGTAAAAAAATTCTCTCCAGAGGTGAGACTCATTTCTTGTTCGATAGTTTAATAAATATGCAAAATTATCATATAATATGCCTAAAAAACCTACAATTAACTGTGAAAAAGTTATTGTATGCCTATCTATGTTAGTGTTCATTTTGGTTTGAAGATATCAATGAGTAATTTTCCTTTTGAAATTAAGAACGATGTACCATTACTATCTATTCTAAGCAATATAATCATATGAAAACTAATTTTTCTAACGTGAATTTAAGGATTTTAATTTGAACCATACGAGGTCTGTTCAAAAAGTATCGCAAATTTTGTGTATTTTTTTCAAAAATTATTTATTTATTCATAAATATCTATTTTGTCCCCTTTAAAGTAATCCCCACCAGATATTATACACGTCTGCCAATGTTTTTTCCAATCCTCAAAACACTTAAAAAAATCATAATTTGTGATCTTGTTCAGCTCTTCCTTCGATGCCGTCTTCGACGGAATTGTGATGCATTCCTTCGATGCATCCTTCGATGCTCAATCGTAGCATAACAGTTCGGCTGAAAAGTTTATAAGGTTGACGTCTAGATGGCGCCTCTTGCAAAGCACCATCCTTCAAATGATTCCTGTCAAAATTTGACAGCAATCGGTCGATTGATTCGTGAGATATAGCATTTTGAGTGAAGCAACTTTTGTTATTGAAAAAAAAAAATGGATAAAGACGAATTTCGTGTATTGATAAAGCATTGCTTTTTGATGAAAAAAAATACAGTGGAAACCAAAGCATGGTTTGACAAACGTTATCCGGACTCTGCTCCAGCTATTTCAACTGTGGAATATTGGTTTCGTCAATTTCGCACTGGTCGTACGAGCACAGTTGATGCAGAACGCAGTGGACGCCCAAAAGAGGTGGTTACGGCAGAAAACATCAAAAAAATTCACAAATAATTTTAAATGACCGTAAAGTGAAGTTGAGCGAGATAGCTGAGACTCTGAAGATATCGAAAGAGCGTGTTGGACATATCGTGCATGAATATTTGGGCATGCGAAAGCTGTGTGCAAAGTGGGTGCCGCGTGAGCTCACTGTGAACCAAAAACAACAACGTGTTGATGATTCTGAGCAGTGTTTGGAGCTGTTCAAGCGCAATAAACCCGAATTTTTGCGTCGATATGTGACAATGGATGAAACATCGCTCCGTCACTACACTCCAGTGTCCAATCGGTAGTCGGCAGAGTGGAGAGCGAGCGACGAACCGAATCCAAAGCGTGGAAAGACGCAACAGTCGGCTGGCAAGGTGATGGCGTCTGTATTTTGGGATGCGCATGGTATAATATTCATTGACTATCTCCAAAAGGGACAGACGATCAACAGCGACTATTATTTAGCGTTATTGGATCGTTTGAAGAAAGAAATCGCTAAGAAACGGCCTCATTTGAAGAAGAAAAAAGTGTTGTTTCACCAAGACAATGCACCGTGTCACAAGTCGATGAAAACGATGGTCAAACTCAATGAATTGGGCTACGAATTGCTTCCCCATCCACCGTATTCTCCAGATCTGCCCCCAGCGACTTTTTCCTGTTTGCAGACCTCAAGAGAATGCTCGCTGGCAAGAAATTTAAGACCGATTGCCGAAACTGAGGCCTATTTTGAGGCAAAACCGAAAGAGTACTATAAAAATGGTATCGAAAAGTTGGAAGATCGCTATAATCGCTGTGTCGCCCTCGAAGGCAACTATGTTGAATAATAAAAATGAATTTTGCAAAAAAAATATATTTTTACTGTGTTACCTTATAAACTTTTCAGCCGAACTGTTAGCATCGTCCTATTATGGGTCTCTTCAGTTTCGGGAACAAAAAAAGCCACAGGGGGCCAGATCTGGGGAATACGGTGGCTGCGGCATTATTAGTGTGTTGTTTTTGGCCAAAAATGGCAAAAGCCAATTTTTGTTTTTCCACAAATCCGGGATTGTTTCTGACAACTTGCGCATAACTTACAGGTAATATTCCTTATTGACCGTTATACCCTGTGGCAAGGTAGAACGGTCAATAGAATCACGCCCCTGTAATCGAAGAAAACTGTAAGCAAAACCTTCACATTCGACCGAACTTGGCGCTTTTTTCGGTCTTGGCTCGTCCGGCTGCTTCCATTGAGATGATTGAGCTTGGGTTTCCACGTTATAACCATAAACCCATGATTCGTCACCAGTTATGACCCTATGGAACAATTTTCGGTCATCGCGGGCAGAGTCCAATAGCTCCTTAGCAATGTTAATTCGATTCTGTTTTTGGTCGAAATTGAGCAAAAATCGAAGTCGAGCCAAAACACGTGCAAGCAAAGCAGCTGTCAAAAATTAACTGAACATTCAAAATGGCCGAACTTGTCGGCATAAGTGACATACATATGTACCAACATAACGCCACAAAAAATCGAAAATCGAATATACTTAACCCGCGGAAATTAAAAAATTCTCGATACTTTTTGAAGATCTGTGACTTACTTTTTTTTATATCAAAATAAATATTTTTTTAAATATCTGGACCATCCATAATTTAAATAAGACGGTTAAATAAACTACACAATACGACAATTTCAGTTTTATAATTTCGAGATTTGGTAATGTCAATTGCGTTTCAAAATTGTGCGACTTGACGCCTCTATAATTTTTTCTTGTACCTCTATTCAAAAATTTATATATATTAAAATTTATTCAAATTTTGAAAATTAAAACATCCGTCAAGTAATGTTCAAATTATAGAACCTAAAATGTGATAAAAAATTACCTCTTGGCAGCCATTTGACTGATGTTATATTTTGTGCATAATTACAAAGTTCTAACAATATGAGAAAAATTTATCAAAATCTGAATTTAAAATTTAATTTATTTAGCTTTACTTACCAAAGCAGATAAGAAGCAGTGAGTAAATTTCCAATTTCAAAATTATTCTAGTCGAAAGAAAATTTTAGTATTTTTTATGTCCAGCACTTCTAAGACCTTATCCAAAACAAATCAATAATTCCATATCCATTTAAGATCAGTTTTTAGTAATTTAAGTGTAAGCTGTCAAAAATTAAGTGAACATTCAAAATGGCCGAAATTGGCGACATAAGTGAGAGACATGAATACCAACATAACGGCAAAAAATCGAAAATCGAATATACGTAACCCGAGGAAATTTAAAATTCGCGATACTTTTTGAACAGACCTCGTATTAGGTTTGAACAAAACAGCACCACAGGAAATTGTTGGCCTTATTGTGCGAAAAATTTCCAGGACCCATATAATCCATAATGTGAATTGGTCTCCAATATCATACGACTTCATAGCATTAGACTTTTTTTTGTAGAGTTTGATCTTTTAGAGGCCTTATTCAAAGCATTTAAAAACCTATACCATGTAATGATCGATTTACAACTGAAATGTACAAAAGAGTCATCCAAAATTAGTTTAAAGGAATTCAATTGTAAAAAAAATTATATTAAATTTATAAAATGGCAATTTACAGTTAATATGACAGTATAAAATTATAATTAAAATTTAAATGAAAATTATATTTTATTTAAGTTCACTTTTAAAACCGCAAATTGGATAAAATTTTGTCTATCATATAAAAATATAATTAAAATCTTACTTGATTATATTAGGTGCTGTAATTGATTCGTATCGTTTTTTTTGCAAAAATTCGTGGTTTATTATGACAGTATCATTACAGAAGTGTTATTCAAAGTATTATCCTTCGTTATCCACTACTTTTTGCCATCTTTCTGGTAATGCTCGGATACCGCGTCGAAAAAATTCTTCTTCTTTAGATTCGATGAAAGAATCGATCCAATTTTTGGTCATTATCGAAGTGCTGCTCTGACAAGCCATGCGCCATGGATCGAAACAAATGATAATCAGATGGGGTAATGTCTAGTGAATATGGAGGGTGAGGCAGAACTTCGCATTTCAGCGTATTTAAATAAGTTTTCACGACTTTCGCAACATGGGGTCTTGCATTGTCGTGGAGCAAAATTACTTTGTCGTGTTGATCTTTATATTGCGGCCGCTTTTCTTGTAATGCTCTGTTTAAACGAATCAATTGTCGACTATATACATCCCCAGTGATGGTTTTGCCCGGTTGGAGGAGCTCATAATAATAACACCCAGCTGATCCCACCAAATACACAGTAAGATCTTCTTTCCATGAATATTCGACCTGGGGGACGATGTCAATTTATAATCGGGCAAGCCCCACGATTTTCTGCGTTTGGGATTGTCTTAGAGTACCTACTTCTCGTCACGAGTGACGATTCAATGTAGAAATCCCTTCCTTGCCTGCCGTTCGACGTCCCTTGGCTTCAACTCATGTGAAGCCCACGTTCCCTATTTTTGTACCATTCCTATGGCTTTCAGGCGTTTTACAACCGTCAAAAAGCCGCCTCCAAGCGATGTGGACAACTCCCGGAGTGTTTGGCACGGGTCTTCATCGAGCAACGTCACCAAATCTTTATCTTCGAACTTTTTCGGCTCTCCGGGACGTTCCATGTCTTCCAAATCAAAATTTCCATTTTTACACCGCGCAAACCACTTTATGCAAGTTTGCTCAGCAAGAGCATGTTCACCGTAGACATCCACTAAAATACGATGACTTTTCTTCATGTTGAAGTAATGGAGTAACACTCCCCGCAAAAACGATTTTTCAGGAACGAACTTCGATATGTTTGACACTGCGCAACAAGTGCTACTGACACTATAACAAAATGTCATATAGTAGAAAAGTTGCGTTATGTCAGTAGCTTCTGGGAGAATATTTACTTTTGTATGTGTGACTATGGATAGTTGGCTAACGCCATCTTTTGTAAAACGCTACGAATTAATTCCAACACCTGGTATATTTATTTTTTAAACCTTTAATATAATATGTGTATATTCAGATGTGGTATTTTATAACAAATTTATTCCCATTAAATAGGCTCATTCTATATGTTCATGTTCATAAGTTAAAATTTACCCCTTTTCTTATAATCATAATAGTTTAACAAGTTTTTATTTTTCAGATCTATCGGAGTAATAACAAAAAAAAATTTATAGTTAAAAAGTTTTTGAAAATATTTAATTATGATTGAGGAAAAAAATCTTAACAATTTTAGTGAATTGAATGTGAACATATTAGAATATAAATGAATCTGGTCTAGAAGTGATAGTTATACATCACCAAGCCAATATGGAAACAATGCCATGTGTGTCTTTTCAATCATTTTGCTTTGACAACATAATTGCGAAAATTCATTCTTAAACACAAAAGAACAAAATTCACTAACATATTACGTGGCTAGTACCGATTCTAAAGATTTACGTCTCGAGAAAGGGAAGATTTTGAATGAGTGATCCTGGCAGCATCTGTCTTATAATATTTTAATGGACGATTTTAGCTCAAGAAAATGGAATAGTTTCACTTTCATTCGTTCATTACATAATATTTCAGTACCAACTAATCGGCATATGTTGAATTGTATTCTTCTTTTTTTTTTATATACGTGTATGTTTTATGATTACTCTATATTTTGATGTTATTTATGAAAGAAAAGAAAATGTATTTCATAATTTAGGACATCTGCCAGTATGAGGACGTTATCGATTCACGCATTATAGTCACCATAAACTGATAAATCTTCATTTATTAGTTAAGTTCGAATATAAACATTGTTGGTGTCAATGAAGCTACAAAGGAAATAGTAGTTTTTTTTTAGTGTTTAATTCCTTTGCATTTTGAGTTCAGTTAATACGTTATATGCTGACAGAAATTCATCTAGGTAGAACGATTGTATGCATTTAAAGTAGCAACCTGAATACATAAAAACAAGACTAAGGGTAGGCACAAAGAAAGTGCTTGAGATATTTAATACCCTTCGCTGGGAGCGTAGAAGGATGCCTGTGTGCAGTTGGTGCCGACAAAGACCTCTTTAAATGCGCATACCTTGTCAAAGAGACTCCGGGCATTTGCATACATTGGGGTTGTTCGTTTTAAACTTACAGAAGTTCAATTTGCGGCTCCTCAGTTAACTCTCCAGTTTATCGTCATGTGAACGTTTTGTCATAGTATTTTGAATGGCACTGTAGACGCGCACAAGAAGGGCAATACGAAATGGCATCAAATACAATTCAACAGTATCGTGCTGGGCTGTATTTAATGTTAAAGAATAGAACAAGCAGAGGATCTGGAAGAACTTGCAAGAATTAAGGAAGAGTTCTAACTAAGGTAGACCACCTCAGCTACAAATAGTGAAAATTACAATGTACTCCAACCTCATCTGTTATGGAGAATTTATGCCACTTTTATGCATGCAAAAAGCATGCAAAAGCACAAAGACTCCTTCCTGCTCTCTTTGAAGGGAATCGATTTGCCAACAGAAAATTGTTCATACGATGCATCAAGCATTCAACACAAGAACGGATCAGCTTCCTTATGTTTATTCATCATGAAATGATAAAGGTCCCTCTGGACAGGACATTTTGTTCGACCATTTTATTAAAAACCGACTTTATTTTACATATAAATCTGTATAATCAAACTGTCCCCTTTACCAGCTCTAAAATATCTAATTTAATACAATCTACTCTAAAGATACTAACCGTATTATAAAGAAGAGTTGAATTTATAAATCCGATATGTGCACATACATTTACTATTCAATAAAAAAAAATCTACTCTTACATTAGATACGAGACTATGTATCCTATATGCCTGAATATGAGTATATCTACAGAGCAATTAATTAAAATTTAGTATAACAAAATCTCATTGACTATTTAGTTATTTACAAAAACCCAACATGCTTATATATACTTTGAGATGGAGTTTAAACAAGACATTACAGCAAGTTTTGGAGAAATTAGCATATATGATTGGATTTTGATACATCATCAAGAGTAAAGTTATAAACTGTTTTTATTAGAAAATTTGTATCTTAAGTAATGTAAAAATCCAATAAACATCAAGAAATATTTATAGGCATATCTATCAGTCTACGAGTATATGAATATGTATGGTATATGAATTCATGACTATACATTTGTGTCTTTATGACAAACCATGTTTTTTCTGTTGGTCTAAAGTGAAAGTGGAACATTTCAAGTTTTCAAAACCGAAAACTTGCTATAATGCAAATATTACGAGTAAAGTTTTACAAAGTTGCCAAGGACTAAAAACATTCTACACCTGATTTCGTTTGCAAAATTTTAATGTAAAATGTATCAGGTGCACAAACTGTATTAATGCTTGTAAACTCATCAGGAATATTCACTTAGAAAATGTTTCATCTTCTTTTTTGAACGATACGATTATTTATTATATTCATAATATATTTAAATAATTTCATTTATGAATTTTCGGAAAAGTCGATGATTCTCTTTTCTTTGCTGAAATTCCACTCCCAACAGTATTATAAATCTTAAAGAAAGAATTTATAATATTTGAAAAAAAAAATCACCTTTAATAATTGTATATAAAAAAAAATAATTGGCAATATCATACATATTGGTAACTTATAAGAAAATTTATTAAAATATTATCAAACTTTTCTTCAAGAAATCTAAATCTCCAATCAGATAAACATAAATGTTTTTTTTGTTTTTTGTATAGAATTGTCCATTTTGTAGTTAAACTAGTTTTAGTCCTGCCAAACACATATAATATATGAGATAATATTTATTATATTAAAATTTGCTATTTAAATTAAATATTTTAGTCTAAACTTGATATACAATAATTTTGGCAAGATAGCGCTACAAGCCATACAACACAATAAATTTTGGCTTTATTGCGAGAAAAGTTCCCAGGACGAATAATTTCAATATTTGGTGATATCAATTTATTCCGATTTGATGCTTTTGGACTTTTTTTTGCTATGTAAAATACGCTGTTTTCAAGAATTTAAGAAAAACTTATGAAAAATTACCTTAACAGAATTGTGTGAAAAAGTTATTTCAAAAGGATTCAATCCTGTAAGAAGTTCAGCAGCAGTTCTTTGGAAAGTTATTGGATAATGGCAATGTTTCTCAAAAAAGTTTATATAAAAAAAATATCAACCGACCGGGCTGTCCAGTACAGTCGTTAGCGTACTGGACTACCATCCAATGGGTCGTGGGTTCGACTCCGACTGAGGCATAGTCCTACGCTTTAGTGTCATAGCATTTAGAATGTATATTTCAGTACTAATGTTAGCTGAAATGATAATTTAAAAAAAATAAAAAAAATATCAGAAACTCATTTTAAACGATATTTTTTATGTAAGCTTTCATTTTTAAACTTCAGGTTGAATAACCCTTGAATGTTAAATATTTTCTCCTATTTGGAAAGAAATTTTTGGGAAATTCTTCATTAATTTAGAAAGAAATTTTTTGGAAAATTTTTTAATGAAAAAACACGGTATAATTTCTGTCACACTTTGGTAAACTTCACATTGTCAAATGATTAATTGTAATTATTAATTTTGCTTTTTGTAAAGCAAAAAACATTTAAGAAAACTCTAGATGGAGTGTCTAATTAATGTTTTCTTAAAATCTTTTATGACATTTTAAAAAGTTCAAAAAAACGCTAGTCAGAAAGTCTGCCTTTTTTTCAAATAAGCTTTCGAACAATTTAAGACAAATATTTTCTAATAAATAATTGCTTAAAAATATATTACAGTTGTTTTATAGTTTTTTTCTAAATATTTTTTAAAATATATTATTTTTTAGACCATATGATAGATAAGGTCATTTTACAAAATTTTTGTTCTCGAATTCTCATTTTACAAAATTCAAATGGGTTTAAACGTCTTCTAAAGCATACTTAAACTAGAACATCCGCCAGGATATATTGCGGAATAAACGGGTCTCTATTTGACCCAACAAGTTTAAATTAGCAATCGTCATTTCAAGGGACTTATTCTTCTTATTTTGTAGATGAAGTAAACATTTTATTACCATTTCTCGTCCCATTAGACCAGCCGGTAAAAAATATTACTTACGTTTCCTTTGGGGCCGTTATCCTCCTTCTATTTATAAATACAATAAAATAACTTTCTAGCTCACTAGTTTTGTTGAGGTTTTTTGTTCATAATAGAGTCTATGGCAGGTCCCCTTTCCAAATACTAAATTATATTATTTTCATTTTAATAGAACGAGTAATATGACCTGCAGACTATGTTTTATCTTCCAGAATACATATTCTATTGTAGATCTGATTTCCAGAGAACTTCCTACGACTTTAGGCATTTATCATATTACTGACTATATAGTTTCATATTTAAAATTAAAAATTACACTAACTAATTGAAAAATAAATTTTCATATTCAGACAACAAGTATAAATAAATAGTTAATAATAAAATTACGAAAAGGATATAAGGCTTTGTATACAATCAAGGCTTCAAAAAACCATAAAGAAAATACGGTTATGATTGTTACAAAATTTCAAAATTTTATACTCGTAAATAAATGATCAAGCGTTAAAAACTATTTTGATATTAAAAAAAAAAAAATAAGTAATAAAAATAATAATACAGTCGTCAATTTTAAATACTTATGAAAAATTTATAATTCGTAATTTTTTTTCACTTTCAATTTTAGTGAAACATTTTTTTCTTTGTGAATGCCAATAATATATAAGAATTTTTAATTATAAATTTTAAGATACTCGTATTTCTGTAAAAATCTATTACATTAACTGAATTGATAGAGAAACGTTTTTTTTGTATGACAATGTCAATAATTAATACAGTCAGATTGCTCGATTTTAATTACAAAACCAATCAAAGCTTATCATTATTATTATTATTATTATTGAATATGTATGAGTGCGAGGTCTGTTCAAAAGAATTTTGAATTTCCGCGGGTTACGTATATTCGATTTTCGATTTTTTGTGGCGTTATATTGGTACTTATGTCACTCACTTATGCCGATAAGTTCGGCCATTTTGAATGTTCAATTAATTTTTAACAGCTGCTTTGCTTGCACGTGTTTTGGCTCGTCTTCGATTTTTGCACAATTTCGACCAAAAACAGCATCGCATTAACATTGCTAAGGAGCTATTGGACTCTGTCCGCGACGACTCAAATTTGCTCCAGAGGGTCATAACTGGTGACGAATCATGGGTTCACGGTTATGATGTGGAAACCAAAGCTTAATCATTCCAATGAAAGCTGCCGCACGAGCAAAAACCGAAAAAAGCGCCAAGTTCGGCCGAATGTGACATTTTTGCCGAACAGTTTTCTTCGATTGCAGGGGCGTGGTATATCATGAGTTCTTGCCACAGGGTAGAACTGTCAATAAGAAATATTACCTGTAAGTTATGCGCAAGTTACGTGAAGCAATCCGCCAGAAACGCCCGGATTTGTGGAAGAACAAAAATGGGCTTTTGTAATTTTTGGCCAACAACAACACACTAATAATGCCGCAGCCACCATTTTTGTTAGATCTAGCGCCCTGTGACTTTTTCATGTTCCCGAAACTGAAGAACTCCATGAAAGGACGACACTACGCTACGATTGAAGAGATAAAGACGGCATCGAAGGAGGAGCTGAACAAGATCACAAAAAATGATTTTTTAAAGTGCTTCGAGAATTGGAAAAAACGTTGGCACAAGTGTATAATATCTGGTGGGGGATTACTTTGAAGGGTAAAAAATATATATTCATAAATAAATAAATAATTTTTGAAAAAAACACAAAATTCGCGATACTTTTTGAAAATACCTCGTATATAAAAAATATGCACATAAGCATCTTAAGATTGTATTTATTATATATTGTATAATTAACAAATATAGTTTTTTTCTTCATAAAATATTAGTCAATTTTACAGAACAGATTTGACTATTTAAAAAAATATTTAATATCAGATTTAAAGTTTTTGAAAACGGCGTTTAATATAAAAACTATATGATCAGCAGAAAAAAATGTTGAAAATATTATTATGCAGAATAAGGGATTTAGTTGTTACATTAAACTAAATCATCATATAACCTAAAAAAAAGCCAAGTTTTTTTTAAATATATATCCATTAACTTGATTATCGATAATCCTATTTAGAGAATATTATAAAATTGGATGATCGTCTTTAAAAACAGTATTTTAACATCAGTTTTGGTGTTATCAAAGTGCACACCCATAACAGCAATGTAAGTTAATCAAAAAGCATTTGTTCCGGTGTTATCGTTTCCTGTTTTCTCACCATGAAGAATTTATATAAATTTTTTAATGCATTTATTTAGCAGTTGTTTTTTATAATAGTCAGTTTTTTTTTTGGTTATATCAGAGGCCAATCATCGAAATGGGTGACTAATAAATATTTATCAAAAATGCATTAGCCGCCACTATTCCGACTGATATGAATCACAATAAATTACACGTTCACAATAGTAAGAATTGTTTATGAAAGAAAACAGTAGCAAAGAATAAACTTCGGTGAGCAGGAATAGCCCTAAACAATTCTGACAAGGCAATAATGACACCAACAGGGTTAGGAGTCTGCTATGCAGAACCTACAAACTGTTCACAAACTCATTGTGGGAAAGTGGCAAGCTGTAGTCTCTATTCCGTACTTTCGTGCATACAGTTCAGCCATATGCTGGAGATTTGTAGCTTGTGAGGTCAAAACAATGCCAAATCGCCAAAAACGTTAAGCTCACACAGCATAATGCTAATGTTCTATTTAAATGTGTGCATGCATATATGCCGAACGCATACTTTTCAAGCTAAATATAAACAATATATGGCCACCAGTGTAATGTGACCAAGCACATTCCTGTTTATTTATTCAGCCAACGAAGGATAACATCTCAGATGGCCGATATACTTGCTTCTGCATGACTCGGAACAATTTTATTTACAACAACAATCCGCCATCGTACGTTCAGTTTGATATTCGGTTATCCAAAGTTCGGTTTATTTTCCAGTTGTCCTTCAGCATTTACCTTATCTTATGAACAAGCAGTTCGATCTATCAAAATTGTCAAATTATCATCATCACAATGTAAATAATTGTACACATTCTCATATTGCGGGTTAATACCTTTTAAATGATGGTCTTTGATAATTGTCGTCCACCGTTTTTAATTTTTCTAAGATTATTGTATTTATTTTACATATTATGTATGATTATGCTACTTTCGTGCACTAATAATTATTTATTTTCTTTTTATATAAAAGAAATATAAAGAATTTTTTTTTTTGAAAAGTATAAAAATTACGTTGGTTTTGTTATTATTTCATGTAAAATTAATACTAAAATGTATATTATAAGCGCCATGATACTAAAGGTCCTTTTTTGTGACAAAGGATATCAGGATGAGGAAACTTAAGTAAAAATGGAAAGGAAAAGTGTTTTTTTTTTGGCAATTAGCCTAAGTGGGATTCAAACCCACGGACCCTTGGCGTAAAAATGCATTGTTTTATCTGAAAAATTGTGAAGGCTGTTTTATTTTTCAAGGTCTAAATAAAATTAGCCAGCCCAATTGTCAGCATATTGGACTAACATTCAAGGGGTCAATGGGTTCAAATCCTACTGAGATATAGTCCTACGCTATATATCACAAAAATCAACTTTTCCTTCCTATCTTTACTTTAGTTTCCTTATCCTGATATCCTTTATCACCAAATGGTCTTTAGTTAAAAATGTTCAATTCGAAAAACTAAATTGGATAATTTTTCTTATTTATCTATAAGTTACGAGGTGGTTAATTTTTTTAAATTATATTATTTTTTCTCAATTTAATCCTTTATGGCACCATCTACTTTATCGAACGTCTCTCAAGTTTTTCCTCATCCCCCACAATTGGGGCTTTTTTAAAGAGCCTCAAAATACCTGGTTACAGTATCCTAGAATGAGAATACATTTTTGTTAGACATCCCCGGCTACTTTTTGCTTAATACCTGTAATTAAATTATCTAAAATTTTGCAGTTGTATTGGTTATTAGTCAATTAAGAGAATTTGTTTTTCGAGGTACCATCCGACTGAAATCGTCTTCTGTTGCTTTGGAGCAGACCCCAAGTTTTCAAACCTCTGTTTCCACTGCCATTTAATTTCTTGTATTTAATGGTGAAACCACTTTTTTTTTTGTAAAAAATCCGTTAGATATTTTTTAAAATGTTCAAACCAGCTACTGACGTTGCGACGCAAATGCGTTTTTGTTGTGCATTAAAGATAAAAATGCTTTTTCAGACCCAAGTGATGCCCAAAATATCTTCATTTTCACGTATCTTTATTTGCCGATCTAGCAAAACTACGAGGTCTGTTCAAAAAGTATCGTGAATTTTGAATTTTCGCGGGTTACGTATATTCGATTTTCGATTTTTTGTAGCGTTATGTTGGTACTTATGTCTGACAAGTTCGGCTATTTTGAATGTTTAGTTAATTTTTGACAGTTCGGTCGAATGTGAAGGTTTTGCTTACAGTTTTCTTGAGTTGCGCGGAGCAATCTCTCAGAAACGCCCGGATTTGTGGAAGAATAAAAATTGGCTTTTGCACCATGATAACGCCCCTGCTCACTCATCGTTGCTTGTGCGCGAATTTGTGGCCAAAAACAACACACTAATAATGCCGCTGCTACCGTATTCCCCAGATTTGGCCCACTGTGACTTTTTCTTGTTCCCAAAACAGAGTCTTTGATCCATTTTTTGGAATGGGCAAAAATCGAAGACGAACCAAAACACGTACAAGCAAAGCAGCTGTCAAAAATTAACTGAACATTCAAAATGGCCGAACTTGTCGGCATAAGTGAAAGACATGAGTGCCAACGAAACGCCACCAAAAAAACGAAAATCGAACATTCGTAACCCGCGGAAATTAAAAATTCGCGATACTCGTATGTCGGCGATTTCTTTTCGTCCCCGACATCATTTATCAGTTGTGTGTTATTACGCCGCTTAATTCAGAAACCCAAAAATTAATTGTGCAAAATGATGATAATGAATCTGTGAGTACACCATAGAATTATAATTTTATATCCTTGGAAGTTTTTCCATTCTAAGAAAAAAATACCAAATGACAGTTAATTTAAATTATAGAGTCTAACGATCGATGCAAATGACTGTCAAAATAAAATAATATGGCCGATCGATTTGACAACTGGCAGTTATAAGTAGTAATAAAGTTGCCAACATAACAACATTAAAATTTTACATTGTGGAAACTTTACAGTGCACATTTGAATTTTCAATAAGCAAATTTTTTAAAAGGTAGTTTCAAATAACACCATTTTAATAAAATAACCTCATTTCTATTATACAAAAATATTATTTCAATTAAAAAGCTGTCTGCTAAAATTAAAAGGTATTTGCTAATAATGATAGTCTTTCATTTAAACTGGCACACCTATAAAAACTAACTAAGTGATTTTATTAGAAAATATTTCTAAAAGTAGAGCAATTAATTTTTAAACATTTCAATATAGAAATAATGGGAAAATTTGCCATTATTCGTGCCAAATATGCACAAAAGCATACCTGTGGTCAACCAAAACGATTTTCTATGCATACGTTGATATTTTTATCGATACGATGGTGTGAGTTTATTGTTTTCAATTTGCATATCTTCATCGAATGCTTTCTTTGGGTAAAAAAGGATAATTGCTATTGAACCCAAAAGCCCCTTTTCTCCAATAAATGTTTTATGAGAAGAATAATTTTCATAAGTCTGAGTCTCTGAACTTGAACAGAGTTCATGCCATTAGCCATCATTCCCCTACCCTTGCAACTAGACTGTAAATAGTTTTGAACACCTCATGTTCTCGAACTTCACCTTGTCTTGCCATATATTCGGCTACAAATACGAATTACAAAATAAATCTATCGATTTTTGAATTAGACGATCACGATACTAAAATTTTAGATTTATATATGTTCGGTCTTTGCATAAATAATGTACTAACAACTGTGCACCTATCCATTTAATCGCATATGCGATCAAAATAGAAAACAAAAGTAGAACGAAAGGTGGAGGTAGTTGGGACGAAAATTGAATGTATAGTAAACAATTTGAACAGGTGATATGGGTTAGAATGTACTCGTACATACCGTTAGAATACCATAGGTGTTAGCCAATACAAATATACCACAATTGTACAATACAATATTTGCCAAAAATCTACCTACCTGTTTTGGTTAATTTTCGTTTTGGTTTTTCTCGGTATTGCCAAACTTGTATGGATCTCTTCTGGTTAGACTGGGGTTTTCATAAAATTTGATATGCTTTTGTTTATAATGGATTTCAAATAGAAGTTTTTGTTTTCATTTTGTATTTGCGCTTATCAGTACTATTCTTTGGAAAAGCGTCCATGGCGCACTATACTTGTACAATGGAACACGAAATAATGATTAAATTTTCATCGAATACACAGGCTAGGATTATATAGCATCTTGATGTAAGCCTGTGGATAAAATAGCTATGCAACTGTTATCGTTTGTACAATATGATAAAACTTTAACTAAGTAACATTGTCAACATTTAGCATTTAAAGTTTTTAGACAGTCATCCATTCGTGCAACAATATAAACACAAATCGTACCAATTACAAATAGACAAAGGATTAAATGTACAACAAATTTATACGTTTATGTACTAGTGTATCTATTTATTATTAAGTTATATATTAATGGAATTTAGATTTCGGTGTTAGTTTAAACTGTAATTCTTATTCTATCGACCAAGTATCTAAAGCTAATCAGATGGATGTGAAATCAACAAAATACACCTTGTGCTTTTATATAAATACGAGTATTAGAGTTTTTTCATTAGTAAATAGAAGCAATTAAATAAAATTTCTACCTTGATAAACAAAATTTTATTACAAATTTATTTATCCATTTTAGGATTTCACAATTTTCCAAAAATACATTACTTAAGATAATATTTGCCATTTGATTTCGTGGGGATAGTTTGTTATGATATGTTTATGGAAAGTATGTGGAATTATTCCCTGAGTATTGGATGGGAAGAAGAAGATATAAAAAATTTGGAATTTAAAATAAACTTTCAGTTCAGCAGGAGTAAACAGCTTTTAACGACCGCTTCGCTAGGTGTGCTTATCGTTAGCTTTATGCGGAGATTGTGTAAAGTGGTGCTCTTACAACTACTATAACAAATAAATAAATCATACCTGAATATGTTATATATGGGACAATAGATAAATCAAAATAATAAGTTTAAATTAAAAAAAATTACTTAAAAAAAAATATTATTTTAGAAGAAAAAAAAAATTTAAAGCTTTTGGGAAAAGGAAGAGGAAATGTGGGGAAGGTATTAAAATTGGGAAGGCGAAACAATTTTTTTATTGTTGTTGTAAGGTCTCTGAGACAAGAGCCAGAGGCTATTCTGTAGCGCCATGACCATGAGGCTATTTAGCAACTTTATATTACGTGTGGGTTGGCATTACCAGCTTTTCTAATGAAACTGGTTTATGGTAATTTGTAGGGAAAAGTCAGACATTATTAAATTTTGTGGAGCAAATTAAGATGATTAAACATGTTAAAAAAAAGGCTCGAAAATATTATTTTCGGATCTAGGAGCTTTACAATGGAAGGAGTCCTATTCAAAAATAAAAAGTGGTATTCATTTAAAATATGGGAAATGATGAGTTGAACGCCAGAGGAATGGCATGATAGAACCATGGTTGGTTAACGAAGAGGAAATTGTGAATAAGGGCGGTATGCTCAATCCGAATTCTAAGTAGTATCCTTGCCCAAAATTTTGGAATGGTTATTGAGTAGACTGGTTTAGCGGTGCAAAGCCAAGGTGTGGAAAGAAATCTACCACTTTCGGACCAGTCTATGTTGCTGCGAATAGGTAAAGATGTTGTATGCCATTTGGTTAGCAGGTAGGGATTGTTTGCGTCGAATCACATTGAGCATCGGGTCATTTGACGAGCCATAAAATTCCACTGTATAGTTCAGAGTGCATAGAACTGAATTACGGAGTCCATGCAGCAGTTCTAGGAACAGTTACCTGTAGCTAGATAGATTGATGTTTGATTTACTGTACCTGCTGACTAACGTAGATATCTTCAACTTAGCTCCTATACCACGGCTTCCATTCCGGGTTCGGGAGAGAGGTTGAAAAATTGAAAGAAAGGCTGGATGATTCGTTTTCTAATTCAGAATTCAATAAGGAAATGGTGGATAAATTTCTTTTGGAATAGGCGGTAGAAGAGATTTGCTTTAGAAAATTTTGAAGAGGATACCCGGGAGAGTAAAGGTTTCTATACATAGACGAATTTTTTTCCCCAAACCAATATACGAGGTCTCTTGAAGAAGTATCGCGAATTTTGAATTTCTGCGGGTTACGTATATAGTATTCTATTTTCGATTTTTTGTGGCGTTATGTTGGTACTCATGTCTCTCACTTATTCCGACAAGTTCAGCCATTTCGAATGTTCAGTTATTTTAATTTTTTACAGCTGCTTTGCTTGCACGTGTTTTGGCTCGTCTTCGATTTTTGCTCAATTTCGACCAAAAACAGCATCGCATTAACATTGCTAAGGAGCTGTTGGACTCTGTCCGCGACGACCCAAATTTGCTCCAGAGGGTTATAACTGGTGACAAATCATGGGTTTATGGTTATGACGTGGAAACCAAAGCTCAATCATCCTAATGGAAGCTGCCGCACGAGACAGGACCGCAAAAGTTTTCTTCGATTGCAGAGGCGTGGTTCTATTGACCGTTCTACCTTGCCACAGGATAGAACGGTCAATAAGGAATATTACCTGCAAGTTATTCGGAAGTTGCGTGAAGCAATCCGCCAGATTGCTACGTATTTGTGGAAGAACAAAAATTGGCTTTTGCCATTTTTGGCAAAAAACAACACACTAATAATGCCGCAGCCACCGTGTTCCACAGATCTAGCCCCCTGTGACTTTTTCTTGTTCCCGAAACTGAAGGAGAAAGAGATAAAGGAGATAAAGACAGCATCGAAGGAGGAGCTGAACAAGATCACAAAAAGTGATTTTTTGAAGTGCTTTGAGGATTGGAAAAAACGTTGGCACAAGTGTATAATATCTGGTGGAGATTATTTTGAAGGAGACAAAATAGATTTTCATGACTAAATAAATATTTTTTGAAAAAACACAAAATTCGCGATATTTTTTGAACAGACCTCGTATACGCGACCAAGTATGAATTTTGCGCATGGACAAGATTATCCAGCATCGCCGCAAATAAAAACCGAGCAGTCAGGAATCAGTCTAATCATAGTGTAATGGCTTAAATGAACATCTGCAATAATAATTAATAGTGATGCATGCGCATTATTTCAATTTGTTTAGTTATTTTTGTATAAATTTTTTTATACAAAAATAACTAAACAAATTAATTGAAATATTAATTTCAACATTAATATTTTATGTTCCCCTGGCACTATCATTTTATTAAATATATTTATAAATTTATACGCGAACAATTTTTCAAGTAACCTTTTTTGAAAATTTTTATTAAGTAACCTTCATCTTGAATATGATAAAATAACTTTATATTTTAAATTATAAATATTGAATAAAATTTATCAGAAATAAAGTAACTACAAATGAATGAACATATAGGCGCACAGAAAATATGGGACCTGTCAAATGTCAAAATAAATGACGCACAAGTTACGAGAAACAAGAACGACGTCATATGCACGAGTAAGCACGATTAAATTATGTATAGATTCGCCGAATTTCCACTTCTACATTCTTGCTATGAACAAAATTTGCGCGTCTTCGGCAAACATGATATATTTACACGATCAGTGTAATATACCGGCGAACTATTTGTCGAATTAAACGATTTGACAGCGTACCATTGGTAGGGGAAAATCTTGTATTAGACACACGGTATAATCTAAGCTTAAGGATAGACAATTGAAGCGTTAAGTTGAAGACAAAAAACACAATACAATCTTAAATCTACTCTCCAATATGCATACTACTCAAAGGTCTTACTTTCAGATAGGGATAATTTTTATTATTTAAATATAGAATAAGTTTTTACGGACAACTTACGAAATACGCGAATCCTCAGTTTTGACATAACTAAACCATTTTTTAACTAAATGCTTGTAAATTTATTAATACATTTTGCCTTATTTTTTATAATAATTTCACTTCTAAAACAAATTATAATACAATATAAAAAAATTGAACCCGCACTTGGATGCTCCGCAATGACAACGCACCATATCACGCGATTGAAGGCGATTCCAGATAAAGCCTTCCGGCACTGTTCCGAAATGTGGAAATAACCCTTTGGGCAGCTATAACAAAAAATAATCAGAATAATTGCCTGATCAGTTTTACGAAAATAAATGGGATCATTAACAATTTGGCGAAGGTTTTTTGACTAAATGGATTAGATAGGACTGGAATTGGAAGGTTTAGTAGAAACCTAGAGTTATAGTCTATAAGTTCATACAGTATTGAAAACAAGTAATTTTTTGTCAGTTGTAAGCTTTGAACGTGAGACCATCAATCTAAGTAGTCGTTTGTATAGTATGTTCATCTCAAGTAGTTTTTTCAAGATATGGTCCTAAATAATTTACATGCTATTTTTAAGAAACTATACTGCCAATATGGCTTATGAAAGGGCATGGCCCACTACAATAAGTTATGTGAATACAGTTTATAGTATAAAGGATAGGGGCAATGATGCTATCCTGAGAGAACAACGACGATTATAACAGATATTAGGGAGTTTTCAAAATTCGCAGCCACTTAAAAGTACTGTTGAGATAGTTGTTATTTGATTGTCAGGTCGTAAGTAGAGGGAAGATATTGTATCGATTTTCAGAGTACTCTAGAGTGCCAGAGATATGGTCAAATGCATGCGAAATGTCTAAAAACACACCTGGGCAGTACTTTTTCCTTTAATAGCTGGATGGCAATACAATCTACGAAGCGGTCATTCTATTGCTATCCAGTGGCATCTTCTAGTCTAAAGCCGAACTGATGATCTGGGATTGTATTGGCAGGACAAAGTACAGGATAGAGTCGTTTTAGTATTAGTGTCACAAAAACTTTAGACAGGATCGAGAGTAAGCTTTTTGAGTGATATGAAGATGATAAGTGCACGGTTTTATTAGGTTTGGTAATCATTTTTATAATGTAAAATGAACTCTCATTTCCAGGTAGTAGAAGGGGAAATGAAACGGTATTCTCATTCCTTAATAGATAGGTTATTTATTTGGAAAAAACTATCATTAAGTTAGACACACTATTCAAAAGCGCTAATAATGTGGATGTTAGTAATTTGTTTATTTCTTGTATTAATTTGATATATTTCAGACGATGATCTAGGATTAAATTTTGTTAGTGTTGATAATGATGTTGATTTTGGTGTTGGTGTTGGTGTTCATGCTGATGTAAGAGAGAATTTTGTTAATATTAGCGAGATTGTGAAATAGTCATAATTAGCAGCATGGCGGCTACGGAAATAGCTGGGTTTTCTGGTGCGGAGTGCACTAAGTTAGCCTTGTTAAACTTTGAGATAAATTTTCAGCATTGTTTTCAAAAAAATTATCAATTACGCTTAAATAAAGTTAAAATTTGTTAGTGTTTGTATCTAATTAGGTCTGAACAAGCACCGAAAACTGATTTGATATGGAATCTTACAATAGAAAATTGAATTTGAACGTATCAAGCAGATAAATACTCAACAGATAAGAGGTAACCATATGTGATTATAGTCGCAAAATTCTCAATATGAAATTGCTTGTAATGTTTTTAATTAGTAAATTTTGTTTTGTTTTTATTGAAAGAAGAAAAAAATGTTAGTTTATCTAGCGAGCATTGGTTTTTCCGTGAATAAAATCACGATGGCAGGTAGTATAAAAGACATTCGATATCAGGTTGCCAGAATAGGAGATGATAGTCTCACTTGTGTATTGAAAACGTGTTGCACTGAAGAAAATATTTTTTTCTAATAAGAAAACAGTTCGTGTGGACAATCCGGAAAAGCTTTTAACTTAGTACACACATAAATTTGCCGGAAACGTTGGTGCATCATTCATAGTATTTACTGCATTTGTTCGAAGAAGTTCATAATATAAGAAATAATGGTGTCGAAAATATCTGCAATATTTTTTATTTTATCAATAATCGTATTGATTGGTTGTGTTATGGTAAATTACTAATATTAAATTTTAATTTTTTTCCCTAACATTCAATCGCCTAATTTTCTAATACAGGCTCTACCTGCTGGTAGCAATCCCAAAGTGTGCAAAGCAATCGGTGAAATGGTTTGTTATAATCAATTAATTACATATTCTTATGTTTTCATATAATATTGCTATACTTAAGTAAAAATAATTTCTTAATATTTTCAGTGCCATGTATCCGATGAATGCTGTACTAAGAGATGTGCTACATTCATTTCGAAATGTTTTAGCTAATCTGTGATTTTGTCAAATTTCATAAATTTTAAAAATAAATCAACAATGCAGTTAAGTTTCTTATAATGATGTTTTCGAAATAAACTGCTACAACGCACCAGAAATACTATAATCAACTATAATCAACTGTATGGATTTTTTGTATTCATACAGCAATCTAAATTTTTTTTCAGTTTCTAATATTTATAGTATATTTCAAGTATTTTCAGCAATAATATTTGTAAAATTTTGAAAATCAATCTAAATACTTTGTAGAAAAATTAATTGAGGAAAAATGGTATAGCTGTTTTTTTTTGAAAAAAAAAGATTATATATTAAATTTAAATTTAGTTTGTTTTTTAATTTCTATAATCTTACTTCAAAAACAAACCAAATTTGTGGACTAATTATACCCTCAAAAACATGCGCGTAATAATTTTTGAATGATATTTTTGTAAAAATCTGTAATTTGATCAAAAATATATTTTTAGTCTTTAACCAAATTTTGCACACCGCCGACCCGGTAGCACAGTCGATAGCATGGTCCTATGCTAAGTCCTCACCATTTAAATTTCTCTGAGACTTTCATTTCCTTATTCCTTATCCTATCCTTTTGGACCAGCAAACCACCTAAGCAGATGGATGTAATAGCGTTTGGCGAGGTGTGATGGCCCGATCATCTGATTCTAGTACTCAAAGGTCCTGGTTGGCGCCAAATTAAGTGAGATAATAAAAATAAATTTGGAAAAAAAACTAAAACAAAAATTAAGTAATATCTGAGATTACCTGAATTTTCCTTCTATTGTTCTATTGGTCACTAAGTTTTGATATCAATAATTAATCTTTCTTATAATTTTTCTATTTTCAAAAGAAATCATTACCTCCAAAAAAAAAAAGATTTTAACTTTTGGCAACATTAAATTTTAAAATTTATAATTTATAATTTATTCCAAACAGTATTTTTTATTTTTATTTATTTAAGTTGCAATAACAAATGTCATCTTAACTTTTCATTTCATACATTTATAATGGAATATATTCATATATAATTGTACATACGTGAATCTTTTGGATATAATTTTATAAGAGGGGGCGAAATAGAAGAATTTCTGTATTGTCAAGTATTCGTTGTCTAAGTTAACTTCAACTCAGGTATTAACTTTATAATTAGTTGACTTCCTGTCAGCAAATGACATTTGAACATTTTATTCATTTCCACTTTCCTAACCGTTTAGATAGTGATTCGATGGGTAGGAAGGGCAAGTGAAATAAGGTAATACCTTATATTCCTGCAAAAGGATCATCAACAGTCGGCACCACTACTATCACCACTGCCATTAATGCAAATAATACAATAGAATAACTCTTACAATTATGTTTCGCTAACAATCTCTCATATTGTCACAACTGAGCTAAACTTTTGCTAACTTTTCATTTTGAATCGCTCCACCGAAAAGGGTTATATTTTTGCAAATCTATTTGGGTATGTACCCATCGTAGTTGTCTACTTATTTGAATAGTAACACCAGTAACAGCCAATACCAATACAGTCGAAATATACATAATATCAAACCGAATTCCATCAGGATGAGTATGTACATTTAATTGTTGCCTTGAAGTATTGGGGATGGTGAATAAGGGCTGATGATGGTGATGTTGATGACGCTAACGGTGACGATGATTCTGATGATAGTGTAAGAGTAAAGGAAGAGAAAAGATTAAAAACATTATCTCAATGGAATGACATTTTTGATAAAAATTAGCAAAAGGAGGGTTGATTAGGAATGCTTTTGGTAAGCTAGAAAAGATAAAAGCTAAGAATATGAAAAGGGAGAAAATTAAATTTAAAGGGGTTATAACAGAACATGGAGTACAACCCCATTTGTGGTACCCGGAATATACAACAAATCATGAATCCGTAATGAGCTTTTGCGGTTGCTTAATTGAATTCTGCTGTGATTGCAAAGTTTTGCATTTAATTGTGACTCAAACGCATATACGCCCAAAAATATTTCTGCCAATCAAATTATGCTTTTTATAAAAATAAAAAAAAATATGCATAAAAATTTTAAAATTTTAAGACCCTCAATTTATAAACTTTTATTAATGGAATTTTTTTACACAACATATTTAAGCTTATTTGATTAGAAGAAGAAAATAGTTGAAATTTCCTGTACACTTTATTATAATTTGAATAAATATGCGGAATATGTTTTTACCAAAATTAAATTTATTATAAAACGGGGGTTTCTTCTAGGAGAACTGGCCTAGCAATACCTGGCCTCTGAGTAGAAGTATGGACCACGTACTCTCAATTCTTCACTTTTAATAACAGAATTATTCTCAGAATTATTCTGCTCGGTATGTAGTTTGGTATAAAGTTGTCAAGGGGTCTTATTACGTTGCAAATGAAGAAGTCGGGATCGTTATCCTCAATTCTAAGTGTTATAGCAATATAATAACAAAATTATTTTTCTGCAATTAAAGATTTTAATCTGGCTCATATGCGATCTTAACAAAACTACGAAATGTAGTATTTTCAAATTTTAGAACATTTAAAAACAAACATCCGTCAAGTTACTGCCCGAAATGTTTGAAAAAAATCATTAAAAGTTACCGCAAAAGAGTTGAGTTCTGCAAACAATTTTGCGCAAGCTATTTGAATACTGTTTTACTTTGCACATAATGGCATAATTTATACAATATAATAAATTAAAAAACTTAATTAAAATATGATGTTTTAGTTTACTTTATTTTACTTTATTTTTAAACGTTGAATTGGATAATGATTTATTGCAAACAAATTAAAATTGCAAATAATAAACGAATAAGTTTTAAGATCATTAAATTATTTACTAATTAGAATATGAAATTTTTTAAAAATTATAGTTAAAAGTATTTCAAGCTACCTTTTTTTTTACTAATATACCAGGTGCATAAGATTAAATTTCCTGTTTGGTCAAAGATGGCGTGAGTGAGCGTATTAAGCTACCATGGACACGCCATACTTTTTTTATGAGTTTGACATCTGTCAACATTAATCAGAACACATTGACAGCAATTTCGTACAGCAACATACATTTTTCCTTTGGTAATCATGTCTAGTTTTGTGCCAGAAAAAGAGTATATGCGGAAAGCTCTACTTTTCTGCTTCAATTTGAAGAAATCGGCTGCCGAATCGCATCGAATGCTTATGGAGGTCTATGGTGACAGTGTTTTTTCGGAAACAAGATGCTTGAGGAAGGTTGAGGACCATCAATTGCAGGTTCTTTGGACGAAGATGATACCTAATCGCAAAAAAGCTCGCGGAGCGTGCCATGGGGAAGATTGAAAAGATCGGTAAATGGGTGCCGCATATATTTGGAGAATCCTAAGCTTAGATATATTTCGAGAATCCTAAACGCAAGAAATCGTGGGTTGATCTAGGCCACCATCAACATCTTCCCCAAGACCAAATCTCTGCGAACGGAAGGCGATGCTGTGCGTTTGGTGGGATCAGCAGGGTATCGTCTACTATGAGATGTTGAAACCTGGCGAAACTGTTAATGCCCACCGCTACCACCAACAACTGATCAATTTGCACCGTGCTCTACGTGAAAAAAGGACGGATTATCAACAAAGGCATGACAATTTTCATTGAAGCTGATTTTCCTCCACGACAACGCACCATCGCACACGTCAAAACTGGTCGAAACTACTTGGAGACACTCGACTGGGAGATGCTACCCCACCCCGCTTATTCACCAGACCTGGACCCTTCTGACTACCACCTGTTTCCGTTGATGAGACACGCGCTCGCTGAGCATCACTTTGATTCTTACGAAGACGTCCGCAAATGGCTTGATGAGTGGAATTTTTTTTGGCATGGTATCCACAAATTTCCCGAGAGATGGGAAAAATATGTAGCTAGCTAGGGCAAGGATTTAAGCTTATACACCTGGTACTTTTTTATAAATTTTTCTTCTCAGATAATTAGATTTAAAAAAGTTTATATTATTAATTTTATATAGAAATAATTTTAATACTTTCAGGCTAGTATCAATATATTATATTTTATGTAAAAAAAAAATAGTTACAAATGTTATTTGTATTAATAAAACTACATTATTCTGTACGCTCACTATAATACCAAGACTATTTATTCAAATAAGATATATTTTTAACTCTCAATTACGGTAAGTCTCTTTCGAAAGAACTTAAAAATATACAAAATTAAATAACAACCTATAAAAGTTGGCAAATTTTTGTGACCATTTAGTCAATGGGCATAGAATTTTCCTTATGTAAGCCAAAATATACCGGGAGTAAATCCTTGAGAGGGAACTCATGAGGTAAGGATCAAACGTCAATAAATCATTTTAGTTCGTTTTTATACGACACTGTAAGCCATATCGAATTCTATATCCCAACAAGAAATTGTTGGATTTGATTTTGGGTATTCGCTTATGATTAATGGCCGATCCATCCTCAATTGAATGGTACCTTTTTAACTCTATTTTGATACTTGCTTATCGCTGCTATACCAATAGTTATTCTTACATTAATGATTGTTACTCTTCGTTTGAAAATAGAAACGTTAGGTGACTGAAGGGTAAATCTATTAAGAAATAATAATTATCACACTCGAAGGTGTGCTCCATTTTACCAAATTAATTAGTAAACGACCACATAATTATGCCTGAATTTCAATGTATCCGATTGAAGTGGTTTTAATAGAAATTTCTAATATCACTTCTTCCAGATGCGGAAAAGCATCTGAACATTCTCACTTTTAACCATCAAACCGAGTAGAAAGTAGAGTTCCTTCTATCGATAAGATTAAATACACTGAACTGAAGTCAAATCAAATTATTCAGAAGAAAGCACAAGCTACCCTATTCCCCAATCCCTATTAACTGAATGAATAAGTATGCAAAAGGATTGAATAAAACATTTGTGGTTACTATGAATCAACTATGAAATCTCTTAATTGATTTTACCTCATTTGACTATGAACTGCCAGCAATCTATATGCTACAAATCCTACCACTTACACATTAATATATACATAAAGTATTAGTATTTCTACTTAGTTAATTTATAAATAATTACTTACACTCATATTTCCATAGCTTTGATGTCATATTTATGATTACTCGTATTTGTGATATTGTCTTTACGTGGAAACTGATAGTGTTAAGGGTTACTTACGATGACTATCTAAAAGCAAATTTGAGAATGACTTTGTCGACTTCGCTTATAAACGTTTATTAAACATTTTTTATAATGTTATCAAAATTTTTTTCTGAGTATTTTTAAATATCATGTATTACTTATTATGATTATTGTGGTTGTGATTTTTCCACTTTACTTTTTAAGTATGCATTTAACATTTTATTTGTGCGAACTATCGTACTATTTAAGGTATTGAAAGTGAATTTTTTTTTAGAAGGTGAAAATCTTGAAAGACACTAAGTGTTTGAATTAAACTGAACAAAACTCCAACAGTATCAAATTGTACGATCTTGATCGCCAATTGGTATTACTAAATCTCGATAAATTAACGCGTCCGTGGAACTTTTCATGCAATGGTTGAAAAGTTCAAAAATTGTCATGTTGTGTTCCTTATTAGATCCTTTTATTAAAATTGCATATGGTCCAAATTTTGATCTTTAAGTTCATTTTTAAAAAAAAGTTCGTTATCATACGGTCGTAGTGCTCAGAAATGACCTCCTTAATAACACATCCAAACCAAAAATGCCACTTTTAACGGATGCTTGGAATTTTTTCGAGCCCTACATATAGCTACTTGGCTTATTGACGTATTTACCAATGAAGAAATAAGCTTAATTGCTGAAAAGAATTTTGTACGAAAAATCGCGGTATACAAACAAATTATGTGATTAATAAAATTTGTGGAGCCTATTGCCCTTCAACTTGTAGTTTTGACATAACGAATATAAACAATCTCTACAATATCCGATCTGATCCAATTAACCCTTTTTCAGAGCTTTTTAAGGAGATCTTCATATAAAACTGGCATGACACTGTTCTGCAGCTTGACCTCACATCCTCAGCGAAAAATATTTCATAAAGCGTTATGCTGCACTATATACCATTTTATTTCCCTTTCCACTACCTGGAAATGAACTCTGATCATAGTATCGTATCGTCATAATAGATTTATATATAACATATTTCTAAATCATTACCTATAAAACTCATAAATGGAGAAAATGGTAGAGCCTGTATTAGAAAATTTAAGCGATTGAATATTAGGGGAAAAAATTAATATTTAATATTATAAATTTACCATAACACAACCAATCAATATGATTATTGATATTATAAAAAATATTGCAGATATTTTCGACACCATAGTTTCTTATAAAAAAACAAATTAAATAAATACTATGAATGATATACCAACGTTTTCGGCAAATTTATAATAAGTTGAAAGCTTTTCCGGAATGTCCCTATTAACTGTTTTCTTATTAAAAAGACAGATTATCTCCTGTTCTGGTAATCAGATATCGAATGGCTTTTATACTACCTGGCATTGATATTTTATTTACGAAAAATCGAATACACTAATATGAGTTTACATATGGGATTATATTTACATTTCAGCTATTTTCTGCAAACATTGTCAAAAATTCCAATTTAAATGAAATTGAAACACAAAATTTTGTTATTTAAAAAAGCTTAAGCAAACATTCATTATTTGTCATATAAAAATACTATCATCACATAATTTTATCAACCAAAAAAGAATTTATTTATTCTAAAATAAAATAACTTTTTTTGAAATAATGTAATTTTTATTGTTGTTTATAAAAATTATTCGTACAAATTAAATTAAATATATTTGGTTAAAAAGTTTTAGAACTTTTTTTGTAAGCTTTAATCGCGATAATATTTTGTATTGAAGAATAAGATTTTAGTCATATCAGTATGCATTAGGGAATAAATTTGACAGCGTGGCAACCTTAAAATCCCAATAATTACACACACCGAATTTCAATATGAAATATTCTAAAAAATTGGCTCGCAGTAATTAACATTTGTTGTAAATATTTACTTATAGCAGAAAATGCTTTTAATGCATGTATTTTCAATAAAGCTTCTATTTACGATTTACTCGTAAAATGGGGTTAAATGTAATTTTGGCGATATCAATTCAATTTTATATTTATTCATAACATCAAATTCCATATATAAATAAATATTAAAAACAAATTTTAATTGAACAGTTTATTTTTAAAATATTTTACAAATACTATTATAGTCAATAAATTAAGTTAGCGAAAATGTTTGTAAAAATATATATATTGGGTAATTTAATTATTATTTTAAGAAAATAAAATAATAATTAAATTACCCAAAATTTATATTTTTATAAACTATAAAAATATATATTTTGGGTAAATTATTATAAAAATATATATATTTTGGGAATAGGTAATTATTCTGATTATTTTTTGTTAGAATTTCATTTTATTTTTATACATTATCGTTGTCGGCTTCAGAGTAGTTTCCTAGTGCAGCTATAGCTGCCCGAAGGGTTTTTGCCACATTTCGTAACAGTGCCGGAAGGCTGCATCTAGAATCGCCTTCAGCTTGTCAATTACACTTTTTTGGATGCTATCGAAAGTAGCAAGATGATATGAATTCAATTGGTTTGTGGACTTGTGAAACGAAACAAAGTCGCATGTACTGAGATCAGAAGAATGTGAGGTTTGGAAATCCACAGGAATCTATTTTCTGATAAAAATTCATTGATAGAGATGGTCGTGTGATATAGGGCGTTGTCATTGCGGAGCATTCAACTATCTACAATATCTGATCTGATGCAATGAACCATTTTTCAGAGCTTTTTAATGACCTATTCATATAAAACTCGCATGACACTGTTCTGCAGCTGGACCTCAGCAAAAAATATTTCATAAAGCGTTATCCTGCACTATATACCGTTTCATTTCTCCTTCCACTACCTGCAAATGAACTCTGACCATTGTATCATATCGTCATAATAGATTTATGACATATTTCTAAGTCATTTTCTCTAAAACTCATTAATGGAGAAATTGAGTGGGAAATGTTTATACAAAATTGAGATCAAAAACTTAATTTAAGAGTATGTTTAAAACTTACCAGGAAATATATGACGCAATACACGACCCAGCCACTCCCATACATGAGGAAGTAATAAATACGTATATATATGCACATTTGTGAGTCAGGTACATAACAGCCAAATGCACTCTAAGAAATTAGGAAGCTCATTAATAGCAAACGTATAGCAGTAAAAGCGAACTAAATTGACTTCAAATACAATTAAAAGTAAAAATCTCTAGCTGCAATACAAAAATATCTGGACAGCAACAAAACATCTCATATCATACAAATAAAGGACTTATCAACTACAAAAAAATGACGGAACTTAGGCTACACATTAAGTTAAGACCTTTACCACCTGTGAAAACATGGAATACAAAGCACACTCCAATAAAATAATCATAGAAAATAAAAAAATTTCTCCACTTTTAAGGAGTTTACCATCTAAACATTTTACTCCTGCTGCAATAAAAAATCAAATTTAATATCTTTCTAACAAAACAACACCTGGCTGTTACCTAATAGCTTCCATTACTATACAACAAATTTTCAAAAATGGAAGTCATCTTCATCACATACATTAATAACAATACATTTTATATCGTGTACTTTCTCTCACACTGGAAATTTATAGTGTAAAAATAATTGCTACACCTAATAAAACCGTGCCACTTACCATCTTCATATCACCCAATAAGCTTACTCTCGTTCCTGTGTAAAGTTTTTGAGACACTAAAAACGACTCTATTCCATACTTTAACCCTCCAATACAATCCCAGGTCAGTTCGGCTTTGGACTAAAAGATGCCACTGGATAGCAATAGAATGCCGCTGGATAGCAATCCGCATCGTAGATTGTATTGTCATCCAGGTATAAAAAGAAAAAGTACTGCCCAGGTGTGTTTTTAGACATTTCGCATGCATTTGACCATATCTCTGGCACTCTAGATTACTCTGAAAATCGAAACAATATCTTCCCTCTACTTACAACCTGACAATACAATCATAACTATCTCAACAGTACTTTTAAGTGGCTGCGAATCTTGAAAACTCCTTAATATCTGTTATAATCGCCGTTGTTCCTCAGGATAGCATCATTGCCCCTATCCTTTATACTATAAACTGTATTCACATAAATATAACTCGTTGTAGTGAGTCATGCGCTTTCATAAGCTTTAATTGCAGTATAGTTTCTTAAAAATAGCATGTAAATTATTTAGGACCATATCTTGAAAAAACTACTTGAGATGAACATACTATACAAACGACTACTTTTGTTGGTCTCACGTTCAAAGCTTACAACTGACAACAAATTACTTGTTTTCAACACTGTACTGAAACCTATATGAACTTATAGACTATAACTCTAGGTTTCTACTAAACCTTCCAATTCCAGTCCTATCTAATCCATTTAGTCAAAAATCCTTCGCCAAATTATTAATGCTCCCATTTATTTTCGTAGTACTGTCATACATCGGATCTTAAAGTTCATTTTGGACACGAACTGTTTCTCGTTATAAAAAATTTCATGCTCCTTTACCATACCAATACAATATTCTTGTAAGATAATTATTCTCATTGACCCTTCTGAGTACCCCCAATAGTTGCTGAGATGGCAACGACACATCCCATGTTAATCTTTTTTAGGTGCAAGCTATTTTGGATGTTGCACGATATTGTAATAATATTTTTCACAACAAATCTGATTTTTACCTGCAGTAGTTGCAAGTATCTAAATAATTTGAAAAAAGAATTCTAATACTGTTAGAATTTTTTCAAATAAGTTATTCAGTATTACTTAATGCCAAAAGAACAGCCTGAAATATTCGACGAAGGCATCAGAAATTACTTCAAACGTATTAACTCTTGCAAGAAGTTTTATAATAAAAAATTTATGCATAATGGCAATATTTAGAAAATATATTAAATTTAAAAAAAAGGATATTTAAGTGTGTTTTATTAAGCTTTATTTCCTAAACTACAAGTTGCATGACTTATTTTTTTTTTAATTTTACAATAATTTTTTTCGAAGTAAGCACTTACAAAAACATTTTTTTTAAACAGAAAATATTAATTCTATTAACATTTTCTGTTAGGAATTAAAATTATAGTAAATTTATTAAAAATGAAATGGCCAAATTGATAGTTTCTGATGTGCTGAGGTAATTTATTTAAAAAAAAAAAATTATTAGAAGCCCTTTTGAATTGGCTTATTTATTTTTAAAATTTTTTTTATTTACTTTCTTTAATATAACTAAAAGTTTGATAGATCATACAAAAGACTGATTGGAAAGAAAATCACTTTTGCAAAATCACAGATTAAGTGACACATCTGGCAGCAAATGTAAGACATCTCTTAGTACAGCATTCATCGGATATATGACACTGAAAATATTGAAATTATTTTTACTTAAATATTGTAATATTATGTGAAAATATAAGAACAGGTAATTAATTAATTATAACAAACCATTTCACCGATTGCTTTGCACACTTTGGGATTGCTACCAGCAGGTAGAGCCTGTATTAGAAAATTAAGCGATTGAATTTAATATTAAATTATAAATTTAATAAAATTTTATATTATTAATTTACCATAACACAACCAATCAATACGATTATTGATAAAATTAAAAATATTGCTGATATTTTCGACACCATTGTTTCTTATATTATGAACTTCTTCGAACAAATTCAGTAAATACTATGAATGATACACAAACGTTTTCGGCAAATTTATAGTACTAAGTTGAAAGCTTTCCGGATTGTCCCCACGAACTGTTTTCTTGTTAGAAAAAAATATTTTCTTCAGTGCAACACGTTTTCAATATACAAGTGAGACTATCATCTCCTATTCTGGCAACCTGATGTCGAATGTCTTTTATACTACCTGCCATCGTGATTTTATTCACGGAAAAACCAATGCGCTCATATGAGTTTACGTATGTGGGTCGTGTATAATTGACGCTAGATAAACTCGCAATTTTTTCTTTTTTCGATAAAAAAAATAAAACAAAATTTATTAATTAAAAACATTACATGCGACTTCATATTGCGAAATTTGCGACTATAATCACATATGGTTACCTCTTATCTGTTGAGTATTTGTCTGCTTGATACGTTCAAATTCAATTTTATATTGTAAGATTCCATATCAAATCAGTTTTCGGTGCTTGTTCAGACCTAATTAGATACAAACACTAACAGATTTTAACTTTATTTAAGCGTAATTGATAATTTTTTGAAAACAATGCTGAAAATTTATCACAAAGTAAACAAGGCTAACTTAGTGCACTCCGCACCAGAAAACCCAGCTATTTCCGTAGCTGCCATAGCTGCTAACTATGACTGTTTCACAATCTCGCTAATATTACCAAAATTGTCTCCAACACCAGCATAAACACCAACACCAACACCAAAATCAACATCATTATCAATACTAAAAAAAATTAATATAAATAACACGAATTTGTTTATTACGTGTACTCATCCTGCATCATCGTCTGAAATGTATCAAATTAATACAAGAATTAAACAAATTACTAACATCCACACTATTAGTCCTTAAAAATATTGTGTCTAACTTAATAATCGTTATTCCCAAACAAAGAATCTCTCTATTTAGGCATGCGTATACCTTCTCATTTCTCCTTCCACTACCTGGAAATGAACTCTGACCAAAGTATCGTATCCTAATAATAGATTCATAACATATTTCTAAATCATTTCCTCCAAAACACATAAATGGAGAAAGTGACTGGGAAATGCTTAGACAAAGTTGAGATCAAAAACTAAATTTACGAGTGTATGTGTATTTATTAAAATTGATCAGGAAATATATGCGCAGTACACGATCCAGCCTCTCACATATATGACGCAGTTTTAAAGTTCACTTTGGACATGAACTATTTCTCGTTATAAAAAATTGCATGCTCCTTTACCATATCATCATAATTCCCTTGTAAGATAATTATTCTGATTGACCTTTCCCAGTACCACCTATCGTTGCTTGAGACAGCAATGGTCACGACACTTGTAAAGCTTATCACTTTTTAAGCTGAAGCAGCATCGACGGGTGTAAGCTTCTTTTGCATGCTGCACGACATTGTTATAATATATTTCATAACAAATCTGAATTATTTGAAAAAAATTCTAATAGTAGTATTACTATTGGCATTTTTTCAATTAAACCATTCGGCGATTAATTAAATGCTCTTAAGTTTAACAGCATTTAAGTCATGCCAGAAGAACAGCCTGAAATATTTAAAAAGTCATCAAAACTTACTTCAAAAGTATTAACTCTTGCAAGAAATCTTCTAATAAAGAATTTATGCATAATGGCAATATTTAAAAAATATAATAACTTAAAAAAAAAATTGGAAATTTAACTGTGTTTTATTAATCTTTATTTCCTAAACCACAAATTGAATGACTCATATTTTTTTTTTAAATTTTACAATAATTTTTTTTGAAGTAAGAACTTACAAAAACATTTTTTTTAAAACAAAAAATATTAATTATATCAACATTTTCTGTTAGATAATTAAAGTTATATTAAATTTTAAAAAAAATTAAATGGCTAAATTGATAGTTTTTGATGTGCTGGGGTAAGTTATTTTAAAAAAAAATTAATTTTTAGAACCCCTTTTGAATTGGATTATTTATTTTTAAAATTTTTGAGATTTACTTTCTTTAGATAACTGATTTGCTAGGTCATACAAAAGACAGATTGAAAAGAATATTACTTTTGCAAATCACAGATTAAGTAACACATTTGGCAGCATATGTAAGACATCTCTTAGTACAGCATTCATCGGATACATGGCACTGAAAATATTAAGAAATTATTTTTACTTAATTATAGCAATATTATGTGAAAACATAAGAATAGGTAATTAATTGATTATAACAAACCATTTGACCGATTGCTTTGCACACTTTAGGATTGCTACCAGAAGGTAGAGCCTGTATTAGAAAATTTAAGCGATTGAATGTTAGGGAAAAAAATTAAAATTAAATATTTTTAATTTACCATAACACAACCAATCAATACGATTATTGATAAAATAAAAAATATTGCTGATATTTTCGACACCATTGTTTCTTATATTATGAACTTCTTTGAACAAATTTAATAAATACTATGAACGATACACCAACGTTTCCGCTAATTTATACTGAAAGTTGAAAGCTTTTATGGATTATCCCTACAAACTGTTTTCTTATTAGAAAAAAGATTATCTTCTATTCTGGTAATCTGATGTCGAATGGCTTTTATACTACCTGCCATCGAAATTTTATTTACGGAAGAAAGAATACACTCATATGAGTTTACGTAAGGGATTATATTTGCACTTCAACTATTTTCTGTAAACATTGTCAAAAATTTCAACTTAAATTAAATTGCAACACAAAATTTTGTTATTTGAAAAGCTTAAGCAAACATTCATTATTTGTCATATAAAAATTTTATAATGACATCATTTTATCAACCAAAAAAGAATTTATTTCTTCTCAAAATAAATAACTTTCATTGAAATAATGTATATTTTATTGTTGTTCATAAAAATTATCCATACAAATTAAATTAAATATATTTGGTTAAAAAGTTATTAGTATAATCAGTATGCATAAGGGAATAAATTTGACAGCGTGACGACAACCTTCAAAATTCCAATAGTTACACACGCCGAATTTCAATATGAAATATTCTAAAAAATTGGGTCGCAGTAACGAATATTTACTTTTTAGTAGAAAATGATGTTAATGTATGCAGTTTCAATAAAACTTCTATTTACAATTTACTCGTAAAATAAGGTTAAATGTAATATTTTTGCGATATCAATTCAATTTTATATTTATTAATAACATCAAATTCTATATATAAATAAATATTAAGAACAAATTTTAATTGAACATTTTATTTTAAAATTTTTTTACAAATAATATTATAGTCAATAAATTATGAGTCAGTAAAAATGTTTCTAAAAATACATTTTATGTAAATTAATATTTTTTTAAAAAGAAATGTGACGTTTGTCAGATAAGTAATTATTCTGAATATTTTTTGTTAGAATTTAATTTTATTTGTGTTATCGCCTTCAAAGTAGTTTCCTTGAAGGCGGAAGGCTTCATCTGGAATCGCCTTCAGCTTATCGATTACACTTCTTTGGATGCTATCGTTAGCAGCAGGATAATGTCCATTCAAGTGAAACGAAAAAAGTCGCACGGACTGAGATCAGATGAAAAGGAGGTCTGGAGAACCACAGGAATCCATTTGAAGGCCTACCTAAATGAGGTTTCTTTTCCACTGCATCTCGGTCCTCCCAAAATACCTTGTTTCGTCGAAAATGTATACTCTTGATAAGGAATGTTCCCAATGTACTCGTTGCAACATTTCGTAAGTCAAATTTACGAACTTACAAAATTTATTGCTACATCGTTGATCAAAATTTCGCTCTTCCATTTTCCGTAATTCACAATAAAACCTCAACTTCAATTATCACGCTTTACAAAGCCGTGTAGCTACCGGAGGAGGTTAAAATTTCTATAAAAATTATCTTCCATACATTTATTATTATTTCCCATACATCGTCCTATTAAGTAAAAATTCTGTATGCATTTTTTAAATAATTTACTCTTCAATTTATCAGCGGATCAAGATATTTTTAAGAACCAAATTCAACTACAAAGCAAATACCGTTTTTATCCAGCTTTCTAGAAAGTATTCCCTATCCTGAAGTTTTTGGTGCCTACATTTTTTTAAATTTCAAAAAAAAAACCTCATTTATGACACTATTTGAGGTCACGCAGTTTTTGAACGAGGTTAAAACTTATATTACACCTCTAGCTAAATATAGGGTGGTCCATCTAGCGGTTCCATTTTGAACTACTATTTATTTGAAGTACTAGAGTGTTAAATGTCAACACGAATTGACAGATTGTTAGTTGAAAGTCTGAATTTTACGACATGGTAATCCATACGCTTGAAGAAAAATGGGAAATATTGAGAACTTACTTCCAAAGTGGTGAGTCTTCAATCCAAACTGTGAGAAATTTAAAAAAAAAATGAGTAAAGATCGAATGCCATCACGTGAATTTGTGGGCAAATTCGTGAAGCGAGTTCGCGAAACTATTTTGTTGGTTCCCAAAGCAACTCGTTCCCGCTCTAATACAGTGCCGCCGTTGCTGAAAATGTGCGTGATGATCCATCAACATCAACTCGTCACCGTTCTCAGGAATTGAACATTTCTCGCACTTCTCTGTTGAGAATTTTGCACAAAGACCTCGGTATGAAAGCTTACAAAGTTTAATTAGTCCAACAGCTAAATTTGCATGACCATCGGATGCGTTTTCGGTTTGCCCGATGGGCTCAAGATCAATTGGCCGAAGATGAGTATTTTTAGCGAAAAATCATCTTTTCGGATGAGGCCCATTTCCACCTCGGAAAAAATTGTCACATCTAGGGCTCAGAAAATCCATACGTTACCATGGAAAAGCCGATGCATCCACAACGAGTCACGGTTTGGTGCGAATTTTGGACTGGAGACATCATTGGCCTGGTTTTCTTCGAAAACGATGAAGGAGCCGCCGTTACGGTCAATAGTGAGCGCTATCGTGGCATGCTCAACGAATTTTTGTTTCCAAACGTTGAAGAGAATGGCATGGACGACATTTGGTTTCAACAGGACGGGGCCATTTGCCACACAGCCAACGTAACAATCCAACTTTTGGGCACTGCTTTCGAAAACCGAATAATCAGCAGAAATTCTGATATCAATTGGCCGCCTCGGAGCTATGATTTGAGCCCGTTGGATTATTTTCTGTGGGGAGCGGTTGAAACACGAAGTCAAAGTTGACATTGAAGAGATACAGGCCCAGGCAATCGAAAATATAGTGAAAAATTGGTCCGAGTGAATGGGGTACTGTAACGCCAGCCGTGGAAGTCATTTAAATGATGTTGTGTTTCATTCTTAAATTTCAAGGTTCAATCTTTTTAATAAAACTAAAAATTTGAAAAAACATACACTAGTTTTTTTTAAATTTACTTTTTAAAATGGAACTTCTTAATGGTCCACCCTATAAGTAACCTAAAATCTATGTGAAGGGAAATTGTGCAGTGTTGCCAAATCGGTCTCATTACTTTTTCTGCTGCACCTTGTTAGTTTACTATTAGTTTTTATTTGAAATATTATAAAATTTTCTACAAACAGAAAAATTCATTTTTATATATATCTCATTTATATAAAATTTTATTGCAAAAGAAATAAGATTTGTTTTGATAATCGGAGTTTCATTCAAAAATTAAAATTAAACCAATACAATTTATAAAAACTAACAACCAAATTTTTAATCTAAAGTACAAAAAAAAAACTCCGTTAGATGATAGCCAACTTTTATACACATTCAAAGATACGAAAGAATTGTCGAAAAACTAAAGATAAATATTTTTAAGCTCTAATTTCGAAACTAGTTCAAGTAAAATTAATCGATTTTGAAAACTTTGGAAATATGTTGCCTTGTTTCAATATTTTTTGGTTTTTCTCTGTTTCCAAAATAAATATTCAATGTGTATCTTTGTGGCCTCGAAAAACTTTTTAGAAAGAAATTAAAAAGAATTTATCGTATTTTGGCTATGGTAATGCCCAAAAACTGATAAAACTTTTGCGAAACTTTTGCCTAATATGAGAATTTATTTTTATTATTTTCAACAAATTAACATCTTATTAGGACTGTCACTATCCTTACCTGAACCGGTGCAGGTAATGTAAAAATAATTTTATTTGTGAATAATTTTTAATTAGGAACGCAGAAGTTGTATCGTTTTACCGTATTGGAATAAGTATATTTGTAGGTTCAGTGGTGCAAGCTATATTTGCAGCGGTAGTTTTAAGTATTGCGTTTAAAGAACAATTTCTAAATGATAACAAATTGTTTACGAGCTTCTTTGCATATTTACCGAAAACAGCAATTTAATAGAAATAGAATAAACAAATCATTTTCCCAGCACCACTCCAATCTAGGAGAACATGCACTCGAACAAGTCCCAGGTTCGGTGCGGCTGAGCTTGCTGCCATAGTGTTTCTCAAAGCGGGAAATAATTGCATATTCTGTACAGAAGAATTCCGGTCCAATTTATTAGAAATGCCAATATTCCATGCACACAGCATCCAACCATAGAGATATCCAGGCATGGAGGATCACGTATGCATTTCGATGAAGATTCTTCGAGAGCCTTCCTGTTCGATATGCATTCTTACCAATAGAACCATGTATATACCCTATATAATCACATACGATTGTACTACAGTAGCTGCATGAGTAAAGATACGAATAAGATAGTACACATCAGATACTATCGTAGATACATGCTTCGGAAGAAAAAGACATTCCTGAGTACGTTAGACACTTGCATTACAATTTAAATATTCAAATTGGTTTACATTTGTCGATAGGTGTGTACTTTTCCTAGTCAGTTCCAAGTTCTTTCTACATTTGCTAGGATTGCTGCCGTCTTAGTTGGTTTTTCTGGAATCTTTAATATACACCAAAGGCTTAATATTTAATTTGATGTTCGAAAAACAAGTTCTTTAATCGTGAATAAGATTACACTTCTGCCGTTAGTCTCAAATAGTGCACAATATTAAAATTGCTTGCGGTCGAATGTATTTACTTTTACTTTAATATCTGAAATTGTTTTATTTTCTTATTGCTCTGAAATTGTTCTATTCTCCTTTCATGTTTTATACATCCAAAATGGAAGAATACATATTCCCCATAGAATTTGCTATCGAATGAATAAACAAATGGCATAACATAAAAGTTTACTAATATTTTATTTCAAAATGTTGCTTTTTGTTATTAAAAATTGTGTTTGCTTTCATTTATTGAATGCAATTTTGAATAAAATATTCTTAAATTCATATAAGCGGCGTGCACCTTATTTGTTTAGTGTTGATAAGTATGGAAATTTCTTTCTCTACTTTTGTTAATAGTGAGAAAAGTTTTTTTTTGCATTTGTTATTTGTTTTATTATTTTAATAGATTATATTGATATAAATAATAAATTAATTTCGGTATTTATTTGACATAGGAATACAAACTTATCACTTTAAATAGATTGAATAATATTTATTATAATTTTAAATGACCAAAAAAAAATTATTTTAGGTATAAGGATATAAAGAGTTTTTGAATAAGAGTAATATGATTTCTTTTCAAAAAAAAACATACTAATTGTTAAGGAAATTTAAATGTTTTTTATTTAATGTAAAGTACAATCGATACAATTAAGTTCTGAATAAAACGTCATTTAAATGGCTTGCACGACTTCTTTTGCAGGAACGAATTCGATGAACCCAATTTTCGAGCACTTTTTCCACTAAATCAAGTCGTATGTCATGAATAGCACTTTCACTATTGACTTATAAAGCTTGCAGAGAGTCTGGTTTATTGCTAAAGACTAATGACTTCAAATAACCCCACAAGAAATAGTCTAATGTTATTAAATCACAACTTCTTGGAGGCGATTCAATGTCACAATTTCTTGAAATAATCGAATCTCCAAACTTTTCTCGCAATAATTCGGTTGTTGCCCGTGCTGTGTGACACGTAGCCCCGTCTTATTGGAACCAGATATTGTTAAGATCAAATTCTTTCAATTTCGGCCATAAAAAGTTAGTTATCATCGATTTATACCGCTCTCCTTTGACAGTAACGGTGTTACCAGCTTCATTTCGAAAGAAGTACGGACCGATGATTCCACCAGACCAAAAACCACACCAAACTGTCAATTTAGGTGAATATAATGGGTGTTCATGAATAATTTGTGGATTTTCTTCACACCAGAATCGATAGTTTTGTTTATTTACCGCACCACTCAGATGAAAGTGAGCCTCATCGGAGAAGATGATTTTCTTAAAAAATTGCAATTGGAGAACGATTATTTTGATAATAAAATTGAATAATTACACGATGAAATTGTAAACATTACTAAATACAATGAAAAAAAATGACATATCATGACATATTATAAATGGTCGAAACGTCACTTAGAAATCATATCACTAAGGAAAACCCTATATTAAAAAATTAAAAAAATCGTATGCAACCATCTCGTTTTTAATACAACAAAAATGAATAAATGATACAAATCGACACAAATTGAGTTTTATTGTTTACTCCGACATTAATTGACGTCCCACAAGGAAGTATATTTTATCCCATTCTTTACACTTATTATATTTCAGATATTCCTATCTATCCTAAGTCATCCTTCACTCAATCTTATGGCTTGTTTTGCATTCAGTAAAAATCCGCTACGTGGTTTTGAAATTTTGCAAAATCACTACAATTCGTTACCTAGAATTATTCTTAGACAAACATTTATTATTTAGAATATACACACTAATTTTAAAATACTATAACTAAATAGACTATACTTTTAAGTACATTCCCTTCTAGATAAGTGCTCTAAACTTACTATTTATTGGGTTGTCTGTGAAGTAATTTCGTTTTTTTTTATAAAAACGAAAGACAAATTTCTTATAGTCAATTAAAATTTTATTCAATTAAATATTGTTCAGACTGATCCAATACCTTTTGCCATGTTTCTTGCAATAGCATGATTCAACGCTCATAAAATTTTTGTTTAGTGCTGGAAAAAAGCTGATCCAAGTGATTTTTGACTTCCTCATTTTAATTAAACGTTTTACCCTTTAAAAAATGTTGTAGAGATTGGTACAAATGATAATCGGAAGGTGCTAGGTCTGGAGAATATGGTGGGTATGGCTGTATATCTCATCCAAGCTATAAAAGCTTTTGCTGAGTGGTCAAACTAGCATGTAGTTTCGCATTACCTTGTTGGAACACTATACCTTTCCTATTGGACCAATTCTGGCCTTTTTTTCTTTAAGTGAATTGTTCAATTTATCTAACTGATGACCGTATACTTCAGAATTGATAGTTGTTTGCTCGGTAGAAGCTCAAAATAAACGATTCCTTTGAAATTCCATCAAACATATAGCATAACCTTTTTTTGATGAATATTGACTTTCGAAGTGCTTTGAGCCGGTTCATCTTTTCTAATCCAGGATATTTTGCGCTTAACATTGTTGTAGACAACCCATTTCTCGTCGTCAGAGATGATACGCTTCAAAAATGGATCATTTTCTTGGCGTTTGAGAAGCAAATTACAAACGTCAATGTGACAGCACAATTTTTTCCCGTAAGATGAAGAACCCATATGTCGAGCTTTGAGATAAAACCTACACATTTCAAATGATCATGAATGGTTGAAATTAAATCTCTGAACGATCTCATGAGTTGTTATTCGCCGGTTTGCATCAATTAATGCCTTTATTATGCCTTCATCAGCTTCAACTGGCCTTCCAGAACGTAGTGCACCTTCGAAATCAAAATTGCCGGATCAAAATTTTGCAAAGCAGTTTTGGTACTAGCGCTCACTTAACACATCTATTCTATACACATCGGATAATTTTGTTCTTGCTTAAATAGCATTTTTATCTTTTCTATTGTAAAAAAGTAAAATATTTGCCAAAAATGTTTTTTTCACTTTCCATATTTAAAGGGTTATTAACCAAACACTACTATGCATAATTAATCGAATTTCTATACAAACAAGCTGTCAAAATACATATGATTATGTGGGCTAAGTATAAAGTTGGCTGTTTGGAAACAACGAAATTACTTTCCGGACAACCCAATATATGAAATGCCGTACAAAAACCAACATGGACTTACAGACTGAAACGGCAGTGTTCTGCCAATTCTTTTGATTGCCATCGAATCAAATTTCTTCAGTCAAAAAAAAAGTCCCTTATGATCGGGATATTACTGTATCTTCCATTATCATCTTTCCAAAATGCAGATCCATTTGTTCAATATCTATCATCTATTTCCTTTCCTAGAAACACCCAACGGTATTGGTCTATCGATTTATTAATTTAAAAATTACATTGGATGCAAATTTCTCAGCAAGTTTTATTTAAATCTTGTTGTTATTATTATGTATTTGTAAAAATCTATAAAATTTATGAAAAAATTTCTTATTTTTGCACGATTAATTCGAGAACGGGTTCGACAGAAATATTTCCTCAAAAGTTTTCATATTTATTGTGTTTTCATCCCATAAATTTTGTCTTAACTTAAAGTGAATAGAAAGTGATCAACAATAAATTATTTAGTTTTTTTTGTTGAAGTTATATAACTAAAAATGAAATAATTTAATCGTCACTCTAAGACAATATTGATATTATACAATTGCAAAAGAAAAATTATTTTTTCTTAAAATTAATTTCAATAAAATATTACACTCCAATGAATATGAATTTTTCGAAATATTGTATTTTATTAAATAATTTTACCAAAAGTAAAATGATTATAGTTGCTTTTATTTTGCATAAATTCAATAATAATAAAAATATAACTTTTATAGTTTGAATTTGGTAAAGAAAATATTCAGTTTTCTACTAAATATTTTCTTCTTCCTTGTGTACACGTATATTGTACAAAAAGCATAAAAATGTTTTCACGAGCACAATGTACATATTACTCATAACTGAGCTTAATATGAGTAGAAATCATAAAATATTTTACACCGGGACAGGTTATAAAATTTTTCACTACTAGTACTATTTTCATGGTGTTTCAACGAATGGTAATTTGTTATAAAGGAGTAGTAAAATGCTTATAGTATCATATGAACGAAGTCTGAAAGACGTTCCATTCTTACATAATAGCAGCAATAAAATAAGTTATACTCGTCACTGAGCATAAAATAAGGAAAATTTTATTATTTTCAAATGTTGACGTTGTTGTGCAGATATTTTGGTGTCCAGTTTTTAGATGATGTAAAATGTTGTCATCCAGTTAACACATTTCACGTACATTTTTGTTTGAAATTATATTATTGAATTTTTCTTGTTTTTATAATTTCATAGCATTCATGTAAGACATTTAATCTTTTTTTAGTTCTCTCAGATCAAATGAAACTATAACAGGATATATGGTGAGTAACACGTATAGTTACAAATATCGTTTTTTTCCCTTTTACATAAGTTTTTAGAAAGAGAGTAATTGAAACGAAAAATTAAGTATGGATAGTGTGTGTTAAAAATTTCTTGAGGATATATTAAATCTTTTGGTTTGATGTGGTATACCAATCGATAGACGACGGATCGTTTATGACCATAGACATTGAGATACCTAGACTGACGGTTGAGCTAGTCTCGTCAACTGTTTGTTAGTGTATATGAAAGGACCCTCAGGCATGTGCGAAAGCTACTTTTAGCGTCAAAGTCATAAATATATTTAGATGAGATTGATCTGCTTTTAGTAGGGTATAATAGTGAGAATTCTGTTCGATTTTGTGGAGGAGATGACTATGTTGTAAAAGATTAAAAAACGAAATGGGGTATAGGAATTAGGTTGCATATTAGACAGACTCCTGCTCAGAAAGTAATTGTTGGCCAGGTGACATTTATATAATATGTTAGTAATGTAAAACTAAGTATCACAGAATTGGCATAAAGGACGATTGGAATTGTCAAAAAACGAATTCGTGGGAGCAGACCGTACGCGCGATTTGTATATTAAACAAAGCGACCCCACGTTGCAGCCAAAGGCGCTTTACCATTGCCCAAGCATAAAATTCTCTGTTTATTTTACGTACGAGGGTCGTTCAATAAGTCCTTAGAAAATCCGAGAAATTACGCTCGTAGTGTCGGTAAAGATTTTTTTTTGTAAGTAGCGTTGGAAAGCTGTAAAAATTTCAGCTCGATCCATCGCGTAGGTCAATTTCTATCGTCGATTAAAGGTAACGACATTTATTTGTGCATAACAATGGAAAAAAGCGAGTTTAGGGCTGTCATCAAACATCTCCATTTGAAAGGCTTAAGCCCGAAAGAAATCAAAGCCGAGTTGGATGCAGTTCATGGCACATCTGCACCTGTGTTTGCGACGGTTTACAATTGGGTGAATGAATTTAAACATGGCCGTTCATCCACAAAAGATGAACATCGTTCAGGACGCCCAGTTGAGGCGTCTACTCCTGAAATTATCGACAAAATCCACGATCTGATTTTGAACGATCGGCGAATTAAAGTGCCCGAATTAGTTGAGGCCACGGGCATATCACAAGGTACAGTCGCTTCAATTTTGCATTAAAAATTGTCTGTGAAAAAAATTTCGGCAAGATGGGTGCCGCGTTTGCTCTCAGAGGAGAATAAGCGCAATCGTGTAGTGGACTCTGAGGCTATGTTGGCACTCTTTCATCGCAATCCTGCCGAATTCCTTCGTCGATATGTCACTGTGGACAAAACCTGGATACACTACTACACTCCAGAAACGAAGAGACAGTCATCACAGTGGATTTTCAAGGGTGAACGGGCTCCGAAGAAGGCAAAAACTGTGCCATCGGCCGGCAAGGTGATGACCACGGTCTTTTGGGATTCGCAGGGCATCATTTTAATCGACTACTTGGAAAAAGGAAAAACAATAACAGGAGCGTATTACGCGTCGTTATTGCATCGGTTGAGCGAGGAAATCAAAGAGAAACGCCCCCATCTGAAGAAGAAAAAAATCCTCTTGCATCAGGACAATGCGCGTGTGCACACCTGCGCTGTTTCCATGGCCAAAATTGTGGAATTGAGAATGGAATTGTTGCAGCATCCCGCTTATTCACCAGATTTGGCCCGGAGTGATTATTTTCTTTCCCCAATTTGAAGAAATGGCTTGGCGGACGACGGTTCACTTCCAACAAGGACGTCATTGCTCAAACGGATGAGTTTTTTGCAGAACTTCCGAAATCCTATTTTTTGGACGGGATAAAAATTTTGGAAAAACGGTTGGAAAAGTGTATAGAGCTAAAAGGAGATTTGCTGAAAAATAAAATTGTTTTTTAAAAAAAAACAGTTTTTTTCCATCTTTTTCTAAGGACTTATTGAACGACCCTCGTAGCATACCAATCGTTAGACATAATACCAACAACCACCTACGACCATAGGAATTGAGATACGCTTAATCACAGCACCACCATTATTGGTAGTTGACAGTCAGTAATCAGTGACAAGCTGTGACGAGACCTATCTAAACCTCTACTGTCATAAACACTGACAGCCCCCGAGATAATTACCAGTATCTCCCACCAGCGATCTAGATACGGTACCGCGATGTGAGTATTAACTACAGCCACCATGTTTCTACCTAAGGCGCCTCACTATTATCGGGCACAGTGCGTTTTAACACCATGGGGCACCCCTATTCCCGTGGTACCAATTTTTGTTTTGAGAGTACTTCGGTTTATACTCCGCTGATAGAGCTACAGTAAGGAACCTGGTAAATTCCTAGGCACCGCTAAGACCTGAAGCTATACCAGGAATATCCCTTGATCTTTCAACCGGTTGTCCCCACCTTGCGTTATTGTCCGGGTACAGTGTGTTTTAACATCATGATGCTCATAATTTTCATGATACCTCATTAAGCTACGGTAGAGAAGCTTATATATTCATAGGCGCCGCTAAACCAGCTCCGCTATAGGGGTACTCCAAGACCTAAAGGTATCACCGGAATCGTCCAGTGGCATGCCGGTCGTTAGACATAATACCATGGGTCGCCTAGGACCATCGGCACTGAGATAGGTGAAATCAACGTGCTCACACCTGCTTAGTAGATCCAGATAGTTGCACGCATCTCAATCGCAACCCAGCTCGCTAACAATGCATTATAAACCCAGCTCAGTTACTGCCAACACATTCTGATTTCTTGCTTGGGCTGCATCATGCAAGAAATACTCGGTACGGCTACCTTCCTTCTTATAGTCCTCTTCCAAATACCTCATTTTGCTTAACTCGTAGACCGCTTTCTCATTATTCCAAACACATTTGTGCAACTACCTGGTCCCGCCACATAACCAGCTGCATCTATTATATGTAAGTCCATTTGCTAACAGTCAGTAACTAGTTACAAGCTAGTTATCTTAACTGTTGGTAGCATGTACTAACTATACCTCTATTATCATTTGCAGTGACAGCAACCGTGATTCTGGCAGCCCTCACCAGCAGCCACCACGTGTCAACCAAAGGCTCCTCACTTTGGCCGGGCATGGCAACCGAACCACAGTGAGGCTCCCGGCTGCCGTGCTACCGAATTGTATCATTAAAGACACCCAGTAAGTACGCTTTACCCTTAAAGAGCTTCATTAGGAATCTTTTAAATTCCTTCGGCACTGCTAGACCAGGTAAGGTGCACGGGTACGCCGCACCCGTAGGCAATTATGGTGTTGACCTTATGGATCATTCTCCCAGAAGAAGCCCCGTGTGCTGGGTCTTAATGGTATAGTATGTTACTTATTAATTCACATAACATCTTTACTACAAAATAGACTTGAGTTTGAATGCTCAATCCAGATAATATTTGAGGGACCTTCAATTATAGCTAATAGTCGGAGTTGCTGTCCAGTTTAAAGTAACATATTTCTAGGACTTTTGCCAGGAACTACTTTATAGCACTGCGATTGTTTGTAAAAAAATGTGAATACTGTGCACTAAGAATGAAATTAGAAAAAACCTAACCTTATCATATATTGTAAGACCTCATAATTTTGAAAAGTTTTTAAAATATAACTTTTCTTTAAAAACAAATCATCAACTTACGAGTATGATTGATTTTTCATAAATTATTTTTTTTGTTTTTTTTTTTTGTATCAATAAAAAATACTTGCTTGAACTTAGCTTAATTTTGAAAATTTCTTTTAAAAAAGTCCATAAAATATTACTTTAAGTCGATGACAATTTCCTCAAACCATAAAATCTCGATTCATGTATCATTAAACTTTTTATCAGTTATAAAAAATTATCAATTTTTATAGGCTATAAAATGTCGATCACATTTGTAAGTTAGTCTAGAGATGCAATGCATTCTGAAGATGATGATTCTTTCTTATCGAGAGTATGGGGAATTTTCTTGTTCAGAGTATCGTCTCACATATGTGGACTGTTTTAATAGCCATTTAGCTTCTTGCTATTTGTTAACAAATTATGTTTTATAAATGCATATATTCAATGTCTTGTCGTATTTTTATGCACTTAGCTAATAACCTGTTGCCTGAATGTATTGCAGCTGGTTAGGATGTTAACGGTGCACTCTTCTATTTAGTGTCTGTGCTCCAATGTCTTTTCCATAGAGGAAATTTATCTTTACAGATCTGGCGATACATTTCACTTGCAAACGAGTAACGAGAACGCCATGTCATTATATTGTGCCGTTCTACGCGAAATGCTCATACATCAGCTAGCATTTCGGCAATAAATTTCTTTAATGTCCTCCACATGTTATGTTCGAAATGCGCCCCAGTCGATGCTGTTTTTACTTTTGGGTGGTCATATCCTTACTTGAGACTTTAGGGTTCGGTTGCGTCCCTTACATCTACGTTTAATTGTAATGAAATTCGCTTGTCTCGGTCGCATTTGAACGGAACTATTTACGCCCATGCATATAAGTTGCAAGTATATGGAAAACCATTACCAGTGCCACTAGGAATTATTTAAATCCTGCATATGCACATGAAGAAAATTTACTTTCTTTTGGCTTTTTCTCTGCTTGAGTTCTATGGAAATGGAAAATAAATCTTCGAAAACTCCATCCAACGCTGACAGCTATTTTCAATTTGCCATTTTCGCATACAATGCTATCACCTCTGTGACACAGAATTCCGACTTACGCTACTGATTTTTATTTTTTTAAGTAAATTAATTTCATATATTGTAGTCAGATAGGCACTTTTTATCAATGGCTTGGCCCAGTGCTCTCTCTGCCTATATTCGCTAGCTGTGAGAAATACTCTTCACCTCATTAATTCCACTTAGCTTCTAACTTCTTGAAAGTAAAGATCTGCAGTTTCTTAGCCTTTTCGTCATCATTTCTGGGTACTTATCTTAAAATCGATATCATTCAAGAATTGGCTTCAACCGTCCTTCAACTATTACGATCGTGATCAGGGTTTAGTTACAGATTTTTTTGCCATTATCATTCTAGAGGATGATATGAATATGTGCTTTAAGAATATTGAACTATCAAAGATTTTGTATAAAAATCTGAACACATCAAAAAGCTTAATCGTAAAACGAAAAGATTTCATATCGTAAATCTTCTGCACTCTACATATACGAGTATCTTGAAAAAAAAAGTAAAATACAAAGATCAGCAGAGTACAAAGACAGAAAAAAAAACAAACAAAAAATATATTGTACAAAATTGAAAAATGAAAAGAAAAACTAGCTTAAACTGAAAGGAAAACGTTAATAAAGAAAAAAAATACCAAATATTGAAGGATATACTTTTGTGTGAGAACGGAACTGGAATAATATTATATCGATACGGTTCCGTATGTGCATTTCTTCAACAACAAAAAAAAATCTTTCCGTATAAACATAAGTGAGCAGATATATTGCGAAAGATTTTTCATTTCTACATCCTTGCTTTTGAGCACTCATCGCATACAGCAAATATTTGCTAAAAGCTTATTCCTATAAGAAGAAGTTCATTAAAATTTATATACATCAGGATTAGTAAGCATTTTATTTTTAAAATGAAATTCTATTCTATGCTATCATCAGGGATTCCAAAAAATCAACCCAACTCTTTAAAGCAGACATTTTACATTATTATTAGAATAAGATTTTATCCATTTTTAAATTTTTGTTAATATATATTTTCTGTGAAGTTTTTGTTCTTATTAAAAAAAAAAAAACAAAAAAAATATTTTCTAAAAATTAATTTAAGAAAAATATTGATGAGAATTTTTTCCATAATTGAATATTAAATATTTATAAAATAATAAAAAAAAATTATATTTTAATTGAGTTTTAATAATAAAAGTATGTTGGACAACTTTTCGAAATAAAATATTATAATTTATGAATTTTTTTTAATAAGTTCTGCATTCATTAAAGGTGTGGCCGAAGAGCAATGTGACTGGCATCACTGAGTGCGATCTGGCAACGGTGCGAACTACTTCGCATGGAAAGTTTAAATGAGCCTTAACAAGAGTACAAGACTCTCGGTGTTGTAGAAAATTGTTGGGCGGCTGAGAAGCACTGATAGACGAACGTAAACTCTCAGACATAGAAAATGAATGAAAATGTGAAATGAATGTGGACTCTTTTGTATGGTCAGACCTTCGATTAACAAGTTTTTTATAAATGAAGTTGTTCAACGAGTTTTCGTTGGGAAACTGGTAATACTATTGTCACTTTTTTTCTCGAAGACTAAAAACTACTTAAAATGACGTTATTTTGGAACTGCTGATAACATGTGTAACCGAGGAGTTTAAGAAGACGTTATTTTGCAAATATGTGTAACCGAGGAGTTAAACGAGATTCCAGCTGAATCCTTTCAGATATGCGATAAAGAGTGCAAATAACGCTTCTGCCAATGTACGAGGTCTGTTCAAAAAGTATCACGAATTTTAAATTTCCGCGGGTTACGTGTATTCGATTTTCGATTTTTTATGCCGTTATGTTGGTACTCATACCTCTCACTTATGCCGACAAGGTCGGCCATCTTGAATGTTCAGTTAATTTTTGATAGCTGCTTTGCTTGCACGTGTTTTGGCTCGTCTTCGATGTTTGCCCATTCCAAAAAATGGATCAAAGAATCTGTTTCGGGAACAAGAAAAAGTCACAGGGGGCCAGATCTGAGGAATACGGTGGCTGCGGCATTATTAGTGTATTGATTTTGGCCAAAAATTCGCGCACAAGCAACGATGCGTGAGCAGGGGCGTTATCATGGTGCAAAAGCCAATTTTTGTTCGTCCGGGCGTTTCTGGCCGATTTTTTTTCGCAACTTGCGCATAACTTGCAAGTAATATTTCTTATTGACCGTTCTACGCTGTGGCAAGAACTTATGATGTATCACACCCCTGGAATCGAACCTTCACATTCGACCGAACTTGGCGCGCTTTTTTCGGTCTCGGCTCGTGCGGTAGCGTCTATTGGGATGATTGAGCTTTGTTTTTCAAGTTATAACTATAAACCTATGATTTGTCATCAGTTATGACCCTCTGGAGCAAATTTGATTCGTTGCGGACAGAGTCCAACAGCTCCTTAGCAATGTTAATGCGATGCTGTTTTTGGTCGAAAATGAGCAAAAATCGAAGACGAGCCAAAACACGTGCAAGCAAAGCAGCTGTCAAAAATTAACTGAACATTCAAAATGCCGAATTTATCGGCATAAGTGAGAGACATGAGTACCAACATAACGCTGAAAAAAAATCGAATATACGTAACCCGCGTAAATTCAAAATTCGTGATGTTTGTTGAACAGACCTCGTATATTTTCTCCCACATTGATGTAAATCAGTCCCATTACTTTTCAGCTAGGCAATAAAAGGAAACATAGTTAAATTAACGAAGTATTTTTTGACTAGAGGGATTGGTAGGCTTAGCAAAACTACAGATAATTCTTGTGCGTAAGTCCATAGTGGCCTTAGTATGGCATTTCATGTAACTACTTTGGTGTCTATAGTAAGCTTAGAGCGCTTGTCTAGAAGTCAAAATATTAAGCAGTTTTCATGTGAGTAAATTCTTTAATAAAAAATTCAATTTACCGAGCAAAAATATAAAAGAATTTTTACCACAAAATTTGAAAAAGATATCCTTGCTTTGAAACGAACTAATCGACTCATGCGCAAGATTGTCTTCATGTAGAAAAATGCTTAAAGCAACCTAAAGTTTTCTAATTAATCAATTTGATACATAATAATTTATGAGGGGAGGTAACTGCTGTAAAGCTTCTTGGTATAATAGACCACTGATGGTTGAATATTCTTACAAAATATCGATCATCATTACAGAAGGGGGACTGTGGATATTGATTCGTCGTACACCTGTTATACGGTTTCAGTTTCTGTCTGGTCGAAATTTCGATTTGCCTATTATCAGTGCGTTATAATGAATGCACTCTATTTATTTATATGGAAGAAAAGTGTCTCATAATTTATAATGTATCCAAATCAAAATGGTTCCTCTTTAAGAATTGACAAAACGCATAAATCAGCCACAGCACATTATTATTAATTCTTCACATAAATTTTCCATATTTTGTAGGTTTTGATACTCGTTATACTGACTGTTCAAACTTCGTAAAAATGGAATAATAATAATACTATTGATAGATGGAGAAATTTGAAGAAAAATTACTAAAGGGATGAAAGAAAATTTAAGGGAAGATGCTACAGAACAAAATAAGACTACGTGTATACTCGTATGGATGTTTGTATGTGAGTGAGACACTTTAAATGATAGTTAGCGCCTTGAAGTGGATGCTCCATCTTGGAAGCTATATTGTCTAATTGATGGCCCTCTTAAATATTTAATTAATTGCTTTCGAAATATTCGAGAAGATAATTAATTTTTTCCCATTCACTAGCCATTGTGCACGGATAGGCGTTAATTAATATCATATGCTGGTGCTCAACAACTGGAAGAATTTCTTTCGTTCTCGATCAATATAAATCATCCGAAGACATCCTCATCCATCCATTTACACCCTGCCATACTTTTTAGCTTCAGTCCTTTGACGATGGATTGCTTCATAAAATATTTTTGATTTATTTTAATGATTCTAATTGAAAACGAAGTCATTACAAATTACAACATTGACTATAAACGATACCAAATAAAAGGTTCCATACTATTTCGAGTTAAATTTTCAACGATACTATACCATACAACTAATTTTACAACCATTTTTTTTTTTAATAATATTATTTAATGATATAATTATTAGAAAAGTTAGTCGAGTAAAAATTAAAATTTTGATTGAATAAAGACTAAAAAATATATGATTAATTAGTTAGTGGCCTTTTTTATTACCATAATACATTATAAACAGAATTGAAAGTTTTCCTATACCTTATGAACAGGAATCGAATTTTATTATAAGATTATTATATCTTTCTATTCGCCCCAGTAGAATCCTTGAGCAAGTACTTTTAACATAACGTTTTTAGTATATATTGTAGCATAGATTCCTTAAATATTCATTTTATCTTTAAATTAGAAGGAAATAAATCATTATTAATTTTTATATGATATTTAAATATGAAGAATTTTATGAGGAAATTTTTCAATATAATATATATGAATAAAATTGCAACTGATTGCAGTCTTATGATTTTTTATCCTTTTTGGGCAAAAAAAATTGACAAAAAAGGGCATCTTTAAAATGTTAACTATTTTTCGATTATTTGGTGGTGATTAAATATAAATTTTTGAAAGAGTATAATGAAAGGGTGGCAGTGAATAGTTCTGTTCCTAAAAGAATAGAATGGAAGGATAAGCGCGAATGGATTTTTTTATAGAATGCTTAGACGAGCCTCAAAGTTCAAGTCCATTAGTCCATATCGGTTTTAGGATCGTATTATATAGTAATAGTTTACTTTGTCTTGTCAGTTTTGACCTACTGTCTAGGAGTCGTGGTAATTATTTGTATCGTCCGTTAAGTTCACTTCTTTTAGTTTTCGTTTGAGGATTCCTGGCTAACTGTTTATCGAATATAAAGCTAAGGTAACACATGATCTTTTTTTATCGAATATAACTGCAGTTTAGGGTTACATTAGGGATCTATTGTTGGCAGAGTGTGAAAGTAACATAAATATATTTTTTCTCATTCACCCCCACTGTCCACTTTTTGAACCAGTGGTTTTGTAGTTTATTGACATATCAATATAAGTCTTCTGACTTTTGAACCAGTGGTTTTAGTTATTATATCCTTACTGCGACACATGCTGTCGATACAGCCAGCATCTTTGCATGACTGTATCAACAGCATATGTCGCAGTAAGGATATAATTGTGACAAGGGATATCATAGGTATAAATATTGCAAAGGAATAGATCTAGGAAGCTACTCTGACAGACATCGGTGGAGATAGGATAAAAATTAGAAAACTCTAGTACCTGAAAATATCGGTCTGACAGATAGGATTTTATAATGTCTAAATAACCAAATAGTAAGATTCGTTGCACCTTCAAAAGCAATCCAGCATGACATACATGGTCAGTATTTTTTTAGCAAGCGTCAAAGATGGACACCAACAAAGAGAAAATACGCCATATTTTACAGTTTTTCTTCGATAAAGGCGAAAACGCAAGCCAGGCAGCTGAAAATGAGAATAGTGCTTACGGTCAATCACGCGCAATTTTGGTTTCGTCGATTCCATTCCGGTAATTTTATGTCAAAGATTCACGACGCTCTGGAAGGCCAATTGTCGAAAATGTCGATAAAATAATGGAAATCGTCAAGTCCAACCGTCACGTAAGCACTGTTTCGATTGCCCAGGAGCTAAACATTGCACAAAAAACCGTTTGGAACCACTTAAATAAGGCTGGATACAAAAAGAAGCTCGATGTATGGGTGCCACACGAGTTATCGCAAAAAAACCTCATGGACCGAATTTCCATCTGCAAATCGCTGCTGAATCGCAACAATATCGATCCATTTCTGAAGCGGATGGTTACTGGTGATGAAAAATGGGTCACTTACGGCAACGTCAAGCGACAACGGTCGTGGTCAAATCGCGGTCACCCGGCGCAAACGGTGGTCAAGCCTGGATTGACAGCCAGGAAGGTTTTGCTGTGTGTTTGGTGGGACTGGCAGGGAATCATCTACTATGAGCTGCTCTCCTACGGCCGAACTCTTAATTCGGACCTATACTGTCAACAATTGGACCGTCTGAAAGAAGCAATCACCCAGAAGCGGCCAGCTTTGGCCAATAGGAGAGGAATTGTGTTCCATCAGGACAACGCCAGGCCGCATACATCGATAGTGACTCGCCAGAAGTTCCGGGACCTTGGTTGGGATGTTCTTATGCATCCACCTTATAGTCCGGACCTGGCACCAAGTGATTACCACCTCTTCCTGTCTATGACGAATGATTTTGCAGGTGAAAAATTCGCCTCAAGGGAAGATTGTGAAAATCGACTGTCCCAGTTTTTTGCCAATAGGGACGAGGGTTTCTATGAAAGAGGCATTATGAAATTACCTCCAAAATGGCAACAAGTTATCGAACAAAACGGTGCATATTTGACCTAAATCGTATCATTCTATCTATGCTAAATAAAACCTTCAATTTAATGCAAAAATAATGGATTTCTTTTTACTACAACTTATATAAGGTGGGAAGGTTTTTGGATTTGTTGGGTTTTGGAATTATTCTGATTATGGCAAACTTCCAAAGGGAAGGCAAAATGAAGGATATTATTATAAATATAGGTTATTATGACGAGGTGTTTTTGTGTGGATATTTGCTTAAGAATGTATTATGCATTTAACTTCAGAGGTACACTTATGAGTAGCTTTGTTGATATTTTTTGGTATATTTGGCCGTCATGCTGAATTTCTAGGATGTCTTCGTGTAGTTTAAAGGAGTTCGTCTTTGATATCTTCATGTGGTTTATCGTGTATTTACCAATTAGATGCTTACCAATTGACAAAAAAGCAGTTGGTGGAGATACTTCAAAAAAAGGATTAAGCATATTTCCACCTAAACGGATACGTTAATAAGCAAAACTGCCGCATTTAGCATACCGAAAGTCCACGTGGCATACAAGAAAAACCTATGCAAATATTTTGGAAGCGCTTAGCGCAATCATTATGCATGATAACAAACTTTTTATAGTCCAATTTGGATAATATGGACTTGCACAATATGTGGTTGCAATAGGATGGTTCCACTTACTACCCAGAGCGTAAAACAAATGCTTTATTGCGAGTAAAAATTCCCAAGACGCATTAGCACAAGAAAAAACAAATACAAGTGGTTCCTAGTGATCTTGCAATTTTATATCCTCAGATAAAGGTGTCTGCATAATTTTCAGTGCAGACTTCTTTATCTGAGGATACGTGAACAATAAGGTAAGGAGATACAGCCCCAACTATTATGGGATTTTTTGAAAAAGTCTTGTCAAATTTTTACGGTGATATTCTCTGTTACCAGAGGAGTATACATAAATGCCAAAGAAAACAGAATATAATGAAATAAAAAAAAACCTATTCCAAAAAAATTGTCTACATTTTCTTTAAAAAAGAAATTTGCAATCTTATTGAATCATCCTACAACTTCTTAACTTGTCTGTAAATATTGTATTTCGGAATTTTGAAATTTTATTTCCATTTTCATCGAACATTTAATTTTTTTTAATCATAAATTTTATAATATTTTTTTTTACATTGCAATTTTTACGTTGAATTAAAAAATTTTTATGAAATTTTGAAGGATCATGACATTAGCACAATATGAACTTTCTCACATAATTCTCGTAGCCTACATCAATGGTGGTATGAGCATGTTTGTTAAAATATGAATAATATAAAATGTTCACATTTTGGTATATAGCGAACAGCAAAGAATTCAATAATTTATAAAATTTCATTGGAAAACCAATAGCCAGCAGCCCTAAACAAATGATCTGGAAATATTCGTATATATGAAATCCATTAAGATGAAATTGCCCGTAAGTTATGTATTCTGTGCAATTTCATTTTCAAACTGTTCTTATTATGTCGACATTTCCAATTTACAAAGGACTTGAGTGGAAAAGAAAAATTATTTAACAAAATAATCCAAAATACTTACAACTGTGAATAAGTACAAACAAATATAAAAATTCCTTCAAAACATTTTATATTCTTTTTGTCTGTTTTTTTTTTTTTTTTGCTTTTATTTGATATATTTTGATATTTTTTTTGAAAATAGAAAGGATATTAAGATTTGTAGCTTTTAATCAGAGAATTTTCTTCAAGCATACTTTTGAAATCTGATTGATATTTTCAAGGCTTATTGTTAGAAACAATTTTATTATTTGTCTTGTATCTAGATAGGATTTAAATCGAAAATCATATTTCTGTATAAGAATCAAAAATGAAGGATATTTTATTATTTTTAAAGCTATTATCAATAATATAGTAAAGGATAAAATCGAATAAATTCTCTACAAATTATGAAATATATTCTAAATTATTTTATTATTTATTATATACGAGTATATTTATTAGGACTTGAATATATTTTTGGTGAATATTAATTTGTATGTTTCGGAAAGTAAATTTAAAAAAAATTTATACCTAAAATTTTTTTCAGGACTATATACTTTTGAGATAATTTTTATAGGACTTGATCCTTTTGAGAGATATTAACAATTGTTTGCATAAACCCATAACAAAAAGTCCAGCAGCCGCACATTGCACGATCTTGTAGGCCTATTGGTATCCTATGAACTATTCACGCAATTAAGCCAAATTTATTGCATTTCGTTGAAACCATATATGGTTCTGATCAAAATCCTTTATTGCAGGTAAAAAAAATGTGGACATAATATTATACGATCATAGCTCTCAGAATTAGATATAATTGTCTTTCCTTCGCACCAAAATTCACACCAGAAAGTCATTTTCTCTTTTTAAATTGTGTATTTTTAAAATTTTTAAATGAATTTTTAGAGCCCTTTTACATGGCAATTTTACTTGCTGAGATATCCTGAGAGCGCGAAATGTGCCCCATTACTGAAGAAAATATTGCACGAAACGCGGCTCAAAACTTTTGAAGAAAGTTTTTACAATTTTTACACATTATTTAATTTATGTTAATTAAAAAAAAAATTTAGTAAAAAATATCAAATCTATTTTACTTATCTTATTTAGTAAAATCGCTATATTTTATAAGCCATAAGGACTTTTTTTTTTAAAATATCTATTTACGGTGCTATTTTTAGAAATAAATAACTTTAAATTATACAAAAAGGAATCGAGAAAACGTATTTAATTTATTTTTTAATATTGTCCACTGTCCGAATATGGCTAAGGACATTCACCATATGAATAGTATCATGGCGCTTCCAATATCTATTGAAGTACTAATTTTACTTACAATTTCTATAAAAAAATGTACAATTTTTTTTTTTATATTTAATTTCTCCCCCAATAAAAAAATACTAAATTTTATATATAATTCTAAATATGGATAAAGTTCTAAACTGTTAAAAATGCAATAATAAAAATTTTCTTTTCAGCAGTATTTAAAGAAAAATTAAATTTTCTAGCCTTCTTTTAAAAGTAGATATATTAATAAAAATTATTAACGATTCAAAGCTTTCATAAAACAAAAGAAATGAGCAAATAATTTGATTGTATGTTCATTAATATTAAACTTAATTTTATTATTATTTCTTTCTTGTTTTTTTTTTGTCTTTTTTAAGTTTGAAATATCGAAGAAAATTTGTAGACATCGTAGATGAAATAATTTCACAATTTTCCTGCCTTCAGGTTGAATTGTGTGTTGAGCATTAAATCTGAAATGAATATGTTAGAATAACTACGGTTGGATGGGTGAGGGGAGGGTGGTACTGAGAGGTAGAAAATTATGAAAAAGGCTGTAGAGCCAAGAAGCTTTCAAAGTCAAAGGATTCATGAAGCAAACATGTCAGAATTCGGGATCATCTGACATAGAGACGTACCCTTGCATGTATACAAAAATATGTTATTCTGTTGCTTGAATTTGACAAGGACGAACAACAGCATATAATATTCATCAGTGAACGTGTGGGTGAGAGATAAACTTTTTGTCAGTCAAACGTGAGTTTATTTATTCCAAGAGGTGTATGTATGTATTATATGTGCTTTGTTGGTTGGTTTTGTTGATCGGAAGGTATGAGATTATGGGTGGATGCGACCCCAAGAAAATGGTTGCTCTTTAATAATAGTATGTGCAATGTGCTTTGAGGTTCAAGTACCGATTTTTGGGGGAAGTAGCGTTTAATTGAAATTGACTCGAACGTGAGTTATTGCTCAGTAGGCACTGAACGATTTGGCAAAATGGTTGGTTGGGGGTGTTGAGGAGTTTTTTTTTTTGGGTTTTTTATTTTTGTATTAGGATAAAAAAAAAAAAAGATTTACAAGCTGATATATATATATATGTATTAGGAATTTTTGTTTAATCCTCTTTCTGGCTGTGATATTGAGAGTTTATTCATTATTCGTGTTTGCTGAAGCAATTGCAAATGAAGTTTAAACTTCCGTTTTGACTAAAGTATAGAATTTCAAATATGATATAATATAAATTTTTTATTTGATGGTAAAAGATGTGCACTCATTTTGATTTATGAATTTCAGTGTTTGGCAGAAAAGTTAGCCTTTTTCCTTTTCACTTAACTTTCATTTTTTGTTTTTATGCTCATTTTCAATTTTCTCTGCTTTTGATTTTTCTTATTTAATTTTGAAAATTGATTTTCGCCCCACAGTATAGCTCCTTTTAGAAGTTAGCATTGAATATTTTGTATTTTTGACTTGTCGGTGTAGAAAAGACTTTTAACAAAAAATCAAGTCTATTTGAAAGCAGCTCACGTAAGAAAGAAATTCAAAGTCTTTTGAAATAAAACATGATTGACTGTATATGCCAGTTCAGAAAATTTCAAAGTAATATTAACTCACATAATACTTATGTTCAATGATGAAGTTAATAATTTTCAGAGTAGCTAAAATTAAGATTTGCATATTAAAAAAAAAAAATATATTTTTCTTTGTTTGTTCTTTGTTCTTCCTATTTTTGATACAAGTATTAAATATGTTATCTTGTTTTATCATTTTTATACATAATTTTTATATATTCAAGCATAAGTGTATGAGTAAAATTTTGTAAAAGCTATATAATATGATGATATGAACTACTTTGAATTAGCAAATTTATTTAATTTCTTTGAAATATGTTAACTAATTTAATAAAAGGATATGAAGTTTTTTGTTGATGGAATTGACAGTTGATTCAAATACTATTTGTTAAAGCATTTGTTTATTGAAATTTAATTATAGAAAGCTCTTTTTTAGAGTTCTATAAAATGAAATCAAAGATTATGAAACACTTAAGGAAAACTATTCATTTAAGTAAAAAATTATTTAACATATAATCAATGGATAAATTTTAAATGAGTAAAAAAATTCTTTTAATTGTTTTCAATTAAACTATTTAAAAATCAAATCATGACTTTTAAATTAATCAAATGAAAAAAAAATTTCTTTGAACATTTTCATTCGATTGAAGTGACAAAAGGAAGTTACTTCCTCTCTTGAACTTCACATTTCAATGGAAATTGGCTATTTTGCATTCTTTACAATTTCATTTGACCAATTTTAGTTTTTACCACTATTCATAACTTAATTACTATTCACTTCTCATAATAACTACTAACATTTTTTATCACCTCATAATTCAAAATGCTAGCCAGTATTTCTGCAGTAAACAATCCCAGAATTTGCAAAAAATTGTGTTCATAAATGTTCACGGAAATAGTTTTTGCTTAAACAAAAATTTTCAATTAACTTTCAATGCAGCATTTGAATAGAATAATTTTCTTTACTATAAAAATATAATAAAAAAAATTACAGTAATGCAATATAGTCAGTCACCTTAGATTTATTTGTTAATTTTTGCTAAAGTTAGTTTATGTATCGTGGGTGGTTGTTAAAAGAAAATATTCTGATAATGCAAATCATATATTCTAGAAAGCAAAGTCTAAATATATTCAAGATAATTTTACCATATTAATTTTAAAAATTTATTTATTTAAAACCAGTTTTAATTGAGAATAGAGTTTTAAGACAAAATTTATAAAAAGACTGTACACTCACATGAAGTTGATATTTTTTTAATGAGTATATAGTCTTCATCCGGTATTTACGCGACCCTATAAAGCGTGATGAGAGAAAATGTATTTTTATAGTACGTTACAAAAAATCGATCACCGAAATTTTTTTTAATTTTTTTTTTATTTTACGGGAATATACATGGACATGAGGACATGTGGAGGAAAACACCCATCGATGTTACCTCTAGAACAGGGTAATTTTATTTTATAATTTTAGAGAATCTCTCGCCCATCGCCGTTTTAAACGTCGATGGGTGTATACTGGAAGGGTGGGAGTGAAAAGTTCCCTTCCTAAAGGATTAGGGTGGAAGGATAGATGCGAATGGAATTTTTTATGTCGGGAGATGCATAGTTCACGAACAAATGGAACATTTAGGTCACGGTGGATATTCGTGTTTCGCACATGAAAGGGGGCATTGGCAATTTTACGAAGGATTCGGGATTGTAAGGATTGGATTGGAAGGGAGTTGGAATGCTTAGTCGAACCCCAAAGTTCTAGACCATATGTCCATATTGGTTTCAGAACCGTATTGTATAGTAATAGTTTACTTGTTGTTGTAAGTTTTGATTTACTGTCTAAGAGACGTAATAATTGTTTGTATCGTCCGTTAAGTTCACGTCTTTTAGTTTTCGTATGAAGGTTCCAGGTTAACCGTTTGTCGAATATAAGTCCAAGGTAACGTACGCTATTTTTTTGTGGAATAATACTGCCGCTTAGGGTTATGTCGGGAATTTGTTCTCGGCAGAGTGTGAAAGTTACATGAGCAGATTTTTGCTCATTTACTTTCACTCTCTACCTTTCGAACCAAGTTTCTAAGGAGTGGATATGGTTCTGTAGGATACTAATGGCTGTGAAAGGATCTTTGTGATGTGTCAGGATGGCTGTATCGTCAGCATATGTTGCGGTTAGGATGTTGTTATGGCAAGGAATGTCATGGATATAAATGTTATATAGGATAGGAACTAGGATACTTCCTTGAGGGACACCGGCGGAAATTGGATAAATGTCAGAGTACTCCATATTTTCAGTTACCTGAAAATATCGGTCTGAGAGATAAGATTTAAGGATGTGGAAATTACCCGATGGTAGGACTCGCTGCAACTTCCAAATCAATCCAGGGTGCCATACACGGTCGAAAGCATGCGAAATGTCAAGAAACACGCCTGGGCAGTATTCCTTTCGCTCTAGCGAACACGCTATGTAGTCGACTACGCGATGACACTACTGGATAGTAGAATGCTCAGGTCGAAATCCAAACTGATGCTGAGGAATGACACCCTCGGTTTCAAAAATGGGATAAAGGTGTTTTAGGATTAATTTTTCTAGGATTTTTGATAACATGGGAAGGAGGCTTATAGGTCAATATGAGGTAGGAAGATTTTTGGGCTTATTGGATTTTGGGATCATCTTAATTATCGAGGGTTTTTTGGCAATTTTCTTCAGAATTTCCCAAGTTATTAGGTCATATCCTGGGGCTTTTTATTGGAAAGGTGTTCTATTGTGAATTTAACTTCGGAAAGAGTGAAAAACTTAGGAGATGGACTTATGGGCAACTGAGTTGATATTTGTCGGAATATTTGTTCGTCATGCAGAATGTCTTGGACATCTTCGTGAGGCTTAAAGATGCTTTCTAAGTGTTTGCCGAATATGTCGGCTTTCTGTTCATCCGTTTTTGCCCACGTTCCGTCGTTATTCCGGAGCGGGTGTGTAGCTGTTTTGTATTTAAGAATTCGTCGGGTAGCTACCCAGAGTGACGTATTAGTAGTTAGTGATTCTGTGTATTTAGTAAATCGTTCGTTATTATAATTAATTATTTCTTGTTTCAGTTCTCGTTGTAGTTGGTTCAGTTTTTTCTTCTCATTTGGCATTCTTGAACGTTACCACTGGGCCCTGGCTCGACGTTTCTCGCTTATCAAGCTGCAAATTTTTTGCGGAAGATTATAGTCATGTTCTCGTATGGTTGGTTTGTTATGAGTTATGTGGGCGTTAGTGATTGAGTTCTGTATGCAAACAGTCAAGTCGTTTACGGCATCGTCTATGTCTTGTACGTTCTTAAGGCTTTTTTGTAAATAAATCTGTTGGTCTAAGTACTGTCTAAAAATGTCCAAATCAACTTTCCCATTTACAAGTTTGGCAGGATACGATTTTAAGGAAGGACATGTGTCTAGTGTTAGAAGAACAGGTGAATGGTCTGAATTCAGGGCAAGGAGTGTATCTATGGAAGTATTAATTTAATGGATGGGTGTGGCTATGAAATAGTCTAGAATATCGAGAAAGTTTCTGGCACTGGTCGGCCAATATGTGGGCATGGGAGGAGATAGGACCTCAAAAATGATATGGGAGAGGATTTCTTGGAGAATCTTTCCTCAGGGATTCGAAACACGGTAACCCCATTTAGGGTGCTTGGCATTATAATCTCCTCCCGCGATGAGGGATTTTCCAATTGATTTGAGGAAGGAATCAATTGTATGGGAGTTATTTTGAATCAGATTTTATGTCTGATTTTATGTCTGATTTAAATAAATCTGCAAGTTTGACTTTAAAAAAAAACGATTGGGAAAATTTCTGATCAGGGATATAAGTTTTCCGGATATATATATATTTTTGGAGGGCTATGGAAGCCGAACCTCGCTCAAGGGAGTACTTACAATCGAAAACTGATGATATACGAAAATTTTTAACGGCTTGTTTGAAAAAGGGATTAATGTGACTGTCCAGCTCCAATATTCAACCGAACTAAGTCCGCATAACTTTTTTTATTCCCCGAGATCAAGAAACCTCTGATAAGAAATCATCTTAGTACTATCGATAACACTCAAGGGAGTATGACCAGGGAGGACAAGGCCATTCTAGTATAGCTACCAAAAATAACGACTTTAAGAAATATAACATTTATAAATGATAATAAAAGAAAAGTATTGCGAACTAGAAGATGACTTTTCTATCAAATCTCATAGTTAATCAAATTCAATCAAAAATTTAGACACTAAATACTTACAGCATTACTAACATACAAAAAAATCAAAAGTACTTAGTCCAATGTTTTACTAGTTTCTCCATCAAATTACAATTTTATGTTAATATAGTCCAAGGGGAGTTATTTTTTTTTTCGATGGTATTGCCGTGATTTTTGATAGAAAAATTTTCTATTAGTTACCATAGTTGGGGCTTATTTTCTTACTGTTTGGAAATTGATTGTAAACGAGAATAGTCGTAATTCATTTCAATACTCCGGGGTATGTCTTCACGTTTTCGATCATAAATTTACTTTAGGATTATTCACCATCATATACGAGGGGATTGAATAAGTATTATATACTTGCAACCAGACCATAAAATCTTATATGAACTTCAGAGTTCAAATGAAGAAATATGGAAAACTTGTGGCACATAAGAGGCATTATTGTTTATGCAATATAAGTCTTACTTACCGTCGTAAGACTTTTGCTGATGTATGGACATCACAAATCTCTCCTAGATACATTTCCATTTGACTTTTTTGATCTTCGAATAAATGGTAAATTATTATGCATTTCTGTGTAATAAAATTTTATATTTTTTAAACATTTAAAAAAAATTGAAAGTTGATTACTATTTTTTTTTTAAATATTACATAATATCTTTAAAAGATAGCCAAATTTAAATTTATATTATTGATTATAAAAAAAAATTTGGTTCCATAAGAAGGACCATATAAATTTTAGCGAATAAATTTGCTAAGAAAACTTTTATATTAAATGAAAAGTTCAAAAAGAGCTTAAAACCCTTCTTTTGGGGATTTAAAAGGTCTCATATGCGAATAAAGACTAAGTTTAAATGTTAGAAAAAATAGAAACAATCGAAAAAATGAACCGAAAAAGCTCAGGGAAAAGAGGTAAAAAGAATTGAGAAAAGGTATAAACTATATAAACAAAATAGTATAGAGAAAATCTTCTAAATAAAAGGAGGCGGGCAAAAGGATTTTTTTGCCAGAGGTAATATATAACAAAAAAAAAAAAAAACTTTTTTCTACTGTTATGGTTACAAATTTTAGGATAAACTTTCCGAATGATAACTTTTTCTAAGTATTTCAAATAGGTTTAAGGGGATTTTTCGGGTATTGAAAGATTTTTACAACTTACATCTTACTTCAGATTACTGAGAAGGGTTCATAACTCAAATCTAAGATAAAAAGGAACAATTTTAGGATAAAAATTCTAAAATTTTATATTAGTTTTTATCTATCGAAAAATGTAAATTTTATATTTATTTTACTAGAAAAAGGCAAAATAAACAAAATCCAACTATAAAACTATAATTGGAGAATAGAAAATATATGTACTTTCTGTTCGTCTTCTTATTTAACTAGTTTTATTTCCAATCTAGACTTATCGGGATTTAAAAAATTATTAATATTTTATTTAAATTTAAGTTCATTTTTTTCTTCAATATTTATTATTAATATTAAAATTAACAATTTGCGTTTCACATATGAGAAAAAGTAAAACTAACTAATTTTATTTTCAAATAGTTAAATTGATAAATGCCTTATCAAAAATAAGATTAATAATTTTTTTTTAAATATAGTAAAAATTGAAAAATTTTAAAAATTACTTTTCGAAAATTTTGAACAAAATTTCAAAAGTTTTCTTAGTTTTTTAAATTTTACAGATAATGGTTTAGATAAAATATCTTGAAAAACCCATTTTTTTGGGTTCACTAAAATATTTTTATTTTATGTCCACTAAACTATGTAGACAGCTTATATAAGTTTCTATATAAAATGGATTCAAAATGCTTAAAAATAAGAAATGGATTCAAAATGCTTAAAAAATAAAAAATTTAGCCATTCGTAGGCATACGAAAACGTATCTATTGAATTTTTGTCCAACCAATTCCCAACCAGTTTATTCAACTATCCTAGGCGAACGGAAATTGTCATAATTCAGTCATCAGTTTCCCCCTGCCAATCCTGTATTCAGAATATAGTTTCTCCCTGCCAATCCTGTATCAGTCATCTTCTAACAGAATATTGCCTTTTTTTAATGAGATATGCTCTATTTTGGAGCTTTTGGATCACTCAATATGCTTTCCAAGTTCTTTTTTTCAATTTCTTAAAAGATGCTAATATGCTGTATAAAATCTAACCACTTCTAACTGGTTCATCCAACTAACCAAATACCGATTCGCTCTTACCCATTTACTAACAGGTCTCCAAATGGCCTCATGGTTGTGGCGCTGCTTGATGGTCCCTATATAAATCTTCTATACGAGGTCTGTTCAAAAAAAATTCGCGAATTTTGAATTTTCGTGGGTTACGTATATTTGATATTCGATTTTTTGTGGTTTTATATTGGTACTCATGTCTCGTCTTCGATTTTTGCCCATTCCAAAAAATGGATCAAAGAATCTGTATCAAATTTTGTGTGAAAAACAAAATTAATTGTGCGGACGCATTCCGAATGTTGACTGTGGCATATGATGAAGCTACCTTGGACCAAAGCAACGTTTATCAGTGGTACAAAATATTCTCAGTGGGCCGAGAAGATGTGAACGACGAAAAGCGTGTCGTACGCCCGAGCACGTCAACAACAGACGAAAACATTGATGAACTAAAGAAAATAATATTGACCAATCGTCGAATCACCGTTAGGAAAATTGCTGAGAACTTAAACATATCGATTGGCTCATGAGGGTTTTGCTTATAGTTTTCTTCGATTGCAGGGGCATGGTGCATCATGATTTCTTGCCACAGGGTAGAACAGTCAACAAGGAATATTACCTGCAAGTTATGTGCAAGTTATGTGAATCAATCCGGCAGAAACGCCCACATTTTTGGAAGAACTAAAATTGGCTTTTGCACCATAATAACGCCCCTCCTCACGCATCGTTGCTTTTGGCCAAAAATAACAAACTAATAATCTGGCCCCCTGTGACTTTCTATTGTTCCCGAAACTGAAGACCCCCATGAAAGGACGACGCTACGCTCCGATTGCGGAGATAAAGATGCCATCGAAGGAGGAGCTGAACAAGATCACAAAAAATGATTTTTTGAAGTGCTTCGACGATTGGAAAAAATGTTGTCACAAGGGTATAATATCTGGTGGGGATTACTTTGAAGGGTACACAATAGATATTAATGAATAAATAAATAATTTTTGAAAAAAAAACATAAAATTCGCGGTACTTTTTGAACAGACCTTGTATATCTGCAAATAGCTAACTGGAAAAAAGTACTTCCATAACGAATTATAATGATTACGTAGCCAAATTTTAAATAAATTTTTTGTATTGTATAAAGGATAACTACTTAATACCGCTTTAGAGATTTCTCCTTAAATTATATTCAAAAAAAAAATTAAAATGAAAAATATTCAAATTTTTAGCAAATATTTGAAATTGATGATGAACTAGAAAAAAATCGTAAATTTGTTGTTGTTGCTTTTTTTTTATTATAACTAAATAATGTAATTGGAAATTCATATCCTAAAGCTCACTTGTGACTATACTCGAACGCGTTGCCAACATTTGTTTCCGATTCATGATAAATTTCTCCATTGTGTACCTATTTGTAATAGAACCGCCTCAAGACAAGACGAAGCCACGCGATGTTTTCTACGAGTATGCGAATATATGTCGACAGAGTATATAACATATTTTGTGGAAAATAGGAAGTTCAGTAAGTCTACGAATTGAACAAGCAGACGGGAATTTACGGAAATATCTACTGACGAACATCATATACACTCGTTCTAAGCATTCTAGCCAATGTAATTTTATGACTTATGCGTATCGAAGTTGACTTAACGAGCGAAACGTGACTTGTCGAAGGTGATAAATTATCAGAATGCGCGCGTTTATTTTACAGACATTCGACGTACCATCCCATGAACGGATACCACATAAATTATCCATTCACGAAGAAAGAAAGTGAACGAAATATGTATACAATACCGCGCTTGTTCTATTTGACTAAGATCTGTTCAGGGTTAATTTATGGTTACAACCATAAGAAAATATATTCGATTCAGAAAGTACTTATATTTACAACAAAAATAATACAATTACCTGTAAACGGAGATAACAGCTTATGAAACGACACTGAAATCAATCTCCTACTACTCACTGTAATTAAGATGCAAAACAAATAATTTTCTGCATTTTTTCTTATATTTTCAATAAATATTACCATTTCAAAATATTCGGTTTTGGAAAAATACTTCGACCCTTACCATACACCCTTTGAGTAATATGCTTCAAAAACTAAAACTATATGTTAGCATTGCGAATATAAAAGGGTGCGCCGTAAATTTTACGCCAATTGAATTTGACTGGAATTGGAAGGCTTAGAAGAGTTATAGTCCGTAAGTCCATATTGGTTTCAGTAGGTTATTGTATAAAAGTACTTTGCTGTCTATAGTAAGTTTATAACGTTTGTCTAGAAGTCGGGGTAGTTGTTAGGTATCGACTTTTAAGATAGGTTCATGGCGGACGGTAAAAGTTACGTGGATAGATTTATGTTCATTGACTTTTATTCCTCCACCTAGATGAAAGTCAGGCTATACTGTCGGCATATATAGCAAAGAAGGTATTGGGACAGATTGAAATATTGAATGTGTAAATGTTGTAGAGGATGGGTTCAAGTATACTACCCTGTGGAACACCATCCAATATCAGAGAGCTCTTTGCATTCGTTTATTTGGAAGTGTCGGTTGGAAAGGAATGATTTTAAGACTACGAAATAGTTAAAAGGAAAAATCCTCTTGACTTTCCAGAGTAAGCCCGGATGCCGAACTCTATCAAAAGCTTGACTTATGGTATATCAACAAACATACCGGGACAGTTCTCTTTTCTTTCTTAAGATGACGCAATGAAATCGACAACTCGATGATACTGCTGGGTAGTGGAATGTTGAAAGCGGAAACCGAATTGATGATTAGGAATTAAATTTCAGGATTCCAGTAGGAGATGTAAGGACTATTTTTTCAAAACTTTTTAAAAATATTATAAGGATACTTATTAGTCTGTAGGAAGTGAGATGGTTTATTGGTTTGTTGGGCTTAGGGATAATTTTTATAATAGAAAATTTTGAGAGGATTGGGAAATATGTTGTATCAAGGATGGACTTATATAATATAGAAAAAAAGATTATTGCTCTTTTAGAAAGTTGTTGGAGTATATTTGAGGTAATAAAATAATAGCCAGGGAAGTAGTTTGATTAAATTGGCAACTTCGGAAGGAGTGATTGCATTTGGGACAAGACTATTTCGATTTGAGTATAATGAGTTATGTTTTATATGTCCTTATTTGGAGTAAATGTTTATCCAAGGTGTTCAGCAAAAGCATTTGCTTTATGTTTATCCGTTTTGGCCCAGATCCCGTCAATTTTTCCTAAAGGGTCCTTTGTTTTTTATAAGATAATATTTGTTTTATATCAGTCCGTAGACTTATACTTTTTATGAGTGATGAAGTGCAGTTTCTAAAGCGTTCTGTACTTGTTTTATGGTGGTTTCGTATTTATAGTTTTATCTGAATAGACTGTAGCGTTTTATAGCAAACATATAAAATTATGTACTACGTCATATAGTTCTTATTCTATTTTTGAACTTAGTCGTAAGTCTAAGTACTTGTCATTGAAACTTGACTTTTTTTCGACTCGGTTTTAAAAAGGCGATGTCACAAGCTACACAACATGACAAATATTGGCTCTATTGGGCAAAAAGTTCCCAAGACGCATAATTTCAAAATTTAGTGATCTCAATTAACCTCCAAGATTTTGCGATCGCAGATAATCCTTAAACATAAGGCTATTTAGCAATCAATCTCTATCAATTATTGACCGAATATATCTAGAAATATCTTAGAATGACGTAAAAATTACCCAAAAAGGATTGAGTTCTTCAAGAAGTCTTCATAGAAACCATCTCTTTGTTACTATATTTCATATATAATGGCAAATTTAATAAGCAATTTGTTGTATACTGTTCTACTAACGCTCTACTTATCTAGATAGAGTTTTAACAAGGTGTAGTAATACGTAATACATTATTTTGCCAATAGATGGCTTTAGGAGTCTGTATCTCAAATTGTAAAAGTGCGATGGGGTTACACTAGATGGCGTTAGAAAGATAAAATTTCGTACTAAAAAAGCTTCTGATATAGTTTTGTGATTAGTTGACTCAATATTTTTTTAGCACGCGTCAAAGATGGACACCAAAAAAGAGAAAATACGCCATATTTTACAGTTTTTCTTCGATAAAGGCGAAAACGCAAGCCAGGCAGCTGAAAATGTGAATAGTGTTTATGGTCCTGATACTGTAACAGCCAATCATGCGCAATTTTGGTTCCGGTAATTTTGATGTCAAAGATGCACCACGGTCTGGAAGGCCAATTGTCGAAAATGTCGATAAAATAATGGAAATCATCGAGTCCGACCGTCACGTAAGCACTGTTTCGATTGCCCAGGAGCTCGATGTATGGGTGCCACACGAGTTATCGCAAAAAAACCTCATGGACCAAATTTCCATCTGCAAATCGCTGCTGAATCGCAACAATATCGATCCATTTCTGAAGCGGATGGTTACTGGTGATGAAAAGTGGGTCACTTACGACAACGTCAAGCGACAACGGTCGTGGTCAAATCGCAGTCACCGGGCGCAAACGGTGGTCAAGCCAGGATTGACAGCCAGGAAGGATTTGCTGTGTGTTTGGTGGGACTGACTGCTCCCCTACGGCCGAACTCTTAATTCGGACCTATACTGTCAACAATTGGACCGTCTGAAAGAAGCAATCGCCCAAAAGCGGCCAGCTTTGGCCAATAGGAGAGGAATTGTGTTCCATCAGGACAACGCCAGGCCGCATACATCGATAGTGACTCGCCAGAAGTTCCGGGATCTTGGTTGGGATGTTCTTATGCATCCAACTTATAGTCCGGACCTGGCACCAAGTGATTACCACCTCTTCCTGTCTATGACGAATGATTTTTCAGGTGAAAAATTCGCCTCAAGAGAAGATTGTGAAAATCGACTGTCCCAGTTTTTTGCCAATAGGGACGAGGGTTTCTATGAGAGAGGCATTATGAAATTACCTCCAAAATGGCAACAAGTTATCAAACAAAACGGTGCATATTTGAACTAAATCGTATCATTCTATCTATGCTAAATAAAACCTTCAATTTAATGCAAAAATAATGGATATTCCGCCTATAACTTATCTTTTGTTATTTAATTTGAATAATATGTATTCGGCATGCAGTAGCAAGTCTCAGGTATTAATATTACCATTGAGGAATATTGTCCTTACTTCAATGTTCACTATTCTTACGTAAACATATTCGTATGTACGTGCAAATAAGGATTCAGTCTTATATTGGCTACAAATATTTCTGTTAATATACTTCTGCTGATAGAATTGCTCCTGTCATTATCCCTGTTGCAATATCACTTCCTGTACATAATGTTCAATAGGGATTTTAATCTGCTCCTTTAGTTTCTCGTAATACCTTTCGTCAGTTTTATGTCATCGATTCCATTTACATTTACTATTGTTCGTAACACTTTAACGTATGATCCTTTATCTATTTTAGTTGTTATATGGTCTAACAACAGTTTCAGATTTACATGAAATTTACTATTAGTTCCTTGTTATATGCTATTGTATATTCGATTATTGGTCAAGCTCCCCCAAAGGGGATGTTACATAATATATTCAGAATCGAAGAGATCTTCCAAGAATACAAGGATATATGTTTATTTTCTTACTTTGAAGTTTTTTTTTCAAAATTATAAATTCACTTTATATAGAATTTTTTTTTTAAATTTCTTTCCATTATTTTTTTTATCATATACTTATTTAATCAAAGTTAGCTCAAAGCTATTGCCATATTTGTAATATTAATCGTATATATTTATTATGTTTACTTTTAATTTGATTATATCTGTAATAGATATTAATGAAATAAATTTTTCCTAAAGAAATACATTTTAAATAAATACCACCAGTAAGCAAAATATGTATTATTTAAATATGAAACATCAATAAAAATTATTTTAAATGAAATTATTTGAAATTTTTTCCAATTTTTTAATAGATATATAAAAATAAATAGAAGGAAAATATATATAGATAGATAGTCGTGCATATTTATGTATAATATATATTAGAATATTTATGAATTCTCATTTTGATTAAATTCAATGTGATACCTGACATGAAAATAATTCCATGAATTTCATTAAATCTGCAACAGTTAGCTTTATTTTATCTAATATTCCTTATTTTTATATTTTGCATATAATATATATTCAACCTTTATTTAAAATGAGATATATTCTTAACGATGAAAAAATATATTTTCGCAAAAATAAAAATCTCCAGAGGGAGCTCATACCAATGAGAATGTTCAGATCCGTGAAATAAGTCTTGGGATCTTCATATCGTGTTAAAAAAAAATGTTTAACAAAATAATGCAGGCAATATTGTGAAAAGCATTTTTTCTTCTTATAAATATACTACGCGTATTTCTTCTTATTATTATAAAAAGTAAACTAGATAAAATAAAAAAAAATCCATTTAACTACATAAGCAAAAAAAAACCCTACAATATTTCGTAGACTTTTTGTGATTGATGGGAATTTTTGTTGGGTTTATGAAATAAAATTTTTCAATGCATATTTAACTTTTCTTAGTATTACTTGTATATTTCTAATTAAATATTTATATATTGTAATTACTTTGCAGGTATTATTATAATAATATTTTTTAAGAAATAACAATATCTTATAATTATTTTTCATTTAAAAAAAAAATATTTATTCAAACATAATATAAAAAGTAGGCCATTTTGGAAAGATTGTTTTAAAATATTTGGAAATTCAAATAAAAAAATAAGTTGAATTTTATAATATTTGCTGATGATTTATTATTGTGAAGCAAAGAAGATGCCATAAAGATGATAACGAACTTAATCACACATGTTTGCATTGGAAAGATGATAAGGAACTTAATCACACCCGTTTCGAGGAGACTCAAGTGAGTGAGCCAGTCACTGAAAAAAACCTCATCTCACCAGTCTGACATAGTTTCAAAGAAAAAGGGAAAATTCATTCGGTTTGTTTAGTTTTGATATTTTCGGCTGGTTATTTTCTAATTGGATGAGTGACCCAGTAACCCAGAAAAGTCGCAATAACCCAGTTTTATTCTTTCGTTTCTTATCAAATTCAATGTACGAGGTCTGTTAAAAAGGTATCGCGAATTTTGAATTTCCGCGGGTTAAGTATATTCAATTTTCAATTTTTTATGGAGTTATGTTGGTACTCATGTCTCTCACTTACGTCGACAAGGTCGTCCATTTTGAATGTTCAGTTAATTTTTGACAGCTGATTTGCTTGCACGTGTTTTGGCTCTTCTTCGAATTTTGCAAATTCCAAAAAATGGATCAAAGAATCTGTATCAAGTTTTGTGTGAAAAACAAAATTAATTGCGCGGACGCATTCTGAATGTTGACTGTGGCATATGGTGAAGCTATCTTGGACCAAAGCAACGTTTATCGGTGGTACAAAATGTACTCAAAGGACGGAAAGATGTGAACGAAGAAAAGCGTGCCGGACGCCCGAGCACGTCAACAACAGACGAAAATATTGATGAAGTGAAGCAAATAGTAATGGCCAATCATCGAATCACCTTTAGAGAAGTTGCTGAGCTCATTTCATTCGATTTTTGCCAATGATTTGGTCGTGAGACGGGTCGCCGCGAAATTCTTATCAAAATTGGTCAATTTCGACCAAAAACAGCATCGTATTAATATTGTTAAGGAGATGTTGGACTCTGTCCACGACGACCCAAATTTGCTCCAGAGGGTCATAACTGGTGACAAATCATGGGTTTATGGTTATGACGTGTAAAGCAAAGCTCAATGGAATCTGCTGCACGAGCCAAGACCAAGAAAGGGGGCAAAGTTCGGTCGAATGTGAAGGTTTTGCTAACATTTTTCTTCGATTGCAGGGACGTGGTGCATCATGAGTTCTTGCCACAGGGTAGAATGGTCAATAAGAAATATTACCCGCAAATTATGTGCAAGTTGCGTGAAGCAATCTGCCAGAAACGCCCAGATTTGTGGAAGAACAAAAATTGGCTTTTGCACAATTATAACGCCCCTACTCACGCACCGTTGCTTGAGCGCGAAGTTTTGGCCAAAAACAACACACTAATAATACCGCAACCACCGTATTTCCCAGATCTGGCCCCCTGTGACTTTTTCTTGTTCCCGAAACTGAAGAACCCTATGAAAGGACGACGCTATGCTACGATTGAGGAGGTAAAGAAGGCATCGAAGGAGGAGCTGAACAAGATCACAAAAAATGATTTTTCGAAGTGCTTCGAGGATTGGAAAAAACGTTGGCACAAGCGTATAATATCTGGTAGGGATTACTTTGAAGGGGACAAAATAGATTTTCATGAAAAAATAAATAATTTTTGAAAAAACATAAAATTCGTTATACTTTTTGAACATACCTCGTATATTGCAAAAAAGTAGAGCTGACGATTTCAGAGATTTTCCATATTTGGTATGTTATTGTCTGTGTCTGTTGGCATTGAAGAAGCTTTCGAGAATGTCAATGATGGTCCTTCAGCGTGCACTCAATAACGTACTGAATTGCCAAATCTGTGGTACAATTACCGAACCGAAAGCATTGCATCAGCATTAATTTAGATGCACTCACTCCTACGTGCTGAATAATGGTCATTAGTCCATATGTTGTTGTTGTAAGGTCCCTTAGACATGTGCCAGGTGCCACTTCATAGCGCCACGACCGTGAGGCCATTTAGCGACTTCATAGTATGTATGGCAAGTTATCTGAGAGAGAATGGTCTGTGGTTAGTAGTAAAGAATATTAAGAATTTTTTTATATTTTGTGGAGCAGATTAGTGTGTTAAAGAAGTTTAAATAGGGAACTAGGGAATGGAGTTGTTGGGTCCAGGAGCTCCATAATGGGAGAAGTAATTTGTGGTTATGTGGCATTCATGTAGAAGATAGATGATAGTAAACTGGGTATCACAGGATTGCCATAAGGGACGATTAGTGTTGCCAAAAAGGAAGTTATGAGTAAGAGCAGTATGTCTAATTCGGATTCTGAGGAGCTTCCGCGCCCAGAATTTTGGTATGGATGTCGAATCGACTGGTTTATTGGTAGTTATCCAATGAGTCGACAAAAATGTGTCGCTATTGGTCCAGTCATCGCGTCTAATGGTGTTAGTTGTCATTCTATTAGTAGGCGGGGCAGATTGGGAATGACTGTGATCGCTGGTCGGCAGTCATTCCCACCCAGCCAACTTGACAGCACTTTCATTGACCACAAGTCCACATGCCCCGCATCCATTGCAACTCGATACTCCTAGTGCTACGTAGGCTATGACGAATTGCGCTAAGCACTGGTTCACTCGATGGGCCACAAATGGCTTTTAGGGCGGCAAGGCTGTTGCTAAAAATAATAGCGCTCCGTTGGGTGGGAATTTTGGTCGCAATTTCAATTGCTGTTTTAATGGCCCACAATTCCCCGTAATATGGGGTAAGATTCCACAACATAGTGTGTGGGTGCTGAAGCCAAAAAGTTCGACTGCCGAAAACAATGTAGTATCGGTGTCAGCGGCGGCATCTGTGAATACCAGTGATGATCGTTTAATCCGTCCAACTGTTCAAGGATAAATTCTCTATATGTGGACGGATCAGTATTAGCCTTCTTACGCCTGTCAAGAGAAGCAGTCACTTTTAACTTTGCTCCCAATCATGGTTTCCAATCTGGGTGTAGAACAGAAGTTTGGAAAAGGAGGTGCAGGATGGATGAATTGCTTTCAATGTGGAATATTAATAAGGATAGCGATTATGAATTCATTTTTGAACAAGGGGAGATTTTTTTGATTAAAGTGTGGAGAGGGTGATTTGGAAGGCATATGTTCTTGTATATTAAATTTAGGCGAGCTTTTTGAAGATAGAAATGAATAGATTTTCGACCAGTTTCTATCAGTATGGATTCCATCGGAGATGTCCGATGTGCTCCACTGGCTAGTCTAATGCAACGGTTTACCCCTGCCTCGACTACCTTCTTCCCTGCTATTGGCAAACTGACAAATATAGTAACGGAAATACAGTAAGGTTCCCTCCAAAAGGGCGTTGGTTACTCTAATTGCCTCACTTTGTCTTACTTTACTTTTGCTGCTGATTAAAATTTTAACCATTCGGAGAATTTTGTTAACCGCATTTTTAATCTGAAGATTCCATTTTCCTCCACGGGCAATTGAGATACCCAGGATTGTCATGGAATCTTTTGGGTGGAAGGGGCTCAGGGATGAATCAGATATAGTACAATTTTTTTCCTGCTAACATGAAGGAAAGGTGGGTTCGATGTATCAGTCACCGCACCGTTTATGCTACTCCAAGTGTTGATATTACGGATGGCGTTATTCGTTTGATGTTGAAGATCATCACCAGATACTAGTATAAAAATATTGTTCGCATATATATTATGGTTAAAGGATGATAGATGGTGAGAAAGGGAGTGATATATATATTGAATAGGATATATTGAAATGGGATGCCGTTTTTCATTTCACATTTTGACGAAAAGTGACTGTTGGGGCGTACCGTGTAGGTTCTACCAGTTAGGTAGGAACGTAAAAGTGCCAATGTTGTAGAGTCTAGTCCCTACTCTGCTAGCTGTAAGAGTACCCTGTGTGGGCAAATTCGGTCAAACGCCTTTTCTAAATCGAAAGACAACAGTAGACGAAAATGTCCGCGTTTGTAGCAATTATGGATTGAATATTGGAGTTCAAGTAGTATACTCAGAGTTCCCGTTATTAGTCTTTCTTTTTTAGAAGAATGAAGATGAATATTTGGTACACGGATAAAAAATTTTATTGATCCAGAAGTTCTGAATAAATAAAATTTAAATTAAATTAAAAATGTTATATGAAAATTTGTTTAAAAATTTATTCAATTAAATTTAAAAATAACTAAAAAAATTATTTATGAAAAAATTATAATATATTGAAATAATTTCAACGAACAGGCTTTTCTTAGGAATTTTTAGTTCCAAATATTTTGTGAATTAATTATGCTTCTCTGTAATTGAGTGAAATAAACTTATAGAAATATTCTCTTGATTATATCTCAAAATTTCTTCCATTAACTTTTTATAAATATATTATATTATGCTTAGTAAAAAGTTTTATTTTTATTACAATAAATTCAATTAGGATGTGAGTAGATTTTCATGCAAACTTTAATCTTTTATTTATGTTGTTAACATTCTCCGAAGTAGATATTAGCTGTTTATTCATAGATACAAAATTTCAAGTTAAATGCCTAGAGAAATTTAATTTTCCAAAAACCAAAAAAATTTCAAATTTATAGTCACTTTTAACCAAATACTCGTCCTAAAAGCTTAACCTTTTAGGTTGTATGTACAATACTTTGAAAGTTCGTCTGCAGTTATTTTGGTTTTCAGAATTGTCTAACCCATATCACTATTTGACAAGATACTCTTCTGATAAAATTTAGTAAATTACTTCTCAATAAGTTTATATAAAATTTATCTACTCACTTATCTAATGATAAAATTCATTCTTAGAAATTACTTTATTCACATACAATTATAGACACGTCTAAGCGATAGTATTATAATTGTATAAGTCTAAAGTAAATCTAAAAATTATGGAGCGATTCTATAGTAATACTATTATAGTATTTCAAATAATATTTTTTGTAATTTTTATTTTTAGCTAAATAGAAAGCCAAATAATTACCTGATGGCAGTGATATCATAATAGAACAAAGCATTTTAAATAATCAAATTACCAAATGTCAATCAGTGGTAAAATATAGTAATTTCTAAATATTTATTAACGAATAATGTAATTCAATATTTTTTCATTTATTAAAGGACATGAAAGAAATTTTTTTTTTAATCATGATACCAACTTTAATTGAAGGGTCACGCAGCAAAATTGACCAAAATTAGTATTTTCTTATCTTATAATTTGATAGTAATTTACATGTTTGTTTTGATGGTTAATCAACAATTACATTACCTATATAGGTTATTATACAATAATGAATTTTTATCTCTTAGATTTATGATGACAAATGTATTCAAATGATAAAAATGTTATCATATATGTTTTCATGTTTCGATTTAAATATGAAAAAAAATAATTGAATTTTTTTTCCATAATTCATGCGACCTACTGTAATCGATATTTTCCACAACATTTATTTTAATGATTCCATAGTCCTACAATGCCATCGCATAGTTGATTTTAATGAGTCCTTTTTTATGTAAAAGTAGTCCTGTCCAATAATATTTCTAGACATATTACGCATCTTTGAACGTGTGTGGTGTCCTGGTTTTCACGAGTATCTTACTTCTGTATTATAAAATCATACCATTACTGACTATAACAAAATATCCCCCATTAAGACTGGTATCCATCAGCTACAATATCACAACCAATACCAAAACTATAATTGTTATCTATACAGATGATACAGCTATTCTTACATACCATTCAAATATACAAATTGCTTCCAGTGACCTACAATACCACATTCGAAAGACTGGTTCAAAATGTGGAGATTAAAGGAGAATGAGCAGAAGGATCACACTCAACCAAAAACCACTCATCCCTATATATATTATTGGCACTATCAATCCAGCAAATAATATTGTTTGCTACCTAGGATACAGCTTACTTTGGACCCTTACACACTATTCACAACTTTTTTGAATCCTTCACACACAATTAAACAGATTTAACCTTCAGATGCGTTATTGACAGCTGCTAAGACTACTAAAATATCGATTAAAATTGATCAAAACCAATCTGTACATAATTGATGATTTATCTATTTCTCGTTATAAAAAATTTCACTCTCGATATATCCCATAACTATAATCCTTAAAAAAAAAACTCTTCTCTGTTACCTTGTCTATAAGGAATTGTTGGTTTTCGATGAGGATTTGTCCATGACAGCTTTAAAATGTTAAAATCCATGAAACGGAAGCGGAAGGGGGTGGTGGGGAGGGGGGTTGTATTAAGTTCTTCCACCTTTTCCTCTCCTATTATATAAATTACCTTATGCTCAAGACATTTCCATATGATTCCTGCATTTTCTTGCACAAACATATCCTCTCAGAATATTTTAAAATTTTTCTATTTTCATCTCTTCTTGGTATATTTTTTTTTAGAATTTACATTTTTCCTATTAATTTAAAAAAAAAAAAGATTTTTCCTAAGAAAAACAAAAATAAATATATAGGAAAAATTTATTATTTGAAGCTATTATGTTTACATAATAAATCTTAAATTTTTTTTAAATGCGTGTATGTATGTGCTTACTAAATTTTTTTTTGTGCTTAATCATTTTTCTCTTCTAGTACGTATAAGAAAGCGTTTTACATTATTTATTTTTTTAATAAGAAATAATAATTATTTTTCAATTAAATCAACACGATCAAGTTTTAACCATATTTGAAGATTTATCGTTCCTATAATAAAATATTTTAAAAGAATATAGACAAGGACATTTCTCAGAAAGAAAAAAAGCTGGGCAGATTTATGAAAGTGCTTAACAAAAAAATTCCAAGGCAAATTGATAAAAAAATATAAAAATATTCCCCTTTTGTTATTTTATAGGTTTTAAGGTAAACCGAACAGAGTTTAGATCCCTTATACTATTAGGGAGACTTGTGTTTCCTTGCTCTTCGATCGTCTAATACTCAGGTGTACGTGCGAATCTATTCTCGATTTGATAAAGCATAATCTGCTTCGGAAGAAATCGAGCGTGATTGGATTCGAATCGGGATCCTTTTCCTCTTTATTCCTGTTTTGTTATTGAAACACAAATATGCACATCTACCACCACCACACAGAACTAATAGCTACAGCCAGTATTGAAGAGCTTTTAGAACAAACAATACAAGCGAATTTCAGCTCAGATTGTCTCTTGAATTTTCGAAGATTTAGATTTTATGAAAATTTGCTTTTACCCTTGATTTGCATCATGAGGTAAATATACTCAGTACCAGAGATGCCTACGCATCCACCTTTTGCTTTAAGTTTTTTTCTCTCTTACCGTACGTTCATGAAAATAGTTATCATGACGGATGGACTTGAAAGTTCAGCGATTTAAAATTTGTGGTTATATTCTAAATGTTTATTTATTTATTTTTTTTTCTATAAAAATATTTTTTTTTCTTATTTCTTTTTTATTGATTTTATTCTTTAGATTTCCGCATGATTTTGTTTACAATTATCTTAGCTCTTTCCGTATTTGATTCAATTTTATTTGGTTCAATTCAACCGCAACGTTTTTTCGCGCATTTTATTTATACTCATGTTGGGGGTGTTCTATTGATAAACTTGATGCGATTGGTATTGTTTTTACAGTAACAAAAAAAAAAGGATATCAACATATCTCCTTATAATTTTCAAAGCCTTTTTGGGGATTTTATTTGTGTAACTTTAGAGTTGGAATAATATTGCAGCCTATTGACTTGGAAAAGATTTTACGACTTAAAAGTTTTAAATTTTTATGAAAAAAAAATATATCTTGAATAAATGTTTTAAGTCCTTAAAAGATTATACAATAAAATAGAAATAGTAAAATTCTGAACTATTATAGTATTTATAATAATATATTTTTGTATAATATTTAGGATAATACACATTACCGGTCATAGTATATTTTGTAAATTTTGAATTCAGTCTATTTTCGTAAATTTATTCGTTGGAGGATCAGTATTCAATTATAGTTTGTGTGTTTCCTCATATCATTTTTGTAATTAAATTATAATCTACATACCAGGTATATAAGCTTAAATCCGATGTTTGGTCATAGATGGCGTGAGTGAGCGTATTAAGCTACCATGGGCGCGCCATACTTTTTTTTTATGAGTTTGACATCTATCAACATTAATCAGTGCACAACGTCAGCAATTTCGTACAGCAACATACATTTTTCCTTTCGTAATCATGTCTAGTTTTGTGCCAGAAAAAGACCATATGCGGGAAGCTCTGCTTTTCTGCTTCAATTTGAAGAAATCGACTACCGAATCGCATTGAATGCTTATGAAAGCCTATGGTGACAATGCTTTATCGGAAACAACGTTCCGAGATTGATTTCGTCGGTTCAAAGAGGGCAATTTTGACTTGTGGGACAAGAAGCGTGAACATCGGCCTGGGAAGATTGAGGACCATCAATTGCCGGCTTTTTTGGACGAAGACGATATCCAATCACAAAACATGCTCGCGGAGCAATTGGGTGTTTCCATGCGTCTGCAGACCATGGGGAAGATTGAAAAGATCGGAAAATGGATGCCGCATGAATTGACGCCAAAACACATGCGAAATCCTGCTCGCCAGACAAAAAAGATAGTCGTTTCTGCATCGGATTATGATAGGCGATGAAAAGTGGATATATTTCGAGTATCGTAAACCCAATAAATCGTGGGTTGATCCCGGCCAACCATCAACATCTTCCCCAAGACCAAATCGCTTCGGACGGAAGACAATGCTGTGCGTTTGGTGGAATCACCAGAGTATCGTCTACTATGAGATGTTGAAACCTAGTGAAACTGTCAATGCCCACCGCTACCCCCAACAACTGATCAAATTGCACTGTGCTGTGCTTGAAAAAAGGACGGATTATCAACAAAGACATGACAAGCTAATTTTCCTCAAAGACAACGCACCATCGCACACGTCAGAAATGTGCCGAAACTACTTGAGACACTCAACTGGAAGGTGCTACCCCACCCCGCTTATTCCTTGAGACCTGACCCTTCCGACTACCACCTGTTTTCATCGATGGGCCACGCGCTCGCTGAGCAGCACTTCGATTCTTACAAAGACATCCGAAAATGGCTTGATGAGTGGTTTGCTTTGAAAGAGAAGGAATTTTTTCGGCCTGGTATCCACAAATTGCCCAAGAGATGGAAAAAAAGTGTAGCTAGCGAAGGCATCTACTTTGAATAAATTTGTTTTTGTTTTTTATGAAAAAAAAGTGTTTTTTTGACTAAAAGACAGCGGATTTAAGCTTATATATATGGTAGTGGGATGTGGTCAAATTCAGCAAGCACAGTAAAACAGTGAAACTTCGGTTCATTAGGACTAATCTAATAGTGCAAGAATCAGTAAAAAAAAAACTTTTCTTTGTCCACAAAAATAAAAAAATTGCCAACATTGATCGCGAAACTCCTCCTGAATGATTAGTTCAAATTTGAAATTTTCGGGTCTCATTTCGTTAGGATTTTGATGGGACTATGCTGGAGAGCTATGTGATTAGACCTGTAAGAGGGAATATCATGATTTGGGGATACTTTGGAGAACATTTCTTGTCTATGATCATAACTCTTGCAGGAACAAAGCTTCTTCGAAGTTAGAATAAAAATACTCTGCAGACTCTGGAATAATACTAAGAATTTGGAAATTCAGTTAAAAAAATAAAAAAAATATAAAAAAAATATTTATTTTTGGAATAGTTTTTATAATTATTATAATATGTAAAATATTTGGTGGTATGAATAGAAAAATTATTCATATAAAAATGAGCAACTCGTATTGAAGGAGAAAAAAAATTGTAATTTATGTATTTTAGCCATAGTACCGCAACACTATTCAGAAGAAAGTTTTGTCCTTTTATTATTTCTGTGAAACTATATGCAGCTCATAGTACTTTTGTTTACAATAAAACAAGAAAAAAATACAAAAACCTAAGGAATATAAATGCAAAGAAAAATGATATGCATTTCCTCAATAGTTGATAAAAGGGTGAAAGAACCAGAGAAATTTGCATATGAGCCCAATTACGTAGCATCCGGTTTTGCATTTTATATGGTCTCTAGGAATTCCCTAACGTTTGCTCGTGGTAATAATTTAGGAAGTTAGTAAACTTATTTATGCAGACTATGCTCTTAATTAGTATTTTCCTTTCAGGCATAGCTATTTGTCGGGGTGTGGTCTCAGTCGACTATTACAGCTTATACGACTGTTTAGCCTTCACCGAAATGTTTAAAGTTTTTACAGAATGAACATTTCAATTTACTATATTGTATGGTAAAGCCATTCATTTAGTGTACTTACTTTCAGTAATAATTTTGTAGAATTATTATCCTTTCATGCATATGAGTTAATTTTTTATGAACACAAATTATAGTTGAATGAATTAAGGTCCTTGTAGTTAATATTTTTCTTTTTTGAAGAATTTCATTACGGCACTTTTTTTAAAAACTATTTCTAAAGTATCAGTTATACATCTATAAATATTTGTTTTATAAAACTATCATATAGTTTTACAAAATAATCAATTTATATACTATATTTCGATAGATGAGAAATAAGGTGAATGAACTATAATTCATGCAGTGGCTTATTTTTCAGTTTAAAATGAATTCTTTCAGTTCAGTGCTCATCTGTCATGAGAGAAGAATTCTGGACTATAAAAAGTATTGAAGAGATTAATAGCTTGATTTATAGGAGAATAGAAATAATGCACCATCTGGTATTGGCTAACCATCTACTATCAACCAGCTACCCCTAAACCATTCACAATAAATACCATTACACATAAAAGTATTCATTTCAAATAACCAATTTTCTATTTTCTTTGGATAAAATGGTTATGCAAGTCTAGGGAATGGGAGTATTTAGTCCTTTTATGGGGAGGTATTTGAGAAAAAAAAACCGATGGAAAAGCTTGGACAAGGACAAATCATTAAACGAATATAGATGAAAAAATACAGTTAAATATTTCTAGTGGAAAGTCCATTTATACAATACGATTGGGGAAAATAGAAAAAAATGACAATTTTTCTAGTTTATTGACACCAGTTGGAAGAGTGAAATCCGAATTTGGTTCGACTGTTGACATAGTTTCCGAAACTGGTGACATTCTTTCCAAATATTTTCACAATATTATTCGATTCGAGTTCGTTTGCCATAAAAATTGACTTTTTATTACTCTACAAACTCACTGTATTATATCAAACGATTATATTGGGTAGTAACCAATTAGATTTAGTCAAAGGAAAAATGTTTATTATCGTCTAGTATATTTAAAAAAAAATACATTTTAGGATTTATAGTCTTTTAATATGATTTATGAATTTTTAATTTAATTTAAATTAAAATTAGAAGAAAAAAATATATAAAAATTTAGTGGATTATAAATTACGTGTTTTGGAAAAGACAGTCTTGTCATTTGAATGCTCTTAAATATACGAGGTCTGTTCAAAAAGTATCGCGAATTGTTAATTTTCTCGGGTTACGTGTATTCGATTTTTGATTTTTTTTGTAGCGTTATGTTAGGACTCATGTCTCTCACTTATGTCAACAAGTTCGGCCATTTTGAATGTAAAGTGAATTTTTGACAGCTGCTTTGCTTTCATGTGTTTTGGCTCGTCTTCGAGTTTTCCTCAATTTCGACCAAAAACAGCATTGCATTAATATTGCTAAGGAACTGTTGGACTCTGTCCGCGATGACCCAAATTTGCTCCTGAGGGTCATAACTGGTGACGAATCATGGGTTTATGGTTATAACGTGGAAACCAAAGCTCAATTATCCCAATGGAAGCTGCCACACGAACCAAGACCGAAAAAAGCGCGCCAAGTTCGGTCGAATGTCAAGGTTTTGTCACATTGACAGTTTTCTTCGATTGCAGAGATGTGGTGCATCATGAGTTCTTGCCACAGGGTATAACGGTTAATAAGGAATATTACCTGCAAGTTATGCGCAAGTTGTGCGAACCAATCCGCTAGAAACTCCCGGATTTGTGGAAGAACAAAAATTGGCTTTTGCACCATGATAAGATTGTTTGAAACTAACACTTATTAAGTAATAACCAAATTACAGCCCGAAATATATGAAAAAGTGATTAAAATTTAATTTAGAAAAGGATCAAACAAAAATAAGTCAATATAATATGTTAAAAATATTATCAAAACCTAAGTTTTAGGTAGAATTTTATTTAACTTTATTTCTCAAAGTAAAAATTCAATAATGAATTTTAGAATTAATAGAAAAGGATACGTACAATTGTTTTGTATAAGGATTAAAAGTTCAAAAAGAATGATTAAAATTTTCTTTCGACATTTTTCATAGTTCATCCATAAATGACATTAGCCCAGTCATCATATTCAAATAGTAAATAATTTATAAAAGTTCGTAGAAAAATACTAGCATAAAAATTACCTAAATTCTAATTTGTTTACATATAATTATGTATTGTTCAGTTTTTTATATTTTTTTTTTCTACAATAGTTGAGAGTAAATTTATTATGGAAAATAGTAAGAAAAAAACATTTTATTTGAATCTTTTTCGATGGAGTTCTATTTTCTAAAGGATACTCTTGAATTTTAAGTCTTCTCGGCACAGCTTAGACCAATTAAGTAGTTACAAATTCTCATTATGCATTCATAACTTCTTTTCAAGAACTGTAATCCAGCTAAAATACATCCAGTCTCAAACCAGGAACATAGCCACATCCCAATTGCAGAAATTCTTTCCAATACCTTGTACGGTGCGGTGCAGTCCTCTAGTTTTCGAGTAACACGCTGGAACGTAAAATTTAACAATTCGAGAGTGGCTCCGCAAATTTTCAACATCTGAAGTGGGCTATCTAGTGCACAAAAGTATTGGTATGATTGGCATAGAAGGGTGGATTTACCCCTTGCGTAATTATCGAAAAGGGTTGGCTGGCAACTGTAAAGAAGTGCGCATTAAAGGCGAGCACAGATGTTTTCCGATGACTTTAATGTCTATTTGAATTTAGTTTTATGGCATTGCTATACAACTTACGTCGTTCTACTTGAAATTAGATAGAAGAATCTAGATGTGGGGTGTAATGCACTTTATTGAAGGAGGGAAGGCTAACTAACATTAGCTGGAGGAGTTTTTTTTTTTTTTTGGCTTTTCCTACTCGTACTTTCATTTCTAATCCAAAGTAATGGAATGACTTTAATGTGCATGAATCGAAATGTGGAAGGAGAGGCGGCTAACATCAAATTAAAGTAAGAGCTTAAAGCATTAAAAATTCTGCAAATGGTAACAAAATGGCAAATGAAAATACATTAATAAATACATACAAAATATTCTCAATTATAGATTAACAATAAAAATATTTAAATTGGAAAATTTGTTAAAGATTTCATAATAATTGTTGACGGGACTATTATTGTTTTCATTTGTACATCTACCCTATTTTCTTATATAAAATTTAATGCATTGCACATTAAAAATTATCAGAAATATCATTGAGGTTAGTACGAGTATATAAATTATTAGTCCAGTTGAAAGTTATCTGAATATGATCAGTTAGCACTAGAAGGGTCTGTCTATTTATAATTGCCTAAAATGTCTACAAAAGGTAGTTATTTGCATAAATAATGCTATTAAAACGATTTTATGCATAATTGAAGTACCGAAATGACTAATGTTGAAATAGGGTGATTCTTTAAAAAATATTTATTTCTCTATATTTCTAGATAAGGTTACTTGTTATATTATATAAATATAACATAGATAGTGCTAAAAAATTGTGGATGGCTTTTGATTTTTCTTTTGATTATGGATGCGTCCGTAACTGAGGGTAGGCGAGCTCATACACATAGTTTTGAAATCCATATTTTTCGTTAAATTTAAATAAATTTTTAAATATTTTTTTATCTGTAGAAATTTATATTTTTTATATAAATAATTTCTAATTTGTGTGCGTACGCAATCTTACACAATCGAAATAGTTACGTTGGTTTTGCAGTATCCAATAATACTGTCTGTAACCAAACGAGGATAACCATTTACATTTTACTAGAAATGTAATCCCTTTATTTGCGCGCTAATATTGCCATAGAAATGGTAAGATACAACCACCCCCTATGGTCAGGTAGAATTAATCTAAATTCCAGATTACTCAACTGTCAATTACAGACTACCACATCAAGACGAAGGTTTCATTTGCTAATGAGAATAGTATGGCTATCTGATTGATTGCCTCTAATTACAGAACTCTTTTGTTTCAGCAAACAAACTATTTGATACGATATTGGATGAGATAATAATTCTTGATTACGAATCATTATTCAGATACTCCGTATATTCGATTATATATGATTATATTTTTACAATAATCAAATTGATTATTGAAGTGATTTGTATAATTTTTTTATTTACGATAATTTTTTTTTAATAATAAAAATTGATTTTAAATAGAATATTTCACTCCTAGATCTTAACTCCGATCATAGCCCTGTTCTACTAGTCCTCGATTCCCAATCCACTCCAAAAGTCAATGCGCCGAGACTTATTAATGGACCAATTGACTGGGAATTATTCAAACAATATATTGACGAGCATTTAGATTTACGACAAAGCTTAAAAACAGAACAAGAACTAGATGACGCGGTACACAAGTTTACATGTTTATTACAAAACGCTACAGCCTTTTCTCAAAAAAGTAAAAACTCGAAACCTACACAAAACCCGACAAATCAACCATTAACAATTAGGCGTCTTATTGCAGAAAAACGAAAAGCAAGAGCTCATTGGCAACATACAAGAATGCCCAGCGACAAAACCAAACTGAACAAACTGCAAAAAGAACTACATGACGAAATCACAAAATACAATACAGAACGTTTTAGAAACTACACGTCAACCCTAACGAAAAACAGAACTTTGTGGACTGCTACAAGACAAATACTATCTTATAGAAAAACAAAGCACCCTTTACGAAAAACTGACGGAACCTGGGCCAAAACTGACAAACATAAAGCAGACGCTTTTGCTGAACACCTTGCACAAACATTTACTCCACATGAGGACATATTAGACAGGACTCATTGCACTACAATCGAGACGGAACTATCCATTCCCTTACCCATGAGTCTTCCCCCTAAGGCAATCACTCCTTCCGAAGTTGCCAATTTAATCAAGCTCCTTCCCAAAAACAAAGCTCCTGGCTATGATCTGATTACCTCCAATATAATCCAACAACTCCCTAAAAGAGCAATAGTTTTCCTTGCCACAATATATAACTGCATCCTTAGAACAACACATTTCCCAATCCTCTGGAAATTTGCCATAATTAAAATGATCCCTAAGCCCAATAAACCAATAAACCGCCACACTTCCTACAGGCCAATAAGTCTCCTCCCAGTACTCTCAAAAATCTTTGAAAAAATTCTCCTTCGCCGCTTACATCCTCTACTCGAATCTTCAAATTTAATTCCTAATCACCAGTTTAGTTTCCGCACCGAACACTCCACTACCCAGCAGTGTCATCGAGTTGTCGATTTGATTGCATCCTCTTTAGAAAGAAAAGAGTACTGTCCCGGTGTGTTTCTTGATATAAGTCAAGCTTTTGACAGAGTTTGGCACCCGGGTCTACTCTGGAAACTCAAGAGGTTCCTTCCTTCCACCTATTTCCTAATCCTAAGATCATTCCTTTCCAACCGACACTTCCAAATAAATGAACCCAACGAACTCTCCAATATCTTTCCGATACCGGCTGGGGTTCCTCAGGGTAGCATATCTAGACCCATCCTCTACAACATTTACACATCAGATATCCCTTCTTTGCTACATACGCCGATGATAAGGCCTGCCTTGCATCTAGCGAAAATCCCCAACATGCTTCCGAAACTCTCCAAATCCAAATCCAAACCCTCCAGAACTGGTTTACTAGGTGGAGAATAAAAGTCAATGAACGTAAATCTATCCAGGTAACTTTTACTCTCCGTCGTGAGACATGCCCTCCCATATACCTTAATGGCAGTGCCATACCACAACACACCGAAGCTCGGTACCTAGGACTGACCTTAGACAAACGCTTGACATGGAACCCACATACAAGACTTAAAAGACAAGAACTTAAAAGACGATACCTAAAACTACTTCGACTTCTAGACAAACGTTCCAAACTTACTATAGACAGCAAAGTACTATTATACAATACCTTACTGAAACCCATATGGACATACGGACTAGAACTCTGGGGATCTACTAAGCCTTCTAATTCCCGTCGAATCCAATCCCTTCAATCAAAAATACTCCGTGCAATTGTCGATGCCCCCTTTTATGTTCGCAATACTGTTATTCATCGTGATCTTAAAGTTCCATTTGTTTTTGACGTGGCTGTGTGTCGTTATAAAAAGTTCCGTTCCCGTGTCCTCAATCATAATAATCCTCTTGTTCGAGAACTATCCTCCATGTCCTTCCCTAGAAATACCCATCGAAGACTTAAGCGTCACTGGTCGCGTGATTTACTAAAATACTGATGCTTAACAGAAACATACGCTAACAGAAGGAACTTCATTGGAGGTTTACTCCCCACAACCTTTCAAGTTAACTAATACTATTGATAAAATTTGCTTATTACTATGTTGTAGTTGTAAATATATATTTAAAAAAAAAAAAAAAAAAAAAAATAGAATATTATTGTCAATAGATAAGTAGGATAAAAAATATTCGAATATTGTATCGAAATTTTTTTAGATAAAAAATTCTGAAATTCAGGCTTTTTCTTGATAGTTTTAATTTTATTACCTTATTTTAATTATTGAAAGGAAAAAATCTAATTAAAAATATATTAAAAATAATCAATTGAAACTCTTTTGGAAATAATTTTTTTTCTAATTAAATTTGGACTTACGAGGAAAAAGTAATTAAGCTTAGTAAGAGGGCATCAGTAAGAGTTTCCCTCTACAAACATTCTATGATAACCCTTCCTAATAATTGTTTAGTGTTTGATTTTCAAATTTCGCAAAAAAACAACAACAAAAAAAGGATTATTTCATGTGAATGTTTAATTATAAACCACTTTTATGAGCATTTTGGCTGGTATCTCGTTAATAACACGTATAATATTGTCTTCTGAGGCAGGAAGTAACGCTGGTTTATCGGCATAGACGAGTTACTTCGTGTAGTCCCAGAAAAACTAGTCTAGCGGCGTCAAATCGTACGATCTAAGCTGCCAATTCACCAGTCTGAAACGTGATATAAATTGCTCACCGAACTCATCCTTCAAGCACGTGCTGTGTGGCATGTACCGCCATCTTGTTAAAAGCACATGTCGACCATATGCAGTTCTTATATTTTGTGCAAAAAAAGTTCATAACTGATTTTTTTTCCTTATGTAAAGCTTATTTTTATTGAAATATATTTACAATTTTTTTCTGAATACACCTACTTTATTAAAATGGTATAATTTATACTGTTAATAATAGAGAATATCTTGAAAATTTCTATATAAAAATTAAGTAATATATATCTATGTTACCAACTTCAAAAGTAATTATTTGGAAAATACTGAACAAAAATTTTTTAATACAAAGAGATTTTCGTGGAAATTTTATTTAAAACAGCTCAATTGTTTGGTTTAAAAAAACACACAGAAAAATTTCAAAAGTGTATGAAATTTTTATTCGAATTGATAAATCAATGCTTGTCATTTACTTTTTAAAGATTATTTTAGGTTAATGGTGGCCACTATAACGTTTTAAGCGATCCAGTTTTTTGGCCTACAAGTGATGCTGGTTTATCGGCATGGACGAGTGATTTCATGTAGTCCCAGAAAAACTAGTTTAGAGGCGTCAAATTGCATAATCTAGACGGCCAACTCACCGAACTTAAAGATTAGTTCGGTGAGCAATTTAATTTTTTTATGAGCAAAATTGCTCACCGATCTCATCTCTCAATATGATCATTTTTCACGAGGTATGTGGCATGTGGCTCCTTCTTGTTTAAACCACATATCAACAAGATACAGTTCTTGCATTTTGTGCAAAAATAAGTTCAAAATCATAGAGTGATAGCGGGCGTCATTGACGGTAACATTTTTCTGGTTGCGATGGTAGTTCTTGCTTTGCCTGTGGTTGTTCATCAGATCGAATGTAACAATTTTGCTTGTTCTAATTCCCATTCAACCAGAAATGAGCTTCATCGCTGAATGCAATTTTTCGGTAAAAAAATGGATTTTCCCTTAAGTTGTTCTAAGGTTTCCTAACCTGCTTTGGTAGGTCGTTCGGTTTTAGTTTTTACACAAGCTGTATTTTATATTCTTTCAGAAAAAGATTATTGCGTAAAATCTTCCACATAGTCGGCTAACACAATCCCAATTGCTGTGAATGGCGACGGATGGACAAATCGCGGACTTCACCTACACTGGACGCTACGGCAGCAAGATTTTCCTCTGTATGCACTCAACATTTTTATGTCTAATAGCATAAAATTATTGTGAAATTTTGTTACTATAGTTTGAATTATGTGCTCTGTAAGTTGATTATGACGACCATAAGATGGTTGAAGTGCGCGAAACACATTTTTCACAGAGCATGTATTTTGATACTTAATAATTTTTAAGCATTGGTCGACTGTAAGTCTTTTTATAATAAAATGGCAACACTAATTAAGCAGTTTTTATTTTAAAGCTTATTATGTATTATACACAATCTATTAAAGATAAAAACATGGAAAAGCAAACAGTAAAAAATCAGCTGATAAAAATGTAACAACAAAATTTGCAGCAAGGATAATCTTCCATCGAATTTTAATGTGTCCTCAAATTTTACCTGCTATCCTTTCAATAATATTTTGGGGAATATCTCTTATCAAGGCCACAAGTTTTTCAGGTAGCATAAAGATTTTTTGATGGGCCGAGAAACAGTGGACTGTGGACCACAACGAAAACTGATAAAAATGTAGAATAAATTAAAGCTCTTTTGAGGTCAGATCTACAGCACAAACTGTCGATTAAAAATTTATAAAAAAGCCCTTAAAAGACCCCGAAAAAGAGGTTTTTTTCTTTAGATTAGACACTGCAGATACTTGGATGCTCCAGCATGATCACGTGGACATCGCCACCAAAGAGATTTTATCTGAAAAAGCATTTTCTCTAGTTTCTCAATCCCCTTGCTCACCAGATCTAAGTCCGTGTGGCTTCATATTAATATCCAATATCAAAATAAATAATGGCTGTAAAGGAAGTCATCTATATACTATCAATAATATCCATAGAGATGTTACAAAAGAACTGAAGGAGATTACAGTTGACCGAATTCCAATTCGGATTCAGGAAGGTAAGATCGACCATCGATGCGTTGGAACTCGTCACGAACATCGCAAAGGAAGCCATTTCAGGAAAGAGATGGAAAGGCGGTTCCAAAAAGTATTGTCTCATTGTCACTCTGGACATCAAAAATGCTTTTACTTCGGCCCGCTGGGATCGAGTCCTGGAGGCTCTTAAGAACATGGAGGTGCCCTACTACCTACGGAGGATGGTCAGATCATACTTCAGTGATCGACTACTACACTACGAAACGGAGGATGGACCAGCGTAGTATGGGGTCATGGGTGGTGTACCTCAGGGCTCTGTCCTGGCGCCACTCTTGTGGAACGCCATGTACGATGGCCTACTTCATCTGGAATTACCGACGAACACAACGCTCGTGGCTTTCGCGGACGACGTAGCGGTTGTCCTTGTAGCCAAATACCTGGAGGAACTGGAAGCCGCATTCTCCACCACCATCCGGAGGATAAGACAGTGGATGACTTCGGCAGACCTGTCATTGGCGGAACACAAGACCGAAGCACTCCTTGTGAGTAGCCGGAAGAAAATGGAGACCATTACCATAAGAGTGGGCGACCACGACATCCGTTCGCTACCCTACATAAGGTATCTAGGAGTGGTTTTGGATGCCAGACTCAACTACAAGAAGAACATCTCCAGCGCCAGCAGGAAGGCATCAGCAGTACAGGGCGCGCTTTCGCGGATAATGCCCAATATCGGAGGCCCCAGGCAAATTCGAAGACGACTACTGGCAACTGTAGTTACCTCCGTCCTGCTATACGGAGCACCAGTGCGGGCGAAATCGTTAGAGCTAACAACATACCGCAAGACAATACCGAACGGTATTGAACGGTATCACACGATGTGGTCAACGTTGTGGCATCATGCCCACCCAATATCGTAGGAAGAAGGAAGAGCCGCGAAAGGTCCTCTGTGAAGATGAGAGACCCGAGAGTCTTCGCCTCTGGCAAGAAAGATGGGACAGCTCGACGAAGGGTCGGTGGACCCATCGACTGATCCGAGATATCACTCGCCTGCACGGGGAAGTCGGGTATTACATCACCCAACTCTTGTCTTTCGGGCATACTTGCACAGATTCAAGAGAACAGACTCCCCAAACTGTCATCGTTGCTACGATGTGCTAGAAGATGTAGAGCACGTGTTCTTGCAATGTCCCTTTTACGACGGGACACGGGCAGAACTGGAGAAAAATGTGGACCGTTCCATCAGTCCAAAAAACATAGTGGAGTGCATGGTGAAGAACCAATCGGCTTGGAACAAAGTTGCAGAGTACGCGGAATCTATCATCAAGGATCTTCACACCACGTACGAAGAATAGGCCGCGAGGCGTCATAAGATCGGGACGGCAGTAATATCAATAAAGAAGGCCCCGGCAAAGTAGTATTTACAAAGAGTGCCGCCGGGGAACCATCGTTCCGGGAGCAAGGGTAGAGGTACAGGTTAGGTTTTAGCGAGGTAAAAATCCCGCATAACTCGTCTGACAGGTAGAAGGCCTCCCAGTCGAGTACCTTTTGAAGGTTTCAAAAAAAGATTACAGTTGAAGCGTTCAAGGTCTGCAACGAAAATGTATACAAATTATTGCAAAAAAAATGCATATCATCACTTTTCTACCAAAACTTGTATTATAAACTAGACCATTTCAAAAACATATTTATTTCCATATTTAAACATTTATTTTATTTTTCATAAAGGGTTGGATTTTCCAAAAATTTTATTAAAGTTTAAATAGTTTTACGATAGTCGAAAATTATTTATTTAATAATTTAGAGATGGTTTTTTATATTTGTGCAATTTTATAAAATTGAATTTAATTTGAATTTCCACTTTTAAAAGTAGTTTACTTAAAGAATATTTAAAAAGTTGTACATAAAATGAATATCATAATGAGACAGACTGTCTCCATAAAAATAAGGTTTCCTTGGTAATACTATTGTACAACAGATTAAAAATCTTATTTAAAGATAGTATCGGTTTAGTAATTAGTAGAGAAATGCATTTGCTTTGAGGATCTGAAGCCTCTTTTGATGTGAATACTCCTCTTCAATAACTAGGATGACGGTTTCGATTGAGTTGTGGGCATACATACGAGTATGTGGACTTAGAACTTGGCACATTAATATGGTCATAATTTTCTGTACGAATGATATCGTCAATCCAAATTGATTTTTAATTGTACAGAATTCTATGGTAAATCCATAGCCTTGACTGCATGGAAAACATAGGAAACGGATACTCGTATATGAAATGTTAACTGGAAACCCTTTGACAAACAAATGAAGTTTGTAAATAGATCCAACTTTCGATGACGGAGTTTATTCTGTATGGAATATCGCCGTTTAGCAAGCTATTGGTTTCATATTCCTTATGTACTAAACTACCTATTCAGTATTCAGTATCGTATAACACAAACAGGACAAATTAGTAGGTACCGTCTGGTTTGGTTTCAACACTCATATTCCTCTTAGATTATGCGAGCAGTATAGTATGCACTAAATTGTAAGGATCAGAGGCAAATAAATTGTATGACTGATAACTGATGAGAGTCATCATTAGTGCCTTGAAACATATTAAAGAAGATAAATGATGCAAAATAATGGTTGATTGGTGTAATTCTAGTCATATCAGTATTATATACGCAACCACAAAACCACCACATCTAAATGCAGACAATAATTTCGTCCCCAAGTAATGCATCATCCCCAAGTAAAGCATATTCATTAGCTTATTTTCATTATCAGATATTATAAAAAATACTTTTAAAAAATTGATAAAATCAATTATGACATTTTAAATAATAATCGTATTTGAGTATGATTTTACGTCAATCTAGAAAAGTATAACTTTTCCATTGAAAATACTACAATATAAAAATAGATTTTTAAGAAAAGTTATAACTAAAAAGAAGGTAAAAATAATTAAAGAAATAATAAATCATTATTAAAAGTTAAAATCTATGGTGATAAAGTACAACAAATTGAATATTTTTTGTGCAAATAGTAATTTTTGATTTGATAGTAAAAATGTTTGTACTCATTCAATAGAATGAGTCTGAGACAAATAATTTAGTTTATTTGATGTTTTTTAAATATAAGGTTCTTATTACAGAGAAAAATCAACCAAAAAGATTCAGGCCAATTAGAACAAGAGTGGACTTTTCATTGCAGCAAAAAAGTCACCATATCGATTGTTACCATATTGTCAGTATCGTTTAATTCTATTTACGTAAGTTTCAACAAGAAAATTTATTAAGTAGCTGTTTTCTTAAGTCATTGTACAATTTCTATTTAGTCTTTGTTTTTAGTTTTAAAGAAAGCTTCTTCTTTGAAGTGGTTTTTAAAAACAACAACTTTCAAGTGTGTTTTTGGTTTCAGCTCAATATGGAATCTGCGCTACAAAACTTGTGAATGGTTTGTATATGAAACTCATAACATCTATTTTAGATTCATAATCGGTGATAATATGTTTCATGAAAGAAGTGTTCAATTGGATTGTTCAAGGATGTCTTCAGCAATCTCTTATTGAATGGAATTCAGCTCCGTGGGAAACAGACAAGCTGTAACAAGTTTCATTCCCAGAACAACAATTAAAATAAGGCAAAATGATATATAAGACACATCCAGATCATTAAGCTAGAAAGTCGATTTTCCATTACAATTATCTTCACTTTGTCGGTGTTTTAGATAGTCGAAGCGTTGAAGGCCGCACAGAATTACACAAGTTTTCAACTACTTCTCGGCCATTCTTGAAAGATTTTTAATAATAAAATTTTTGTGTTTTCGATATAAGTTACACTGGCCTGATAACAAAAATTTTTGTAGATACCCCAAAATTTTAGGCAAATTGCTTTTTCGTTAGTTTTTAATAATATTAGGTGTATAAGCTTAAATCCGCTGATTGGTCTTAGATGGCGTGAGTGAGCGTATTAAGCTACCATGGGTAAGCTTTACTTTTTTTAATGAGTTTGACATCTGTCAACATTAATCAGTACACATTGTCAGCAATTTCGTACAACATCATACATTTTTCCTTTGGTAATTATGTCTAGTTTTGTGCCAGAAAAAGAGCATATGCGGGAAGCTCTGCTTTTCTGCTTCAGTTTGAAGAAATCGGCTGCCAAATCGCATCGAATGCTTATGAAGGCCTATGGTGACAATGCTTTATCGGAAACAACGTGCCGAGATTGGTTTCGTTGGTTCAAAGATGGTAATTTTGACTTGTGGGACAAGAAGTGTGAAAATCGGCCTAGGAAGGTTGAGGACCATCAATTGCAGGTTTTTTTGGAGGAAGAGGATACCCAATCGCGAAAGATGCTCGCGGAGCAATCGGGTGCTACTCAACCAGCCATTTTAATGCGTTTGCGGACCATGGGGAAGATTGAAAAGATCGGAAAATGGGTGCCGCATGAATTGAACGTTAGGCAGATGGAGCGACGCCAAGACACATACAAAATCTTGCTCGCCAGACAAAAAAGAAAGTTGTTCCTGCATCGGATGGTGACAAGCGATGAAAAGTGGATATATTTTCAGAATCCTAAACGTAAGAAATCGTGGGTTGATCCCGGCTAAACATCAACATCTTCCCCAAGACCAAATCGCTTCGGACGGAAGACGATACTGTGCCTGCAGATGTTGAAACCTGGTGAAACTGTCAATGCCTACCGCTACCACCAACAACTGATCAAATTACACCGTGCTCTGCGTGAAAAAAGACTGGATTATCAATAAAGACATGAAAAGCAGATTCTCCTCCACGACAACGCACCATCGCACAAGTCAAAAATGGTCCGAAACTACTTGGAGGTACTCAACTGGGAGGTGCTATCCCACCCCGCTTATTCTCCAGACCTGTCCTCTTCCGACTACCACCTGTTTTCGTAGATGGGCCACGCGCTCGCTGAGCAGCACTTCGATTTTTACGAAGACGTCCATAAATGGCTTGATGAGTGGAATTTTTTAGCGTCGTATCCACAAATTTACCGAGAGATGGGAAAACTTTGTAGCTAGCGAGGGCAAGTACTTTGAATAAATTTATTTTTGCTTTCTATGTAAAAAACATGTGTATGGATTTAAGCTTATACATCTGGTAAAAATCGCATACTATATTTCTAATCCACTAAAAAAACCAACAGTTGTAAACAAACTAGTTGACAGAGCGTACCAAAACATGATAAGTATTTAAATTTCTTACGCGGGTTTTTTAAATGAACAATTGTAAATTTTTATTGAACAGAATGTTAGTACTAAAAGTATTTTTTTTAATAAGAACTAAAATTTGTACAAAATAACAAAATTGTAATTAAGAAAAAGGCTGATTATTTTTGGTAAGAGTATTAAAAAATTCCCAAAAACTTTATTTAACAATATCATTCTACAATAATAATATCGTGAATACGGAAGTTTTAAATATTATTCGTTAAAATAACAAAAATATCTGCAAGGCTAAGAAAGTTTTTCCCAATCACGATTTTCCACTTTTTTATCCTACACTAAAATATAAGGAAGAAAAAATTCATTCTTACATTCTTCTACAATATATACACTATACGGAAAATATTTTATTTACAATGTCAAACATTTAATGGGATTCAATAAGTTTTTCAATTTATGAGAAAAATTTCCTCTTAGTTCGTCGAGTGGTTGGTTGGTTGGCTGACATACTTTATCTTTCCCAACGCATATACATAATTGTAATACTTCTAAATTTTCCAATTTCCCTTGGTGTTTACTAAAGGCATACACAATACTTAATTATTTTAAAAAGTTTTAAAGTATTAATTCGATTACAAATATAATCTGGAAACGAAATTCCCAAAACACAACATATTATTTTGTAAGCAAAGCACAGGCCAGAAATTTTTCATTTTTATACAATGATATGCAAACCAAAGATACTATAATAGACTGATACATTGATAAGGAGGGCAAGCAAGGACGAAAGGATAAAGGGGAATGATTGAGCTTTTTGCGGATTGTTTTATTTTATCAAAATATTTTGATCGTTTTTTGTTTTTACATAATTTTTTGTTGTGTACTTTTCTGTTGTAAAGAAAATACAACAGAAACTGTAACAGAAGTCCTATAACAAAAGATCATCCCTTATCGACACTTGCAAACTTTTGAGTTGATGAAAACTGTATACAATATTTACAGAATGAACTTCACCGTGATGACGATGATTCTGAAGTGTTTTGGTAGAGGAGAAGCTTAAAAAAAACCACATACACATAACAACGAACCAACTATGTAATCATGGCTTGTACTATTCAGAACTGAATGAGTATCTATGCTTTGCCGGTAACAATATCTCATCTGAGCGATAAGAGTTTTGGGTAAAAAAAACCCCCAATCGTACAGATATTGCTGGAATAGTACTAAACCTAACGCTGATTATATAAAAGCATAGATCTACGTTCGTAACATATTTAGATGTTATACTGTCTCATTCGAAGCCCTTTTATATGCTCGTATTTATCATTGTGGGCTGACTTGGTTAGTGGTGCATCCCTTAAGCTCCCATTTTCGTTATACTCCGTTGTCTAATACATTTAGCGTGCTTGCTTGCTCATCTTCGGAATTTTTTTTTAATCAATAAAGCTAATAGAAATGGTCGTTGGAATTTTTCTAGTACAAGTGAACTATTACATATATGCATGTACCTAAAAAGAACATACGAAGTTATAAATATATGCTATGGCATTAGTTGAGTAGCAGTATCACTGTAGTAGGAAGCATCGTACACATTTTGGGGTGCAAAATAATACAAGAATGCGGTCTCAAATCCATTGAAAATAACAGTCAAAGACCAACAATTCTGCCAAAAGGAGCAGCTACACTGCATTGAGGATAAAGTTTCGATACTGAAAAAGGATTAATGGTTAGTAAAAGTATTAGTACGAGAGACATAACTTACCCAGTTTTTGTTGTTAGGAAAGAGAACCGATTTTTTTAAATTGAACAAATGTAGTATATCTGCTCTCATCGATTTTGTTGTTATCGCTGTTGTCCTTGTTGCCGTCGTCATCATTGTTACCATCGTTATCGTTATTGTAAGGTTTTGACAAACTTGGCACAGCTCAATCACTATAGTGGAAAATGTTCGATCAACTGAACTCTTGACTGTCCTTAAAGATGACAACTATTCAGGTTAGAAAAAGGTATTTTTTTTGTGTCATATACAATTACGAGTATATATTTTTGCCATTAGCTCTGTATAAATGCTAATGGTGGTCTATATATATATATATATAAAATGATATTTTTAGTAAGTTTCTGGTGCCGTTTTCTTGTGTATTTTAACATTTCAAATATTTTTCATTGTAGGAAGTTGTATGTCTCGCCTGAATGAGAGACTCTTCACTCTGATATATGATGTGCTTTTCAGTATCGGGGAAATTGAAAACACTTTGTTAGCTTTCTTTATTTCTTGTTTTCTAAGGGGAAATGAATTTTTTATAGTGTATACTTATACAAATATATAATATTGAAAATGATTAAGGTATATATACTTTTATTCATAAAATACTTGAAAAACTTTTGTAAATATAGACTAGAACCATTTTTTTCTTATATCATTATTGTTATTATCATGAGAGATAGATAAATTTTCCACAAAAATAAATATAATAAAATGCCCTTGAAATTTTTTCAGACAGGTGAATGACTTATTATACGTGTATTGTGGTCTTAGAAAAATATATTTAGACCACTTGGTGGCTTTACATTATTCGAATTTCAAATGATAAATATGTGAGCACTTGTATTACGAGTAGAATGAACAAGGAATCTGTCGTATGCTTCTACTCTTGACATTGTATAGCCTTAATGGTTATAACTTTTAATATTCATATTTATAATAAAATTTCAGAGCAGGTCTGTATTTTTTTGTTTTGTTTATTATATACGATGTTTGGTAAGAAAAACTAGAATAGAGTCATTGTGGAAAATATTCTTAAAAAAGGCTGAAAATGTTCTAAAGACCTAACAGAATTTTAATTTTAAATAAAAGAATATATCAATTATGTTTTGAAATATGCTTTAATTTGGGTATTGATAAAACTTGAATTTGAATACGAGGTCTGTTCAAAAAGTATCGCGAATTTTGTGTTTTTTTTTCAAAAATTGTTTATTAAGTTTATTAAAAAGCACTTCAAAACATCATTTTTTGTGATCTTGTTCAGCTGCTCTTTCGATGCAGTCTTTATCGCTTCAATTCTTTCATGGGGCTCTTCAGTTTCGGGAACAAGAAAAATTCACAGGGGCCCAGATCTGGGAAAAACGGTGGTTGCGGTATTATTAGTGTGTTGTTTTTGGCCAACAATGGCAAAATCCAATTTTTCTTCTTCCACAAATCCGGGCGTTTCTGGCGGATTGCTTCTCGCAACTTGCGCATAACTTGCAGGTAATATTCCTTATTGACCGTTCTACCCTATGGCAAGAATTCATGAAGCACCACGTCCCTGCAATCGAAGAAAACTGTAAGCAAAACCTTCACGTTCGACCGAACTTGACGCTTTTTTCGGTCTTGGCTTGTGCGGCAGCTTCCATTGGGATGACTGAGCTTTGGTTTCCATCTGGAGCAAATTTGGGTCGTCTCGGACAGAGTCCAACATTTCCTTACCAATATTAGTGTGATGCTGTTTTTGGTCGAAATTGAGTAAAAATCGAAGACGAGCCAAAACACGTGCAAGCAAAACAGCTGTCAAAAATTAACTGAACATTCAAAATGGCCAAACTTGTCGACATAAGTGAGAGACATGAGTACCAACATAACGCCACAAAAAATCAAAAATCAAATATACGTGACCACTGGAAATACAAAGTTCGCAAAATTAAAAAAAAGACCACGTCTGTAACGTAAAATTTACGTTAAAAAACCAATACACTTCCAGCAATAGCCGAATTTTGCCCGAAATGTATAAAAATATATTTTTTTAAATATTTCGGTCTATAATTTGGCCATTAATTGAAGTGTATTGGTTTTTAAATACTCTTAAGTTTGAAAATTATCTGCGTAAGTTTACGGCAGTCTTAAAGAAAAAGTCAAATGGCGTCAAATCACATGATCTTTGAGGAAAATTGACTTCACCAAATCTCAAAATTATGCATCCTGGGAACTTTTTGTGTAGTTCTTACGAAGCCACATGAAAATTGGCTGCTTTATATGGCCATAGCATTCAGAATTGTGGATACTGGTCCCTTCTTTTTCATTTTCAAAGCAATACGGTTCCTTTACACTAAACAGTCACTTTTCATGGATACAAGGGCTTCTTTATCGTTATTTATAGTTTTTCTGATTCCCATATACAAATATGAGTCTCATCACTGAAGAAAATTGTATTTATTACAGTCGCAAATGTAGTTACAGCAGAGTTGTCACTTTTGTAGGCAATTTTCGCATTTTTTCAACTATAAAATGGATAAACCCTTATTGATTTTGTTTATAAACATTTGTTAATATTGATAGAGTTTTTACTGAGTATACAATTTATAGAATAATTTTAAGTCAATAATTAAATTAATGCATTAATTAAAATTTTATACCAATCAAAATTTTTATTTATTTTAATTAATAGTATTTGTATTTAAGTTCAGCTACAATTTCCTAGAATAAGTTGAGTGAAATTTTTTTAACTAATATGAAAATTATTTCATAGCCAATAAGGTTCGCCAGATTTTTATTATTTCATTTTATTTCATTTAAGTAACTAATAATTATTTTTACTATAATAAAATTAATACACTTTTATTAAAACTATAATATAATAAAAATTGTTGGATATTTTCAATTAAATGTGATTATAATTTTTATACCCAAAATTGATACTATACAATTTTTTTTAAAAATCAACAAAAGAATTTTTAAGAAAAAATCAGAAAAATCTTTTTCAATTAAAAGTCAGCGCACGAATTAAATCTGTAGAAAATCTTTTACATAATATGCTGATTCGTATACTTTTTAATACAACAGGTAATAATTTTGTAAAGAACCTTAAAAGAAGTTAGTATAATAAACAGAAAATAAAGGCAGAATTGAATTGGTACAAAGGTGAACCAAATGAAAAAAATATCAAAAATACCGTGAGTGTCATCTTGTAAATGAATAAAAAGAATTTCACTATTTTCGAATGGAGTGGTGGCATAGCAGGACTAAATGGGCCTCTATCGATCGTGTTATGATATTTAAAAGAATCACCTATCGGGCCAATACTAACTCAAATGGGGCTATGGATACTCAGTCATGCCTCGGATACTTATTCCGTTGGCATTTTCTTGTTGTGGTCCAGAATACCTACCGTTTCAGTTGCTCTCTCTAAAGTGTTGACTTACTTATTCAGACAAATTTCAGTGTAAAATTTGAATTTTCTTGCCTATTTTCATAGGGCCATCTCACGTATTTCCACCACCTTAGTATATGACTTCCTCCTATTCCTTATCTGGCAGATTTGTTTACAATATAGACAACTATATACTTCTAACTGGTATATGTATAAAAAAAGTGTATATACACAATAGCTATTCGCATGTGCTTAACTCATTAAATTGAATTGCTTTTAAGTTTAGTTAGAAGACAACGCAACGCGTACTAAGCATCTCTTCAAGATGTTCATCTTAAATACCTTCCACAGGGCAATTCCATTCCATCTACCTGTATATGTTTCGATATATTGTAGATATTTACGCTTAAAGTGGACCTACGTAAAGGAGAATTTTTAATTTACTATGCATAGCACGTTATCCTGCCTATAATGACAGTCATTCGCCAATGCTTGTCCATGTCCATTGGTTAGATGGGATGATTTTGCGATATTGTGCTTCTCTGGTATACTTCTCTAGTTTAATTTTGGGTGGTTGTATTGTTTACTTGGTTGAGAAAATCTTATGGCCCTCTCAGTGATGGTGCAATGCTCCACAAGATACAATATAAGATATTTGTACTGTTTACTATATAGAAACACTTTGCGTAGGACTGTGTACAATTTATGTACTGCATCAACATCGTTATTGGATATATCCTGTAATAATAAGTCCACGTACAACTTGTTTGTAGTTAATTTCCTGCTTATTTTTATCCTCAAAATGAACATTCTATTTTCTTTAGTATATTCGGCGAGTATCTAACCATTAACCGAACATACCAAATATGTATATATACAAGCATTTCCGAATAAATAATTACTATAGAGAGAAAAAGAAGTCCTTGCCATATATATATATAGATACGTTAACATATGTTACTTGTGGTCCTCTATAATTTTTGAGATTTTTTCCTACTTAATTTAAGTATTTCTTGCAGCATCGATTTAATTCGCATACATTTATTATTTCAATAATTTAATATTGCTTTTGTTATTCAATTAATATTTTATGAAAATACCAGCAGGTAACCAAAGTAATTATTATTCTTGGCTCTCATTTATTTATTTATTTCTGTAATTATGTTTTCCTGAGTTTTCTGAATTTTTGTTTCTCTTTTAGTATTTATACCGCAAGAGATTATTTCCAAAATTATGGTTAATAGGAAGAAAACAGGGACACTGCGGAGTTAAAATGAGGAAAGCATTGTGTACAAGGAAAATCTGCTTCTTAAGCGGAAAAATAAAATGTGTTAAATAAGAAAATGATTAATATCATCTACCCACCACCTTCACAATTTCTATAAAATATTCTACATTAATTCATTTGTGGTTCTTTAAATTTATTATCATTTCCTTCTATTCAGTGGTATTTTTAAGTTCAAATTTTCTATAGAATTTCGTATTCCAAAGGAGCAAAATTTCTCATTTCTAAACCGTATTAAAATTAATGAAATCTTTTCTTATGGGAGATCAACAGCGTATACGTTTATAAATTAGCCACAATCTGGTAATTTAAATGATACTCCAGGCAAATTTATAACACAATTTCAATTATTTTTTTCATCATCTTCAAAAAAAAAAGCAAATCTATTAGTTTTTATTATAATCTTAAGAAATTTTCAAAGTATTTAAATTTTATTTCTTTGTAACTAGATTTATTTTTTTAACCGAGGTTTTTTATTATTGAAAGTATGGTAAAAAAATTTAAGTGGACAATTTGTATAACTAAATAGCATATTTATAATTTATGTAATAATAGTTATTATTAAAGAAAAAAAAATTTAGTTGAGAACGTAAGAATTTTATTAAGTAAAATGCTTCAAATTCCCGGCCATTTTTTAAAATTAGTTTTGGATTTAAGAAGAGTTTTCTTTTTTTTAAAGATTGTACTTTTTTTATCCATACTTTTATCTTAATTGATAAAGTTCACGCAAGATGAAGTCTCAAATCTTTCCAAATATTAATTCTACTTTTCATGGTGAACTGTGTGTAATTAGAATGGTACGATTTAGAAACCATTCTAATTACACTTCAATAAGTTCTTAGAAAATCCCAGAAATTGCGCTCGTAGTATTGGTAAAGATACTTTTTTGTAAGTAGCATTATCGACAGGAAAGCTGTCAAAATTTCAGCTCGATCCATAGAGTAGGTCAATTTCTATCGTCGATTAAAGTTAACGACATTTATTTGTGCATAACAATGGAAAAAAGCGAGTTTAGGGCTGTCATCAAACATCTCCATTTGAAAGGCTTAAGCGCGAAAGAAATCAAAGCCGAGTTGGATGCAGTTCATCGCACATCTGCACCTGTGTTTGCGACGGTTTACAATTGGGTGAATGAATTTAAACGTGGCCGTTCATCCACAAAAGATGAACATCGTTCAGGACGCCCAGTTGAGGTGTCTACTCCTGAAATCATCGACAAAATCCACGATCTGATTTTGAACGATTGGCGAATTAAAGTGCGCGAATTAGTTGAGGCCACGGGCATATCACAAGGTACAGTCGCTTCAATTTTGCATGAAAAATTGTCTGTGAAAAAAATGTCGGCAAGATGGGTGCCGTGTTTGCTCTCAGAGGAGAATAAGCGCAATCGTGCAGTGGACTCTGAGGCTATGTTGGCACTCTTTCATCGCAATCCTGCCGAATTCCTTCATCGATATGTCACTGTGGACGAAACCTGGATACACTACTACACTCCAGAAACGAAGAGACAGTCATCACAGTGGATTTTCAAGGGTGAACGGGCTCCGAAGAAAGCAAAAACTGTGCCATCGGCCGGCAAGGTGATGGCCACGGTCTTTTGGGATTCGCAGAGCATCATTTTTATCGACTACTTGGAAAAAGGAAAAACAATAACAGGAGCGTAGTACGCGTCGTTATTGCAATGGTTGAGCGAGGAAATCAAAGAGAAACGCCCCCATCTGAAGAAGAAAAAAATCCTCTTGCATCAGGACAATGCGCTGTTTCCATGGCCAAAATTGTGGAATTCAGAATGGAATTGTTGCAGCATCCCGCTTATTCACCAGATTTGGCCCCGAGTGACTATTTTCTTTTCCCCAATCTGAAGAAATGGCTTGGCGGACGACGGTTCACTTCCAACGAGGACGTCATTGCTCAAAGGATGAGTATTTTGCAGAACTTCCGAAATCCTATTTTTTGGACGGGATAAAAATTTTGGAAAAACGGTTGGAAAAGGAGATTATGTTGGAAAAGGAGAGAGCTAAAAGGAGATTATGTTGAAAAATAAAAATTTTTTTTTTTTAAAAAAAGTTTCTTTTCATCTTTTTCTAAGGACTTATTGAACGACCCTCGTAACTAAGACTGCACATTATAGTGTGTTAAACGTTAGTGACAATATCGCAGCCTTGGAGACCATTCATCCTTGCTCATCAGTTGACCCCGGTTCTCAACTGCATTCGATATTTGTTGTTAAATATACAAAATTCTGAGCTACGTTAGATTCCAGATCATGCTGGTGAAGGAGCATTTCCACTGTCCTCTTTCCACTGAAATACCAAACTTGCGATATCCACTCACCAAACGACACTTAAAAAAGAAGATTTTTTCCATTGGCCAAGAATCGAAAAACTAGTCTATCAACAATTATTGCCATATTCTGGGTACTTTTCAACATCCGGATTTGGTATACTTTACCCATGATTTGTTCATCCCTTTTGATAGCCAACTCCATCCTTTATGTCATTTCTCCAACTCACCATTCCTCATATTTCAAGTGGATGTCACTCAACCCAGAACTTATTTTTGACTAGGACTCCCTCCGAAGAAAAGCTCCTAGATCTAAAAACTCCTTTTCCAAGTCTTCTCTTTAATTTTCTAAATAAATTTAATTTGTTCCATAAAATTTTTTACCACTTATAATTGGTTGGCAATACCAATCCACACGAGCCATAATGACGCCAAATGGTTTCATGGTCGTGGCGCTATTAAATCGCCTTAAACTTTTGTTTCAGAAATTTAAAATAAAATTTTAATTTATAATATTAACACTTAATAAAATGTGATTTTTTTTTCTTTTTGCAAACAATATTTTTAATTAGTTAAAAATAATAAAAATTTCGTTTTTACAAAACAATTTTTTTAATTATAATTAAAATAATTAAAAACGATTGATTTCATTTTTTGTCCTTATATAATCAATAAAATATTTTACTACTTAGCTTTTAATATATTTGCATAATTAATTTTAAATAGAAAAAAATTATTAATTAGAAATTATAATGTATATTTATTTATAATTAAATTCAATTTAGACACTGTCCACCGGAAGATTTATTTTGGTTACTGATAGTTTAGTTGCGAAAATATCGGTTTTGTCAAATCTTTTGTAAAATAGTTGAGAGTAATTGGAATTTATCGATTTATTATTCGGACAATTCAACCACAGACAATATGCATTTAGATTTATGACTATATGAATGAGACTATGTACTAAAGTGATGGACGTCAACTAAACCAAACAATATTCTAAATCTGTTATAAATGATCCTGATCCTCGGGCATTGTTTCCATTATATGATCTGTATAGACATAATCATCTGGAACAGAGGGAAACTCTAGAATGGTTATAGGTAAACACCTGAATACGTTCGGTTATCAATAAAATCAATACGATGCAAGTACTAAAGGATAATAGGACAGTCGAAATTCATTGTTTACTGTACGATATCGTATGCACGTTTATACGTTTATGCTCAAGTATAAAGAGAACTCTGTCAATACTATGCCACTAAAATAGGGTTGTTGGCTATTTAAAAATGTTTTTGTTCGTTTAAATTTGATTTTTTTAACATGAACAAAAACTTTTATTTCTTAAAGAAAGTTGCTTACTCTCAATATTTTTATACTTTAAAAATACAGTTTTGCCTTGGTTTGCTGTAAATTTTCAGCTGTTAATGGTCAAATTTTTATGTCGGTTATATTGATTTGTGATTTGTGGCCTATTCCCAAGCGTAGACCTCATATTTATTCTATTATCGTGAAGGACATTACAAAAAGGGAAAATATTGCAACTACACATCATATTTATTATACGATTATATTGTTTGTTCCAAAGAGCAGTCCATACGTAAAATAGTCTAACGCACATACGAGTATACAAATTTATAGGCTATATCGTCAAAGGATGGGTAGTCTTTTCCGTTTCGATTCCGATTTGTTTGTTTTCCATTCCGGTAGTATAGCTCCTCTATCGTAGCTATTTCAAATATTGTACAAATAATACCACCATACAACAATTTTGGGGGCTATGATTTCTCCCAGCATCCTGGTGATATTTATTTGCGAGTCCAGAAAGGAGGAAAGAATTCGTTTTATTGATAGTCGATCTGGATGCTGATGGGCCATACGTGAAATGTTTTTGACATTTTTGTAAATTAAGTGGAAAGTTGTAGTTCGTGCTGTGTTTCACGTTGCGACCTTCACCGAGGACCTTTTTTCATCCCCCAACCATCCTAGCCATTACCTCAAATTTTTGGCATTGAGCTCCGTGTGCTGCTGAGTGTTGAGTAGTTGATATTTGGTATTGACTATTGGCTCTTGCTCTGTTCACGGCATAACTATTATTGCCGATGATTACCCTAGCCAATTTGGCTATGATTGTTTGGCAGAAAAAAATATGAAAAATGAAAATTTCATATTTGCCAAAAACAAAAATCATTGTTTTCGATTCAATTCAATGCAGCCAATACGAAAATCGGAACAAACAATAAAGTACACTTATAGTCAGTCGTATACTCGTATGTACGGATGAGGTCGACCAGAATCAAATTGGAACAGTCAAAAAGAATTCATCGATTCGGATTGGTCCGATCCCCATTTTGGGTAAAATCTCATTTTGAAAGTTATACGTTATGAGATCATAAACCATGTCATAAACTGTATCGACATCGATTGCAAAAACATATTTCGAGAAAAGAAAAAAAATAATAATCCTTCCATCCATAAACTTGGCTATTTGCAATAATTTAAATCAGTGTGACAGCGATTATTTCAATCATTTACAATAGAACAAGTATTAAATTAAATATGTTTGATCCTTTGTAATTTAATAATTTTTAAAAAAATCATTTTTTTTCATTTTTATTATTTTTATTTCAAATGTTTATGGTAATTTTAAATTTTAATTACATTTTTAATAGTAATAAGTTGAAAAATATATTTTCTTTTTATGAAAATTTGTACCCATTTTAAATGACAGTCTCTCTGCAAACTTTATGCTTAAATAGAAGACATTAAAAATATTTTATCTTTCATCTACATAAACTTAGTAAATATTTTCATACTTTTTTTCATCTTATATATAGAAATGTTTAATGGTAACATATAATTAAGGTTCAATTTTGTTCTAATTTCTATTCACAAGCTGTTATGGGGGTTGTTTGTAACGAAAGTAGGCAAAATATGTAAAAGCTTGTTACTCATATACCGGTGAACCAGTTTAATAATATCCACATCGTTTGGCTATTACAATAGTATATTTAAATGTCTTTATTCACCTTTAAGACTACCACACACGCACAATATAAACAAATATTGGCACGTGGCTAGCATTTATAGTAGCCCACATAGCTAAAATAACGATGCCCATTTCTGATACAAACTCTCGTACACAAAGCAACGTAGTAAAAGGGTTTCCCTTTTTCTACATCCGAAAAATCAATAAAGGACAATTACAATAACCCTAAGGTGTGTTTACCTGTACCAAAGTAACAATTACGAGTGCATAACAATTTCTCCGATACTATATACATGGAACAATTTCATCAAAAACTGTTATTAGCATTTAAAATAAATAGTCTTAGAACAGAGATAAATATCAATATGTAATTTAAAAACTACAAAATTATATTACAAAATTTTACCAAAATTAATGTAAATTTAGAAGAAAAAAAAACTCATTTAAAATTTAATCATGTATTAGGAGTAATTCAAAATTATTGTATAGGCATATTATTAGTATAGGGTGTATAACTTAAAAATGCGGGATTTTTGGCAAACTTTGTGTGTTTATTTCGAAAAATTGTTACAATATATTTTATTCAAAGTATTGTCCATTGGAAGCCACTACTTTTTCCCATCTTTCTGGCAACATATGGATTCCGCGCCAAAAAAACTGCTCCGGTTTTTTGAGGCCAAGAATTAATCGAGCCAATTCCGGTGAGGGGGTTTTGCATGGATCTAAACAAATGGTTGTCGGACGGGGCAAGGTCTGGACTATAAGGCGGGTGAAGCAAAACTTCCCAGCCACTGTTTTCTAAATAATTTTTAACCGGTCTTGCAACATGAGGCCGAAAATTATGTCTTCGTGTCTGGTCGCATATTCCGGGCGTTTTTCGGCCAATGCTCGCTTCAAACGGATTAATTGTGTTCGGTAGAGGTCGCTTGTGATCGTCTGGCCCGATTTCAATAGCTCATAATAGATCACACCCTTCTGATCCTACCAAATACAGAGCATTACCTTAGCGCCATGGATATTTGGCTTGGCGTTGATTTGACTGGTTGGCCAGGCTTCACATACGATTTTTTTGGTAATGAATCCATTTTTCGTCGCCAGTAATGATTCGATTCAAAATTGATTTCTTTTTCTGCCGTTCAAGCAGCATTTTGGACATGCAAAATCGCCTTTCAACATCTCTCGGCTTCCATTCATATGGGACCCAATTTCCTTGCTTTTGGATGAATCCTGCTGCTTTCAAACGTTTTGAAATGGCTGCTTGAATGACTCCCAATGATTTTGCAATTTCTACTCTTCGTCGAGTAATGCCTCCAAATCTTCATCTTCAAACTTTTTTGGCTGACCTGGTCGTTCTTTGTCTTCCGTGTCAAAATCACCACTTCTGAACCGCACAAACCATCTCTCGCACATTGAAATCGATGGAATATAGTCAGGATAAGCTTCGGTGAGCAATCGATGTTCTTTTTTTCAAATTGAAGAAGTAAATCAACACTTCCCGTAAATGGGACTTTTTTGGTACGAAATTCGACAATAGTGTAAACAACTTCGTTGTTTACACTATTTCGTTCAATGACTAATCGAGAATGAATGGCAGATATTTAACCTCCAAAATGCCATATGAGTTATTATTAACACAAACCATGTGTAAAAGTTATGCCATCTGTTGTCAGTCCCGCATTTTTAAGTTATACACCCAATATATAGGCATATTATCCTTCCTTGCGAAGTAAGTTCTAGAGCTGCTTTTCAAGGATATTTGATAGTTCATTTTGATTAAAACTATATTGCCTCTAAACTAAATAATTACACTTGGTTTTATTAGAAATTATTTTTCAAACAGATTTTTTTCTGGTGTCATTATTGTTGAAATAGCCTTAAAAAAAAATTTCAAAATTTACACCTTGCCATTAAAAAAATTATATCCTTTTAGATTACTATAAGCAGCGTATTTCATAAATTAGTCATTGATGAAAGAATGATTCTTAATATAAAAAAAAATTGCCTATAAGTTATATTTTAGGCTAATAAAATATTATATTTCTGGAAATCTTATTTAGGAAACTTTTTAAATGAGTGGTACTTTTTTTGAAAATTGGAAATTATACGAAATCGATATTTGTTGTTGCTAATTCGCAAAGGCGAACAAAATACAATTGAGTATAAACGAATTTGTACAATTTGTCCATCAATCAATCACATTTCCGTAACTTGAACAGTGAGTGTTAGTCTATTTAGAAAAGTTTCATTCAATTGTACACGTATTTCCGGTATAGAACTCAAAAAGGATACAACCATTCTCTAAACAAAAATCTCACAATTTGAGTTTATGTATTTATGGTTTTGTTATTGTATTTTTGAGTTAATATGATTTTGTTGGTTTGTTATGCACTAGTGAGTATGGTTATGGTGACCCCCCTATGGACAGAATCCATTAGAGAATAATTGAAGTTTCATATTGAAGACAAAAGAGGAGGAAAAATTGTGAAGTCCTGTAGAAGAGGAATTTGATTACACTTGTCCAGTATTACAATTCCATTACAAAGTTGAGTCGGATTTAGTTGTGCACTTGCACCAGTTTGACCAGACACTATTTTGTTTTAGTCCTGCCAATAAGGATATTCTGGATTTATCCTAACCAAGTATGCAAACACTATTTTCAGTGACCAGTGCATCAAAGTGCAATAGTTCTACAAAAAGGAAATCTTCTATTACTGAGCAAAGTGCAAGACTTAAAATTCTGTTGATGAAAAAAACTTGCAATATCTATAAATGGATATGGACATTCAGATAGTTCAGTCGTTTTAATAGAGAAAGGGATAAATAAAATTCCTCCTGTAAGGATGCAGTCCCCTCTCGAGTGATTGCCAACACTGGTACTCCACAGAGAACTCAAAAACAATAGACAGATTCAATTAAATCAGAGACAAGTTCTGTTCGCATGGATATCTTCTCGTTGTTGTGTCCACTCATATTTCTGAATAAACCAAGCGAATATCTCGACTTTACGGCTGCATGTTGCCTTGTGTGTTGTCATTTACATTAGCCACCTTGGGAGAAGTGCTGAACTGAACCGAAATGGATTCTGAGTCTGATCTCGATTTTAAATCTGATTTACATTCAGATTCCACGTCATCTCCATGCAAATAAAGCTACTTGAAAATATATGCACTCGGTATCATTTTGAGTTATGCAAATTATCCAATTCATAGTGGAATACTCTTATATGCTGTGTTGAATTGTTTTTTTATTTTTTTTTTATGTCTATAAAGAAGAAAGAAATAATATGAAAAACAAAATGACTATTTAAAAAAATTAAATTGATCAAAATAATACAAGTATGGTAAATAATCCGTAAAGTATCTTAAATACGCTTAAAATACTTATGGTGATAGTGTGTATGATCTGCTCATAAAAATTGGTATATTTGTAAAAGTAGCACAGAATGTTATTTCTTATAGGGTAATTTTTTTTTTCCGCAGATTTCGTATAACACGTCATATATGTTAAAGCACATAGTACTTAGTTGGCATTGCCATTTTATCATAGAAAGACTAACACTCGAATAATGCTTAAAAATTATTGAATTTTATTATCAAAATTTGTGCTCTGTGAATAATGTGTTTCGCGCACTTCTACCATTTTATGTTCGTCATAATTGACCTACTGAGCAAGCAACTCAAGCTATAGTGACAAAATTTTGCAACAATATTATGCTATTAGACATCAAAACAGAAACCCGTATGCGTATAGTGTGTACAGAGGAAAATGTTGCTGCCGTAGCGTCCAGTTTTGGTGAACACTGCGATTTGTCCATCCAGCGCCGTTCAAAGCATTTCGGATTCTGGTAGACAACTATGTGGAAGATTTTACGCAAGCATTTTGCTCTGAAAACGTATAAAGTACAGCTCGTGCAAGAACTGAAGCCGAATGACCTCTTTAGAAAATTCCGTTTTTTTACTAAAAATTGTTTTCAGCGACGAAACTCATTTCTGTGTTGAATGGTTATGTGAATAAAATAGGCCAAACAAGAACTGTCATTGCACCAAAAATGGCGTAGTTTTAACAAAATGGCGCTAAATACCACACATCACGTGAAAGAATGGACATATTGTGAGATAAGAGCAATTTATCTCACGTTTCAGACCGGTGAGTTGGCCGCTTAGATCATGCGATTTGACGCCTCTAGAATAGATTTTCTGGGGCTACATGAAGTTACTCGTCTGTGCCGATAAACCAGCGACACTTGCAGCATTGGTTGATAACATTATACGTGTTATTAACGAGATACCAGCCGAGATGCTCGAAAAAGTGGTCCATAATTAGAACTCCCGCATGGATCACTTAAAACGTAGTCGAGGCAAATATTCACATGAAATAATCCTTTTTTTTTTTTTTTTTTACGAAATTTGAAACCCAAACACTACAAAAATATAACTTTTAGGAAGCATTAACATATAATGTTTGTAGAGGGAAACTCTTATTGATGTCCAGCTTCATTACTTTACCTCGTAAGTCCAAATTTAATTAGAAAAAATTAGAGTTTCAATTTATTAAAAAAGCGGTTTAAAATTGGACTTCTTTTTAAAAATTATTTTCGGTAAATGTTGGCCACGATTTTCTTTTAAACATGGATCACTTAAAATGTAATCGTGGCCAACATTTACCTAAAATAATCTTTAAAAAGTAATTATCAATTCAAATAAAATTTTCATACACTTTTGAAATTTTTTTGTGTTTTTTCTTTAAACCAAATACTTGAGCTGTTTTGAAAATTTTTCTACAAAAATCTCTTTATAATAAAAAGTAATTTTAGTTCAGTATTTTCCAAATGATTATAACAATTACTTTTGAAGTTGATAACATAAAATTTAAAAAAATATATTTTCTAATTTTTATATAGAAATTTTCAAGACATTTCTCTATTATTAACAGTATAAATCACATCATTTCAATAGAGTAGGTATATTTATAAAAAAAAATATTCTAAATATTTTTCAATACATAAAGAAAGAAAGAAAAAATCAATCACAAAATAATTAAATACATTTCAGAAAAACCGAATCTATTTGGAAATTTTTTATAATGATTTCTTTCAGAAAAAGCTTTAAAATAATTTTTATAAAATGATTTCTTTTCAATATGTTTATTTTAAATATTCTGCTAAGATATTCATGATTGAGTTTTTATAAAACAAAAAATTTTTTTTTGTAAGTAGAAATGGGAATCAATAAAAACTTCAAATCAAAAGGAAAATTAAATGCTGAATGATGAAAAATAATATGTATATCCTTGAAGCTATTTCTAGTCTGAAAAGAATAATTTTCAAATAAAGTTATTCAAAAACAAAAATTACGATAAAAAATGGAGATTCTGTTTAGCTTATTTTCTCATATAACATAAAAAGCTTTAGATATGATTCCCTACCTCAGATACTTTCTTCCAACAGAACTGTTTATGACCTCCTAACCAAACTAAAAAAATTGATAAGAACACTTTTATTTATTTCAATATTAAAACTCAAATATTCGTGCGTGTTAGTATTCGTAAGCATTTGGTTTTTCTTTACTGTTTTGGTCATTCAAGGGTTTTATTCTTCTTTAAGAATTCCAGTTGTCCTTCAATTAGGATTGATTTTGGACTCCTTTTATTAGTCAAAGCTTTGCATGCATTAAATTTTTAGATTCAAATTTTTTTTGTAAACAAATACTCATATTTTCTACCCATCTGAAAAAGCAATAAGCTTACTAGTTTGGGTTTCTTTAGTGTTTTATATATTTGACTACACTTCGTGTTTAGTCCTTATATATAATACTCATATTAATTGACAAAGTGTATCCTCTAGCAATCATCATAAGTTTAAATTTATTGCATGAATATATAACGTAGTGCAAATTTAATATATCAATCTTTAGATATTCCACATTACAACGTTTTGCTATTTTAAGGATATTTTAACTTATGTTTAGAACTATTAAAGGAGTATTAATTTTTGATAGAAATATGTTTGAGATCTTAAATATTTATATGATTTATTTTCATTACTAGTCTAAAATAATTGTTTTCTTCGGAATTTAAATAATATAAGTACTACATCAATATTATTGCATAAAATTCTTTAAAAAATTATAAATATTTTTGATTTAAAAATGTCTCTTTTATATTTAACTCTTTATTAAAATATTAAAATTGTAGAGTTCAGTTATTAAAATTAAATATTATAATTATAATGCTTTCCTTATTTTTATATATCGATGTTATTGCCAAAACATCGGCGGAGGAGTTGTTTCCACTTTTTGTAAGAGTTCTGCAATCGCTTTTACCTCTATAGTTATTTACATTCCTTTGGATATTATCGCCAGTATTTAATAATGTCTTTTCAAGTGGTATTTGACAATGAGAGATCACAGAAATCCCTATTCCTAACAAAATTCGTATATGGAAATGGTAGTGTGATAGGAAGCGTTGTCACGGTGGATTTTCTGTATCTGTAATGCCCAAAGAAAGTTTTGTGAAAGCCCTTTAATTACTTTTTTGTAAAAAAAAAAGTGTACAAGCTTAAATCCGATATTTGGTAATAGATGGCGTGAGTTAGCGTATTAAGCTACCATGGGCACGCCATACCTTTTTATTATTACTTTGACATCTGTCACACATTGTCAGCAATTTCGTACAACAACATACATTTTGCCTTTGGTAATAATGTCTAGTTTTGTGCCAGAAAAAGAGCATATGCTAGAAGCTCTGCTTTTCTGCTTCAATTTGAAGAAATCAGCTGCCGAATCGCATTAAATGCTTATGGAGGTCTATGGTGACAGTGCTTTATCGGAAACAACGTGCCGAGATTGGTTTCGTCGGTTCAAAGATGGCAATTTTGACTTGTGGGACAAGAAGCGTGAAAATCGGCTTAGGAAGATTGAGCACTATCAATTGCAAGCTCTTTTGAACGAAGACGATATCCGAACGCAAAAAATGCTCGCAGAGCAATTGGGTGTTTTCATGCGTGTGCAGACTATGGGGAAGATTGAAAAGATCGGAAAATGGGTTCCGCATGAATTGAACAATAGGCAGATGGAACAACGCCAAAACACATGCGAAATCTTGCTCGCCAGGCAAAAATAAAGGTCGTTCCTGCATTGTATTGTGACAGGCGATGAAAAATGGATATATTTCGAGAATCCTAAACGCAAGAAATCGTGGGTTGATCACGGCCAACCATCAACATCTTCCCCAAGACCAAATCGCCTCGAACGGAAGACGATGCTGTGTGTTTAGTGGGATCAGCAGGGTATCGTCTACTATGAGATGTTGAAACCTGGTGAAACTGGTAATGCCCACCGCTACCATCAACAACTGATCAAATTGCACCGTGCTCTGCGTGAAAAAAGGACGGATTATCAACGAAGACATGACAATTTTCATGGAGGCTGATTTTCCTCCACGATAACGCACCATCGCACACGTCAAAAGTAGTCCAAAACTACTTGGATACACTTAACTGGTAGGTGCTGCACCACCCCGCTTATTCACCAGACCTGGCCCCTTCCGACTACCACCTGTTTTAGTCAACGGGCCACGCGCTCGCTGAGCAGCTCTTCGATTCTTACGAAGACGTCCGAAAATGGCTTGATGAGTGGTTTGCCTCGAAAGAGAAGGAATTTTTTTGGCGTGTTATCCACAAATTGCCCGAGAGATGGGAAAATGTGTAGCTAGTGAGGGCAAGTACTTTGAATAAATTTGTTTTTGCTTTCTATGAAAAAAAACATGTCCTTTTTTGACTAAAAAACAGGCTCCATCTGCCTATCGTTCAATTCATGCCGCACCCATTTTCCGATCTTTTTAATCTTCCCCATGGCACGCAGATGCATTGAAATAGCTGGTTGAGTGACACCCAATTGCTCCGCGAGCATGTTTTGTGATTGGATATCGTCTTCGTCCAAAAGAGCCGGCAATTGATGGTCCTCAATCTTCCTAGACCGATTTTCACGCTGCTTGTCCTACAAATCAAAATTGCAGTCTTTGAACTGACGAAACCAATCTCGGCACGTTGTTTCCGATAAAGCACTGTCACTATAGGCCTCCATAAGCATTCGACGGGATTCAGCAGCCGATTTCTTCAAATTAAAGCAGAAAAGCAAGACGTTCCCGCATATGCTCTTTTTCTGGCACAAAACTAGACATGAGTACCAAAGGAAAAATGTATGATGTTGTAAGAAATTGCTGACAATGTATACTGATTAATGTGACACATATCAAACTAATAAGAAAAAAGGTATGGTGTAGCTTAATATGCTCACTCACGCCATCTATGACCGAACAGCGGATTTAAGCTTATAAGTTGAACCAAATACTTCTCGAAATTCATTTAATTAAACATTATTGGGAAGGATCTAGTAGTAAAGAACATCTTCAATAAATAACCGCTTTTAGATTAGTTGACGGTGACTGCTGCCATTTTCACAAAGATCGTTTCCGTTCCACACTACGAGTATAATAGACAATTCTTTTCACATACCCCGTATTAAGTTCTTTCAAAAAAAAGATAAATTTGACTTCTTTTATGTTTTTATAAATTGCAAAACTAAATGTAGCCAATTAAAATTAGTTTGTATTCATTTAATATATAGTATTTCTTATAATTATTAATAATTATTCCTTTTTTTAATATAATCATACAGTTTGCTTAAATAATTTTCCTTTTTATAATATTATCATTCTAATTACCTCTAAAATAAAATATTTCTTAGAACGCAAAAAGGATTGCTTTAAATCTGTGTCTGAAACTTTAGAATTTCCAACAAAGACATATCAATTGCAACAGAAATGTTGGTAAGTTAAATTATTGCAATTCATATGCGAATATTCCAAGTTGACAAGGAGAAATCTCTTCAAAAGTGTATTGTACACAGTCATCAGTTAATTAGAGAATAAATTAGCTTTCTGTTAAGTTAACGTCTGAATATATTGAATAGTTGAAGAGTTTTACAGGTAGTTTAAAATGTCTGCAGGATAAATTTATACAAGCACATACACCACACGACTATATTCGTACTTATTTATGAACGAATATTTGTTCAAAAGAAATTTTCATAAATTAATACTAAGTAGAGTAGAGGTAAAAAGCATATGCAAATATTGTAACAGGTGCACTATACGTGTATTTCGAATAAAGCTAAATAAAAAGTTGAATTGCTTCTTGTCAGGACTGTATTTGATGTTTTCAGATGCATACGTATACATTACTTAAACGATCTATTTTTGTAGTGTACTATTCGCGTTAAGCTCTTTCACGTATCTAAGTTTAACCGATTTCCATACATAAATTACATATACTATTATTTGAAAAAAAATACCCTTTCTAACTTTATTGAATAATTTTTCAAAGTTGCATTATTTTCGATTTACTACAGAATATAATTCAAAAGAAATATTTTTTATGTTTCCATTAAATTGAAAGCATTTTCCCCTTAATTATTAGTTTTTACTTTTATTACTTTTTTTTTGGTGCATTCTAATAAGTATTTACTTAGAGAAGTATCTTATGCAAAATTATAGGTAAGGATAATGTAAAATTGTCTACGTTATAAATTTATTAACTTATATTATAAAAAATTATAGTTCTTCCTTATATCATAATTGAAAAATTGAGAAATTTAAATATATTTAAATTAGATTTGAATTGAAAAATAATATGAAAAATTTTGTACAGCCTCTTTAAAGATATAATAATCATCTCTTGTTTATATCTATTTTCTACATTTATCTGAGCTTTTATCACTTAAAGCCACCAACTACGAAAGTCATTCAACAAGTACTTAGCCTACAAAAGAAAAACGAAAATTTTGGAAAAGGTGGCAATTTATTTTTCCACATAATCTCCTTCAAGCTCGATACACTTGGCATAGCGATGCTCTAACTTTTTTAACCCGTCCAAAAAATACATTTTCTCGAGGGAAGCAAAATAGGCCTCCGTGGCGACGATGACCTCATCATTCGACCCAAATCTATTCCCGGCGAGTGATTTTTTCAGATTTGGAAACAAAATATAGTCACAGGGGGCCAAATCTGGAGAGTACGGTGGATGGGGCAGCAATTCGTAGCGCAATTCGACCAATTTGGGCATGGCGACGGCGGAGGTGTGAGCCAGCGCGTTGTCGTGGTGGAACAGCACTTTTTTCTTCGCAAAGCGGGGCCGCTTTTTCTTAAATTCGACGTCAAATCGGCCCAATAAGTCAGCATAGTAGCGCCCCGTGATTGTTTTACCCTTCTCGATGTAATCGATGTGGATCACACCTTGTGAATCCCAGAAAACGGTGGCCATCACCTTTCCGGCCGATCGAACAGTCTTCGCCTTCTTCGGAGCACGTTCGCCGGGTGAAGTCCACTGTTTCGACTGTTCCTTGGTCTCTGGTGTGTACCAGTGAATCCATGTTTCGTCGACGGTCACGAAACGACGCAAGAACTCTGCTGGATTGCGCTGAAACAGCGCCAAACACGTCGCCAATGTGGTCTCACGGTTGCGCTTGTTTTCCGGTGTGCGCAAATGCGGCACCTATCGTGCCGACAGCTTTCTCATGCCCAGTTCTTCGTGTAGAATATGATACACCGTTCCTACTGCGATGCCCACAGTCTCAGCTATCTCGTAAACCTTCAATCGACGGTCTGCCAATACGAGATCGTGAACTTTTTTAAACAGCCGTTTTCGGGGCACCTTGACGTGACTCATCAAAAACCGACGTGCGGCCACAAACAAACTCGTTGAACCAATTCTTGACGGTCACCATCGAAGGAGAAGAGTCACCATACACAGCATCCAAGCGATCTTTGATTTCGCTGCGCGTTTTCCATTCCAAAAACAAGCATCTAATCACCGAACAATATTGTTCTTTTTCCATTTTTGTGCAACCGACCGACACGCTCGCTTTCAAAGGCTCTCAAAACAAAACTAATGAAGGAATTCAACTGAAACTTTGACAGTAAGCTACTAAAAGAATGTACTGCACGATGGTAAATTTTTTTTGTGACAGCAATTCCATCGGGCGGTGAGGCTTAGTACTTGTTGAATGACTCTCGTAATCAAAAAATTATAGGATTTTTGAGGCTGAAATTAATATAAAATATGAAAAATGGTTTTTAGTTCCATAAAAAACTGAGTGTCAAAAATTAATATCTTTTGCCATAAAAAATATGGCTATAAAATTATGAGAATTATTTAATTATATTTTTTTATATAACTGACAAAGATGAATTGAAATAATATGTATTCATTTAAATTTTCTAAATAGCGATAGGTATTTAGCGTAGGACCATGCGTCAATGGGATTCAAATCCACAACCTCTTGGATGATAGTCCAGAAAGCTAATGACTGGGCTACCGAATCAGATAACTGACAGAATTATTTGATTAAAGAATTTGTTATATTTGGTTCAATTAATATTATAGCCTAAAGTATAGGTAGCCCACAATTTACGAGGTATGACGAAAAAGTAATAAGACAGATATGTACCAGAGCAATATGGGAATAAAGGTAAAATGTTAGTTCCTACTAGAAGTGCAGTTAAAGTCTTAATATTGCCCGATAACAACGTGACTCTATAGAGTGTGATAAGTGAAGTTGAGTTTTTGTGTCCGTAAGTCCATATGAACTTTACCAACGATGTGGAATCGAAAGTTATGTTATGCTCGGTGAATTTGTGGTTTTGACTTAGGAAAAGGTGCAATTAGGCTTTAAGAAACATTCCTCATCGAAAACACAAGTTTTTCAGAATCATAAAGACGCATCGAGAACCACCGTATGAAAAACCCCCACTCAGGGAGAACATAATCACCGAAAACTGATGATAATGTAAAACATAGTATAGACTTGTGTATAAAATGGTGTACTTGAGATGCTTAGAAACAATGTTCTTCATAAAAAATCAGATATGGCAGACAATTGAATGCTCAGCACGCTGTCACACCATCATCCCCATAACGAGTTTTTGTCGGAAAAAGGATTCCTGTGGTTCACTAGTAACTGCATTTCACCCAATCTAAGTCTGTGTAACTCTTTTAATTCTCTAAGACTTGAAAGGACGTTGTCTTGGCACTATCGATAACATTTAAAGGAGTGAAACCAAGGATATTAAGGCATTTCCAGCTACTAAAGCCTTCCAACATTGCCAGAAAAGTGGAAACAACGCCTCCACCAATGTATGGATACTTAAGGAAAATCATTTTTTGAGAATAACTTTAATGTATAAAACTAAAAAAAAATTGTAGCAAAAAAATTAGTTTCATTACTTTTCTGTCATTGCTTGTAAGTTTGCGTTTTTTTTACTTATAAAATAATTAACATTAGAAAGAATGAATTTTGAAAAATTCTTTGGAATCTCAAGGAAGAAAAATTCTTTGGAATCTGAAAAAAGATTACTTAATAATAATAATAAAATCTGCAAAAGCTATTGTTCTAATAAAATAAAATTGAATACGTTCAGGTGAGCTGGTTACAAAATAATTCATGAAAATTATTCAGCAAAATATAGCAGCATAAATATTTTTCTACTAAAATAACTTCTAATAGTAAAGAATTAAATTATCATAAATTAAAATAAAATAATGCCGATATATTATCTACTTACTTTTGGCTATAACTGCAACAGTCATTTTATAGGTGCAATATTTTAAAAAACGCTTAATCAGCAATTGGCGAATATTATTTATTTATTATTTTTATTAAAGCGTACAGTAACTAAATATATAACAGCAATAAAATTAAATATTTGCATACTCGTTTTTATTATAAGATTTAATTAAAGAGCACCGCAAATATTCATAAGCCTTGAGATAAGACCGACCTCCCTTTTTCCATATTTAATGCGAATTTTATGTATTGCTTTGCTATGCGAAATTCCACTTCAATACCTGATGAAAAGCTAACCATTATAGCATCATAGCATCATAGCCTGGTTATATTGTATAGAAATAACCCAACATCAATTTTCAACAATTTCCAACATCGACCATTGCATAACGAAGATTTCCCAAACTCGATAAGAGTTTATTTGCAATAAAATTCGTTCGAATTGGCAAATGCTACTACGAGTAGCATAATACTTATGTGGACTACATTCCAATTAACATAAATTCTAAAGGGTTATGACTTTGTTGTCAATTCTGAACATTTTAATGCAATTATTTTGATGAAGCGCACAGTATACGATTTAAACGATTTTATGACTGAAATTGTTTTATGTTGAAAAGATGAACCCGTAAAATTTGTTATGCTCATTAAAAAATTTTTATGATAAAAGATGTAGCAATATTCTTATCATAAATATATATTTGCTATAGAAACTTGGCTTTTATTTCATATTCAATGGTGACATTTTATAATTTACTTTAATATAGTGTTTCTATTGGTTGTAAAGTTGATTTTTGCCAGCAAAGTTGAATATAGAATTTGTACAAAGTTTAAAAGTTATGTAACGAAGAAGATAGAGTCAATATGTTAAGGAAGTAAGGAAAAGAAATTTAAAAATAATAATAAATAAATAAGTTTTGTTGGCGGCATAAGAACACGTTCTAGATGACTGTAGAATATTATTTATTTACTAAGTGTCTGAAATTATCATATCTTCAAGTTTTTACTTAATTCCCATCACAAGTTACCTTGTCAGCAATGAAATGACACCTTGACTTGTAAGTCGAAGACAATTTACCTTTTCTTGCACAAGCAAATACTGTCAACTATATAACCATATTCAGAAGTTGTAGAGCCATCGAATTTGCCATCGTGTGTGAATTTTTCGATCCGTGGACCGATATGAGGTGTTTGTGCGATACTGAACCACAGACGACATGAGGTACTTTCAAGTTCTCTTTGGGGAACGTTTCGTCGCACATTTGAAATTCATGTCAAAAATTTATATTCAGACAGCAATATATCGATACTTTACTGAATTTGAACTTAAAAGTTTGACTACTTCCATCTCCATACGCTTCTGATAGAAGGTATAAGATTCCTTGTACTTCAACCATACCGTTTCGATTCCTACACATGACTCTGACCTCCTATTAAACCCACAAATTTCTATGGAGCAATATTTCAATGACTTTTAGAAAGACAGCAACATGCAAAATAAAATTCAATTTGTCACTTATTTGTAATTTTTTTTCTTCCTTAATTCTACTGTAGTTATTTGATGCTGAACATATTTTCCATCGAATACTAAACAATTGAAATTTTAAAATTAAGACCTTAACTCGCAAGAATTTAACAAAATTTATAATATGACATACGAGTGGCTACACCTACACATCGAATATGCGAATATTAAACTATACACACAATTTTTAAGAGTAAAAATACACTTAACTGGTTAAATGCAGATGCACACAGTGAAATTTTGGAATAAAATTCTTACAGCATATAAACCTTAAAGGGATGCAATTTCTTTTAAAAAAAATTTCAACAACGATAAAAGAATTTTTGTCACGTCTTTTCAACTTATGATAACATTTTGCATATTTTATTATCAGAAATTTTATCTGAAATGGATGATTTATGCTAATAGAGTAGTAAGAACATCGCATGTTATAGCAATTAAGTGAATTCGTGTGACCGATAAAATCCGAATTTAATTTAATCCTTTAGGCAACTAAAATTAATTAAAATTACCCATGTTCGAATTTAAAATGATTTTCGTTCACTTTCAATTTTTCCTTTGTGAATAGTACAATTTAATTTGTCTTCTAATAGAATAGACAAGTTAAAAGAAGTTTTTAATGGAAATTTAATGATTTAACACATCATCTTAAAGAGAAATTCAACTTTTTTTTATTCAAAATTTGCCCATCCTGAAATATTCCTTGAGATTTAGAGTTTTCAATAGAATGAAAACAATCCTAAAACTTCAATAACTTAATATAAAATATGCTTAAAAATATTTAGAATTACAAGACGTGACAGAAAAGTAATGAGACTGGTGGGAAATTTTTTTTTTTATCAAGAGACTAAGTCCTTCATTATCGAAAGCTTATTATCGAGGGCTTTTGTGAGGTTAAAATATTGATAGAAATTGAAACAAGCTCGGGGCAACTGTTCATATCAAAAATTGGTCAAATTTTTGTCAAACAAGTTTTTTATAAAGACATCCTTGAGGAGTCCAAACAAAATGGTTCTTACCGTTAGATCGGACATCGCAGACACCTTGATGCTCCATCATGACAACACTACGAGGTCTGTTAAAAAAGTATCACGAATTTTGAATTTCCGCGGGTTACGTTTATTCGATTTTCGATTTTTGTGGCGTTATGTTGGTACTCATGTCTCTCACTTATGTCGACAAGTTCGGCCATTTTGAAAGTGCAGATAATTTTTGACAGCTGCTTTTCTTGCACGTGTTTTGGCTCGTCTTCGATTTTTGGTCAATTTCAACCATCCAAATTTGCTCCAGAGGGTCATAACTGGTGATGAATCATGGGTTTATGGTTATGACGTGGAAACTAAAGCTCAATCATCCCAATGGAAGCTGCCGCACGAGCCAAGACCGAAAAAAGGGCTCCAAGTTCGGTCGAATGGGAAGGTTTTGCTTAAAGTTTTCTTCGATTGCAGGGGCGTGGTGCATCATGAGTTCTTTCCACAGGATAGAACGGTCAATAAGGAATATTACCTGCAAGTTATGTGCATGTTGTGCGAAGCAATCCGCCAGAAACGCCCGGATTTGTGGAAGAAGAAAAATTGGCTTTTGCCATTTTTGGCCAAAAACAACACACTAATAATGCCGCAGCCACCATATTCCCCAGATCTGTGCCCCCGTGACTTCTTCTTATTCACGAAACTGAAGAGCCCCATGAAAGGATGACGCTACGCTACGATTGAGGAGATAAAGACGGCATCGAAGGAGGAGCTGAACCAGATTACAGAAAATGATTTTTTGAAGTGCTTCGAGGATTGGGAAAAACATTGGCACAAGATTATAATATCTGGTGGGGATTACTTTGAAGGGAACAAAATAGATATTCATGAATAAATAAATAAGTTTTGAAAAAACACAAAATTCGCGATATTTTTTCAACAGACCTCGTACATGTGACATGGCAATCTCCATCAACGGTTTTTTTTCTTCGGAAAGTGGATTTAGATCAGGTGAACGGGGGACAAGGAGGTTACATAATAGAAAGGAAGGACTTTACTTCCTTTGGTGGCATTTTTTTACTATTGTATTATTTTAAGACTTTCAAATATTATACGAAAAAATCAAATTTACGAATTTTTTCTAAACTTTTTTGTATTTTTTCCCAAAATTTTCTCAGGAAAAATTAATGGCAGCCGATTAATTTGTTCAATGCTTTAGGTTCAGAAAACAGTAACAGGTATTATACTCCTATTATTAAAGTAAGTATAACACAACTATTTGAAATAACATTAGTATTGGAAAATAAATTCGAAGTGCCATGATACAAAAGTCCATTTGGTGATAGGATGTCTTCGGACTTATTGAACTCGAGTGCCTATTCGATTCCACAAACCAGAGCTTATAATAATAATTATTATATCAAATATATGTATATAAATAGGTTTTTTTTTTAAATTTTAATTTTAATTTTAAAATTTATAAAACTTTAATTTAACGATTTCGTGAATCTATATTTTGAACTTGTGTGATTTTGTTAATAAATCTAATTACAAAATATTCCAATAAAATAATTAATATTTTTATTTAAATTTAAATGGATATATTATTTCTATCAGGTATAATGTTGGTATTTTCACCTTCTTGTCATTTTATTTCCAAAAAGAAAAAAAAAATTCAATCAATTTGGTTGTCGAAGTTGTGCAAAACTTTCGAACCATTCCTGTATTGATGACTATTATAAATCTTCAGAAACTGTGATATACGATTATGTATGCATATACACATCCATTACATACACACATATAAATTTATTTTTATATCTTTTTACATTTTAACCTAAGGGCTGAACTTAAAATGGAGCACTATATTCATAATATGAACGTATCCACTTTGCATATGAGAAGCAAGTACGTAAAATTGTTTAAAAATCTACCATCGTTGAATTTGAATTGCATAGCGATTATTTTTTATTCAGTTTGCAAAGAACTTTACAGCCATTAACTTAAGTACATGAATTATTAATAATTTGCCATTGAAATTAAATTTAATTTATCGGAAAGATACTGTACGCGATATCACATAACTTAACAATATAGACACTGATGTCGTACACGAACGAACCGTTTACACTATTTGGTTTTGAAAGAGATTTTTATTTTTTTTGTTATAAAAGATAAAAACTCTATCTACTACTATTATAGAGAAATAAAAATCCTATTTAAAATAATAGTTGAGTTCATATGAAGATAATATTATCTTGAATAAATAGTAAAAAAAAATAGTAGGCTGACTTTTACTATAATGAAATCTTATTTGTTTGAATATAAAATATTAAAATTTATCATCTTGTTTTATATTTTTAATAATAAAAAAATTATACTTGAGTAAAATTGTATATTCTTAATGAATCTAAATGAGACATCCAATTAGGATAATATACATAATCAAAAATTCTATGAACATAATTGAAGGATGGTCTCTCAATTTTCATCATTAATCATAATTTTGGATAAAATTTATTGATAGCTCGATGGCTCTCAGACCAATCAACCACACAGGCTAATATCGTACATCGATGTTAATTAAGACTGAAAACTTTTTGTCAAATACAATTAAATTATACAAAAATAATCAATATTCTCTGTTAAATTAATATAATTCTATTAACAATATTATTATTCATAAGCAACAAATGTTATTGACAATATTATGAATATGATTTTCTTTTTCTTTTGAAGGCATCCTTATTTCGAATAATTTATATTTTTTTTTATATATTATCGGAAAATAAAGCCATTTCGTATATTGTTATTGAAATATTATATTGGAAATAATTTTATTTTCATTATTTATCTAAAAATATGCTTTTTTCACATGAAAGGATTTGATTATTTTTGATAATAAGTACATATGGGATAGATGGGAAATTATTTGTATTCTCCTAAAAGGATATCCTATATCCTTTAGATAGGCATATTAAAAATGTTACATTACATATAACAATTGAGATAAGAAACGAATGAAAATATTTATTTTTGGAATTCCAACTAAGTATATTTTGGTAACATCAAAATCTCTTTCAAAAATATACTCGATAAAAAAATCAATGAACGTGATTACATTATAATACATCAAAAACTGTTCAACACAATAACACGTTATTCATTTTGTGGTTTAAAAATATCTTTGCTGTCATTTGGCAGCTACTCGTATTAAACAAATATATTCCTTAAGGTAATATTTGTTTAAGTTTCGAACAAAATTCCCACCTATAATGAGGCTTATTTTTTACTCGATAAATATATCAATTAGCGAAATTGTCATATATTTGGATTTGAAAATCCCCAAGTAACTATGAAAAAGCCATTGTATCCGCAAAATGTGACTATCTGGTGTGCATTTTGGAGTGAAATTATTATTGGTCCGTATTTCTTTGAACTAACTTTATTTGACCAGAATTTTAAGATGTTAATATGAATTCGATAATCCACAAACTTTGCAGTACTTAAAAATTGATTATTTGAATATATAAAAACCAAGTAATTGACGAATTACTTGGTTTTGAAAAAATGTGTCAAATATTACGTCAAATCATCGAGGAGTTTGATGAAGTTTTGAAATAAATAATTGGATTAAATTTATATTTATAATTAATGGGTAATTAATTGAAAATTTAATAAAATTTCTTATTTTGTATATATTTTTTTATACTTAACAGTTTTTTCCATGATCTTAGAAAGATTTTGATAGCATATCTAGCCCGATTTTCGGCTAGATATGCTATCAAGACCTTTCTAAGATCATGGAAAAACTGATAAACTATCAGATAATAAAAAATCTTGAATTAAGGAAACCCCACAGTAATCGTTAATATAGTTTTTGTAACAATAAATCCGGTGGTGATTTGATGGCATATCTAACCGAAAAGTGGAACCAAACTCTGCTTTTATGGGGATTATTGCACTTGATATATCGAAAATGCATGCACATGGTTCGACGATTACCTCCTCAAATGGACGGGAAGTTACCTTTCCAACCGTTCAGTGCAAGTTGTTTTGAATAGCTTTAAGGGTGCAGTCTACCAAATAAGTGATAGTGTTTCCCAGGGTTCATTTCTATACCCGATCCTTTTTCTTATTTTAATAAATGATCTCTTATCTGTTGCACTGTTTTGCTGATGACAGTACTTTCAGATTTTCAGAATTATTCCGTGATGGAGATGGGATGACAATGTATGTGAAACTCATTACATTATCTCCTGTCTCTAAAGCGAAACCGAAATCTGCAGCCATTATCTATGAATGGCAATTCCATAACTGAAATCGAAAAACTTTCTATTCTTGGTATGTGTGTTAAGGACAACTTCCGTTAGAATGAGCACCTATTTTATACTACAAAAAAAAACTGCAAAAGATTTAGCTTTCCTTAAGCTATGCAAGAAATTTTTCACTCCATTTGAACTAACCAATACATGCATATACGAGGTCTGTTCAAAAAGTATCGCGAATTTTTAATTTCCGCGGGTTACGTATATTCGATTTTCAATTTTGTGTGGGGTTATGTTGGTACTTATGTCTCTCACTTATGTCGACAATTTCGGCCATTTTGAATGTGCAGTTAATTTTTGACAGCTCTTCGCTTGCACGTGTTTTGGCTCGTCTTAGATTTTTGCCAATTCCAAAAAATGGATTAAAGAATCTGTATCAAATTTTGTATGAAAAACAAAATTAATTGCTCGGACACATTCCGACTGTTGACTGTGGCATATGACGAAGCTACCTTGGACCAAAACAACATTTATCGGTGGTATAAAATGTACTCAGAGGGCCGAGAAGATGTGAACGACGAAAAGCGTGCCGGACGCTTGAGCACGTCAACAACAGACGAAAACATTGATGAAGTGAAGAAAATAGTTTTGGCCAATCGTCGAATCATCATTAGAGAAATTGCTGAGGACTTAAAAATATCAATTGGCTCATGTCATCCGATTTTTACAAATGATTTGTCGTGAGACAGGTCGCCGCGAAATTCGTACCAAAATTACTCAATTTCGACCAAAAACAGCATCGCATTAACATATAGCTAAGGAGCTGTTGGACTCTGTCCGCGATGACCCAAATTTGCTTCAGAGGGTCATAACTGGTGACGAATCATGGGTTTATGATTATGACATGGAAATCAAAGCTCAATCATCCCAATGAAAGCTGCCGCACGAGCCAAGACCGAAGAAAGGGCGCCAAGTGCAGTCGAATGTGAAGGTTTTGCTTGCAGTTTTTTTCGGCTTCAGACGCGTGGTGCATCATGAGTTTTTGCCACAGGGTATAACGGTCAATAAGAAATATTACCTGCAAGTTATGCGGTCAGATACGCCTGGATTTGTGGAAGAACAAAAATTAGTTTTTGCACCATGATAACGCCTCTGCTCACGCATCGTTGCTTGTGCACGAATTTTTGGCCAAAAATAAAACATTAATAATGCCGCAGCCACCGTATTCCCTAGATCTGGACCCCTGTGACTTTTTCTTGTTCCCGAAACTGAAGAGCCCCATGAAGGGACGACGCTACGCTACGATTGAGGAGATAAAGACGACATCGAAGGAAGAGCTGAACAAGATCACAAAAAATGATTTTTTGAAGTGCTTCGAGGATTGGAAAAAACGTTGGCACAAGTGGGGATTACTTTGAAGGGGACATAATAGATATTCATGAATAAAAAAATTATTTTTGGAAAAACACACAATTCGTGACCTTTTTCCCCAAGATAGAAGATAATTCCCATGTGTGGGTAGGTGCTTCTAAAACGTCCTTGCACTTATTTGATGGGATACAAAATCAATGGGATACAAGATGACATTAATAGGATACAAAAATTTTACGGAGTCATTAGATTCACTGTAGTACCTGTCTTTCCTTATTTTATCGTATTTTCAATTAATAGAGGTCCAGTGAATTGGTCAGTTGTATCTCACCGTAATACCCGTTTTGGCAAGAATACACAACAGTTTACTTTGAATACTCTTTTCGGACATACTGTAAGGTTCTTTTTTCAACCATCAATTCGAATGTGGAATGGTCTGCGTCACTTGGTTTTCCCAAATCCATTTATTAATTGATACTATTATAATAAAAATTCATAAAGATTATCAGAAAAATTATTAGATATTCAATTTAAATTCATAAAATATCTCAGGGAATATATTTATTGATTTTATAATAATTTATAAATTTCTTCTCCTACAAATAATATAGGAGAATATTAGTATTCAGATTAAATAAAAAAATTCAACTATAGTATTTAATATAAAAATGTATTTTTTTTGCTGTTGAAAACTGTGGAAAAAATTTATATAAAAGTACTGATAGTATACAGTACTCGTTTTATTATGAAAAATTCTCTAGAGTACGCGTTTTATATTGAAAATAATCGGAAACTATTCTTAAGACGAAGAAATACCGTTGATTATATAATAAAAAATGTGAATGTAATTTTTTTTCTTCTGGTCTTTTGCCATGACCTTTTATTATTAAAATTATTATTATTATTATTATGATTTTTTGTATCCAAATACATTATTTACATTGAGAAATGTGAAAAATTTGAATATTTATTGACTGAAACATTTCAACAACTTTGAGTCGACGTCCCATAAAGTTTAACAATGTCATTTAAATCCAAGTCACTGTGATTTTCAATTCAGAGTTCATTTATTCTTGAGGACGAAAATTTCTTGTTAAATGTCTCTCAGCTTTCAAATTCCAGCTACCCAAGGCACACGAACGACGACCGAAGATATCATCAAAGCATACATGATAAAAGGCGAGCAGGTCGAAACGGGATACTACAAAATAAAAGTTCGAAGAGGTACTCCTGTCTCCTCTACAATCATGGCAGATGAGAAGGAATTATTTCGATCGTTTTCGAGGATACAGCATAAAAATGCTATAATTTTTGCATATTTTTAACATGACGCTCCCTCTAAATCTCCATTTACTTTCATTTCTTTTTAAAACATCCCAAGGATTTCACTATTGTAAATGAAATCTTCTTCGTATTATACAAGTTTCAGGACAATAGAATCTTTTGCTGAATGGTTGATTTATAATATCGTTTCAAGTTTTTTTTAGTTATTCCAAAATTTAAATGTTAACTTGTTTAAAAAAAAAACAGACACACACAAATAAATAAATTCAACCCTTTTAGAATGGGGGGAAAAGAAAATTTTGTTTTATTATCAGTACTATACTGTTTATTTGGTTTCCATTTCGAATTATGTGAAGAAGAAAAATCATAGAGTAAAGGATCGAAAGACAGGAGTAGCAAAAGGAAGTAATATACGACTTCAATAAATTTTTGAGAAATATCAAAAATTCGACATTACCTCGTTCAGTTGGGGTAGTAAATTATTATATAACGAAAACCTGAAGAAAAAAATCCAACAGAGTAGAATAGTTAATTTTATGAAAATTTAAAAAGTTTATGCTATAAACATTCAGAGCAGGTGGTATGTACGCAATGGGAATCTCCTTTTATTTTTTTGAGAATTTTATATGACTAAGGACCAAGTACGGGTAGCGGGTTGCTGAATTTTTGTTGTGCGATTGCTGCTGGTGTGAATAAAAATATATGTGAACGGGTATTGAAAGATGTGAACACGATGATACATGATGAAATGGAATTTCTGAAAAAGACCATTTTCATCGTGTGCGTCGCGGAAGGATCCTTTCACGATGCCAGTATATATGCGGAGGCTCAAGGAACATCATTCAATTTTAATGACGTTCAGCTAAAACGAATTGTCTCGAATCGTGAAATATGAAAACACGAAAACACAATTTTAAAAAGCACGCGATGATGTCATGAATCAAACAGTCGACGGAGAGGTCGTTTTCGAAATTTTGTACCCTACACTCTCACTGTGATAGGTTTTCATTGGGTTGCCATTTCGCGCTTTCATTCTCACACTCCATCCTGACTAAATATATATAATATTTTTTTTTGTTGGTAGAACTAGTATTCGTACCTTATGTTAGGGATAAATGGAGTTCTGCCATGCATGAACTCAAGAAAAATTGAGGTTAACCAAAACGAACGTATTTTTTGTGCACCCTTCACCCGGACAAGAATTGGATATCATCAGTTATAAATGGTAGTAGAGAAAATATAAGCCATGAAGTCGTAGTAGAATTTTTTATAGTGACTTACTGCAAAAGCTTATAAATGCCTCAGTTACATCAGGAAAAAATTCCTCAAAGATTCCCAAAACATAAAGAAAAATGAAACAGAATAAAATGACACTAAGAATCCTACACGGTCCAAGAGATGAACTAAACTCGAAACACCAAAAAAAAAAAAAAATATGGGTAATCCAACTGAAGTGACAGAAGTTCACTGGATAATATTCGCATGAAATATTCGAGATGACTTGATAGCGAAAAATTTTACGAACATTTTCATTTTTGACGCTCACAAGGATATTCACAATGGCACTCACAATTGATATCTAAAATTACGTCTAAATATTCTAAGGTATCCTAAATCAACTTTATGTAAAATCTTCTAGTTTTCAACTATTATATAAATATTGTTAAATTACAAATTTTTATTTTCTTTAATTTACAGAAATTTTTTATAGTTTTATACAATAGTTGAGCTGAATTTTTATTGTACGTTATTTCTGAGATTGAAAAAAAAAGAAGATTTTTTCGGTTAATTTTTAATAAAATATTGTAAATAAAGAGCACCCTTAGAAAAACATTATATAAAATTCAGAAATTTTAAAATCATTTAGGAAAATCTTTAATTTAATTTAAGGACTCTCCTCACTTACATAAATGGAAAATCTTTTAAATAGAAAATTTAATGAAAAATCTTTAATTTAATTTAAAAGGACTCTTCCAACCAAAAAAAAAAAATGTCTGGTCTGATTTTAATAAATTTATTATTATAAAATTTCTATAGACATATTTCTAATTATATTTAATTATTCTTAAAAAAATAATAACTAATTTATAATAATAAAATTGACGTTAAATTAAATAGTCAAAATTTACTAATTATTATTTAAATTATATGAAAAGTTTGCGTGTAATTTCAGTTCATAAACCATTCCATTTGCGAGTACAACACTGCAATTATATCGATTTGAAAAGTCTGCAAAAATCTAGGGTACAGATTGAAATTTATGAATGACCACTGATATTAATGAAAACATTACCTTGCGAATTGTGTTCAACTTTGACTTAAATCACCTTAATTTTCATGTTTAATTATAATTTGCTCACGAATATTTCGATGTTCAACATAGCAAAATTACTCCCTTGTAGCATATCATTTCTCATTTCCATTTTTCTTTTTTTCCCCCGTCTAACAATGATTACGTTAACTTGGATTTTAAGATATCACCCTCTAAAGGTGCCTGATATTTACTTTACATAAATTAATAGAAAAAGGATTCTTTTTTTTTATTAAAAGTTCATATTTACTAAACAGGTTGTTCTATGAGAAATGGGCCTTACTGTAGAGGGTAATTCCTTGGTACCTGTAATCATGAAAATTGTTCTAAGGGTTGGGCTGATTCTCAGTGGGGGTGGAGGTACATTTTTTTAACCATAGAACAATGAAAAATTTATACAATGACATTTGCAGCTTTTCGTTATCTCAAAAACGCATTCGGACTGATTGATTTAAAATTCGCATAACTTTTGTATTTTTCAGTGCTTTTAATTTTTGTTTTATTTTCCATGAAAGTGTTACTTTATAAATTTTTTTTTCGTAAAAAAAATTTTTGAAAAATAATATTCCCTAAATGACAACTTCCATTTTATTGTTATCTATTCATGGCTCTTTCTAAGGGATTTTGTGCAACGTTTCTGACTCAAAATTTGCAATTTATGTAGGAATATTCTGCTTTAATTCAAGAATCTTTTGTGGTTGTTTCTTCACGTTAATTTGTTTCTTTAAGAGACTTTGCAACTAAAACTCAGGAGCCGTTAAATCCGAGAAATGTGGTGGCCAAGCGAAGTTTGCATTTTTTTAAAACTATTCGGTCATTGCAAAGTTCTCCAATAATTGCCGTTGTTGCTCTCGCGATATGAGCTGTAGCTCCATCTTGCTGGAACCATAAGCCGCGGTTATTCAAAACTACCGGACGTAAAAAAAATACTAACCCTAGAGATGGTTTGTGGATGCTCACTCCAAACAGTGCTGCTAGGAGGGTGTAATTGACACTGATGCAACGTTCTCGGATTGTCCGTACTCCAAATTCGGCAGTTCTGTTTATTGACATATCCATTTAAATGAAAATGTGCTCCATCACTTATAATGAGGTTGTTCAAAAAATTGATATTATCTGTCGCAAACTGAATAAATCTTAAAGCCCTTGTGCTGCATTCATCCACAGTAAAATTGAAGTGGAATTTTGTATAGAAACATCTTCAGATCAAATATAACAATGCGTCGACTAGTAGTCACAGATGAATCGCATACAGTCTCCACAGGATGTTCATTGCGAATTTGTCGATTAAAATTTATTCGTGGATCATCAAATGCTGCACCACAGCCCTCAAAACGGGTAATTAAGTTTCTTATCATATTTGCACTGGTGACACTAGTAAAATGCTGATGATATTTTCTTTAGATCGTCTGGAAGAAAAATAAAATTCAACAATTCTTGCACTAAGTATAAAAATTTATAAAATTCTTTTATAAAAAAAAAAATTTAAAATAAAAAAAATTATGAGCATTTTAAATCAGTTAGTTTAAGTTGGCCCACCCTGTACTAGTAGCGTTCATTACAGGCAGCGCCGCATCACGAAAAGTTATCGACGCGGTCTCATTTGCACGTGCGTTCGTAAAATTTCCTTCTAGAAACAATGCGGGCACTCAAACGTACGTGGCTCTTCAAATGCTGCACCACGCAAAACGGTTTATTCAGTTTCTCATCATATTTGCACTGGGAGCTGTGGCAGTATTAAAATGCTAACGATATTTTCTTTATGCTGTAATAATAGATCATCCGGAAGAAAAATAAAATTCAACAATTTTGACAAGTTCTTGCACTGAGTTAAAAGATATTAAAATTTTTTTATAAATTTCTTTTTAATCTGTACAAAAAAAAATTTTAAATTTGAAAAATAAAAAAGTTTTATATATTTTAAATCTATCAGTCCAAGTTTGTCCACCCTGTCGATACTTTGATAGTATTCACAATATTTTTTTAGGTATGATGAAGCTTTAATGTTAAATAATAAAAATATTTAATACATTTTTTAAGAAATGTGGCTTTAAATATTTAAAAAAATATTATAAACCAAAATTTATTTTCATTTTTAAAACCTAATATTTAAATTGAAAACATGCAATTAAATAGTTTGGTATAAAGCAAATTTTTGCTTATACACTGAGAATGGCCCCTTTTTTATCATAGTTTCATATACCAAAAAATCACCCTCTGATGTTATACCCATTCCTCGTGGAACACCCTGTTTATAATTCGTAAAATTTATTCAACGGTTTGGGAGAAGAGATTTTACGATTCAACATTGCGACGAGTTTAAGTGTTCAAATAAAAGTATTTTGTTCTATGTCATTTTTTATTTGTATCAAAAAAATAAAATTCTTATGGAATAAAAAAAAAACCTCTTAACTGATTATAAAAATCTCCTTTAGATGGTTAATGAAAAGTAAGACCTCAATTTTCATGATATCGTAGACATTCTTCTAAATACGGTCGAGCATAAACGGAGCCATTTTATAGCTGGACATGGAAATAAAAAAAAAGGGAAATAAATCTCTCTTCGTTATAAGATACTCCTATAAAAAAAAAATACAATCGTCCACTCAAGAAAACTTATTCGACTAATTTTCGAAATTTATATACCATCATAAAAACTTCTGAATAACTACTATTCCAATGGGTTAAGATATAAAACTTTTGACTATTTTTGTTTTGATTTTTCTAAAAGCCCTTATGTAATTTAGTTTGTCTCTCAAGATTATTGTTAACATTTTTTCTATTGGTTTTATAAATTTAGATTTAGGAAAATTTTAAATAAATCAAGAAATCTAATTTTCTATTAAATAATTTAAAAAATTTGTTCAATAATCGGTACTTTTATTTTATCAAGTATTTTAGTATTAAGATATTCGTAAAAAAAAATTGCTGATACTGTCCGATTCTATATCGTCTGCATTTTCTGTTTTTTTTTTTGGTGTTGGATATTATACAAATACAGGATATTCTTATACTGGCAATAGTAAAATCAGTAAGAAAATTTATGAGTATTTATAACTGTTGACATACATAAGCATTTTGATAAATGAAATTCGTTCACATAAAAATATATCAAGAATTATTCAAGGGACAGTTTTTATATTTATGATATTGACAAATTTATATAAGTTTTAATAATCGAATCAATATGTTTACAACAAGATTTATTTATACAATAATTTTGATATATTTTCTTAATATTGTTATTTGTTAATAATTTTTATAACAATGCTGTTGGGTATTTATTGATTGGTAGTAAGAAATAAAAAAATTGTATGCATGTGACCAAATAAAAAAAAATTGCATACTGTATTCTTCTTTAAGTCGGTACAATTAGTTTCATCATAAATATAATTAGAACTATGAGGTGTTGTTGAACAATATTGAGACCGGCATAACTGAGAGCCATCAAACAATACTGCGAATAGATCAATGAGCTTTCGGGAGGCCATATACATCGAAGACTAATAAAATTTTGAAACAAATGAGTTCTTTAGTAAGATCAGACCATTTAGAACAAACTGTCAACCAAGTTCCTTATAAAAATGCCCTTTAAAGGCTCTTCGTGACAGATCACATATTAAAGAGACTATGATGCTTCGTAGTATCTTATATGATATGACCATCTTCTTAACTAACTTTTATCGGAAGAACGGATTTTAGTGCTTTCCCAACTGATATAAATCTATGTGACTATTTTTATTACCTAAGATAAAAAAAACCTCTTGAACGGCCACAATTGCAGTTGAAACCTTCCAGCATTGCTATGAAGCCGATGTTAGAAAAAGTGTGTCTGTTGGTTTTCATTTAATCTAAGTCCATGTACCTTATTTATTCTCCAAAGTTAACTGCATCATCTTAGTACTGTCGATAGTATCCAAAAAATTGTAACCGAGCGGCAGAAGGCGATTTAAGTATAGCTGATTAAGAAAACAACTTCGAAGGGGACAAATAATATAAAATCAGTTACATAGCTTTTCACAAACTACACTAACTTTTAGACCGCCATTTGAAATTTTTAATTTAAAAATTAAATTAAAACTATAACTCCTAACAAGATATACTTTTCATTACTAGCTGATAGAACGTTCTGTAAAAAATTTCGGATAGGAATTTAAAATATCCAATATTTAATTTAATGAAAATATTAACTTACGAGGTCTGTTCAAAAAGTATTGGGAATTTTGAATTTCCGCGGGTTACGTATATTTGATTTTCGGTTTTTTGTGGCGTTCTGTTGGTACTCATGTCTCCCACTTATGACGACAAGTTCGGCCAAATTTGAATGTTCAGTTAATTTTTGACAGCTGCTTTGCTTGCACATGTTTTAGCTCGTCTTCGATTTTTGCTCAATTTCGACCAAAAACAGCATCGCATTAACATTGCTAAGCAGCTGTTGGACTCTGTCCGCAACTACCTAAATTTGCTCCAGAGGATCATAAGTTGTGACGAATTATGGGTTTATGGTTATGACGTGGAAACCAAAGCTTAATCATCCCAATGCTGCCGCACGAGCCAAGACCGAAAAAAGCGCCAAGTTCGGCCGAATGTGAAGGTTTTGCTTGTACATCATTTGTTCTTGCCACAGGAAAGAATGGTCAATAAGGAATATTACCTGGAAGTTATGCGAAAGTTGCACGAAGCAATCCGCCAGAAACGCCCGGATTTGTGGAAGAACAAAAATTGGCTTTTGCCATTTTTGGCCAAAAACAACACACTAATAATGCCGCAGCCACCGTATTCCTCAGATCTGGCCCCATGTGACTTTTTTTTGTTCCCCAAACTGAAGAGCCCCATGAAAGGACGACGCTACGCTACGATTGAGGAGATAAAGACTGCATCGAAGGAGGAGCTAAACAAGATCACAAAATATTATTTTTTGAATTGCTTCGAGGATTGGGGAAAACGTACAAGTGTATCATATCTGGTGGGGATAACTTTGAAGGGGACAAAATAGATATTCATGAATAAATAAATAATTTTTGAAAAAAAACACAAAATTCGCGATACTTTTTGAACAGACCTCGTATATTTATAGTTGAAGTAGTTTTGATATTTTATATTTTCTTGTAAATATCTGTAATTTATGATGAAGATCGAATTATATAAAAAATTATTTTTATAATAATTACAGTTTTATTTAGTAAAATAATTTTAAAAATTACGAACTATACCGTTTATATACACAAAGACAAGTAATTGTAAAAATAGTTTTATTTAAAATCTATTTTTTTATTAATAACTTGTGGACGGGTTTTAACACTGAAGTTATCATCAAGTAATTCTTGTCAAGTCCAATCAACAACTCTGTACTTAATAAACAAAATAATTGAACAAAGCTTTCAGCATATTCCCAACCGGATGCGATTACAGTTCCTTCTCGAATAGTAGACATTAGTTCGCTAAGTTGTAATGAGTTTCTGTGGTGACTTAATTTAATTTTTGTTCTGATTTCGAAAGTTTCTGAAACGGATACACGGGTCTGCGGTTTCAGTTATTTGATAACTTCAACTACAACGTTAATAAACAAATTCATAATCGCAAAAGTATTAAAATTTTATAGCCAATTGTATGGTTGCGATTCATAATAAAAATGGACTACATTGAAATGGTACCAAATAAACGCAAAACTTTTATTTGATTGCATTTAGTTAGACTTTTAAATCAGAAAATATATTAGTTTTTAAATTTTTTTGTTGTTGATATTTTCTGATTTCATCGCAGCTTGAGCTATTAAAATGTAAACTTTTAGAAATTTCTTAGCAGATTTTCATGCATTTTGAAATTTCATTTTTTATTTAGGTTCACTTGTGTTTATTTAAAATTTCTACAAAATGAAAATGTACAAATTTAACATATTCCAAAAGAAGGCAAGAAAAATTCAAAAAAATTCATTTACTTTTTCAATTTTTTATAGCCAATCAAAATAGTATTTATTCCAAAAAATAATGGCTATTTTTTTTGTGGTTTGAAAAGTAAAAACCTATTTTTAAAAATATTTTAAATCAATATTTCACAAAAAAAAATCTTTATTTAGTTTTTAGTTTGTTATTTTTTTTTTTTTTTTTTTTTTTTATTTTAAATGATATCTACAACTACTTATGCTAGTAACAAGCAGATTTTTTACGGGAATATACAAGGACATGAAGACATGTGGAGGAAAACACCCATCGATGTTACCTCAGAACAGGGTAATTTTATTTTATCATTTTAAATAATCTCTCGGCCATCGCCGTTTTAAACGTCGATGGGTGTATACTGGAAGGGTGGGAGTGAAAAGTTCCCTTCCTAAAGGATTAGGGTGGAAGGATAGGTGCGAATGGAATTTTTTATATCGGGAGATGCATAGTTCACGAACAAATGGAACATTTAGGTCACGGTGGATAACAGTGTTTCGCACATAAAAGGGGGCATTGACAATTTTACGAAGGATTCGGGATTGTAGGGATTGGATTGGAAGGGAGTTGGAATGCTTAGTCGAACCCCAAAGTTCTAGACCATATGTCCATATTGGTTTCAGAACCGTATTGTACAGTAATAGTTTACTTGGTGTTGTAAGTTTCGATTTGCTGTCTAGGAGACGTAAGAATTGTTTGTATCGTCCGTTAAGTTCACGTCTTTTAGTTTTCGTATGAAGGTTCCAGGTTAACCGTTTGTCGAATATAAGTCCAAGGTAACGTACGCTATTTTTTTGTGGAATAATACTGCCGTTTAGGGTTATGTCGGGAATTTGTTCTCGGCAGAGTGTGAAAGTTACATGAGCAGATTTTTGCTCATTTACCTTCACTCTCCACCTTTTGAACCAAGTTTCTAAGGAGTGGATGTGGTTCTGAAGGATACTAATGGCTGTGGAAGGATCTTTGTGATGTGTCAGGATGGCTGTATCGTCAGCATATGTTGCGGTTAGGATGTTGTTGTGGCAAGGAATGTCATGGGTATAAATGTTATATAGGATAGGACCTAGGATACTTCCTTGAGGGACACCGGCTGAAATTGGATAAATGTCAGAGTACTCCATATTTTCAGCTACCTGAAAATATCGGTCTGAGAGATAAGATTTAAGGATGTGGAAATAACTCGAGGGTAGGACTCGCTGCAACTTCCAAAGCAATCCAGGGTGCCATACACGGTCGAAAGCATGCGAAATGTCAAGAAACACTCCTGGGCAGTATTCCTTTCGCTCTAGCGAACACGCTATGTAGTCGACTACGCGATGACACTGCTGGATAGTGGAATGCTCAGGTCGAAATCCAAACTGATGCTGAGGAATGACACCCTCGGTTTCAAAAATGGGATAAAGGCGTTTTAGGACTAATTTTTCTAGGATTTTTGATAACATGGGAAGGAGGCTTATAGGTCTATATGAGGTGGGAAGGTTTTTGGGCTTATTGGGTTTTGGGATCATCTTAATTATGGAAAACTTCCACAGGGAAGGAAAAAATGATGTGCGGAGGATACTATTATAAATATAGGTTATAAGGACGAGGGTTTTTTTGGAAATTTGTTTCAGGATTTCTGAAGTTATTAAGTCATATCCTGGGGCTTTTCTATTGGAAAGGTGTTCTATTGTGAATTTAACTTCGGAAGGAGTGAAAAACTTAGGAGGTGGACTTATGGGCAACTGAGTTGATATTTGTCGGAATATTTGTTCGTCATGCAGAATGTCTTGGACATCTTCGTGAGGCTTAAAGATGTTTTCTAAGTGTTTGCCGAAGATGTCGGCTTTCTGTTCATCCGTTTTTGCCCACGTTCCGTCGTTATTCCGGAGCGGGTGTGTAGCTGTTTTGTATTTAAGAATTCGTCGGGTAGCTACCCAGAGTGACGTATTAGTAGTTAGTGATTCTGTGTATTTAGTAAATCGTTCGTTGTTATAATTAATTATTTCTTGTTTCAGTTCTCGTTGTAGTTGGTTTAGTCTTTTCTTCTCATTTGGCATTCTTGAACGTTGCCACTGGGCCCTGGCTCGACGTTTCTCGCTTATCAAGCTGCGAATTTTTTGAGGAAGATTATAGTCATGTTCTCGTATGGTTGGTTTCTTATGAGTTATGTGGGCGTTAGTGATTGAGTTCTGTATGCAAACAGTTAACTCGTTTACGGCATCGTTTATTTCTTGTACGTTCTTAAGGCTTTGTTGTAAATGAATCTGTTGGTCTAAGTTTTGTCTAAAAATGTCCCAATCAACTTTCCCATTTACAAGTTTGGCAGGATAGGATTTTAAGGAAGGAGAAGTGTCTAGTGTTAGGAGAACAGGGGAATGGTCGGAATTCAGGTCAAGGAGTGTATCTATGGAAGTATTAATGGAATGTATGGGTGTGGTTATGAAATAATCTAGAATATCGGGAAGGTTTCTGACACTGGTCGGCCAATATGTGGGCGTGGGAGGAGATAGGACCTCAAGAGTGGTATGGGAGAGGAGTTTTTGGAGAATCTTTCCTCGGGGATTCGAAACACGGCATCCCCATTTAGGGTGCTTGGCATTATAATCTCCTCCCGCGATGAAGGATTTTCCAATTGATTTGAAGAAGGAATCAAATTGTATGGGAGTTAATTTTTTATTTGGAGGACAATAAACAGATGCAACGTTAAAGGTAAAGGATTTACATTGAAGGGTAATAACTATTGACTGAAGGGATTCGGTGGCAGTTTGTGAGTGGAAGGAATGATTTAAGGAATTTCTAATAAGGATGGCAGTTCCACCGTGTGCTGTGTTGTCTGGATGGTCAGTTCTGTATGTTTTGTAGTCACGTATAGCAAAAAACGACCTGGACGTAAAGTGAGTTTCTGTAATCAGTGCAATGTCTATGCGTTTGTTGTGTAAGAGAATGTCTAGTTCTTGTCGGTGTAAAGTCAGTCCGTTAGCATTCCAGAGAAGGATGGATAGGGATTTATCGGTTGACGAGAACATTTATTTATTCATATTGCTTGTTAGTGAGGAAATGGCGGTTGTTAAAGCAGTTAACAGAGGAGTGAGAAGAAGAGTAATTTCTTGAATTAATTTGTTGGTTATTGTGGAAAGAAGTGTTGTTAGGTCTGAGGAGGAGGATAATGGGGGAGGAATAGGAACATGACTACCATTTTTCTGCTGTTGTTGTTGTTGCTGCTGTTCCTGGTGTTGGTGATGTTGCTGGCGCTGTTGTTGGTGCTGCTGCTTATGTTGTGGTTGCTGTTGTTGTTGATGAGGAGGTTGATGTGGATGGTTTTGTTGTTGAGGTTGTTGTTAGTTTGTTATTAATAATTTTATTTGTAAATCATGTAAAAACTTCGTAACAAAATTGGTGATTTTTTTATTTGAACACAAAATAATTTTGGCTTTATTGCGCGAAAAAAAAAAAAAAAAAAAAAAAAAAAAAAAAAAAAAAAAAAAGTTCATGATGTTACGAGGGTCATTCAACAAGTACTTAGCCTACAAAAGAAAAACGAAAATTTTGGAAAAGGTGGCAATTTATTTTTCCACATAATCTCCTTCAAGCTCGATACACTTGGCCCAGTGATGCTCTAACTTTTTTAACCCGTCCAAAAAATACATTTTCTCGAGGGAAGCAAAATAGGCCTCCGTGGCGACGATGACCTCCTCATTCGACCCAAATCTATTCCCGGCGAGTGATTTTTTCAAGTTTGGAAACAAAAAGTAGTCACAGGGGTTCCAAATCTAGAGAGTACGGTGGATGGGGCAGCAATTCGTAGTGCAATTCGACCAATTTGGCTATGGCGACGGCGGAGGTGTGAGCCGGCGCGTTGTCGTGGTGGAACAGCTTTCCGGCCGATCGAACAGTCTTCGCCTTCTTCGGAGCACGTTCGCCGGGTGAAGTCTACTGTTACGACTGTTCCTTGGTCTCTGGTGTGTACCAGTGAATCCATGTTTCGTCGACGGTCACGAAACGACGCAAGAACTCTGCTGGATTGCGCTGAAACAGCCCCAAACACGTCGCCGATGTGGTCTCACGGTTGCGCTTGTTTTCCGGTGCGAGAAAACGCGGCACCCATCGCGCCGACAGCTTTCTCATGCCCAGTTCTTCGTGTAGAATATGATACACCATTTCCACTGCGATGCACACAGTCTCAGCTATCTCGTGAACCTTCAATCGACGGTCTGCCAATACGAGATCGTGGACTTTTTTAACGTTTTCCTCCGAAGCAGCCGTTTTCGGGGCACCTGGGCGTAAATATTCAATATAATTCTTAAAAATTTAAATCAAAATCTCTATTTTTAAAAATTTTTTAAATTTATCTTTGCTATCCAAATCACAACTTGGATAACCCTTAATCATAATCAATAGTATGATTGGTATTTTTCGATATGTTACAATTTTCAGTGCTTTTACTAATATAAATACGTATTTAAGTTTTCTATTAAAAAAATCCTTTTTTCTTAGAGAAAAATATACTATTGAAAATAAAAACTAGCGGTAATTTTAATGAGATCTGAACAAAATAGATAAAAGCAGAGAAAATAGATAGTTTTACATTTGTATCATATTTTTTTAATATTCAATTGGCAGAATATTTCTATGTGGGTGTTTATAGATTGAACAAAACATTGGGGAAAAGATTGTGAAGCTATTGTATTGAAGAATGTGAAGATAGCTTATTTGGGTGGTGTTTGTCCTTGTCCCTGTCGATTGTTATGGCGAAATCGAATATGGCGTGGGTTAGATGGCCGCATGGATGGTTGGTTATTTTATTGTTGCTTGTTGTTCACGTGTATCTTTTTATCTAGACGAATCGATGGATATGAATGCCAATAAAATAGAAAGCTTTTTGTGCTCTAGGCTGAAAATGCCATCAATTCGTGCCGCGCGCATTTGATGAATTGATTCTACGAGATCTTCATCTTTTTATTTTCACCTTCCTCTTACAAGTAAATTCAATTTCATGAACATTGTAAACTCACCTATCCACCTACAAATAAGTACAGGCGTAAGCAACACAACCCTTACATCTTCTGTTGTAGTCGTAGCTAACTCAAGTACGGGTGTAACTATAGTGTTCGTCTTCATAGAATAAGTGGTCGTGTGTTGACTGTGGAAATTTTCGTTATTGTTTTTCCTACAAGAAACTACTATGGATATTCAATAATATTTCTAACTGTTTTCTCATTTTTACAAATATTGATCGTAACCCCTTTATTCCTGTTTTGAGGGCAATAGCAATATTTACATAAGATAGTAAACATATTTTCATATGCATTTGTATATATTTTCTTGTACTTGTATAATTTTATTTCAAAATATTTACAATAACAAATAAGAAACAATTGTTGATCAAATTTTATTTTGCAATATCTGCAATTGTAAAATTTCTTTGCAGGGTTTATTTAAAGAATTATAGTTGCAATTAATTTGAGGATTATGTAAATCTTACTTGAAAATATTTGTTTTTAACTATAAGAAAGTAATACTTCTCTGAAAGGGCTTTGCTAATCTATTCAAATAATTATAAGAGAAATTTACTTTGAAACTTTCATACATAAGTGGTATTAAAGGATTTTTTTTTACAAAGGAAAAGAAAAATTTATTAAATTTTCAAGCAGAAAATCTGGCATCTTATGTAGAGTTTAAAAATTAAGTTCACATTTTAAAAAATCAAGCAATTTATTTTTTTTATTTCCTATATACACAAATTGACTAAAAAAACATAATGTTCCTGCTTAGTTTTCGTATAAAAATTGCTCAATTCGTATTATGCACTCGAAGAAAATTGTACAAAATTTAAATATTTCGTGAAAATTACATATTTATTGCATGCAACTTATGGCATGCAACTTATTTCGTGCAACTTATTGCATGCAACTTATTTCGTGCAATTTATTGCGTGCAACTTATTGTGCAACTTATTTCGTGCAACTTATTTCGTGCAACTTATTGCATGCAACTTATTGTGTGCACCTTATTTCGTGCAACTTATTGCATGCAACTTATTTTGTGCAATTTATTGCATGCAACTTATTGCATGCAACTTATTGTGTGCACCTTATTTCGTGCAACTTATTGCATGCAACTTATTTCGTGCAATTTATTGCGTGCAACTTATTGCATGCAACTTATTTCGTGCAATTTATTGCGTGCAACTTATTTCGTGCAACTTATTGCATGCAACTTATTGTGCAACTTATTGCATGCAACTTATTTCGTGCAATTTATTGCATGCAACTTATTTCGTGCAATTTATTGCATGCAACTTATTTCGTGCAATTTATTGCGTGCAACTTATTTCGTGCAACTTATTGCATGCAACTTATTGTGCAACTTATTGCATGCAACTTATTTCGTGCAATTTATTGCATGCAACTTATTTCGTGCAATTTATTGCATGCAACTTATTGTGTGCACCTTATTTCGTGTAACTTATTGCATGTAACTTATTGCATGCAACTTATTGCATGCAACTTATTGCCTGCAACTTATTGCCTGCAACTTATTGCATGTAACTTATTTCGTGCAACTTATTGCATGCAACTTATTGTGTGCAACTTGTTGCGTGCAACTTATTGCGCAACTTATTGCATGCAACTTATTTCGTGCAATTTATTGCGTGCAACTTATTTCGTGCAATTTATTGCGTGCACACTTTATTTCCTATAAACAACTTATTGCATAACTAAAACCGATAAAATTCTTCGTTGAAATAGACTCAAAAAATTCTAGTAATTAAAGAAATTGGAAGCTTTATATCATGCTCATATTGCTGATTTTTATAACTCAAGGGCAAAGTGGTTGCCTGTGGCAGGGTCGTTCAATAAGTCCTTAGAAAATCGGAGAAATTGCGCTTGTAGTGTCGGTAAAGTTTTTTTTTGTAAGTAGATGTATCAACGGGAAAGCTGTCAGCTCGATCCATAGCGTAGGTCAATTTCTATCGTCGATTAAAGTTAACGACATTTATTTGTGCATAACAATGGAAAAAAGCGAGTTTAGGGCTGTCATCAAACATCTCCATTTGAATGGCTTAAGCCCGAAAGAAATCAAAGCCGAGTTGGATGCAGTTCATGGCACATCTGCACCTGTGTTTGCAACGGTTTACAATTGGGTGAATGAATTTAAACGTGGCCGTTCATCCACAAAAGATGAACATCGTTCAGGACGCCCAGTTGAGGTGCCTACTCCTGAAATCATCGACAAAATCCACGATCTGATTTTGAACGATCGACGAATTAAAGTGCGCGAATTAGTTGAGGCCACGGGCATATCACAAGGTACAGTCGCTTCAATTTTGCATGAAAAATTGTCTGTGAAAAAAATGTCGGCAAGATGGGTGCCGTGTTTGCTCTCAGAGGAGAATAAGCGCAATCGTGCAGTGGACTCTGAGGCTATGTTGGCACTCTGTCATCGCAATCCTGCCGAATTCCTTCGTCGATATGTCACTGTGGACGAAACCTGGATACGCTACTACACTCCAGAAACGAAGAGACAATCATCACAGTGGATTTTCAAGGGTGAACGGGCTCCGAAGAAGGTGAAAACTGTGCCATCGGCCGGCAAGGTGATGGCCACGGTCTTTTGGGATTCGCAGGGCATCATTTTTATCGACTACTTGGAAAAAGGAAAAACAATAACAGGAGCGTATTACGCGTCGTTATTGCAACGGTTGAGCGAGAAAATCAAAGAGAAACGCCCCCATCTGAAGAAGAAAAAAATCCTCTTGCATCAGGACAATGCGCTGTTTCCATGGCCAAAATTGTGGAATTGAGAATGGAATTGTTGCAGCATCCCACTTATTCACCAGATTTGGCCCCGAGTGACTATTTTATTTTCCCCAATCTGAAGAAATGGCTTGGCGGACGACGGTTCACTTCCAACAAGGACGTCATTGCTCAAACGGATGAGTATTTTGCAGAACTTCCGAAATCCTATTTTTTGGACGGGATAAAAATTTTGGAAAAACGGTTGGAAAAGTGTATAGAGCTAAAAGGAGCTTATATTGAAAAATAAAAAAACAGTTTTTTTCTATCTTTTTCTAAGGACTTATTGAACAACCCTTGTATAATTCATGGCCGGAGTTATGTGTTACCGTCTCGTACTTTTCGTATTGTTTTAATTTTGTATTTTTACGGTAGATCGTAACAATATAAAGGATATACACTCTGCTTCTAAATAGATTCACTTGGTCTATTTAAATTATTGAGATTAATAAATTAAGCTAAAGTACTTTCTTCCTATTTCTAAATATAATCTCATAGAGATATTAGTTAACTAATAATTGAAAAAAAATTAAAAAAAACATTCGTGAAATTACTGTAGAAATTTGGCTCGTTATTGTTATTTTATTTAACGAAAGTAAATTGGATTATCTCATAGTGGAGTTCACCACAGTTTGGAAGATCGCTTAATTTTTACAACTAGTAAAAAAATCGGGGAGTCACATTAGCAAAAAAATATGAACGCACTATTGAGAGATGCTGCTCCATTTAGCCGTGTGGCGGTAGGAAAATCATTCAAATGCCCTCAAAATAATAAAAAATTGAAGTGGGTTTTTTTTTCATCGAAACTGGAGTGCTGAGGGGGCTTCAGAAATGTTTTCCGAATAGATGAGTTAAATTTCCATACCATTGGGACTATAAGAATCATCCACTTTCATTAGAGTGCTGGAAAAAAAATATCAACGGAACTTGTTGAACTAAGTAGAAAGCAAGGCGTTGGGTTGATTATGGTTTGGAGTTGCTTCACTACAAATGGAGTCAAAGACTTGATAGGAATTTTTTTTAAAAAAAGTATAGTTACTAAATAATTACTACTCTTCCATCCTGACGTCCGTCCAATCATAAAGGATTTATTATACAGCCGGATAATAATCCTAAATATAATTCAAAATTGTGTGAAATTTTGATATGGTGAACAACAATCAGCCGATTTCAACCCCCATAGAAATTTAATGATTTCAAGTGAAAGTTTTATATTATATTTTTTATTTAATAATAATATTAGGTTGTCCGGAAAGTAATTTCGTTGTTTCCCAACTGAGGATTTAATTGTATTTTTTCACAACCAACTTCATACTTAAGCCGTATAATCATATGTATTTTGACAGCTGATATAGCAAGGCTTGCTTGTGCAAAAAATTTCACTAATTCTGCACAGTAGTTTTTGGTTGATACCCTTTTAAATATAGAAAGATGTGTTAAGGAAATGGCCAGTGCCAACACTAGTTGCAAAATTTCGATCCGGCAATTTTGATCTCGAAGCTACACATAATAGTTGTAGTAAAAAGTAATCCATTATTTCGCCAATAGATGGCTTTAGGAGTCTGTATCTCCCGTTTTAAAAGTGCGATCGGGTTGCCTAGATGGCGTAAGAAAGATAAGATTTCGTACTAAAAAAGTTTCTCATACAGTTTTGTGATTACTTGACTCAGTATTTTTTTAGCACGCGTCAAAGATGGAAACCAACAAAGAGAAAATACGCCATATTTTACAGTTTTTCTTCGATAAAGGCGAAAACGCAAGCCAGGCAGCTGAAAATGTGAATAGTGTTTATGGTCCTGATACTGTAACATCCAATCACGCGTACTTTTGGTTTCGTCGATTCCGTTCCGTTAATTTTGATGTCAAAGATGCACCATGCTCTGGAAGGCCAATTGTCGAAAATGTCGATAAAATTATGGAAATCGTTGAGTCCGACCGTCACGTAAGCACTGTTTCGATTGCCCAGGAGCTAAACATTGCACAAAAAACCGTTTGAAACCACTTAAATAAGGCTGGATACAAAAAGAAGCCCGATGTATGGGTGCCACACGAGTTATCGCAAAAAAACCTCATGGACCGAATTTCCATCTGCGAATCGCAACAATATCGATCCATTTTTGAAGCGGATGGTTACTGGTGATCAAAAGTGGGTCACTCACGACAACGTCAAGTGACAACGGTCGTGGTCAAATCGCGGTCACCCGGCGCAAATGGTGGTCAAGCCAGGATTGCCAGCCAGGAAGGATTAGCTGTGTGTTTGGTGGGACTGGCAGGGAATCATCTACTATGAGCTGCTCCCCTACGGCCGAACTCTTAATTCGGACCTATACTGTCGACAATTGGACCGTCTGAAAGAAGCAATCGCCCAGAAGCGGCCAGCTTTGGCCAATAGGAGAGGAATTGTGTTCCATCAGGACAACGCCAGGCCGCATACATCGATAGTGACTCGGCAGAAGTTCCGGGACCTTGGTTGGGATGTTCTTATGCATCCACCTTATAGTCCGGACCTGGCACCAAGTGATTAGCACCTCTTCCTGTCTATGACGAATGATTTTGCAGGTGAAAAATTCGCCTCAAGAGAAGATTGTGAAAATCGACTGTCCCAGTTTTTTGCCAATAGGGACGAGGGTTTCTATTATGAAATTACCTCCAAAATGGCAGCAAGTTATCAAACAAAACGGTGCATATTTGACCTAAATCGTATCATTCTATCAGTGGAAACCAAAGCATGGTTTGACAAACGTTATCCGGACTCTGCTCCAGCTATTTCAACTCTGGAATATTGGTTTCGTCAATTTCGAACTTGTCGTACGAGCACAGTTGATGCAGAACGCAGTGGACGCCCAAAAGAGGTGGTGACGGCAGAAAACATCAAAAAAAACACAAAATAATTTTAAATGACCGTCAAGTGAAGTTGAGCGAGATAGCTGAGACTCTGAAGATATCGAAAGAGCGTGTTGGACATATCGTGCATGAATATTTGGGCATGCGAAATCTGTGTGCAAAGTGGGTGCCGCGTGAGCTCACTGTGGACCAAAAAACAACAACGTGTTGATGATTCTGAGCAGTGTTTGGAGCTGTTCAAGCGCAATAAACCCGAATTTATGCGTCGATATGTGACAATGGATGAAACATGACTCCGTCACTACACTCCAGAGTCCAATCGGAAGTCGGCAGAGTGGAGAGCGAGCGACGAACCGAATCGAAAGCGTGGAAAGACGCAACAGTCGGCTGGCAAGGTGATGGCGTCTGTATTTTGGGATGCGCATGGTATAATATTCATTGACTATCTCCAGAAGGGACAGACGATCAACAGCGACTATTATTTAGCGTTATTGGATCGTTTGAAGAAAGAAATCGCTAAGAAACGGCCTCTTTTGAAGAAGAAAAAAGTGTTGTTTCACCAAAACAATGCACCGTGTCACAAGTCGATGAAAACGATGGTCAAACTCAATGAATTGGGCTACAAATTGCTGCCCCATCCACCGTATTCTCCAGATCTGGCCCCCAGCGACTTTTTCCTGTTTGCAGACCTCAAGAGAATGCTCGCTGGCAAGAAATTTAAGACCGATGATAAAACTGAGGCCTATTTTGAGGCAAAACCGAAAGAGTACTATAAAAATGGTATCGAAAAGTTGGAAGATCGCTATAATCGCTGTATCGCCCTCGAAGGCAACTATGTTGAATAATAAAAATGAATTTTCCAAAAAAAAATATTTCTACTATGTTACGTTCTAAACTGTTATATATCATATTCTGGAAGGCCACTTGAAGCTGATGAAGACACAATAAAGGCATTATTGGATGCAAACCGGCGAATAACAACTCGTGAGATCCCTGAGAGATTAAATTTACTAAATATACCCGTTCATGATCATTTAAAACGGCTATGTTTAATCTGAAAGCTCGACATATGAGTTCCTCATCTTCTCACGGAAAAAAATTTGTGCCGTCGCATTGACGTTTCTGATTTGCTTCTCAAACGCCAAGAAATGATGCATTTTTGAAACGTATTTTCATTGGGGACGAGAATTGGGTTGTCTACAATAATGTTAAGCGCAAAAGATCCTGGAGTAGAAAAGATGAACCGGCTCGAAGCTTTTCGAAAGCCAATATTCAAAGAAATCGTTTATTTTTAGTTTCTACGCAGTAATACAACGATCAATTGTGAAGTGTACTGTCATCAGTTGGATAAATTGAATGATTCACTTAAAGAAAAATAACCAGAATTGGTCAATAGGAAAGATATAGGGTTCCAGGGGGATAATGCGAAACCACAAACAAATTTGACAACTCGACAAAAGCTTTTAAAGCCTGGATCGGATATATTGCCACACCCACCATACTCTTCAGTCCTAGCAGCTTCCGATTATCATTAGTTCCGGTATCTACAAAATTTTTTAAACGGTAAACGGTAAGCCGTTCTTATCTCAGTAAAGGATAAAACTTTTATGAGCGTAGAATCATGCTACTACCAGAAATATGGCAAAGGATATTGGATCAGACTGGACAATATTTAATTGAATAAAATATTAACTCACTATAAGAAAATCGCCTTTCAATTCTATTAAAAAAAACGAAATTACTTCCCGGACAACCCAATATTTTGTATAGAAAATATTTTTTTTTCACATTTAAAATCAAAATTAATATAGTTTTTTTGCTTGTTCAAAATTAATTTCCGAGTTTTATTGAACTATCGTCCGAAAACCATATTTTCGATTTGCTATGTATTTACCTCTCAGTCCTATTTGATTTTGTAAATAAAAAAACTATTATATAATAAATATTTAAACTTGAGAAATAAATTTTTTTTAAATTCAAAATAAATTAATTACTTAAAAAATTATTAAAGATTCTCTCAGACTAAATATCTGAGAGAATCTTTAATAATTGTACAATATTTGTTAAAATACAAAAAAGAAATGAAATACTTGAAAGGAAATAACTACTTGTATAGGTATTTTATTGCTATTGTATTTTTCCATACAAAATATTGATACTTGTACGTTGCGACGACAACATCACATAAAATATCAATTCGAAAGCAGACAAAAAGCTAAATTTTATTCTCAAAGGACAAATGGTATAATGGAGTTGTAGGAAAGTTGAGGAATGGCATTCCTTTGGGCTCAATTGGAAATTTAAAAAGTTAGTAGAAGAAAACTTTCATCAAACGGATGTGCTATAATATCAACGTTCGACCTACATAACAGTCGTATTTGTTCAATGAAGTTTCCCTACCAGAGATGTCATCTCGCCAGACGCCCGACAACAATGAATTTTTATCCGCCACTATAGTTTCTACAGTCTGTTACAGCATTTTTAGAGGTTTAGAAAAATATATAATAACACTTTTTATTTTCATTTATATCCTTTCGTATAGTTACAATCGAATGAAAACATCTAAAAATAATAATAAAAGCCATTCGATTAACAAAAATATCTTTAGTATAAGAGCAAAAATTTGGAAATAAAAATATTTTCGGAAAAAAACCATTGTTTTTTGTTTAAAATATTTTAGATGATTTTTCCTACTTGACTGAATACATACAAAATGTTATTTTAAAGTATGTCCTGTAAGTTTTTTTCAATATCCTTAAAAGTTTCTAATTCTTTACTATTGATATTATTGTTATTATTATCATTCCGGATACACAATAATAATATTATTCGTATTTAATTTCAATATTGTTATTTTTCAGTATTTGTCGATGTGTCTGAAAAAAAGGGAGTCCCGGAAGTATGCTTGAGCAATTCTGGATATAAAATAAAAAATTAATGATAGTGGTCTATTTAAATTTTTTTTTTTTTGATAGTGATAGTGCTTAGTTGGGAAATTATGATTCTTCCACCTTATAGTCCGTACCTGGCACCAAGCGATTGCCATCTTTTTTATCATTGAAAAATTTTCTTAGTGATAAGAATTGGCATCAAGAGAAGCTTTTGAAAATAGCTCGGTCGAGTTTTTCGCCAATAGGGACCAGGGCTCATATGAGAGAGAGGCAATATGATGTTACTTTTGAAATGCCAACAAATTATAAAACAAAACGGCGCATATTTGACACAAATCGGACTATCCAAACTACATCAAATAACGCCTTGAAATTAACGTAAAAATAATGGAATTCTTTTTCCCTAAACCAATATTTTTTTAAAATATTTTTTTTTTTTGTATATCTTAAAATTTTATTTTTCATCCCAATTTTGATAACTTCTTCACGTATTTTTTGTTCCTTTTGCTGTAGCTTTAATGGTTTTTTTACTTCTTAGTATATTTTTAAAGATGGTTTTTTTTATTTTGATCTCATTATTTTCTTGCATGGAGAAATTAACACCTTTGGAATTTTTCTTGTTATGGTGGGTGGGAGAGCACCACTTCGTACAAAACGTTCACATCTGTCATCCGATTTACATGAATTTAAATGAGTTTGAAAGAGGATGAATATATCTTTTTAATGCTGCAACAATAGATGGCGCTGAATGTTGTATGATTTAAATATAAAGTTTGGTTATTTTTATAATAACCGAACTTTATATTTAAATCAAGTAATTTATAGACGCATTCCTCAATTGCCAACATCAAATCAAATAAAACAATAATCATAGATTATTGGGCTCATTTAGAGGATACAGACTATAAAACCATGTGAAATAGTATTGACATCATTTTTCCTTTTGCACAGAAGTAGCTAGAATGCTGATCATTTTAGGGCCGGTAATATCGCACAATCAACAAATTTATTATAATATAAAATTTAATTTTGTAAAAAAAAGTAAAAAAATATATTTTAAATTAAGTGTCCTGGTCTTTTTTTTTATTTTAATTTTAAATGTTATCTACAACTACTTATGCTAGTAACAAGCAGATTTTTTAACGGGAATATACATGGACATGAGGACATGTGGAGGAAAACACCCATCGATGTTACCTCTAGAACAGAGTAATTTTATTTTATAATTTTAGAGAATCTCTCGGCCATCGCCGTTTTAAACGTCGATGGGTGTATACTGGAAGGGTGGGAGTGAAAAGTTCACTTCCTTAAGGATTAGGGTGGAAGGATAGATGCGAATGGAATTTTTTATATCGGGAGATGCATAGTTCACGAACAAATGGAACATTTTGGTCACGGTGGATAACAGTGTTTCGCACATAAAAAGGGGCATTGGCAATTTTACGAAGGATTCGGGATTGTAGGGATTGGATTGGAAGGGAGTTGGAATGCTTAGTCGAAGCCCAAAGTTCTAGACCATATGTCCATATTGGTTTCAGAACCGTATTGTATAGTAATAGTTTACTTGTTGTTGTAAGTTTTGATTTACTGTCTAAGAGACGTAATAATTGTTTGTATCGTCCGTTAAGTTCACGTCTTTTAGTTTTCGTATGAAGGTTCCAGGTTAACCGTTTGTTGAATATAAGTTCAAGGTAACGTACGCTATTTTTGTGTGGAATAATACTGCCGTTTAGGGTTATGTCGGGAATTTGTTCTCGGCAGAGTGTGAAAGTTACATGAGCAGATTTTTGCTCATTTACCTTCACTCTCCACCTTTTGAACCAAGTTTCTAAGGAGTGGATATGGTTCTGTAGGATACTAATGGTTGTGGAAGGATCTTTGTGATGTGTCAGGATGGCTGTATCATCAGCATATGTTGCGGTTAGGATGTTGTTATGGCAAGGAATGTCATGGGTATAGATGTTATAAAGGATAGGACCTAGGATACTTTCTTGAGGGACACCGGCGGAAATTGGATAAATGTCAGAGTACTCCATATTTTCAGCTACCTGAAAATATCGCTCTGAGAGATAAGATTTAAGGATGTGGAAATAACCCGAGGGTAGGACTCGCTGCAACTTCCAAAGTAATCCAAGGTGCCATACACGGTCGAAAGCATGCGAAATGTCAAAAAACACGCCTGGGCAGTATTCCTTTCGCTCTAGCGAACACGCTATGTAGTCGACTACGCGATGACATTGCTGGGTAGTGGAATGCTCAGGTCGAAATCCAAACTGATGCTGAGGAATGACACCCTCGGTTTCAAAAATGGGATAAAGGCGTTTTAGGATTAATTTTTCTAGGATTTTTGATAACATGGGAAGGAGGCTTATAAATCTATATGAGGTAGGAAGATTTTTGGGCTTATTGGGTTTTGGGATCATCTTAATTATGGAAAACTTCCACAGGGAAGGAAAAAATGATGTGCGGAGGATACTATTATAAATATAGGTTATCAGGACAAGGGTTTTTTTGGAAATTTGTTTCAGAATTTCTGAAGTTATTTGGTCATATCCTGGGGCTTTTTTTTTATTGGAAAGGTGTTCTATTGTGAATTTAACTTCGGAAGGAGTGAAAAACTTAGGAGGTGGACTTATGGGCAACTGAGTTGATATTTGTCGGAATATTTGTTCGTCATGCAGAATGTCTTGGACATCTTCGTGAGGTTTAAAGATGTCGGCTTTCTATTTATCCGTTTTTGCCCAGGTTCCGTCGGTATTCCGGAGCGGGTGTGTAGCTGTTTTGTATTTGAGAATTCGTCGGGTAGCGAATTCTTATTAGTTGTTAGTGATTCTGTATATTCAGTAAATCGTTCGTTTTTATAATTAATTATTTCTTGTTTCAGTTCTCGTTGTAGTGGTTCAGTTTTTTCTTATCATTTGGCATTTTTGAACGTTGAAGCCATCCAGGGCCCTGGCTCGACGTTTTTCGCTTATCAAGCTGCGAATTTTTTGCGGCAGATTATAGTCATGTTCTCGTATGGTTGGTTTGTTATGAGTTATGTGGGCGTTTGTGATTGAGTTCTGTATGCAAACAGTCAAGTCGTCTATTTCTTGTACGTTCTTAAGGCTTTGTTGTAAATGAATCTGTTGGTCGAAGTTCTGTCTATTTAAATCGAAATGCAAACTAGTCATCAAATTAACTTATAGTTTTATAAGTACATCAATTCCAATTTTACTAATGGAACTATTGTTTTTTTTATTGTTAGTAATTTTAGTTAAAAGAGTTTATTTAAAAACAAGTATTTTAATGGAAAACAAAACTGAACTTATTAAAATAGAAATAATTTAAGTGATTTTATTTATTTATTATTAAAAAAAAATATTTTTCCTATAATCAAATGAAAATATTTTACAATATAAACTAATGAAGGACTATTCAGACAACTTATGAAAATATAATTCATCTTATTTTTCAAACTCTCTATTGTAAAATAATTTATTTCTGTTTATAGTAATTTCTCTTAATAGGATGATATGCCACAAGGTAAATAGAATTTTTAAGTAAATTTGGAGACAGTAAAAGAACAAAAACCATGACACCGAAGAAGAAATAAACTGAAGATGCCATTTTATGGAAAAGACATGAAATAGAGTTGGATTAAGGAGCTCACATAGATAGAATAAGATTTGACAGCCCTAATGCCTTGTTGACAGAATGTTATAGTAACGACAGAATATTCAACTGTGCGCAAGGTTCCCAAAGGAACAAATTAGTTTACAAAGCACGCTAGGGATCAAATGTAATTTTGGACAAAATGATTGACGGCAATAGGATGAGAATGTATATGGCGAGCAAGGTAAATGTGACGACTGTAAAAATAATGATAGGATGTGCTATACCAAATGACAATGTGCATAAACGAATAGGGATATTAGTCGGCATTTGAATGATGGCAGAGGTAAATACAATACAAACGGTGACTATATGGAAAATGTCTTTAATATTAAATACTACGAGTATCGATGTCAGAATGGAAATGAAAATGAAAACAAATAATACGAATATGAATGTTTGCAAATATCTTTTTATACGACTCAAATACCAATTTTATTACCAACCCCAAAAAATAAAATTATTGTTGTATCCTACATCCGTCTAATTTAAAATGAATTTATTCTTCAAAAATATAATTGTAGATATATTTATTGTATACTTATTGCATCATAATATAATTAATAAATTTTATTTATTCTTTATTACCATGTTGAAGACAATATTAAGAAGACCAACGCAGACAGTTAAAAAAAAAACCACAAAAAAATAAATACAGTAAAATAGAATATTTCTCCATTTTATAATGTCATTCTCCTTAAAAATATTTTTTTCTATATACTTTATTTTTTTCTTTAAGAAAATATAATCCTGCCATATTTTTACCTGGTATTTTCATTATTAATATTGACTTTGAATTAATTTCAAAATTTTCTTTTCGCTTACCTTTCAGTATTGTAGAATAGAATTGCACGTTTCCAAGGTCTTCATACTCTCTAAAATGCTGATGTTGAAAAATACTCCCCCAAAAAAAATATTTTTATTACATTATTTTCAAACATTTCAAAAATCTTGCAGATTCAAACTAATTTAATTGGAATTTTATTCCAAATTGAAGGTATAACAAATTTTATATATTCATCAATTGTAAGATATTTACATTAGGGAAAATTAAAGATTTTCTTTGTTGTTTTTGTACTGTTTTTTATTAATTTTTTTCAGTAAATAAATATCTACAATTTCATTTCATATAAAAAAAATACAAATTATTTAATATCATTTTTTTTATATTAGCATAACTTTTATTTCTGTATATAGTATTGTCGAGAATATGTTAGGCATTTGCTCCTATATTTTTCCTTTAACTATTCAGATTAATATTTTTTGGATAATTCATTAAAAGCAAATAGTTTTTGAAAAAAGAGATGCGAGTTTTTTTACGTCGAAGGTAGACTAAATGAATTAAAAATTTTTGATGATATTATCATATCCTACCTTCTCGAATGATATTTACAAGTAGCTGAAAAAGAATTCTCCGATATAATCGCTATTCTTGCTGGTTCCCCTCATAGTAGCATTTTTAATGATCTCCTGTATAATATTTGTGCCCACAATATTATTTTTATGGACAACACATTAATAGTTATATATGCTGAGAATAGTGCCAACTTTTTGGATCACAAAAACCCGAATACTGCCAACTTCCACTTTCAAAAGCATATTTATTCCCTTCAAAACTGTGATACAGAAATAAAAAAAACTGTGTTTAGAAAATTAAAAAAATGTTCATGTTATTTTTACTCTTTCCCAAGAACTTTCCCTTCCCATACACATTGACGGAAATATTGTTCCAGTAATAAGACGCATATGAAAATATGAAAGAAAAACTTTTGGGGGTTAAAAAGGCGATTCAATTCTGATCGATTTTCATTCGCTTCAATCAAAAATTCTCCGAATAAATGTTGAATATCATCAAGATCATCAACGGCACGACAGCCGGGAGTCTAGTCTTCCAGTTCAGTACTCTCAGTATGTTTTATTGGGATCCTGACTAATGCCGTCGTCACTTTACCAATAGCAGCACCTACCCCTTCTTCTGGGACCATAACCGGAGTTTCTCATCCTTATCCATACGGACTAAATATCCACCAAAAACTATTGAATTCAATTTTATCCATAACCGGGTGATAACTGTAACGATCGAAGATCTCGCCATTAAATAGGTTCTAGAATTATTTATCCTCAGGTTGGCGGTCAAAAATTCTTTTAAATGCAAATATAAGTTCGCAATGGTTTTTGCTGTGAACCCAATTTTCTAAAGAATACATGAGGACTGACAAGACTGGTGCTTTCTTGTACATCAGTAATTTCAATGTGATGATTAGAGTTTAAGAAATTAAACTTACAGTAAATCTCATAATGTGGGAATCATTAATTGATATTGGTTAACTGCACTCTTATGCAGCATATTAATTTTTCTCGTGTCTAAAAATCTGCTTGTTATTTAAGAATAATTATAGACCATTTCTTAAATAAGCTATACAACTCTTACATACCTTTCTAAAAGCTCTCGATACTAATACGCATGTATATATACGAGGTCTGTTCAAAAAGTATCGCATTTTTGAATTTTGAATTTCCGCGGGTTAAGTATATGCAATTTTCGATTTTTTATGGCGTTATGTTGGTACTCATGTCTCTCACTGATGCCGACTAGTTCAGCCATTTTAAATGTTCAGTTAATTTTTGACAGCTACTTTGCTTGCATATGTTTTGGCCCGTCTTCGATTTTTGCCCATTCCAAAAAATGGATCAAAGAATCTGTACAAAATTTTGTGTGAAAAACAAAATTAATTGCGCGGACGCATTCCGAATGTTGACTGTGGCATATGGTGAACTTACCTTGGACCGAAGCAACGTTTATCGGTTGTACAAAATGTTCTCAGAGGGCCAAGATGTGAACAACGAAAAGCGTGCCGGACGCTTGAGCACGTCAACAACAGACGAAAACATTGATGAAGTGAAGAAAATAGTATTGGCCAATCTTCGAATCACCATAAGACAAGTTGCTGAGGACTTAAACATATCGATTGCCTCGTGCCATTCGATTTTTACCAATGATTTGCGTGTGAGACGGGTCGCCGCGAAATTCTTACGCTCAATTTCGATGAATTGCTCAATTTCGACCAAAAACAGCATCGCATTAATACTGCTTAGGAGCTGTTGGACTCTATCCGCGACGACCCAAATTTGCTCTGGAGAGTCATAATTGGTGACGAATCATAGGTTTATGGTTATGACATTGAAACCAAAGCTCAATCATCCCAATGGAAGCTGCCACACGAGCCAAGACCGAAAAAATCGCGTCAAGTTCGGTCGAATATAAAGGTTTTGCTTACAGTTTTCTTCAATTGCGATGGCGTGGTGCATCATGAGTTCTTGCCACAGGGTAGAACGGTCAATATGAAATATATCCTGCAAGCTACGTACAAGTTGCGCGAAGTAATCGGTCAGAAACACCCAGCTTTGTGGAAGAATAAAAAATTGATTTTGCACCATGATAATGCTCCTGCTCAGGCCTCGTTGCTTGTGAGCGAATTCTTGGCCAAAAACAATACACTAATAATGCCGCAGTCACCATATTCCCCAGATCTAGCCTCCTGTGGCTTTTTCTTGTTCCCGAAACTAAAGAGCCCCATGAAAGGACAATGCTACGCTACGATTGAGGAGATAAAGACGGCATCGATGCAGGAACTGAACAAGATCACAAAAAATGATTTTTTGAAGTGCTTCGAGGATTGGAAAAAACATTGGCACAAGCATATAATATTAGGTGGGGATTACTTTGCAGAGGACAAAATAGATATTTATGAGTAAATAAATAATTTTTGAAAAAAAAACCAAATTAATATATAATATTTTTTATTTTGATAATGATTTGCCATCTAACACGGAGTACAATTTTTTCCTGGAAACAAAAGGAAAATAATAAAAAAATTTAATATATCCAAAAATATTGAAAATTTCTAAAAACATAAATCAATAATATCAGAATATTAAATAAATAATAATAAAACTGATTTAAAATGCGCATATCTAAGTAGGAAAGAATTTTCCTATTCACAAGTACTCATTTTACGAGTATATCATAAGTGACCGAAAATTCTTACCATGAACATTTTTTTTGTTTTTAAACAAATTCTCTACTCATTCTTCCCTATAAGGATTAACAAACTCATGCAATTTTCTATACATTTTATAAATACTTTTATTATTCGTTCAGAGGCTACTAGCATCTTTAAAAATATACTTTTTGTTTTTGTTTGGTTTTTTTTTCATAAAAATCACAGCCCATCTCAATAGGAATATTTAATGATGCATAGAAGCTTAAATATTACCAACGTCTCAGTTGGGGACATTTAAAAAGAGAGGAACATGTTTAATAAAATCCCGTATGCAGGCAGAAAGACTTTAATAAATCGGTAAATAATCTCCTTGTGGTATTATTTTGCAATTTTATATGCAAATTATTTTGCATGCCTAGCGTTAGCTGGCTGATTCTTCATCCCTCTTGGAGTTGGGTATAGTGACTGCCCGACTGCCTGACTCTGTTGTGTAGTTGTTCCTTAGTAGCCTCGATGTTCAGTTCTATGGATAATTCGTTCTGGGGAGTAGTTTTGCTGCTCTGATAGAGTGTAGGTGGGAAGAGTTCAAAAAGCTCCAGGACATTTGAATAATTTATTCGGTTTGTCTGTCTGGAAGCATTGCATGAATTGTTTATGACGTCACATTCAGAACTGAATCTAAAGCTCGATTTGGAACTGGGACTGAAACTGAAACTGGAACTGTACCATGAACTATTATTGTGCACATTTACTGTTGCGAGTACACATGCTGTAGAATATCGAACATAGTAAACTGTTTTTGAAATTTAAATTTCTGTTTAGGTCCACTGCAACGTTTTGCATTTTCATATCCTTACCTTATTATTGAATCAGTACATAGAGTTATGAAAGTATGTACGAAATCATTCAGATTTTCATATTCTTTTGCTCCAATACTATTCATATAGATTTTTTTGTTGTAATACATTAGAACTGCACTCGGAAATATGTTACGCTATAAAAAGGGATTTTGTTCATACAATCACATACTGAGGATTTCCATTGTTGTCTTGTCTTGTAAAAATGCATAAATGCTCAAAGAAATATGCCAAGCAAATAATAGATTACGCAGTACTATGCACATACGAGTAGAGTCAGTAACTGTGATAAAATTCAAATTCTTACATTTTTTATTAAATAAGTTATGCACATGTAAGAAGACGAAAAAAGTAACAATATAATACAATACATTCACATTAAGAATATGGAATATAAATGATAACGAATTTAAAATCATACTTAAATAAATTGAATTTCGAATTTAATTATTTAGAAATTTATAAAAACTATTCTGTAAATTGTTAAATAATTTATGTTGTTGATATTTTAGTTATTTAAAAATTAAATTCAATTTAAAGAACACACTTTATGCTGGGACTTTTATAATAATGTCTTTACTAAATGAAAGTTTTTTTTATAAAAATTTATTGCTAAAATTAATTTTAAACTTATTTTAATTGAAAATACTTTTAAAAAAAAATTTTTTTTTTATGTATTTTCAATTAAAATTAGTTTTAAATTACTTTTAGCAATTATACTTAAAATAAGTTTAAGCATTAAAAATGCGGGATTTTTGGCAAACTTTGAGTGTTTATTTTGAAAAATTGTTACAATATATTTTATTCAAAATATTGTCCATCGGAAGCCACTACTTTTTCCCATTTTTCTGGCAACATATGGATTCCGCCCCAAAAAAACTGCTCCGGTTTTGAGGCCAAGAATGAATCGAGCCAATTTTTGATGCCCTGTTCTGAAGTGAAGCGTATTCCGGTGAGGGCGTTTTGCATGGATCTAAGCAAATGGTAGTCGGACGGGGCAAGGTCTGGGCTATAAGGCGGGTGAGGCAAAACTTCCCAGCCACTGTTTTCTATATAATTTTTAACCGGTGTTGCAACATGAGGCCGAAAATTATGTCTTCGTGTCTGGTCGCATATTCCGGGCGTTTTTCGGCCAATGCTCGCTTCAAACGAATTAATTGTGTTTGGTAGAGGTCGCCTGTGGTCGTCTGGCCCGATTTCAATAGCTCATAATGGATCACACCCTTCTGATCCCACCAAATACAGAGCATTACCTTGGTGCCATGGATATTTGGCTTTGGCGTTGATTTGGCTGGTTGGCCGGGCTTCACATACGATTTTTTGCGCTTTGGGTTGTCGTAATGAATCCATTTTTTGTCGCCAGTAATGATTCGATTGAAAAACGACTTCTTTTTCTACCGTTCAAGCAGCATTTCGGACATGCAAAATCGCCTTTCAACGTCTCTCGGCTTCAATTCATATGGGACCCAATTTCCTTGCTTTTGGATAAATCCTGCTGCTTTCAAACGTTTTGAAATGGCTGCTTGAATGACTCCCAATGATTTTGCAATTTCTTCTTGAGTTCGACAACAGTCTTCGTCGAGTAATGCCTCCAAATCTTCATCTTCAAACTTTTTTGGCTGACCTGGTCGTTCTTTGTCTTCCGTGTCAAAATCACCACTTCTGAACCGCACAAACCATCTCTCGCACGTTGATTTCGACGAAACATATTCAGGATAAGCTTCGGTGAGCAATCGATGTGCTTCAGCTGCACTTTTTTTCAAATTGAAGAAGTTAGTCAACACTTTCCGCAAATGAGACTTTTTTGGTACGAAATTCGACATTTTTGAAGCAAAAAAAAAACTTTGTTGTTTACACTATTTCGTTCGACTATATATGAGTTATTATTAACACAAACCATGTGTAAAAGTTATGCCATTTGTTGTCAATCCCGCATTTTTAAGTTATACACCCAATATATTAACTTTTTTTTTCATAAGACATCAATATATTTATTTACATTATCATAAAAACGTCTTACAAGATGTGGTGACAAAAAATTAATGAACGTGGCATAACTGAGAGGAATTTGAGAATATCGAGGACGTTTGTGTGCTAGTCCTTTGTAGACGTGCATTAAAAATTTCAACCATGTCTCATAATTCTGCTAAATCCTATAGAACGTGATAATTGAAGTTTTTGTTTTAGTAAATTTAGCGACTATTATTTAATTGAATTATATATTTTTGGAGGGCTGAGAAATAGTCGAAAAAGAAACTCGCTCCAAATTGCTTTTAATATCAAAAATTGATGAACATGTGGAACGATTCAGGGCTCTTGGAAGGTCAGACCGTTGTGTCATGTTTTTTTTTTGTTGCCCAATATATCAAAGACTACTTGAAAATGTTATTTAATATCCAAAATAATGCAACCGAGGAGGTGAAGGCGATTACAGTTAAAGCCTTCCATTACTTCCGTCGTTTTGTAGCTGCACAAGAGAATTACTTCCAAGTATAGGGATTTGAAATTTTTTTAAATATCTCGCAAACCATTTGAGATATATCAAAACTTTTATTATTGACTTTAAGTAAAATCAATGCAATTATGAATGGATTTTGACTTTGGTCATATAACAGTTCGGCTGAAAAGTTTAGAACGTAATACAGTAGAAATATCTTTTTTTTGCAAAATTCATTTTTATTATTCAACATAGTTGCCTTCGAGGGCGATACAGCGATTATAGCGATCTTCCAACTTTTCGATACCATTTTTATAGTACTCTTGCGGTTTTGCCTCAAAATAGGCCTCAGTTTCATCATCGGTCTTAAATTTCTTGCCAGCGAGCATTCTCTTGAGGTCTGCAAACAGGAAAAAGTCGCTGGTGGGCAGATCTGGAGAATACGGTGGATGGGGCAGCAATTCGTAGCCCAATTCATTGAGTTTGACCATCGTTTTCATCGACTTGTGACACGGTGCATTGTCTTGGTGAAACAACACTTTTTTCTTCTTCAAATGAGGCCGTTTCTTAGCGATTTCTTTCTTCAAACGATCCAATAACGCTAAATAATAGTCGCTGTTGATCGTCTGTCCCTTCTGGAGATAGTCAATGAATATTATACCATGCGCATCCCAAAAGGCAGACGCCATCACCTTGCCAGCCGACTGTTGCCTCTTTCCACGCTTTGGATTCGGTTCGTCGCTCTCTCTCCACTCTGCCGACTGCCGATTGGACTCTGGAGTATAGTGACGGAGCCATGTTTCATCCATTGTCACATATCGACGCAAAAATTCGGGTTTATTGCGCTTGAACAGCTCCAAACACTGCTCAGAATCATCAACACGTTTTTGTTTTTGGTCCACAGTGAGCTAACGCGGCACCCACTTTGCACACAGCTTTCGCATGCCCAAATATTCATGCACGATATGTCCAACACGCTCTTTCGATATCTTCAGAGTCTCAGCTATCTCGCTCAACTTCACTTTACGGTCATTTAAAATTATTTTGTGGATTTTTTTGATGTTTTCTGCCGTCACCACCTCTTTTGCGCGTCCACTGCGTTCTGCATCAACCGTGCTCGTACGAGCAGTTCGAAATTGACGAAACAAATATTCCACAGTTGAAATAGCTGGAGCAGAGTCCGGATAACGTTTGTCAAACCATACTTTGGTTTCCACTGTATTTTTTTTCATCAAAAAGCAATGCTTTATCAATACACAAAATTCGTCTTTATCCATTTTTTTTTCAATAACAAAAGTTGCTTCACTCAAAATGCTATATCTCACGAACCAATCGACCGATTGCTGTCAAATTTTGACAGGAATCATATTGAAGCATGGTGCTTTGTGATTAGATTTTTGCAAGAGGCGCCATCTAGACGTCAACGTTCTAAGCTTTTCAGCCGAACTGTTATATGTCCACCACGGGCACGCTTGCAGCGGTCGATTCGTTAATGCCACACAATTCGACTGGAATGGCCGCTATTTCTCGTTCGATGTTGGCTCTTAGGTCGTGTAACGTCGCCGGCTTGTTGGCATAGACCATCGATTTAACATAGCCCCACAGAAATAAAGTCTGGAGGTGTTAAATCACAAGATCTCGGCGGCTAATCGACCGGACCATTTATCCGAACTGCTGTGTGGGATGTGGCACCGTCTTGTTAAAGCCAAATTTCACTGATGTCCAGCTCATGCAATTGATCGAAGAAATAACGCTGCAACATGTCTCTGTAGCGTTCACCATTGACTGTAACGTGACGTCATTTTCATCAACGAATAAAAATGGCCCAATGATGCCACCGGCATGAAAACTGCACCGTACAGACACTTTTTGTGGATTAAGTGGTGTTTCATGAAGCATATGAGAGTTTGCAGCCTTCCAATAACGCATGTTTTGTTTGTTGACGAAGCCATTCAACCAGAAATACGCTTCATCACTGAAGATAATTTTGCGATGAAAGTTGTCGTTTTCGGGAAACTTCTCTAGAGTCCAATATGAGAACGTGCATCGCTTCATATGGTCTAGTGGCTTTAGTTCTTGAGTTAACTTGACCTTAAATTAACTCAAAAACTTAAGATCAAGTTAACTCAAGAACTAAAGTAAGAAATCAAAAGTGTCAAGTTGCTATTGAAAAACCAGATAGTTAATATCATTTAAGAAAAAAATAAAAATAAAAACATTCGCATTAATTTTCCGCAAAAGCTTATAATTTTTATTTATTGAAAAAATTGCAAAATTTAGCAAAATTACTATAAGGTTTTGGGGCTGTTCTGCCCTCTTTTTTTTATAATAATTTTTTTCAAAAAAAATAATTGGCATTTAAATATCAAAATAATATGTTGAAAGGATTAAGTTATTAGAAAAATATATTAACATTATAAGTTTTAAAGAAACTCCTTAAAAATTAAGATTTAATGGATAGGACAGACCTTCAAAAATACCACATTGATCAAAAAGTTCCCGGAATAATGGGAGTGTGACGCTCCCATCGTTCCGATTTGAGTTCTGTTTTTTTTTGTTCAGTTGGTACATCTGTTGTTGTGTTTTTTGTTAAGTTACAAAAGTTACGTAGCCTTGTAAAGAAATACAAGTTCGTTGTTGCAAATTTAAATCCATTACGTTGGAAATGGATTTAAATTTGCAACAACGAACTTGTATTAAATTTTGCGTAAAAAAAACGGATTTAATGTTGCGCGAACGTTGGAAATGTTGGAAAAGTGTTTCGGCAACGATTCTCTAAAGAAAACGGTCGTTTACCAGTGGTACGAGCGGTTCAAAAGTGGTCGTGAGTCAATCGAAGATTATTAACGCCGTGGCAGACCATCGACATCGAAAACCGACGAAAACATTGATAAAGTAAAAGAAATGTTGGTCAATAACCGCAAATTAATCATCAGAGAGATAGCGAAGGACTTCCGTCCAAGACATTTTGGTTAATGATTTGGGTTTCCGTCGTGTAGCAGCAAAGTTGGTGCCAAAAGACCTCAATTACATGCAAAAAAGAGACCGTGTTGACGTCGCAAAAGACATGATTTGCGAGACTGAATTCGATCCCACATTCATCAAAAGGATCATTACTGGAGACGAGACGTGGGCTTATGAGTACGACACGCAATCCAGACATCAGGCAAGTGAATGGCGTTCACCAAATGGGCCGAGACCAAAAAAACCACGTCGTTTTCAGTCAAAAAAGAAGGCAATGATTACGGTTTTCATGGATTACAACGGTGTAAAGAAAGGGTATTATTTAAGACGTTTGCGTGAAGCAATTCGCCAAAAGAGACCAGAATTGTGGGCAGAAAACTCGTGAATTTTGCACCATGATAACGCACCATCGCACAGTGACGAAAAATGCAACAAATACCATCCAACAACCACCGAATTCACCTGATTTGGCTCCCTGTGACTTCTTTCTGTTCAATCGAGTTAAAAAATCATTACGGGGAACGCGTTTCAATAGCCGAGAAGAAGTAATGAAAAAATCGTAGGAAGCACTGATGGACATACCGAAAACCGAATATAAAAAATGTTTCGAGGATTGGATCAAGCGCTGGCATAAATGTGTTAAAGTCGATGGGGATTACTTTGAAGGGGACAATATAGATTTAGATGAATAAAATTTTATTTTTAATTTTCTGGAAAAATTCCGGTAACTTTTCGATCAAGTTGGTATTTGGTAACTATTAGTTTTGACGAACACGTCTTTAATGTACAATTTTTTAAAACTTTCATTTTTTTTCTATTCATATACGATATATTAGAAAAAAATCGTATATTTTCTCCTCGAAAATGGAACAATATACAAAAAAAGTAATATTATTTCCTATTAACATTGTAATAAGTAAATATGTAAATATAATAAATTTTCATGTTACAAATATAAATACGGAAAAAGAAGGTTTACCTTCTGTAAGTATGATTGGATTGATGAAATACGAGTATTTACAAAAGGGCCGATTCGAAATGTCAACTACGTGAAGGTAATAATTACTGAAAATCCAATAAAAGTTTCATTTTGGGGAAACTAGACAAATATTGTCACGTGTATTGCCGCTGGTCATTAACAATCAAAGGGAAAAATTACATTCGGTATTAGTATTTGGATTTATTGCTGTGATTAACTTGGAAAATCGTCCGCTTATGTCAATAAATAATTTTCAGTGATTCTAAGTATAATTTTTTTCCAAATGTAGAAGAAAACTGTCCTTAGGCATTTTATTATATATGTTATATATTGTATTTTCCAGAGAAACACATAAATATTTGGGTATATTTGATATATGTTGAAATATATCGCTTTCGATCAAAATTTCACATTAGGAAAAAAGGTAATATATTTTTTCTAATTTATTAATAGAAACAAAAAAAAAACTAATAATACAATGAATTTTTTAAATTTTATGTAGAAGAAATTATAGAAACTTAAATTTTATATGAACGAAAAGATACAATTTAAATAGGAAAATGCAGATATCCTCTGGCAGAGCAGAAGGAAGTTAGTTTATTAATGTGAATGTGGTTGATACATTAATTCCCTGAACGGATTTGACTATGGAGTAGAAATGTAAAATATGTAACAATAAAGAAAATTTGCATTTCACTACATTTTTCATTACTTTTGCCATTGCAGCTAGAATTGCAGCAGCAACATTACTGCTCATGCATATTTATTATACGAATATTTCCTCTGATTATTTGCGATTAAATTGAGAATATTCATGATAGTCAATGAGCAGAAAAGGGAAAATAAAACCTATTCTTTTTTTAAAGAATTCTCAATGGTCATTGTAATATCGTTTAATTAAAACTTTTCCGATATTCACTTTTCAAAGCTGAATTTTATTACAATATAAAAATAACAAAATATATAAAAATCTTTTTTTAACAAAACTGACTGGAATGAAAAATAATATATCAAAAATGATAAACTGCTGATATTACGAAATTGATATTGAAAAAAAAACACCATTAATTTGAGGCTAGGTCAGACCGGTGATATGAGTTTTTTTTTTACTTTTTGTGAGACCTTCAATTGAAAAATTTCTAGTTACCGTATTTAAAAGTTAACAAAAGCACATTTTGAATGATTTATATCCAATTTAATGGAATATGTTTTTTCTGACAAATTCCAGCAGTAATATTGGTTTGGGGGGAAAAAAATCCATTATTTCAAGACTTTATTTAAAATGGTTCAAATTGTGCGATTTGGGTCAAATATACACCGTTTTGTTTTATAATTTGTTGCTATTTTTAAAGAAGCTTTCATAATGCCTCTATCGTAGAAGCTTTGGTCGCTATAGGCGAAAAACTCAACTAGAAGATATTCTCATACTGTCAATTTCTTATCACTAAGAAAGTTTTGCAATGATAAAAAAGGGGTTAATCGCTTGGTGCCAGGTCCGTACTATAAGGTGGCTGTATCAAAGCTTCCCAACCATGCTCCTGGGGTTTCTGGGGAGTCATTATATACGTGTGTGGCCTGGCGTTGTCTGGATAGAACACAACACCTCTCCTGTTTGTAAATTTTGGCCGCTTCCGGTCAATTGATATCTTTAAACGGTCCAATTGTTGAAAGTAGAGGTCTAAATTTTGTGTTTGGCCATATGTAAGCAGCTAATAGTAGATGATTCCTTTCAAGTCCCACCAAATGCACAGCAAAACCTTCTTGGCCGTTAGTACAGGTTTGACCATCGTTTGAGCTGTTATATTGTCATATGTGATCCATTTCTCATCCCCAGTCACCGTTCGTTTAAGAATTGGGTCGATTTCGTTCTGTTTGGCTAAAGCTTCGAAGGTGGAAATTCGATCCATTATGTTTTTCTGCGTCAATTCGTGTAGCATCCCAATATCGAGGTTCTTTTTGAATCCAGCTTTACGCAGATAGTTTAAAACTGTTTTGTGGTCGATCTTTAGCAACGACTACTAACATGCCTGGCTTGAATTTTTGCCTTTATCAAAGCGAAGTTCTCTCTTTGCTAACTTCCACTTTTTACACCATATAACTCACAATTGAACCAACAATAAAAAAACTGTAAAATAATTTTTTTTAGTACGAAATGTCACTTTTCCAATGAGTATAAGCATTGGAAAAGTGATATTCCATAGTATCACTACAGCCATCTAGCGAAAAAATAATGAACATTTTTACAATTTTATTTTTAAAATCAATTAAATTTCAATTCCAAACCATCAGTTCTGTTTCCGTTCCGATACACTCCACAACCCAGCAGTATATTTAGAGTCATCGGTTTCATTGCATTATATTTAGAAAGAAAAAAGTCTCAGTGAATTCCTTGATATAAGGTAAGATTTTAAACTAGAAAATCAAGAGAATCTAACAAACTTTCCACTATCTCCCGATACTCACTAGTGTTTTCCGCAGGGTAGCATACTTGGTCTCCTGCGTTACATCTAGCAAAAATTCTCAACATGCTTTCGAAATTCTCCAAACCCAAATGCAAATTCTCAAGGACTGATCAACCAAGTGAAGAGTAAACATGAACAAATGCAAGTGTGTCCACATAATATATACTCTATGCGGTACACATAAGCTATCACATCCCATATATCTTAATAGCAGTAAAATACTTTAAGATATTCGGTGTGAATTTTGAAAATTGCTTGACATAGAATCCACATGCAAGACCTCAACACGCGATATTGCCGACTACTCCGACTGCTAGACAAATAGCAAAGTACTTTTATATAATGCGCTACTAAAACCAATCTGAACTTACAGACTAGCATTCTTGGGCTGTACAAAACTTTCCAAATTCTGTCAAATATAATTAATAAATACTCTCATCTAAATCTGTTTATTACTATATCTGTAAATTTAAAAAGGAAAATTTTCTTCTTTAAAGACCCATTAATATTATATTAAAAATTATAAATAATAAAAATCCAATAATATATAGTTAACTTCTTAATAAATGATAAAAAATGTATAACAATAATAAATAGTAGTTAAACTAATTTTAAGATTTATGCATTTTAAAATGGAAGCAGCTCATAGTAGATAATTCGTTTTCAGTCCCACCAAATGCAAAGCAAAACCTTCCTGATCGGCTTTTAAATCCAGCTTTTGTGGTCGATCTTTAGCTCCTGGGTGATATTACGACTACTAACAAGCTGGTCTACTTCGATTATTTGCATGATTTTATCATTTTCACAATTTTATCTGCCTGGTTTTTTTCACAATACCATTCATAATTTTACCTGCCTGGTTCGCATTTTCGCCTCTATTAAAGCAAAATTTTCTCTTTCTAAACTTCCATCTTTTACATCCTATAACTCACAACCGAATCGACAATCAAAAAAATGTTAAAGAATTGTTTTTTAATACGGAATGTCACTTTTCAATATTAATTAGAAAATTTAATTTGTTTTTTTTTTAAACTCTTTTCCAGATCATATTTTATTACAAAGAAAAATTTTAGCAAACATCAACAACTTCTAGAAATAATGAGAAATTTTCCAAAACTCTTAGAAAATTTGAGACTTTTGTTAAGATTTGTGAATATTATCTGCTCTTATTAAAAATATTTTGCTTCTTATTACTTTAGAAGTTGAAATTTTTGATCTTTTTAGTAATTTGACTTTATCCAATAATTAAATACATATTAATTTAATCTATATATAAAATATATCTAATTGAAAATTCTTAAATATATATTTAATAGGTACTATTTGATATGTTAATAAATTTATATTCTTTATAACTTTTATAACTCGTTCAAGTAGTATCAAATAACAAAGGATATTTAATTATATATTATATTACTTACTTTTTTTAAATAAAAAAGTTACTGTTTTATTGTTTATTTTTGTGAAATTTTTACATTTAAAAATCACTTTTTTTTGAAATTTTTTTATTTAAATTTTTGTCTGGTTTAGATTTTTTTTTTAAATTAATTATTTTTGTAACATAAATGGTTTAGATAATATTATTTGTCGATAGTTTTGCTCCTACAGAATGAATCCCGAGTGACCAACTCTACGACAAGCAAAGGGAACAGTTGACATCCTTTAAGTTCCAAGACATTTAACGTGGTCTTTTTTTACATTTTGTTTTTCCAAAGCTTGTCGACAAGTTCATATATCTAATATCTAACTAATAAATCAATATTACATCATCGGTTTTTATACGTTTCATAAAATTGAAGTTGAAATTAGTTCGTTTAAGCATATTTTTAGCAGCAAGAAAATTCACCTATAGGATTTTCCAATAAGAGTGATATAATTTCTAAGTAATGTTTTAGCCATTTATAATATGTTATAATCTGTCATTTTTCTTTCATTGTATTTAATAATGTTTACAATTTAATCATGGAGAGACATGCGTAAGAACAATGTTTACAAATTATTCAATTTTATTATCGAAATAATCGTTGTCCAATTGCAACTTTTCGTGCGCTCACTTTCATCTGAGTGGTGCGGTAAATAAACAAAACTGTCGATTCTGGTGTGAAGAAAATCCACAAATTATTCATGAACACCCATTACATTCACCTAAATTGACAGTTTGGTGTGGTTTTTGGTCTGGTGGAATCATCGGTCCGTACTTCTTTAGAAATGAAGCTGGTAACACCGTTACTGTCAATGGAGAGCGGTATAGATCGATGATAACCAACTTTTTATGGCCAAAATTGAAAGAAGTTGATTTTGAAAATATCTGGTTCCAACAAGACGGGGCTGCGTGCCACACAGCACGTGCAACAACCGAATTATTGTGAGAAAAGTTTGGATATTCGATTATTTCAAGAAATTGTGACATTGAATGGCCTCCAAGAAGTTGTGATTTAACGGCATTAGACTATTTCTTGTGTGGTTATTTGAATTCATTGGTCTTAAGCAATAAACCAAACTCTCTTTAAGCTTTAGAAGTCAATATTGAACGTGCTATTCATGACATACGACTTGATTTAGTGGAAAAAGTGCTCCAAAATTGGGTTCATCGAATTCGTTCCTCAAAAAGAAGTCGTGGAGGCCATTTGAATGACGTTTTATTCAGAACTTAATAATATCGATTGTACTTCACATTAAATAAAAAACATTTGAATTTCCTTAACAATTAGAGTGTTTTTATTTAAAAAAAGAAATCATATCACTCCATTTGGAAAACCCTATATTTCGGGACTAGCTGGTGCTCAAAATGTCAACAAAAATGGTGTGAAAAAATTAACAATTCATGTAAATTTTGTGTGCAATATTTTTCCCAAATTACAGTAAAAATTGCAGAGCACACTTGATATCGACTAACCAAACTAACTATTGTAGTTGACAGATCGCATCAAAACTGTATATGAAAACTAAGTATATTAGTACCAACTTGACAGTAAAACATATTTTCTTAAATTTTACGCGGGCTTTAATTCAGATAAAATATAAAAAATAAGAGTACATTGGTTTTTGATAAAAAATTAATTATAATTCTCTATTACCTGCAAAACCAAAGTTCTTTTTTTTTCAAATAGTAAAAAAAAGTTAATTATACTAATCAGATTTAAATTCTTCTTAATGGAGAAAAAAGTCAATTTGCAATAATAAAAACTACTTTTTTTATGAATAATTTTTAATACTTTATTTATTTTTTACGCAATAGGTGTAAAAAATATTATGGCGATTATATTTTTTTTTTAAAATACACAAAATCATCCGTAAATAAGCTATTAGATTATAGACAAAAAAATTACGTTATCTAATTAAATTTATTTAGTCTATCAGCTTATGGTTAATTTTTCAATACAATCTTATTTGCATAAATAATCCCCACCTTGAAAATGGTTTAAGAAAAGTAATTATTTTAAAGATGAAATTTGAAAAGTTTTACGTAAAGTTTTTGGAATGGTAACAAGATGAACTTTTATTGAGATTTTATAGCTAATCAAGGAAGAGCAAATAAGAAAAATCTATTCAGAAAAATGATAAAAAAGAAAATTTAAAAAAAAAAAAAATAGATGAAGAGTGAAAAAAGATGCCTATAAGTTTAATGGGATGTGCACGTGCAAGAAAAGGTTTCAATTTTCGTCAATTTTTTTTTATATTTTTTTTTTCGTGGTCCTGTTTTTTTTTTTAGCAAACAGCTTTAATAGGAAGCTTATCCCAAGCTTAAATTGCTTTCAGAGGCAAATGAATTTGTAATACCCAATGCGTTCACTTAAAAATCAATCAATAGGATTTTCCCGAAGGATTATGCCCCTCATTAGTCTGGTAATCCCCTGTTGTGATTGCTCGAATTAATTAAATATTCACAGAGAGACTTTGGGTAAATTCAATATGTTTCGGTGGCCGAAAGTTTTTATTTGATTTCGTATTGTTTACCTTTGCATGAAACATTTTTCCGCATTTTTCACTTCCGTTTCGATTATATCCGGTTTAGTGAAAATTTTCGGACATGAACATTTTCTTTTTCTATTATTTTTCCATTCACTACAAAGTACACAAACATATACATTCAAAATAAGGAAATGTTTCAATAATATAAACAACGAAGGTAACAATAAATAAGATAACAAACACACACACACAAAAAAAAATATGAAAGAAAATTCAATAACATGGCTCAGTACCTTCTATGTGTATCTATCTAGATTTGACAAATTTTAATGACTTGTTAACATTTAACAAAATTGTTTGACTATAAAATTAACGATTAGAACCATGAAGATCTTATCGATTAGTCATTTGGATTTTTATCACTTTTAAAAACTTTCACATATTAAATTAATATCTTATAATTGTGATTATATTTTTAAATAAAACTAAGAAAAAAATATCGATTTTCCAATTTTATATAACCTTAAGTACTTCACTATTGTTTCAGTCACTTGAGTATAATTTCATTTATAGTAAATACTATATATGCACATTATGTAAATATTCAATTTTCAATTTAAACAAATAGAAATGAATTTGCCATAATTTTTTTTTTTACAAAAATTGTATAGTTCGACTATATAAAATTTATTTATGTATAAAATATCTTCCACGTAATTTCTAAGAATGTGAAACTATAGGAATAGAGACCTAAGGTACGTCAAAATATTGTAGGTAAAACTCCTCCTATCGAAGCGATAACAGCTCAATACTAAATATTTCAATTTAAATACAATATAAAAATGTAAAAATTTATATTTCAATTTACATCACGTGCTTTTCAATAAAATTTTCCTTAAGCAATTTTAAAGGTTATTTGCAGTATTGGAAAGAAATTCCAATTCACGTGGAAAATCAATTCTTCACGTTTTCATAATATTATATGTTTTTATTAGTTTTAATCGTGCAAAAATGTTTTTTTTTTCCTATGTTCAAATGATTTCTACTTCATAATTAAAATTTTCTATGTATAACTATTAATTTATAGCTTTATTATGAACTATAATTATTTGATATGATTGAAATTAAATTATGAAAAATACTAAAAATAAAAATTAAAATAATGTTTTTTAACTAATGTTCAAATATTGAATTTAGAGCTAGAAAAAAATATTATATTTTATAAAATCTTAAAAATTTGAAGAAATTTCCACACGTTGAAATTTCTCAGAAAGTATTATAAAATACTAGGTGTTGCAGAAAAGTACTGAGACAGATTTTTTGGTAATAATTTTATTTTATTTTTATTCATCAATATTATCTTCTTCAAAGTAGTGCCCTTGGGGTAATTTTTTGATGTTTTGGTAGTAATAACTCATTTGGATGTTATTGATAGTACTAAGATGATATCCTTGCAAACATTTTCTTAATCTTTAGGAGTAAAAAAAAGTAACATTGACTAAATTTGTTTTAAAGAGGAAGTGTTTGCAATATCCGATCTGACGCGAAAAACTTTTTTTGAGTCCTTTTAAGAAATAGATCTGTAGCTGGTTCATGAAAGGACTCAAAAAAAAAGGTTTGCCACATTTTCATCAGTTTTTCATGTTACATGACTTCCTGAATAAGGTTCATGGTCCTCCAAAATGCTTTATGCCTTCGAAAAACGTGTGCACTTGATAAGGAATACGAAGTCTGTTCAAAAAGTATCGCGAATTTTAAATTTCCGCGGGTTACGAAAATTCGATTTTCTGTGGCGTTATGTTGGTACTCATGTCTCTCACTTATGCCGACAAGTTCAGCCATTTTGAATGTTCAGTTAATTTTTGACAGCTGTTTTGCTTGAACGTATTTTGGCTTTTCTTTGATTTTTGCCCATTCCAAAAAATGGATCAAAGAATCTGTTTCGGGAACAAGAAAAAGTCACAGGGGGCCAGATCTGGGGAATACGGTAGCTGCGATCTGGGGAATACAGTAGCTGCAGAAAAATTGGCGCACAAGCAACGATGCGTGAGCAGGGGCGTTATCATGGTGCAGAAGCCAATTTTTTTTCTTCCACAAATTCAGGCGTTTCTGGCAGATTGCTTCACGCAACTTGCGCATAACTTGTAGGTAATATTTCTTATTGACCGCGCTACCCTGTGGAAAGAATTTATGATGCGCCACACCCCTGCAATAGAAGAAAACTGTAAGCAAAACCTTCACATTCGACCGAATTTGGCGCTTTTTCGGTCTTGGCTCGTGCGGCAGCTTCCATTGGAATGATTGAGCTTTGGTTTCCACGTCATAACCATAAACCCATGATTCGTCACAAGTTATGACACTCTGGGAAAAATTTAGGTCATCGCGGATAGAGTCCAACAGCTCCTTAGCAATGTTAATGCGATGTTGTTTTTGGTCAAAATTGAGCAAAAATCGAAGACGATCCAAAACACGTGCAAGCAAAGCAGCTGTCAAAAATTAACTGAATATTCAAAATGGCTGAACTTGTCCGCATAAGTGAGAGACATGAGTACCAACATAACGCCATGAAAAAAATCGAAAATCGAATATACGTAACCCGCGAAAATTCAAAATTCGTAAAATTCTTAAAACAAAATTTGATAAGACATCCTGGCTCTAAATCTTTCGGTTCCATTTTTCGTAACGCATTTCAAAAGTTCGTAGTGTTGCCAGAGTCACAACTTGTAACTCTCATATTTTTAACCAAACAGATCTACAAAATTTAATTGAATATTTTCCATAAAATAAATCTAAACTAAATCAGTCAATTAATGATTTATTATTAAATTACACTATGAACTCATATAATCATCTGGTTTAATATTATATGATATACATAATATTATTTTCTCTACTATATTCGAATATAAGTACTTGTTGTAATGTAGACTAATAAAATCTAAGGACTATCAAGTATTTATGCTCGTACATTTTACCATCGACCAAAACTAACCACAATAGAAACGCTCTTTAGTTAATTGCTGGAATAGTACAATATGTGGTCGTATATGTTTGTTTCAAAGGTCATTAATTTGATTTGAGATTATAATGGAAGAAAGTTATTTCTAATATGTTATAATCGTTACGTAAATGGGATAACATTTCTGAAACAGATTATGATTGCCCTTAACTTGAAGATATTCTATAGCGGAAAATCTTGAATGGACATCTTGTATTTTGTGTTGATTTTCTATCTTCAATAAAATATTATCTAATAAAAATGCTTACGACGATTCCAAAAATTATTACAGCACTTATATAGCCATGGTATTTGTGTACATTAAATATTCGAATAATAAAATTTGTGTACTAAACTGGAATAGTTTATGAAACTCAAATTTGACAAATATGGTTAAAAATATAGCTTTAAGAAAAAAAATCTGCAAGTTATCTAGAAATCCTCCAACTTATCTTTGAAGATGCATAAAAAAACTTAATATTATTAGGACCACAAAAAAGGACTTGTTGCGAAAGGAATTGGAACATTTAATTGAATACTGAAATTCTATTGTGTAAGTTCAAATATTTATTATTAGTTTCGATCGGAACTGCCAATAGTGTCAGTTAATTTGAAATTTTTTGCACGAAATTTTTGTTCACGTTTTTCTCAATTTTATCATATTTTGTTTGCTCAATTTAGTCTCATAATTGCTCATTTTTTACTCATGTTACCCAAAATTGTATTGTTATTTTATGAATTTTTTTTTTGCTTCATGCTCAACTTTTCTCTTATTTTTATCTAACTTTTTAAAAAAGCCTTTTTGCTCAATCCTTTCATCCATATTTTAACCGGAATTTTTCTCCTTTTTGCGTGCAATTTTTTGCTCACGGTTTTCCAATTGCTCATTTTTTACTTATTTTATCCAAAATTTTATTGTTAATATAATGAATTTTTTTTGCTGTTTTGCTCCATTTTTTTTTCTCAAATTTTTGTTGTGCTCCATTTTTCCCTTAAATTTTTAACCGAATTAATTTTTTCTCATTTTCGCTAAATTTCATTATCATCTTTTTTTCTTTGATAAATTTTCTTACATAATTTGTTTCCGCTTTTATTTTATACTTTTCGTTTTTTGTGCTCAATGTTATCCTGGATTTTTCCTTAATTTTTCGCTCATTTTGTCCTTTTCTTTGCCGTACATTTTTTCTTCTGCTCAATTTTTCTTGCTTATTTTTCACTTACGCAAATTACTTTGGTTGTCATTTTTTTTCTAAATTTTCACTTAATTTCACTTCTTTTGTTCAAATTTATTCGATCTTTTGTCGAATTTTTGCTCCATTTTGTCCCTCAATTTTTTTGTTCAGTAACAATTTTTTGCTCAGTAAGAATTTTTTTCTTTATTTTCCTCTATAATTTGTACGCTTTTCTTTACTTAATATTTTTCTAGTTATTTTTTGCTCAGTTTTCTTTCGCGAAAATAAGCAAAATTATTTATGATCGTGAAAGAAAACTGATTTTGCTCAGTTTTCTTTCGCGATCATAAATGATTTTGCTTATTTTTTCATAATTTTTTTTTCTATATTTTCGGCCCGGAATTTTGCTTATTTTTTCATAATTTTTTTTCTATATTTTCCTTTTTGCTGTGCTCAATAGTGGACTCATTTTCCCTTTCCTATTTCCATTTGAAATTTTCCTTTTCTTTTAAATAATAGCTCATTTTTTTCTCATTTTTGCTCAATTGTGCACGCAATTTTTCTCTCACTCTTAGTCGAGTATTTGGGTTTCAGGTAAATCTCTGGTTAAGATGAAGTCCTAAGTAAAACGTTATTTAGTAAATTGTGGAATCATGTTGCTATTAAATTACAATGGGATGGGTTGCTTATTGCAAAGAGCAAAAGTAATGTGAGCACTTTTCTGTTGAGTTTACTTCACGCTCTTTTTTATTGTGAATATTTGTTTGTAAGTTATTGGAAACTATATTAGGATTTGTATTTATAGTAAGTATGGCCGTTAAATCTGCATATGTGGTAATTATATTCTTACTACAATTAGATAGAATGTAATAGGTAAAAATATTTTATAAATAGGATCATAGATACTGCCTTGTGGGACTCCAGCTAAAATAGGATAGATTTTAAAGAACTATTTTACCAAATTACTTTAAAATGCCAATTCACAGAATTATAAATATATATAGACTAAACGATTTTCTCGTATATTTATATTAAAATTAATAATAAAAATATATAAAATATTTAAAAAAAATTTGCTTTTTTTACTTTGCATATATTTGTAGTACCTTTTAAATACCAGGGACCCTTTTTTTCAAACCATGAGTTTCTACAATTTTATTATCCAATACCAGATATTTTTTGCTTAGACAACAGCTAAGGGTAATATTAGTACCTTCAGTTTTAGTGACAATTATTGAACAAACTTAAATAATGTTGTCAACAGCAAGTGTAATAAAATTTTATATACATTTGATATTGCATTAAATTATTTCAGAACTTATAAACAAAGCAATTTTCACATACATGGGTAACCAAGTCCATATTAGGGGGAAGAAAGCCAATGCTGACCTCTCATGTTACCCATAAAATGTCCTTTCTAGTCAAATTTGCGTGATACAAGAACATCATTAGCCACATGAACAGTTTCTCCAATATTTTCTACAGAATACTATGTTTATAGTTGCAGTAAATACATTATTTGCAAGCATCTAGAAAAATCAACATGGTAGACAAAATGTGTATTACAATATTAAAGCAGGTTGCTTTTAGTATATGAATGAATGCATAAGGTTGTCTCTGGAGTAAAATTTCATACATAAAAACATCATCATTGTGAGTGTTCATCTATCTCAGGGGAATATAATTGCTGCTACCCCAACAAAAACTGAATGTGCTGTAGTTAAGTTAAGCTAGGCAATGTGGTTGATCATTTCCATATTAAGGTTTAACGAATAGTTAGAGGGTGTGTTTAATTGATATTGCACATGATTGCCTTTAATGAGGAACATACTATGATACGGTTAACAAAACCGAATCCGTACACTACTATTATTATCGAAGTGACTACCACCAATTCACAAGAGGTCCTAATATAGTCTATAGACTTCCCTAATCCTATTTTAACTTTAATTTTTGTATAAGAATTAATGCATTTTCTTCTCTGTTGCGTATATTCGGATGGATATAATTCGGTAAAATACAATACTTAAAGACAATTCCACATTTTAGTAGCTGCAGTGAAAAAGATTCGCGTTGAAAGACTAAAAACTCGATAATAGCAATCGAATTGCATAGCGTAAAGCTTTACGTGCAATTGTGCAATTAATTTCGAAGGCATTTTACCTAAGACAGTTCGACGTGGCCGCCGATTAATGTCTCTCAACTGAAATTTGTGTGCAACGTGGCAACACTAATGACTTTTAGTCAGGTGAGAATCATGGAAAAAAATCCCATTCGGTTTCCCTTAATATCTTTACAATTGCTGTAGCACGTTTCATGTCGTTGGCAGTCAAACGATTTTATGGTCCAATAAAAAATGCAAATAATGACTCCAAATGATATGTAGTCTTCTTCTCTGAAATTACTTTCGACATCCATTGCACACCCACCACCACCTATCTCCCCAATCTCATACCAAGTACATTCCCATTAAGCATAATAAAAAAAAGTTAAATTATTTAATTACAAGCGAATGTTATCAATTTAATGATAGTATTATCAAAGAAATTAGCTATATTTATTCAAAAAAGTTACAGAAGCACGATCATAAATTAATTTAAAGGTAAAAATCAATAGTGTCTATGCAACCATCCAACTGTGTCATGAGTTGACAATCCGCTCTTAATAATATTTCATTTATTTTATTATATTATTATAATTTTTTTTAGTGTTTGTTTTGTTGTTTTTTTTTTTTGACTATAACAAACAATATTACAAATATTATTAAGTTGAAAATAGCAAAAAAAAATGTATAACCTTCATGTTGGTTATTGGTATTATTTGTCAGTGAACTTAACCATGAAGCAACGTTTCCTTCACCTTGCCAGAATACACGGTTGTTGGGGTTGTGTCACCTATAAAAGTGAATGTTTTCATATGCTCTAATCATTTTTGTTTATTTAGATTCAGTAGAGGCGTTAAATATTTATAGAAATTATTATTAATTTGGGGGATTTTTGTTGAACGAAATTCAAGCTATCAAATTTAACAACTCCAATTAGATCAATTTAAATTTCAATAAATAATCGTAAGATATAGTTGAGTGACTATGCTAATAATATACGCTTAGAGAGGTTCTAAAGATTTTTTTTTGCCATACTAATTATAAAAGGGGATTTTTAAATTATCGCTTTTTTATATTTCTATCACACAGCTTTTGAAATATTTTTAAGTAATTTTTTTTTCTTCCAAAAAATCGGTAACTTATTGTGCGATTTCTTTTTTAATGTAGTTATTAGGAAAGTACTCGATGCTTTTCTGTAAATTTTTATACATATTTTTGTTGTTGCAAGTAGCGTTAGTTAATTTATTAAAATTAAAAAAAAAAAACAAATTTTATTTCAAATTATCTTCAATGATGGAAAGTTTACATTAGCTTTTTGACTATAAAATTATCGTTACTTTCCCGATTACGAACACAATTATTTATTAATCAACATTTTTTTTTTAAATTCTTTGGAAAAAAGAACATTTAAAAAAACCGAATTCTCTTTAAAAAAAAATGTATCATCATTTTTTTGAGGGCACGTTTAAAATAAAATTATATCCACTAAAACTAGATCGATGGATGCCTCTCAAGGTAACGTTCATACGAGTATGTACATATAAGCGATATTTATAAGAAAACTTTTGTCAATATTTATCCATCAAATTCGTTAATACGTAAAATACTTAATTTATAAAACACCTGTGCCTTATTGTCGTTTAAATAATTCTAGGTATACAAAAAATATTTCTTACGCAATTGATGAATAAACAAATTTGTACGAATGAAAAACATTTTAATTCGGTAGTTTTAAGGTAGGAACAATTATTTAAAATTATATTGAAAAATAATAATTGTTCAATTGAATAAATAAGTAATAAAAAAATTTAAATACTCACTAATATTGCCATTTATTACAATAAAAATGATATAATTAATATATTTCGATGATAAAATGTATTTAATTTGTTTTTATGTCATGAAAAAAAGTGGGAGCTGTCATTCTCGATTTTTTTAAATAATTTTGGAAATTCATAACTTGACAATTTGCTATTTTATATATTTTTCTATACAATATACAATTCTAGTAATTTTAAATAAAAATATATTGTAGTTCAATTAAGAACTTTATTTTTTTTAAAGCTTCGAGTATATTATATAATTTTAAAAATAATTTATTTAAATGGGTTTTTTTTTTAATATACAAAAAAATACTATAGAAATATTTTTAAAATAAATCATGTAAATTTACTTAATTTAAATTATTGCTACTGTCGTGATCTATTATTGTGCAATCAAATTTAATGAGTATTCCATAAATTGGAGGAAGTAACACTAAAAGCTAATTATGCAAGGTATTAAATTAATTGCCAAGGAAAATACATTATATTTAATTAAGCTTTTCAAAGTTTCTAAAGTAGAATATGTGTAGAAATAATTTTAATTTTAATAGTTCTAAATGAAATTATTAAGTAAAATTCCTAAAAATAATAATTTAGGAATAATTTTTTTTAAATAAATATTTTAGAATGAAAAAGTTGAAGATTTTTGAAATAGATAATATTTATTTCAATGACTCGATACTTTTGGAAATACAATTCGGCCATTATCTAATAGATGGTGATTTTGATTCTGCGCAAAAACATACTTTTGTGTTACCTTAAAAATTCAACGGCATAAGATCGTACGATTATGAAGCCCAATTGACATTAGCAAATCTCGAAGTTAGTCGTTCTGGGAAATGTTTGCACAATAAACCTCAAATTTGTTGTGTTGTGTAACTTGTGATGTTATCTTGTTAAGAGCACATAAGGTCCAGATTAAAATGTTCAAGTTTAGACCCAAAAAAGTCACCTATCAAATGGCCCTAGCAATAAGAATTGACGGTAATGGTTTCTCCTTCATTTTCATAGAAATAAGCGCCAATTACACCTTCAGACCCAAATGCATAAGAAAACTTAATTTTTTTTCTCGAATACCAAAATGTGAACCTTATCTCTGTAAAACCTTATCTTGGAAGTTGTAAAAACTTTCTGCAATTTTATCAGTTTATTTGGTATAATTTTGAAATATTATGAAAAAATGGTAATAATTTTTCTATGTAAAAAATTATATTGTATTTACGAAAATATTTTTTTTAAATAACTATCAAAATATAAGGCAAAAGTATATTAATTAAATAATTTTTATTAACTTTAGAGTAAATTTTCTAAAGTCAAATTAAATTTTTTCTTTGATTTCGTTAGCTTTTAAAAAAATGTTTCAATTTATGTGTACGAGGTCTGCTCGAAAAGTATCGCGAATTTTGAATTTTCGCGGGTTACGTATATTCGATTTTCCATTTTTTGTGGCGTTATATTAGTACTCATGTCTCTCCCTTATGCCGATAAGTTCGGCCATTTTGAATGTTCAGTTAATTATTGACAGCTGCTTTGCTTGCACGTGTTTTGGCTCGTCTTCGATTTCTGCCCATTCCAAAAAATGGACCAAAGAATCTGTTTCGTGAACAAGAAAAAGTCACAAGGGACCAGATCTGTGGAATACGGTGGCTGCGGCATTATTAGTGTGTTGTTTTTGGCCAAAAATTCGCGCACAAGCAACGATGAGTGAGCAGGGGCGTTATCATTGTGCAAAAGCCAATTTTTGTTCTTCCACAAATCCGGGCGTTTCTGGCGGATTGCTTCTCGCAACTTACGTATAACTTGCAGGTAATATTTCTTATTGACCGTTCTACCCTGTGGCAAAAAATCATGATGCACCACGCTCCTGCAATCGAAGAAAACTGTAAGCAAAACCTTCCCATTCAACCGAACTTGGCGCGCTTTTTTCGGTCTTGGCTCGTGCGGCAGCTTCCATTGGGATAATCAAGCTTTGGTTTCTACGTCATAACCATAAATCTACGATAAGTCATCACGAACAGACTCCAACAGCCTTTTAGCAATGTTCATGCGATGGGGTTTTTGGTCGGAATTGAGCAAAAATCGAAGACGAGCCAAAACACGTGCAAGAAAAGCAGCTGTCAAAAATTAACTGAACATTCAAAATGGCCGAACTTATCGACATAAGTAAGAGACATGAGTACCAACTTAACACCACAAAAAATCGAAAATCGAATATACTTAACCCGCGGAAATTCAAAATTCGCGATACTTTTTGAACAGACCTCATATAAATATGTGGATTCAAAATAGGGCGCTTCTCATTCGTAACAGAAAATATAGTTTATAAAAAGTTTAAATGATCCCGATTTTAATAAATTTTATACCAATTTTCATAATTTTAAAATAGAGTAGGTACCTTGACAATAATTTACAATTATGAATACAATACAATATCCAGTCTCGTGGAATATGTAACTACTAGACTGGTTGGGATTTCTCAACTCATGTACCAGCAGACCATTCAGAAGATATGACAATTGTTATATAATGAATATGTTCACATTCATACTAATGGAAAATCTTCCACTTTGTTGTGATTTGTTTACATTTCAAATGGCCACAATATTCCGATTCAGATTATACAAGCACTTGGATTAGTAGGTTCGCCAAGCTGGATGCATTATGGGACAGTTCATGTATCTTTATTAAGGCAATAAAATCATCATTATTGAATAGAAATTTTGTTTTTAATTCTAAATTCATAGACTTCATATGTGTATGTAAGTGCAGTTTAGTTTTCACTATTATCTAGTCACCAGCAAAAAGTTTTCATTCATAAAAAAAAAAAATTAATAATAATTTGGAGAGGAAGAATTTCCTCCTCTCTATATCAGAATTAGTACACGTGAAACTTTCAAGCTTTTCGCAATTCTGACCTCGAAAATTGTCTAATATAAAGTAAATGAGACGAAAGCCATCTCACATTCAACTCAAACTCATAATACAATAATTCAATTTGGTTTATTTCGAATTTCTTAGTGTATCGGAGAGTGTCTGTCATACAGAGTTGGTCAGTGAATAATATTAACAGTGATTTAATAATAAAATAATTTAATAATAATCATAAATATTTAAATTTATTTAATAGTTAAAATGCTATAAAATACTTAACTATAGATTAAGTAAATTCCTTAAGAACTTTTCAATCAATCAACGATAGAAAATGTGATAGAAGAAAACTTTTTCATTTGGTTCGATTTCATAGTTTTAAATAGTCAAATCCATTTAAAGAGGGAGAAATATTTAAATATAAATAAAATATTCAAAGGATACTTTTGCCTTTATAAGATTACAAAAATAAAATCAAAATTTATTATGAATAGAAAATTCAATATTATCTTATTGGTAAACGATTAGCAAAAGATCAGTTTCGAAGGAAAGGAACGAAGAAAAGGGAAAATTCTAAAGCTAGTTAATACTACTTTAGTTTATTTGACGATGAAAAGTAAAATTGGTTTTCCATTTTCTAGGTAGGTTCAGTTTACATAACCAAACCGATAGTACGAGTAGATTGTTTTCGAAAAAATAAATAAATTCAAAACGTGATGTTACCGTAATCCCCTGGATAAGTGACTGAATTCAACTTGATTGCGTTTTTCCATCATCTCATCTTGGGATTGATTAGTAAAAGCTTATATCTCCTATTGACTATATTGTGCATCATGTTAAGGTATTCGTATCTACCATGTTAAGGTACATACGTATTTTTCAAGTGCTTGTATCTATTTGTATCTTTAAATATGATAGAATCTTCTCATCACTATTGCTTTACAAGCATTGGGATTATTACTATTTATTTGAATGAACGATTTTTAATATTTTAGCACATTTGGGAAAAAATCTTATTTCCTAAAGTATTTTCTGTTCAATTACCACATTTTTTGTGCGTTTCTCACGTGCCACATTTACTACTATTAATAAATTTAATCATTTCGCACAACTGGTAAATTATTTCAGAACCGATTGTCGAGAAGTGGGAAAGCTCAACGATTACCGAAGTGAACAGAATTTTTAGTAGAGTTACGACGTTCGACTGCAATTCATGTACGGTTTTCGAATATCGAATTGCTATTTAGTAAAGATACTACCAAAAACCTACACTACTCATTAAGGAATTTTTTAATTAAAAATCGAAATTTTTCTAAAATATTATTAATTTTTTTAATATTTCAAAAATTCAATTAGAAAAAATTTACTTTATTTCATTTTTATACAAATTTAGTGATGGATGAATGTTATTTCAAATATTTCTAAAAAAAATAATATGCAAAAGTAAAACAAAAGTTAACTTTTACTAGTGAAGATAAACTTCAAAACTTATACTTTTGATTTAAAAATTTATAAAAGTAGTGTTAATTAATAAATATTTACGCTGTGTTAATAAGTTCATATTGAATAGAAAAAGCAAAGTGCAAAATGTTACTTTTTATGTTATTTGTTATGTTGCAATTGTTTAGTATAGTTAATCTGGAAAGAGTAGAAGGTATAAATTATCTAAATACAAAAAAAAAAAAATTTTACATTTACATTTATTCCGTGGGATTAGATAAAAAATTTTGGCATGCTCAGGCCCAGGCACATCTAAAAAAGGTTTTAAAATATCGACAAAATAATGATAAATTAAAAAATTCGATCAACAATGATCGGGCAAAAAATATAATCATTTTTATTGGGGATGGAATGGGAATTTCATCCACAACAGCTGGTCGTATTTATAAAGGACAATTAGCAGGACAAAGTGGTGAAGAGGCGTCTCTAGTATATGATGAATTTCCAAATGTTGGACTTGCTAAAGTGAGTATTCATTTATGATATTTCATTGGAATGCAAAATTTTAGTAAAATTTTCATTTTGATTTTTTTTAAATATAGACCTACAATGTGGATAAACAAGTGCCTGATTCAGCCGGAACTGGTACAGCTCTTTTTACGGGTGTGAAAACGATGTATGGAAAAATTGGTGTAGATAGTCTGAGTTCGAAGACCAAATCGGAAGGATCTGTTGTAACTTCAATAATGGATTGGGCCCAAGCGGAGGGAAAACGAACTGGTATTGTTACAACTACTCGAATTACACATGCAACGCCTGCTGCAACATATGCCCAAGCGTTCAATCGTTCGTGGGAGTGTGATACGAATTTCGGTTTGGAAAGTCGTGCAGCTTATAAAGATATTGCGGTGCAATTGATCGAAGATTCACCTGGAAAAGGATTCAATGTAATTATGGGAGGTGGACTGGGACCCCTTGGTAATCCCGAACCTGATCATCCAGTTTTTGGTGAACGCATGCGATTTGGAGGAAGCATTGAGGAGTCTTGTTACAGAAGTGATCACAGAAATTTAGTAAAGGAGTGGTTGGATTTAGATAAAGGAGAGGGCAAAAGACGATTTGTTCAAAGTAGGGATGACTTACTTGCACTCGATGTTTCTAATCTGCAACATTTAATGGGAATTTTTCATAACAACCATATGAGTTATGCTATTGCAAAACCGAGCTCGAAGGAACCATCCTTAGCCGAGATGACAGAGAAGGCATTACAAGTTCTTGAGCGGACAAATTCTAAAGGATTTGTTTTGATGGTCGAAGCTGGTCATATTGATTTAGCACATCACGAAAATTATGCCAGAGTTGCATTACACGAACTCATCGAACTCGATAAAGCTGTTCAATTGGCAGTTGATAGTACAAACCCAGATGAGACCTTAATCATTGTAACTGCTGACCACTCTCATACGATGACGATCAGTGGCTATCCCCATCGTGGACATGATATATTTGGCTATGCAAACTCTCCAGGTGAGGAAATATACGAAACACTTGCCTATGCAAATGGACCGGGATTTTATAATCATAGACTACTTATGGAGACTAAGCCAGAATTCGTACTAATCTCCGACACACCACCAAATAATGGAACTGAAGTGAGCCCACAATCAACAGCCTTAAATACAACAAACGGAAGTCCAGAATATTCGATCATAAATAATAATACAAAACCAGAGGAAAATAGAACGATTGCTGGTACTTGGAGATATATCGAGGAAACATCTGAAGAGCGTCGTGCCAATGAATATCGACACATGGCAACCGTACCTCTTGAGTATGAAACTCATGGAGGCGAAGATATTCCCGTATATGCAGTAGGACCTGGTTCTCATCTAGTTCGCGGTGTATTCGAACAAAATTTCGTTGCCTATGTGATGAGCTATGCTGGATGTATGGGTCCAGGTAAACATATGAATCCACAATGTCAAAATAAATTTGTTCCATCGAAAAAACCACGAAGCAGTGCAAATAGTATATTGGCTACAAATTTAATCATATTATCAATTTTAGCTCTATTAGGATTATTTTAAATGAATTTAAAATGAAAGGAAAAAAATTGTTTTTGTTATTTTATTAATTTTATCTATTTATAAATTTTGTTGGTATTTTATTAAAAATATGAGAGATTTTATAATTTTTTTTTTATTGACCATATTTTTTTTTGAAGATTATCACATTTTTTACTTAAAATGATTTTCTTCAATTTTTGTTTATACAAATTTTTGTTACTGTGCTTGAGAAAGGTGATATATTGTACTATATAAATATGTATTTATTAAACATTATCAATAAATTTATGAAAATATTTAAAAATTGGTATTGCTCGATTTTTAAATATATTGGAATTTTTTGATAAAACCATGCATTAAAATATTCTACAAATAATTACATATTTTGGACTATTACTTGACGAATATTAGTTTTCAACTCTTCAATGTTTGAAGTTAATTTGCGTTAGCAGCAGCATCAAATGGTACGATCTTGGATATTTTGTACCATCAAATCGCACGGTCTTGGAGGCTAATTGACATAATAAAATCTTAAAATTTCACTTGTTGAAAAATTAATAAATCCACAATTTTCCTTATCGAATTTTCTTAAAATCACATACGTGGCTTGTTCAAAAAGTATCGCGAATTTTTTGTGGCATTATGTTGGTACTCATATCTTTCACTTATGCGGACAAGTTCGGCCATTTTGAATGTTCACTTAATTGTTGACAGCTGCTTTGCTTGCACGTGTTTTTTTTGCCCATTCCAAAAAATGGATCAAAGAATTTGTATCAAATTTTGTGTGAAAAACAAAATTAATTGCGCGGACGCATTCCGAATTATGACTGTGGCATATGGTGAAGCTACCTTAGACCGAAGCGAAGTTTATCGGTGATACAAAATGTTCTCAGAGGGCCGAGAAGCTGTGAACGACGAAAAGCGTGCCGAACGCCCAAGAACGTCAACAACAGACGAAAACATTGATGAAGTGAAGAAAATAGTATTAGCCAACCGTCGAATCACCATTAGAGTAGTTGCTGAGGACTTAAACACATCGATTGGCTTGTGTCATTCGATTTTTACCAATGATGTGCGTGTGAAACGGGTCGCCGCGAAATTCTTACCAAAATTGCTCAATTTCGACCAAAAACAGCATCACATTAACATTGCTAAGGAGCTGTTGGACTCTGTCCGCGACAACCTAAATTAGCTTCAGAGGGTCATAACTGATGACGAATCATGGGTTTATGGTTATGAAGTGGAAATCAAAGCTCAATCATCCCAATGGGAGCTGCCGCATGAGCCAAGACCGAAACAAGCGCGCCAAGTTCGGTCGAATGTGAAGGTTTTGCTTACAGTTTTCTTCGATTGTAGGGGCGTGGTGCATCATGAGTTCTTGCCACAAGGTAGAACGGTCAATAAGAAATACCTGCAAGTTGCGTGATACAATCCTCCAGAAACGCTCGGATTTGTGGAAGAACAACATTTGGCTTTTGCCATTTTTGGCCAAAAACAATACAATAATAATGTCGCAGCCACCATACTCCCCAGATCTAGCCCTCTGTGACTTTTTCTTGTTCTCGAAACTGAAGAGCCCCATGAAAGGACGACGCAACGCTACGATTGAGTAGATAAAGACGGCATCGAAGGAGGAGCTGAACAAGATAACAAAAAATGATTTTTTGAAGTGCTCAAAAAATCATTTTTTTGGGGATTACTTTGATGGGGACGAAATAGATATTCATGAATAAATAAATAATTTTTGAAAAAAAAACACAAAATTCGCGATACTTTTTGAACAGACCTCATATAACCCAAGTTGCACCATTTATCAGAGCTTTTTATAAGGCAATTTTGGTTGTTGACATATACACTGAGGGAGAAATGGCCTCAATAATATCCTCTTAAAACGAGAAGCATGGATACTGGAATCACCATATAAGGTAAATTTTTCGTATTTCGAATGTTTGGTTTAATAGTCAATCTATTTATAATATAAAATGGCATATATTATTCTAAATAAATGTTTTTCTTATCAAAAATATCTATAATAAATATTAACTAAAATAGCTATTTTTTTTAGAACTCTAAAATGGATAATCCTTCACCATCAAGAACTGTTTTGTATATTTTCACATTAGTGTATATGTTTTATTGTAATTTGTAATAAGACTAGTTATTATAGTAGAGCATCTCTGTAAGTAGAATTAATTTGATAAGAAATTAGCTATATTAAAATAATCATTCTCTTATTATTGAGAATTAAAAACTTCTCAAGGTAATTTACTGAATATATTAATCAAACCATAACTAATAATATCCATACTTGTGCATGTCGGAACGGAATCTATCGAAATCGTATGCGAATAGTTAATTAGAATTTGTATGTTGGAAACTGAGATGATTACGAGTAATAATATTGATGGTATTTACGATGGCGATAGCGCATATTGAGTTGATCATTAAAAGGTAATTCATCCAAGGCAAGCATATAGTATGAGAATTTCTTTAATTTTAAGCAACAAATAATATGTACACTCGTATAAATGAATACATGATTGATAAGTGCAGTGCCACTTCAAGCAGACAATTGCGAATAATATCCTTCAGAATACTGATTGCGGAATATTCATGCGGGTGGTAACATGTCGGTAACGTACCGTAATTTGGTATACTTTCTTCGTACAGTTTTTATATTAAAGTATAAGAAAAAATAAAAAGAAAAACAACTACAAAATATTTTTGGGAAGTTGTCAAGGAATATATGTATTGTACAATGCTGATAGAGCTGAGGATATCTTTGGTATGCCGCTAGTCAAAGTTGAAGTAGAAGTAAAAGACGATGACGATGATGATGTTGATGTCAATCGTTAGCAATGGGGAAATATTGATTAAAAGCTGAGTGGAGTCAGCAATCTGTAAATGTATGGAAAATTAGAGCGACTTTATTAGGCTAATGTCTAATTTAGGCATGAACCCATGCTGGGATTAACTTAACTCACTCGGAGTATTTCTTCATTTCTTCCATTTTTATTAGGGAAACAATTCGAATAAATTATACGATCTGCCTTCTGTCTTCTTAGATCTTTGGCTGAGACGCTTCCTTCTCTACATATGTGTACATATATTGTCATATATTTTATATTAAAAAAAAAAGAAAAAAGAGGCCGCAAAAGATTAACATTCACATATTCCGCTAGTATGCACCAATTTATTTAGTACATATATACCAACTACAAGTATCTATGCATGTTCTATTGCAGATATACTCGTATTTATAGAAATGGCAACAAATAGTGCCTTTAGAATTCTAATATTGAATGAGAATCTCCTTATATTAGTATATACGACTATATACGATGGGAACGGATTTTAATCATCCGATGTACTCAACTTAATGACATTAGGTTGTTTTGTAGATGAATAAATTTTGCCGTCGTCTATCCGCAAAAGAGGCGATAAATCTGTTAAATTGTCTTTTAAAGGAAATAAGATTACACAAGGTATTAGGTAAAAGGAAACCACAATTTACCAAATACCACATTATATATTGTATATACATACACACGTACACAATTCATATAACTATAATGTTGGTTCTTATCACTTATGAATTTTCACTTCTTTAAAAACCATAAAACCATTTCTAATGTCCTTGCAAATACCAAAAATTCAAGTTGATAAGATTTAAAAGTGATTTTCTTAAAAATATATTTAACTATGAAATTATTTTAAAGTTAAACAAGAAAATATCTAGGCACCAAATAGTAACAATAGACATAGTTTAAAATTGAATTATATTTTAAAGTTAAATATTGGATTTTTGAAAAAGTCAACAGATGGCGTTTCTTGATTTTTAGAAGTACTAGAGTTATTTGCATCTACGCTATTGATATATTATTTAATAGCTGACAATTTAAGCTTTAGTATTTAAAAAAAAATTCATTCATTTTGCTTTCTATGAATTTCATAACAAATTTTGCTTTCGACGAATTTAATAACAAATTTCATATGGAAGATCAAACACTACATTTTCGCCATTTTGTATTGTTTTAATTCCGTCACGCGTTAAGCTTGTGAAAAGTTTCGTAAAATTCCATGCTCATGACTATGATCTCAACGACACTCCTCGGTCAGAAAGGAAAACCGAAGTTGATGAGGACAAAATAAAGGCATTAATTGAGTCAAACCAGCGTTAAACATCAAGAAATTGCAGAAACATTGAACATAAATCATTCAACCGCTCACGACCACCTGAAGAAGCTGGGATTCGAGGTCTGTTCAAAAAGTGTCGCGAGTTTTGATTTTCCGCGGGTTACGTATATTAGATTTTCGATTTTTTTGTGGCGTTATGTTGGTACTCATATCTCTCACTTATGCCTATAAGTTCGGCTATTTTGAATGTTCAGTTAATTTTTGACAGCTGCTTTTCTTGCACGTGTTTTGGACTCTGTCCAAGACGCCTTAAATTTGCTCCAGAGGGTCATAGCTGGTGACAACTCATGGGCTTACGGTTATGACGTGGAAACCAAAGCTTAATCATCGCAATGGAAGCTGCCGCACGAGCCAAGACCGAAAAGAGTTCGGTAGAATGTGAAGGTTTTGCTTACAGTTTTCTTCAATTGCAGGGTCGTGGTGCATCATGGGTTCTTGCTATAGGGTAGAATGGTCAATAAGGAATATTACCTGCAAGTTATGCGTAAGTTGCGTGAAGCAATCCGCCAGAAACGCCCGGATTTATAATAATGCCGCAGCACAATATTCCCCAGATCTGGCCCCCTGTGACTTTTTCTTGTTCCCGAAACTGAAGAGCCCCATGAAAGGATGACGCTACGGTACGATTGAGGAGATAAAGACGGAATCGAAGGAGAAGCTGAACAAGATCACAGAAAATAATTTTTTGAAGTGCTTCGAGAATTGAAAAAAACGTTGACACAAGTGTATAATATCTAGTGGGGATTACTTTGAAGAGGACAAAATAGATATTCATGAATAAATAAATAATATTGAAAAAATACAAAACACTTTTTGAACAGACCTCGTACATAAGTAAGCTCGACGTTTGGGTTCCTCATGATCTCAAAAAAGTTCATTTGATGGCACGGATAAACATCTGCGACATGCTTATTAAACATGAGGAAAACGATCCTTTTCTAAAGCGATTAATAACTGGATATAAGAATCGGATCGTGTACAATAATGTGGGTTCCATACGTGATGATCCGCCGCAACGACATGGAAAGCGGACATCCATCAGATGAAGATTATGCTGTCAGTGTGGTGGGATTTTTAAGGTGTAGTATTTTTTGAGCTTCGACCAATGCACCAAATATTCAATTCAGAAATGTACTATCGGCAATTACTCAATTTTAACGATTTCATCATCCAGAAACGTCCGGAGATCGTTAATCATAAAGGAGTGTTGTTCCATCACGACAATACAAGCCCAACAAACAAGTTTGATCAACCATCAAAAAACTATTGTGCCGTTAGACTTACACTTGTTTCGGGCTCTTCAAAACTCCTGGCATAGTATGACCTTCAATTCAGATGAGGCTGTAAATCAGCACCTTGTTTACTTCTTTTTTGCTGATAAAAACAAGTCCTTCTGTGAACGACGTATTGTGAAGCTCGCTTTAAGGTTAACGAGCAAAATGAACAATCCATCGTTGGTTGATCTTTAATTATTTTTTTTAAAATGAATAAATCAGTTTTTGGAAACAGAAAACATGCCCCATCAACAACGACAACTCAATAATATATTTTGTGAGCTTCAATCGAAATTAAATAAGTTTTGAATACGTTATTAATTATTCTAAGAGATGGCGTAAGATTCGCTGCAGTAATACAAAAAAAAATCAATCAAAAGCATTTCTTTTGCACCCAACCATTTTTAAGATATTATAAAGAATTTTTCTCACAAAATAATCAAAACACTTACTATCCAATTAGAATAAAATATATTCTAATGAGTCTAGAATAATTTTCTGAATTATTTTTTTTAAAATAAGAAGGAACACACACTATTTTAGAATCAAAGTAATACGACAACATGTAATATAAGAGAAAATAGTGTTAGTGTTTAAGTTAACGTTTCTAATAATTGTTGAAAGTTCATATATTAGAGTTGCATTGCTCCTGTATGCCCTCATGAATAGCTAGTTGCATAAATCGTTTAGTTAATCCTTCGGTTATTTATCCTTGACGTATATGCATGAGTATACTCGATCCTGTACAGTTTGAACAACTTAAATGTAGTGTTTATCTTGGTTCCTCTTTGTCTTTGTATACATTATTTTGCAGTATGGCTCCCTAACATCGTTTACTCCCATGGGACGTTCAAATATTATTTGTAGTGTATCTTTTCCATAGAAACACCTGCTCCCATCGGTTATGAAATGATTTATTACCTCAATGGAGGCGAATATGAACTAAAAACTTTACCAATAAAATCTCTTGGGTACTCACTCTATTAGCTAGACATCGCATCGAATATTATGATACTCGTATACGCAGAAGTATACGTTCCATAGTATAAACTTGAATTTTATGAATTGCAAAATAATTTTGCATAGAAACTTTAAGGGACTTTTATAGAAAAAATAAATAAATAAAAATAACTTTTTTTATTATTTATCCATAAAGTGAATTTGATATTTAATTACTTTGGAATTATTAAGAACATCAATATGTAATTATTTAAATATAAAACTTTAATAAACTATATGAGATATTAATTATTATAATTTATAAAGTTTTGTTACAAATTAATTCTATTAAAAACAGTACGTGGGCAACTTTTTATGGAGTAACTAGAAATGGAAATACGTAACGATAGAATTTTCAATCATTATTGTACTAATTTTTAATGAATTATTTATTGAATCGGTATAATAGAAGAACTATTTGAAATTAATTTAAGAAAATCGGCACAGTTTTTTCTTATACATATTAGTTAGTAGCAAAATGTGGATGAATAGTATATATACTGGCATTACTGAAACCGATCAGCGAACATTATAAGCATCCCTTATTTACAGATCTTACTCATTCGGGTAGCGCTATAGAGCGTGATTTGTGAAGTTGTTGTTTTAAGTCCGTTAGTTCATATTGGTTCAAGCAACGAAATTTGTATTAAGCTATAAGAATCCATGAGCTTTACTCACAAAAAGTTACAATATGATTAGTCCTTACGGAATATTCCTTATTGAAAGCACCAATGCATAGAGGATTTTATGAAGACCTCTTTTGGTGGCATAGAGGATTTTAGGAAGGCTGATAAGCAATGAAAGTCAAATTCTGATCAGAGAGGTGTTCAACAACGGACAAACAAAGTTGTTAATAAATAAATATTTAAAAGGATTAGAAAATATTGCAAATATCAAAAAAATACTAGAAAGGGCATCATTTTTGTATTGTCAATAATATCTAAATTATATATTCCAGTTAGAGCGTTCCATCACTTCAACGAAGACTATAGCTACTCAAGAGAAATACTTTTAAATATTATAAAATTGATGCAAACAAATTAGTTTCACTATTTTTCTACTACATATCGTAAGTGGAAGTTTCCCTATCAAAAGTAGTAGTTTTTAATTAAAATTTTCTTACTTTTATGATGTATAAAAAATTCTTTTAGTTATATTTTATTGAAGAAAGTACTTTTTTTTTATAATACAAATAAGTTCTATAATAATATTCAACATTTTCGTGTGTAGTCTGTAAGTTTATCAGTTTATCTTTTATAATAAATTTTATATGCTCTACTAAAGTTATTATAGTAAAATGGAAGTATCTGAAGAAAAATTTCCTAAACTGAATATAAATATTTCACTTATCATATTGAATTTTGCATATGAAAGAAATAAACTGTTTAGTAATGAAGACGAATCATTTCAAAGAAGGACGTTACCGGGTTTTCTGTGTGCATGCATTTCTCATTGCATAACATATAATCGGCTGTAAGTGAGCATCAACATAAATGGATTATCCTCTTCAGTAATATTTTGCTAAGAGTACTTTAAAATAAGATCTTGTTATTATAGAATAAATGGATTTAGCATAGAAGACTGTTCGTTTGAATAGAATATCCAACTTTTGTTGTTACTACTCTTATACCCGATGGTTCCCTAGACTACGATTGAAAAGCAGTTTTACTCCACCATGGCATGGCGACTGTTATAGCTATTTCCGCAATTCAATTAGACATTCAAAACCATAATAGAACATTTTTAAGGTTTTTCCAACTATCATCTCAAATAGGAAATTTATCATTCAGAGTGAAAAATTTGTACATATTGAAATTTCAATAGAATACATTTCAATCAGTTAATATAAAAGTTGAAATATTTAAAAGTAGATGGAAATTTTTTTTTTGATTTATTCTGTGAGTGCAATGAGATATTTTTCCTATATGTTAAAAATTATTTAATGCTATTTAAAAATGTATTTAGGTCAACAGAGTTAAAAATTTCTTCTCATTTTAATGAAAAATATAAATGATTAAAATTTTTTTCAGGAGGAAATTTTAAAATAATTAATTTAAGGGCTGATTTCGTTTTAGAACGTTTCAGTACAAAATACTTTTCATATTGTAAATATGATATTTATATGCAAAATAATTTTCTGACCAATTTTTTAATATGTATTTTGTTATTATCTGAAAATATTCTTCGAAGTAGTTATAAGTTCCATGCTGAAGATTTCTAAAAACTTTTCAGATATAGAATTTATTAATTTATCGTTTAGATTGTAAGTTTATTAATTGAAAGTTGCTAATATGAAACTTAAAAACTGGAAAAACTATCTACCAAAAGAGAGAAGAATTAATTAGATTTGTTACTGAAACAATAAGCTTCAGATAATAATTTTTTGAACAACACTTTTTTTGAGCAATGAGGATAAGTCTATCTGATGTGTAATTCTAGCTAAACTTGTCATTGGCACTTATTTGTTTAAAAATAAAGAAGAGAAAACCGTTAACGGAAAGTATGAATGTTATGACCTCATAACCATCTGCTTATTTGGCCTTAAGTAGAAGATTTTAGTCTTCATTCTATAAAAATTCAACAAAACTGTACTATAAGCTACATAAAACGATAAATTGCTAGAATGTGTAATTTCGAGATTCCGTGATATCAATTGGTCTATAATTTATTAACTTTAGAGCATATAAAAATTAACATCCGTCAAATAATAAGTGAATTACACTTGAAATATTCTAAAAACTCATTAAAAATAACGACAAAAAAACAAGAAGTCTTAAAGTATTTTTTTCAAAAATTTTATATCTTTTGAATAATTGGCAATAGTCGTTTAATATACCAGGTGTATAAGCTTAAATCCGCTGTTTTGGCATAGATGGCGTGAGTGAGGACATTAAGCTACCATGGACACGCCATACTTTTTTTTATGAGTTTAACATCTGTCAACATTAATCAGTACACATTGTCAGCAATTTCGTACAACAACATACATTTTCCCTTTGGTGATCATGTCTAGTTTTGTGCCAGAAAAAGAGAATTTGCGGGAGGCTCTGCTATTCTGCTTCCATTTGAAGAAATCGGCCGCCAAATTGCATCGAATGCTTATGGAGGCCTATGGTGACAGTGCTTTATTGGAAACAACGTTCAGAGATTGATTTCGTCAGTTCAAAGATGCCAATTTTGACTTGTGGGACAAGAAGCGTGAAAATCGGCCTAGGAAGGTTGAGGACCATCACTTGCAGGCTCTTTTAGATGAAGACGATACCCAATTGCAAAAAATGCTCGCGGAGCAATTGGGTGTTACTCAACCAGCCATTTCCATTCGTTTGCGTGCCATGGGGAAAATTGAAAAGATCGGGAAATGGTTACCGCATGAATTTAACGATAAACAGATGGACCGACGCCAAAAACTCTTGCTCGCCAGACAAAAAAGAAAGTTATTGCTGCATCGGATTATGACAGGCAATGAAAAGTGGATATATTTCGAGAATCCTAAATGTAAGAAATCGTGGGTTGATCCCGGCCAACCATCAACATCTTCTCCAAGACCAAATCGCTTCGGACGGAAAAGGATGCTGTGCGTTTAGTGGGATCAGCAGGGTATCGTCTACTACATATGAGATGTTGAAAAAAATATGTATTTTTTTGACTAAAAAACAGCAGATTTAAGCTTATACACCTGGTAATAAAATCAAATTTTTTCCATAAGCTAACTTTAAACTGATTTTTAAACTTTTATTAAATATGATTATTTTGTATTTTGTATTAAATAAAAAAATTTATTAGCTTTTTCGAAATATGAAATTTTTAACTTATCATATTATTAATAATTCACTAAACTAATATAAAATCAATTTCAAATTATTTTAATTTTAAATATATAACAAAATGTTGTATAAATAAATATGAAGGAGCAATTTTTTTTTTTCAAAGATAAATTTATGAACACACTTTGTTATTGAATTATGTTGGACACTTAATTAATTAGATAAAGTTTGAACTGTTATGAAAAATGATCAATAATTGAGAAAAATAGTCTAGATAAAGATGACGGTAAATAATCGTAAGCATTTCATGTCAACTTAGAAAATTTTCCATAGAAATTCTTTTCATAATAATCGCATTTCATTTAAGTTTAGTGGCAAAAAAAAATTCATGTCATTCAACTTGACCGAACAAAATATTTAGTCAGCATTTCTTTTATCTTCACAAAGGAATGATACTTTCAATAGAGGCAATTGCCCTATTAACTACCATCATACTTTTTGGGGGGTGGTCTAGTCAATAGTCTCACCCTCTAGCTAAGGGCATCATCGCATCGTTTCACATGAATTGTCACAAATACATATAAAAGATTTGATTCTTAAAATATTATAAAAGTGATTCTGATAAAAATAATTTTTTTCTTCAGTTTATTGTAATTTTTTTTTCACTTAACATAGAGAAAAACTTTTATTTTTTTATTTGACATGAAGATATATTAATTATTTTCAATACAATTCCCAATTTCAGTCATAAAATGATATAAAACATGGGACAGATGATATCAATATTGAATTTGTTTAATGTGGTGATATTCGGTATATGAACATTTTGGAAGTTGCCACCCTCTTCTCGTACACCCTTCGATGGCTGACAATTTTTTTAACATCCACAATTTTATGAATTCAATCAAAAGTACTCAAAATAATGAGAAAAATGAAGTGTGCCTTTTATGAGTAGAATACATCCTTGCTAAAGTATATAATATACTATGGTATAGTGTGCGTTACAATGTTATAATTTGAAGGATACGAGCAAGCTTTCGATCAAATAAAAATAAAGCATTTCTATGATACGAGTATTTCCAAAATCCATTTCATTGATTACTTATCATGTATAATATTTTGATTAGAGATATTTTCTCTAAGTTATTAATATGATTTTCTTTATTGAACGATTAGTTGTTGTTTTTAAAATGTTCGACTATAAATTATTATTTTGTTGGAAATTTTTTATTATTTTTACAGGTGTATTCTCTTAGTTAAAGGTATATTCTCTTAGTTTATACATTTATTTTTTAATACGAACTCTTGGAAAATTTAAAGTTTATTTTAAATTATAAAATATAAAAATTTTATGAATTGTGAAATAAATTTAATAAATTATGTTAAATGAATTTTGGAATTTCTCTAAACAATTTATTAATTATAAAGCATATCTACAACATTCAGATTTTGATAAAATTTTTATTTTATTATATTGTTAAAACTGTGTTATTATGCAGTAAATTAAAAATCTTTCAAGGTAATTTTTGATGCACGTTCATTTTATTTGTACGTATTAACATGTACAAGTAAAAATCCAAATGCATCAAATTACACGATCTTGCAGGCCTGGATTGACACACCAAATTTCGAAATTATGAGTTTTTAAAACTTGTAACATATTAAATCGAAAATTTGGTCATGTTTGGGGCTTTTTGTAACAATATATAACCATATTTTTTGGTTACCATATAGCCATAGTGCTCAAGAACTATAGTAGAGGTTGCTTCTTCTCCATTTCCAAAGAAATACGATCCAATGCACATGTAGCCCCAGAGTAATAAGTCACTTTTAGTAATTACATTAAATCTTGTAAGTTTTCTTACCCCACAATATGGCAATTTTTCTTATTGACTTATCCACCAAAAAAATTTGCAGAAATTTGTTTGTAAGTCAACGATCTTAAATGTAATGTGGCAAACCCTAAGCTAAACAATTGGTCTTTGGATGGCATATACGTTTGACAGCTGTCAAATGGCAGGGTTATTGGTGGAGATATTGAAAAACGACCGGGATACGTAAGGTTTAACCGTACACTAGCGCTGACTAAGAGCATGCTTAGTCTGCTTTAACTGAAGTTCTAAAACCCAATAATAATAACGAAAGTCTATCACAAGTGATTTTAGTGCAGCTTTTAATCGCCTGTGAAATTTTTTAGCCAAGCCATTGCTTTTAGTTCTTATTCTATATGTCCCAATAGTTCTAGTAATGAAGTTAAAGAATTTTGACAATCTTTAATTGGAATCACCTCTGGACACCTACTGTAACTATCTGAAATGGTTAAAATCTATGTAAAACCATTTGATTCAGGTGAAGGCCCAACAATATCCATATGCACATGCTCAAACCGCGTTTTCGGCAGGGAAAATTGCACTTGGTGTGTCTTGATACCTTATTTCTCTGGCAAATGAGCCATTGTTTTGCCCAATCATTTATTTGCGGAAGCGAGATTATGTAACCTTTGGAAGATATTCTTTCTTGATGTCAAAATACCTATTGACAACATGACATTTATGCTCGAATTGGACCAAATTTTAAATTTGGATAAAGGGTAAGTTATTAATTGAAAATTTTGTTTGTAATTATTTTTAATTAATGATTGTATACGAGGTCTGTTCAAAAAGTATCGCGAATTTTGTGTTTTTTCAAAAATTATTTATTTATTCATGAATATCTATTTTGTCCCTTCAAAGTAATCCCCAACAGATATTATATACTAGTGCCAACGTTTTTTCTAATCCTCGAAGCACTTCAAAAAATCATTTTTTGTGATCTTGTTCAGCTCCTCCTTCGATGCCATCTTTATCTCCTCAATCGTAGGGTAGCGTCGGCCTTTCATGGGGCTCTTCAATTTCGCGAACAAGAAAAAGTCACAGGGGGAGAGATCTGGAGAATACGGTAGCTGCGGAATTATTAGTGTATTGTTTTTGGGCAAACATTCGCGCACAAGCAACGAAAAATTCGCGGACAAGCAACGATGCATCAGCAGGGGCGTTATCATGGTGCAAAAGCCAATTTTTTTTCTTCCACAAATCTCCGGGTGTTTCTGTCGAATAATATTCCTTATTGATCGTTCTACACTGTGGCAAGAACTCATGATGCACCACGACTCTGCAATTGAAGAAAACTGTAAGCAAAACCTTCACATTCGACCGAACTTGGCGCGCTTTTTTCGGTCTTGGCTTATGCGGCAGCTTCCATTGGGATGATTGAGCTTTGGTTTCCACGACATAACCATAAACCCATAATTCGGCACGAGCCAATCGATATTCAGCAACTTCTCTAATGGTGATTCGACGATTGGCTAATACTATTTTCTTCATTTCATCAATGTTTTCGTATGTTGTTGACGTGCTGAAGCGTCCGGCATGCTTTTCGTCTTTCACATCTTCTCGGCCCTCTGACAATATTTGTACAACCGATAAACGTTGCTCCGGTCAAGGTAGCTTCACCATATGCCATAGTCCAACATTCGGAATGCGTCCGCGCAATTAATTTTGTTTTTCACACAAAATTTGATACAGATTCTTTGATCCATTTTTTGGAATGGGCAAAAATCGATGAGAAGCCAAAACACGTGCAAGCAAAGCAGCTGTCAAAAATTAACTGAATATTCAAAATGGCCGAACTTGTCGGCATAAGTGAGAGACATGAGTACCAACATAACGCCACAAAAAAAATCGAAAATCGAATATACGTAACCCGCGGAAATTCAAAATTCGCGATACATTTTGAACAGACCTTGTACACTGTAGGCACACTACACTATTCTTGTCGAAACGGATATTACGAAATAATTGTAGGAGAGGAATGCAACTAGTCAATTCACTGGAATACTGTTTATGGAAAATTTGATAAAATAAGGAAAGACAGGAGATATTACGTCGTTCGTGTGCAATAAGATCGCAGAGTTTCTATTTTATATCAAACACACAAAATTTTTCGAAATAATTTTTTATCATATAATCGTGGTCTTTTATTTATGCATAAAATATAATAAATTATTCTGACTATTCTACCTCTTCCACATAAAAGTGAACTTAAAAATTAATCGGGTGAAAAAAAGCTGATTTCAACTTAATTCGTAAATTTTTAAAATATTTTTTAAAAAATAGAATTTCAAATTTTCAATATAAATTAAATCATATTATAATTATTGCCTACCCTAATCACCATCACAAAGTGATATCCTTTTTAAAGAAAAATATCTTATATACCATAATAATAGGGCAAAAACTTTTATAATATTGTAGTATACATTTAAGATACATTTTTAATTAACTTAAATTATTATATATTACGAGTATTAGACTATTAATTTGATTAATTTATTATATTTTATTTCATTGAGCAAAAAAATAAGTAAAACAGAAGAAATTTATCCCAATTTTGATCATAAATACAAACTAAGAAAAAGTGGTAATAATGGAAAAACTTGAATAAATAATTCTACTAAATATTGATTAATTTATACTTAAAAATAAAAATATAAAATGTGATAATAGAATGAAAGTGAAAAAGACGATAAAAGGAAAATGAATCTTCCGCCACGTATTATTCTATGTATAACTACCTCTGCTAGGTAGTTTCGACTATAAATTAATTGAAATTTCTCAATAAATAATGTTACCTAAGAAAATGAAGCTTTCAATATTTTGAAGAGAATCATTTCGCCAAGTAACTTAAAAATTTCCACCGAATCATTTAAATTGACTAAAATTAATCCTCATTAGTTATTGTTGACTTTGATTAATTATAAAAGTTTGCATTGTTCTATTTTCTTTAGCACGTGCTCCAATTGTATCTAATCACATACTCTTAAGGTGGGAAAACTGATGACAGTCGAGTGGGAGGGGGAGAGGGGGAGTTTATTTAAATACTCATCACTATAATTTTTTATTAATATTTCTTGTAGGCGGAGAGATTGTTGTATCTATATAAACATAAATCTATTATAGTAGGTATAATTTTATATATTTATATAAATCGTAATCGACAGAAGAAAGCCAATAGATATGCATAGGGGTGTATAGGTATGCGCCTGAAATAATGTACTAAATAAATAATATATATATACTTAACCATGAAAATTAAGTTAATGATGTAAAATATTATTAATTTTTTATGATTAATGATATCTGGCTGGTAGTTATTAATATTCTATTATACGAAAATGATGACACATTCACAACTACACCATTATTATTATTCAATCGAAAAATTCGATTATAATTGAGAAAAATTATAATAATTTTCCTAAGAGATCATTTTTCTTCTTAATAATCGATATGCACTGAAAGCTATTAACATTATCGTTTGTATGTTATATTATCAAAATAAAATAATTACTCGAATATAAAATCATATATAAAAATCGATTATACAAAACTTTTTTTTCTCAACGGTTCTCGAATAATGTTATCAGTTAAGTGTTTTGTTAAAATTATCTTCTATTATACACATAGAGTTAATTTTGAAAAAATTGATTATATTATAAAAAAAAAAATATCGAAATCTAATTAAGGTGAAAAATATTCAATAGATAATTTTGTGTACACAATCATAGATGCCAAAATATTTTGTATATTTAGAAAAATTCCTATATAAAAGAATTTTATTAAAAAAAAAATAATCGGTGTATCTTTTACCTCTACATATATAATAGATTTTTTTCTCTATTGAATATAACATAATTATGCATCAGCTTATTTTTTGAAGGAAATATTAATTGAGCATATTAGTCTATGGATTAATATAATACCATTGAAAATGTCTCCTTTCTATTCAGCCATTCAACAATTCTGGCTTAGCTTCGTAGACTTTAGATTGAAAAGATTCCAACTTAATTAGTATGTCCTTAGCCCAATATAAGTTGTCTATGATTTTCTATAGTATAGAAAATATACTCATCCAAGTCCTTGAATATTATGCTGAACCGAAATGTTTTAATGGCAGTCCAAAAGAGGCTCTTAATTATTCCTTATTAACTATGTACACTCGATGAACGTATATAGTAAGTAAATAAGTATGTAGAGTGGTTACAGTCACCACTGTAGAGTATAACGTACGTTTCGCAAAATATTCAACAGAATGAATTTATAATTTCGATGAGAGCCTCTTAATTCCATAGTTTGAAAAGACCCTACAATATGCTTTGAGTATCTTAAACAGGATTTTACCTATTTTTCCCTATACTATTTCCATATAAAGATACTGAAGTAGTTTATAATGACGGCTTTAATCCTTTTCTTAGCGCAAACCTACTTTATCCTTTGAATTCATATTTTTCCATTTCTTGAAAAACTTTTACATTAACTTTAGTTTATTTTCATTAAGGTATTCAAATACTAAGTCTATTTATGAAAGTTTTACTTTTACTCATATGGAAAACATACTATATATATTATATAATAACAGAATTTGTATTTTATTTATTATTTAAAAAAATTGTTTATTAAATAAATAAAATTATATTGTGAGATTAAGTTTTTATGGGGAAATTCGTAAAAACTATTAACGTTTAATATATAAAAATTTTTACTGCAATTCAAAATGAAATTTTTAAATCTTTAAATAGAAAATTTTAAAATTTTCAGTTTTTAACAAAAATACTATTTTTTAAAATTACAATATTTTGATTATAGCAACCAGAAAAATAATTAATAATTTCATAAAATTGATTATGCTTTACCGATTTCATATTTAAAGTTCCTATAATATTTAAAACAATATTCCAGTAACAGAAAATATATTTTATATATTTAAGATCTTTAATGAGTAGATTTTTTATTAATATGAATACTTGAAAATTTGAATATTTTCAATTAATACTATAATATGCTTTATTTGAATTGTGAAGATTTTGCAAATTTCAACTGAATAGAATAGATATCATACAAAACTACTCTCTCTAATTCACCCTTTTTTTATTATTTAAAGCACATATTTAAATGATTTTCATACAACCATATAAAATTATGACTTTAAGTAAGGATAATGTCTTTTATTCTCATTAAAAATATTTTCAGAATACCCCAGTTCTACTTGTGATACTCTCATGTTATGAGTAAATATTTAAGAGGTAATCAAAGTATACGGTTACATAGTAAAACTTTCATAGAATAAGGGTAAATATTCTATATAATAAGTAGAAGCAAAAGTCGAAGAGGTACTTTCACTGACATCATTATTGGCATACTCGTACGATAGAATCCTGGCAAGGATTTGCGTAGACAAATGATCATTATTCGTATACCACCAGGTAGATACTTTTCAAAATAATTTTTATTTTAATTTTGATTTTTCTACGACGTCTTATTATGTTAACACTTGTGTTTGAGTCGAAGCGTATATAACATTACAACTCGTATATCTTTATGACTACATTCAACTCTGATGGGAATAATCCTCTTGGGAATTGACATACAGGAGAAGTAACGAGCTTGATTGTTTAACATTTTACCATATTATCTGACATGATGACAATAATTTTTCTAATGCGATTTGTGTTAGTTCATTTCGTTAGTAAGCAACTAAGCAATAAGACAAAACCAAATATTTCATTTTATGATAATTCGAAAAATAATATTCACGTAATATTTTATTGTCATAAAATATCACGAAAATGGGCTATTGAATATCATTTCATGAACAAACTACAATATTATCACAGTCAGCATAAGGAATGATTGTCAGCAATGTGGAATGGGCCCGTAAAACATTGAATGTTGACTATTAAGTCCTGTCTTCACCGCTTTAATTAAGCTTAATAAATAATATTTATATGAATTTTTTGATTTAAAATTATTTATTTTTACATAAATATATTTTTTTAATTTACCAAAAACTCATAGCCAATACCGGAGTTCATTGGTTTATTTAGGGATACAATTTATGTTTGTTAAATCCTTTTTATTTCGATAGATTGTAAGACTATAAACTTTTTCCAGATACTATTAACTATAAAAAAAATATGACATAGTATAAAAACTATCCAGACTTATCAATATATGGGATATTTTATATTTAAAAAGGTATATTTTATATTGTGAATAGCAAATAGTTCATGTTTCGGATAAAAGAAATAAAATTGCAATGCTAAGACTAACAATAATGCCAACGATATAAAACAGTTACTGGAATCCATACATATATTAGATAGCATTAATAGAAGTATGTGATGAGTATATCCCTTGCTTAGTCGATATAAAATCATATAGTTATACTTACTTTTTTGGTATTTGGAAGATGTCTAAATATTTTATATCAAATACTTAGACAATGGATAATAGAATGCTTACTAAGCTAAAAATGCTTTTGCTAAGAGATTTGAATAGATATCTCTTCTGGAAAGTTACAAGCACGTTCCATCCATTTAAACGAACGTATCTTATTTACCTTTCTTAAATAAATTTTGAGCACGACATAAATGCAGATACAACATTTGGAATGGTTTTAAGTATGTGTATGCGTCACCACCTTGATAACAATGAATATCATTGAAGACAGCTAGTGTGCCGTAAATTGGAACCCATTAAAATCGAGCAATACTACCCCAAACATGTTTGCATTATTTTGACTGTTTACTTAAAAGAGGGTTGGTAAAATTATCCATCATTTTTCTCTTAAAGTTATGTTATAATATTGATTTTTTTCTTACTCCTTTTGGGATGGGTAATTTTAATAATGTTGAAATGGAACAAATTAGTTATCTTAAACTTTTTTCTTCTTCAAATTTTCATATAAATACTTTGAATTTTATTTATTTCGTAATAATATTTGTATTAAAAGTAACTGTTGGTACTGATTTACTTTAGAACCAAAAGTCTGATTCATAATAGGATCATAATGCTCAAGGGATGATATTAAAAATGAATTAACAGTACCCCAATTTAGGCCAAAGAGAATGTCTGCTTCTAATAGGCAATAGTCTTAAGTTCAAATCTATCTATTGTACGTGTATTTACATAACCGGAATTTTTTTTATTTGTCACCAAATAACCTAGTAAATTGTCGTGATACTAAAAATTTCAAAAAAAAATGTTTGCAAAAAATTAGTTTAAAAATTATAAACATGTAAAAAAAAAATTGAAAAGATTTGAAGATTTTAGGCTTTTTGAGCCAACACTTTAAAAAAATATTTAGGATCAATTTCTAAACACTACAAAGGCTGCCAAAACAATTTTTTTATTTTTTTTTTATTTGACAGGTTTTTCATTTCTATGTTACACATAGACATGAGAACACAGTCACTCCTATGGAGCATATAGCGGCACTAGAGACTCTGTGAACTCTCTCCATCTGCTTCTGTCTTGAGCCAGCCTTTTTACTTCCGACCATGATTTGCCAGTTTGTTGGTGTTCGCGCTCGACTGATCTTCTCCAAGTGGTCCTTGGACGTCCTCTGCTGCGATTGCCCTGTGGGTTCCAATCTAGTGCCATCCTTGCTATGTCCGTAGGTGGTTTTCGCAAGGTGTGGCCAATCCAACTCCATTTCCTGCGTTTGATGTTATCTAGCAGGGGTATTTGCTTCGTGAGAAGAAGCAGCTCATCATTCGTTATCTAGTTCGGCCAGAAGATCTTGCTTATACGCCTCAAGCATCTGTTCACAAATGCCTGAGGCTTACGAGTCGTGCTGTCTGTTACTTTCCATGTTTCGCAGCCGTACAGCAGGACTGGCTTGACGTTTGAGTTGAATATTCGAAGTTTGAGTGCTATGAAGAGGTGATTGGAACGCCACACGTTCCCAAGTGAGGTGTACGCTTGTCGCGCCTTGTTGATGCGCGTTTGGATGTCTATTTCAGTTCCACCATCCTTGCTGAGCATGCTGCCAAGGTAACAGAACTTTTCGACATCTTCAACTTGGGTACCGTGTAGCATCAAGGGTCTCTCGCAGGTGGCACCGATACGCATCAATTTGGTCTTCTTCATGTTGATTCTCATACCAACTTTTTCGGCGTTGGAGGCCAGAGCATTCAGTTTCTCCTGAATGCCGTTGAAGGTGTGGGACATGAGGCATATGTCGTCGGCGTAGTCCAGGTCGTGGAGCTTCTCACACAGTGTCCACTGGATACCGTTGCTGGCTGTACTGTTAGTGCATTGAAGGACTAGGTTTTGGGCGATTATGAAGAGGATAGGCGAGATTATGCAACCCTGCCTGACTCCTCTCGAGATGTTGAATGTATCGCTGTTTCGTCCCTTGAAACGCACTCCATACGGGGCCTCGCGGTATAGTTCTCGGATGAGATCGATGATGGCCTGCGGGATGCCCAGTTCATCCAGAGCACTCCAGATGGCGTCGCCGGAAATCATGTCAAAGGTAAAACAATTAACATGACAAAAAATTGTACAGGAATATTGCAGTGATATTTCCTATAGTCCACCTGGTGAGTATTTTATTCTTTCCAAATTTAAATACACAACACAACACCTAAGATATATCCATGGTAACTTCGGAAAAAATATCTTAAAAACCCTTATCTTGATAACTTACATTTACGAGTAGCAAGCATACTAGATTCAACCCTTTATAATATTTATTTTCATGATATTCCCTGTCATAATCATGTTTTAAGCGAAACATATTCTCATGTTACACTCATCCTTTCCAATATAGCTATCACTATTTTACAAAACTACATTCTGTCTTTAGAAACTTGGTTAAAAACGTGATAAGTTGGTGTAATTATCATAAAAGTGCTCACGCTACCTTTACACTTTTCCCAAAACATACTGCTGATACAACCCTAAAAAGTAAATTAATATTAAATTATTACTATCCAATACGATACTGGAACGGATATGGATATACGCAGCAAAAATTTGGCAATAAAAGATTTCGATTTCTATCAAATCCAAACTAGTTCTGCAAAGCCTATAGGAAATTGAACTTGTATCTATCCCAGCATCTAAATACTTTGCAGAAAAACCGTTCACTACCACTTTTATATTGTGAATCCAGCAACGTTTAAAACGGCGATGCGCTTCAAACTTTTTAAACTCATAAAATAAATAATCCCTTTCTTAAGCAAACATTTAAAAGTTTTTTTTTTGTTATAGTAAAGTGGAAAAAAATCCAGCTATCACCGTTAAGCATCACTTCGTGGCTTGATCTGAATCACTACTCTGGTGAATTGTTAATATCATTTTCTGTTAAGATCATCCAGACGTAGCTGGATTTTTAGGACTGTTGTCGAAACGACTTAACCAGCCTCTCAAGCTGTCCTCGAGTCCAACATTAGGGTGACTACATTCTCCGATGTTAGAGGTCCGCCAAATCGGACGCTGTAAAAGAACACGTGCTCTACGCTCTCCACCATCCCGTCACAAGACGGACACATTGGGTTAGAGTCCAATTCCAATTATTAGAAAGCCCGAAAATATCCGTGCCTCCATTAAAAATTGGGATAGATAGTAGCCAATATCACCATGTCGTCGATTTATCCACTGATCCACCGCCGAGATGAGATGGTAACTCCACCTACCATCGGAGGCATTATTTAATGATTTTGCCGCCTTCTATTGGGCTTATTTGTGCCACGGATCGCACCACAGCGTCATACCGATGTCTCCGGCCTATATCGATCATCTGCTGGTATTTAGATCGGTAGGACACTGTTCGGTATGCGCCGAACAGTGTCCTACCAATACCCTCAATGCGCTCCTATGGTAGACTGAGACAACTCCACCTAAGTAGGTTACTCTAATCAACCCATTTGCGCAAATTGGCACAGCATACAGCAATACCCAACGACGGTCACAAACAGGGTCCTCTTACTCTGCCCCTAAGGTTCGGCATTCACAAACAGGGACTACCCCAAAGTTCGGCATTAGGCGCAACAGCCTTCCCACCAACATATAGATGGTACCGAGATCATCTCATGTTCGCCAATTCTATGATGATATTCTCCCTTCTCCCTTCTCCTCCTATCCGTGATTAGGGCTGCCTCTCCGCTATAGTCGAACTGAAGCAACCGTTTTGTTGCCTACGACCCCAGCAACATCGTCAGCAAATGAGATAACCATCAACGGAGGACACATAATCGAGCCCTGTGGAACTCCCCCTCGCGATCCTGTATGATCTCTCCTCATTGCTCGTCCTGTACAACCGAATTCTACTACTTAGGTGCTTTTCCCAATTATCCCGGTAATGTACTCCGGAACACCCATTGATCCCAGTTTGTAAACATTAATGGGTATTTTCCCGTTTATATCTGCATCTCCTTGTATTTTCACTAAAAAAAAAAGCTGTTTGCTACAAATTGTATATATTTGTAGACATTCTTAAAATTAGGACAACAAAAAAACTATTCATAAAGGATGAAAACCATAAATTTAGAAAAGTCTTTTCATTTTTAGCACCTTTTAATTTTCGTATAATAATTTTGAAAAAAATCTTTTATAAAAATCTCTAATTAAAAAAAATTGTAAAGTAGGGTTTTTGTCTGATTTTAGATCCAGATTTATTTATAAGCACTATTTAGATTGTAGTTAATATACTAAAATTAATTAAGTCAAACTTCTGGCAATTATGTATGTTACTAATTAGTGAAAATAATTGTTATCATTGCTCTTCATTATTAATTGTAATGTACTTACATGGTAGAAAAATAGTAAATCTATTCTTGTTCGTGTTGTATTAGATGTACGTAGTATACCTTTAGCAGAAGCGATATAGAAAAATTCCCAATAAACTGTGGATAAATTATTTGATTTACTGTGTTGTTTTGCATTCTTTTTTTTATCGACTTTAGTACCTTAAATATTGCTGGCATTTAGAAAGAGATTCTGACAAATTTACATCTTCATGAATAAAACATAATGACTGCTAGAATTAGATACAGCTAACTGAGCTTGAGAAATTACTCTGTCAATATTCGAAGTGTATCAGACAATACAGTAATGGAACTGACAGATTACCATCATTACAGGAACTGTAGCGCATATCGAAAATTCTTATCTCATTTCCCAGGACATGAAAAACTACACACTGAAATGTGAACAAAATCTTTCCACTCAAATATATGGTATATATACGTATATATTTGAACGAATTTATACTCGTATGATATAGAATTTGTGGTATTTATTATTGGTTAAAATACTTAGTTTTAGATAAGTTGAAATACTCGTCGAATATTGGTTGGTTCCGGTAAATTTGTTGGAAATAGTTCTGGAATTCCGACCGGATATAGAAATGAACCAAGGTGTACAGGTGAAATTATTTAATGAGAAAAGATAGACATAAGAAAGGAGCAATCAAGCAAATACAGAAAAATATCCAGAATTTTTAACTTTGAAGAACAGATAAATTGAGAGAAATCATAGATAAAATGGCAACATGCAGAAAAAGATGAAAAAATTAATTAAGACTCACACCAGCAAAATTTTGAGATTTTTGGAATGTATACAAAATCCACAACATCAACTAGGATCAGTTCGGATCAATGCCGTTGTGGTTCAGGTGATTATTTATGACTATAGGCAGCCGTACACAATTAGACCAGAACTCATGCTGAGATCCTGAAATAACATTTTGTGCTTTTTAGATGGCATTTCGAATAAATTAGACTCCTGCAGATTTTTCGTTTACTTTTCATTAGATACCAAAGCAGACATGTATAAATTTGTTCATATTGTAGTCATTTCGATTTCAATAGTTTCTATTATTATAATTTACAAAATAGGTTTTACTATAAGGAATAGTTGCAATAGAAAATAATAAAGAAAATTATGTTGCTGAGTATGTATTTTTAGCATTTTGAAAAACCGTTCTTTCCACACTACACAGCCCGACGACAACTGATTCTAACCACCAATGATTTTACAAAAATTGTTCTTGTTTTAGTTGTTTTATTGTGATAAAATTTTTCCAAATAAGAATATGCCTTTTTCAGTGAAATTGAGCAAAATTCAAAGAGTTATTTATAATTTTTTAAATTTATTTAGTGAAAAAGAGCTGCTGATAATTGTTTGGGTTTATAAGCAAAAATATAAATACGAGGTCTGTTCAAAAAGTATCGCGAATTTTGAATTTCCGCGGGTTAAGTATATTCGATTTTCGATTTTTTTGTGGCGTTATATTGGTACTCATGTCTCTCACTTATACCGATAAGTTCGGCCATTTTGAATGCCCATTCCAAAAAAATGGATCAAAGTCTTCGATTTTTGCCCATTCCAAAAAATGGATAAAAGAATCTTTATCAAATTTTGTGTTAAAAACAAAATTAATTGCGCGGACGCATTCCGAATGTTAACTGTGGCATATGGTGAAGCTACCTTGGACCGAAGTAACGTTTATCGGTGGTATAAACCGGCCGCCAGAGCTCGTCAACAACAGACAAAAACATTGATGAAGTGAAGAAAATAGTATTAGCCTATTATCTAATCACCTTTAGAGAAATTGCTGAGGACTTAAACATATCGATTGGCTCGTATCATTCGATTTTTACAAATGATTTGAGCGTGAGACGGGTCGCCGCGAAATTCGTACCAAAATTGCTCAATTTCGACCAAAAACAGCATCGCATTAACATTGCTAAGGAGCTGTTGGACCGTATCCGCGACGAGCCAAATTTGCTCCAGAGGGTCATAACTGGTGACGAATCGTGGGTTTATGGTTATGACGTGGAAAGTAAAGCTCAATCATCCCAATGGAAGCTGCCGCATGAGCCAAGCCCGAAAAAAGCGCGGCAAGTTCGGTCGAATGTGAAGGTTACCTGCTTACAGTTTTCTTCGATTGCAGGGGCGTGGTCCATCATGAGTTCTTGCCACAGGGTAGAACGGTCAATAAGTTATATTACCTGCAAGTTATGCGCAAGTTTCGCGAAGCAATCTGCCTGAAACGCCAGGAGATTTGTGGAAGAACAAAAAATGGCTTTTGCACCATGATAACGCCCCTGCTCACGAATCGTTGCTTGTGCCAAAAATCGCCAAAAACAACACACTCGCCAAAAACAACACACTAATAATGCTGCAGCCACCGTATTCCCCAGATCTAGCCCCCTGTGACTTTTTCTTGTTCCCAAAACTGAAGGAGATAGAGATAAAGGAGATAAATCCGGCATCGAAGGAGGAGCTGAACAAGCTCACAAAAAATGATTTTGTGGACTGCTTCGAGGATTGGGAAGAACCTTGTTATAAGTGTATAAAATCTAGTGGGGATTACTTTGAAAGGGACAATATAGATATTCATGAATAAATAAATTATTTTAAAAAAAACGCAAAATTTGCGATACTTTTTGAAAAGACCGCGTATTATACTGAGCATGTCTAGGGCCGTCAGTTTAAAAATGAAAAGAAAATCCGGAAATTAAATCATTTTGTTATTGTTTTCACGAATTAATACTAGGTGAACTGGGTACTGTAAAACCACAGAAATACCTTTTTCGAGAAAAAAACCTCTTTAATGGAAATTGACATGTGACAGGAACAGTTGTCATGATGCCATATCCAAGTTTCTGCAACGTCTTCAATATTAGTCAACGGTCTCACCTCCCATCAGCTGTAAAAAAAAAAAGATTTTTTTTGACAGAGATTTTGAAAGTTGTAAAAAATAACTTATTTTGGCATATAAAATCAAAAACTTACTTCTATTAAGTACACTACAGAATAGTGAACAGAATATACTAAAATGAACTCTTAAGTAAGTGACGTATAAGACACCCATCAGTCATTTCATTATCAGTTATAAGAATTCAATATTTTACTCTTTCATATTTTATATTATTAATAAATATTGAAAGAGAAAAGGATGAAAAATGCAAAATTATGCAAAGGAACAAGAACATTTGAGTTAAGTTCGATTGGAAAATCCTTATGCAAAAATAATATGAGTGTAACTATTAATATTTATTAATAATAAAAACTATAATTGATATTCGAAAAATTTCCATTTTATAGCCAAGCTTTACTATAATATTTATTTATTTAATATTAAGAATTTCTATAGATTTTATGAATAAAATTGCTTTTTAATGAAATATCATCAATATTTTCCTACCAAGTAGTTACCATGAAATTTTATGCATTAAGCTTCCATTTAGACTACCATACATTCTTGAAGAGATTCCGAAATTAATTAAAAACTTTCGTTCAGTCAACAAAAATCTGTTTTCTTTTCATTAGTTTTTTCTATGCGGCAAAAAAACGACTCGTCGTCATTTTTACCGTAGAAATATATCAAGTTTAATTCGTTTCAGGTGATAGAATCCCGGACTTCGATTTGAGTCTGCTTACGCTTCTCCAATCTGATGGAAAAGTCTGTATAAAAAAACTGTTAAGCTCATCAGTGGTTAAAAATACAACTGTTATTGTAAAAATGTTAATGTTTTTCTATTCCTTTCAAATAATTCTTTGAAAAACATCCTGTCGATATTGCAAAAGTCAAAGTTTTGTGCATTTCCAATTTTCTACAGTTAACTTCATGCCAGAGTACCACATTGTTTCCTTTTTCAAAATCGAATCACTTAATCAGAACTACAGACATCCTCCTATTATAAATATAGTCTCAATTAACTGCAGGCTTTTTTGTGTTCAGCTCATTTTGCATTTTCCGTAGAAAAATGTTTTTTAAAATGTTTAATGAGAATCTATCGAAGGAATTTTTATTAACATTCAGAGAAACTGGCATACAAAAACTAAGGATAATCTTCAATCTAGATAATTAAAAAAATACTCAGTTACTTTATTTTATAACTACTACATGTACGCTTACTATACATGCATCCACTCTCCCTTATAGTCGTATTTTGTTCATTCCGATAAATATTTAGTATATAATACAGTATTCAAATTGAAAGTCTATGTTTACAGTTGAATAAGGAAATAATTCTTCTAAAGGATAATCAACTCTAATATAAATTTAACAATAGTTTTATTTTGAATTGGTTTGTAGAACTTATAGTAAAATACCTTTTCATAATTTTTTTTTATTATAAAAAAATTTGTTCTTACAATAATTCTTAAAAATTCATAATCAATTATAATTTTATACCACCCTTGAGGTCCTATCTCCTCCCACGCCCACATATTGGCTGACCAGTGCCAGAAATCTTCCGGATATTCTAGACTATTTCATAATCACACCTATCCATTCTATTAATACTTCCATAGATACACTCCTTGACCTGAATTCCGACCATTCCCCTGTTCTCCTAACACCAGACACTTCTTCTTCCTTGAAATCCTATTCTGCCAAACTTGTAAATGGGAAAATTAATTGGGACATTTTTAGACAAAACTTAGACCAACAGATTCATTTACAAAAAAGCCTTAAGAACGTACAAGAAATAGATGATGCCGTAAACAACTTGAATGTTTGCATACAGAACTCAATCACTAATGCCCACATAACTCATAATAAACCAACCATACGAGAACATGACTATATTCTTCCGAAAAAAGCTTGATAAGCGAGAAACGTCAAGCCAGGGCCCAGTGGCAACGTTCAAGAATGCCAAATGAGAAGAAAAAACTGAACTAACTACAACGAGAACTAAAACAAGAATTAATTTATTATAACAACGAACGATTTACTGAATACACAGAATCATTGGCAACTAATAAGTCACTCTGGACAGCTACCCGACGAATTCTCAAATACAACAGAGCTACACACCCGCTCCGGAATACCGACGGAACCTGGGCAAAAACGGACAAACAGAAAGCCGACATCTTTGACAAACACTTAGAAAACGTCTTTAAACCTCACGAAGATGTCCAAGACATTCTGCATGCGAACAAATATTCCGACAAATACGAGTATCAACCCAGTTGCCCATAAGTCCACCTCCTAAGTTTTTCACCCCTTCCGAAGTTAAATTCACAATAGAACACCTTTCCAATAAAAAAAATCCCCAGGATATGACCTAATAACTTCGGAAATCCTGAAGCAAATTTCCAAAAAAACCCTCGTCCTGATAACCTATATTTATAATAGTATCTTCCGTACATCATTTTTTCCTTCCCTGTGGAAGTTTTCCATAATTAAGATGATCCCAAAACCCAATAAGCCCAAAAAGCTTCCTACCTCATATAGACCTATAAGCTTCCTTCCCATGTTATCAAACATCTTAGAAAAATTAATCCTTAAACGCCTTTATCCCATTTTTGAAAACGAGGGTGTCATTCCTCAGCATCAGTTTGGATTTCGACCTGAGCATTCCACTATCCAGCAGTGTCATCGCATAGTCGACTACATAGCGTGTTCGCTAGAGCGAAAGGAATACTACCCAGGCACGTTTCTTATCATTTCGCATGCTTTCGACCGTGTATGGCACCCTGGATTGCTTTGGAAGTTGCAGCGAGTTCTACCCTCGAGATATTTCCACATCCTTTCATCTTATCTCTCAGACCGATATTTTCAGGTAGCTGAAAATATGGAGTACTCTGATATTTATCCAATTTCCGCCAGTGTCCCTCGAGGAAGTATCCTAGGTCCTATCCTATATAACATTTATACCCATGACATTCTTTGCCACAACAACATCCTAACCGCAATATATGCTGACGATACAGTCATCCTGACACATCAGCAAGATCATTCCACAGCCATTAGTATCCTACAGAACCATATCCACTCCTTAGAAACTTGGTTCAAAAGGCAAAAATCTGCTCATGTAACTTTCACACTCTGCCGAGAACAAATTCCCGACATAACCCTAAACGGCAGTAATATTCCACAAAAAAATAGCGTACGTTACCTTGGACTTATATTCGACAAACGGTTAACCTGGAACCTTCATACGAAAACTAAAAGACGTGAACTTAACGGACAATACAAACAATTATTACGTCTCCTAGACAGTAAATCAAAACTTACAACAACAAGTAAACTATTACTATACAATACGGTTCTGAAACCAATATGGACATATGGTCTAGAACTTTGGGGTTCGACTAAGCGCATTCCAACTCCCTTCCAATCCAATCCCTACAATCCCGAATCCTTCGTAAAATTGCCAATGCCCCCTTTTATGTGCGAAACACGGTTATCCACAGTGACCAAAATGTTCCATTTGTTCGTGAACTATGCATCTCCCGATATAAAAAATTCCATTCGCATTTATCCTTCCACCCTAATCCTTTAGGAAGGGAACTGTTCACTCCCACCCTTCCAGTATACACCCATCGACGTTTAAAACGGCGATGGCCGAGGGATTCTCTAAAATTATAAAATAAAATTACCCTGTTCTAGAGGTAACATCGATGGGTGTTTTCCTCCACATGTCTTCATGTCCTTGTATATTCCCTTAAAAAATCTGCTTGCTACTAGCATAAGTAGTTGTAGATAATATTTAAAATAAAAAAAAATTATAATTTTACTTAAAAATTTTATGACAAATTTGTATAGGAGCTATTAACGATATTATCAATTTTAGTGTCGAAGAGGATAGAAAACATATCTCTATCCTTTTTTTTAAATTCTAAAAATTAAAAAAAAAATTGAATTTTTGGCAAATAATAGCTTTTTTATTCGAAAGGTAATTTTTTGCATTTAAATAATCCTGTTCGATGTTCATCCATCCGATTGTCCAAATTTTTTAAGTAAATTCCACTCTATCTTCACTTTAATTCGATCAATGTTGACTTCCAAGGTTTCAGTTTCTACTGGTTTACCAAGTTACACCAATGATCGCACAGGTCGCTAAAAGAAAACTTCGAACCATCCTGGAGGGCTACTGAGAATCGTGGTATCGCCAAATGGTATGCCCAGTAGCGCAATTAATTGAGAACCATTAGGTCATGAGGGTTAACGATGTTCAACAGAAAAGAAATGATACTGATATCACTGGGAGTGTTCTGGCACAACTGCTATTCCCTATAGAGCATCGCGTAATTACTGGACGTAATCTCCGTGCAAAATATAGAACATAGAAAAGTGGGATAATGATGTGTATTCAAATTTTATGTTAAGTTTGGCAAATCCGGGGCAATTTGACCAACAGAAAGTTCCAATAAACCTATGGAAAGCATTCTTTATAAAGAGTATAAGAATATGAACCTTGCTCTAGAAGGCCTACGGCATCATAAACTGATAAAAATGTGGAATGAGTGAGGGCTCATGCAAGGTCAAACCGTTGGCTAACATTAAAGCTTATAGGTAGGCTCAAAAAAAAGGGTTCTTCAGAACGCACCGTACATTACAGGTTCTTAAATGCTCGACCATGGCAACGCCTCCATTACACGGCCCTCTCCATCAACGTCTTTTTGTCAGAAAATCGAATTTCTGTGGTTATCAGAACCCTCTGTTCACCTGGTATAAGTTTGTGAACCAAAGCAAAAACCCTTAGTCCAATATAGAAATAATACTTCAAAAGATGTCATTTTGATGCTGTTCGATAACATCCAAAGAAGTTGAAATCTTCCAGCACTTCCAGAGTGGAAACAACTCCTTCGTCGATTATTGTCTGCCTATGAGAACTTCTTTAAATATTAAAAATTGACACGAAAAATATGAATATCTCTAGTAGATTTATCCTATCTCGAATGTAAATATTTTGATATTAATAAAGAGTTTTCGAATAAGAGTAATATGATTTCTTTTTTTTTTAAATACACTAATTATTGAGGAAATTCAAATGTTTTTTATTTAATGTAAAGTACAATCTATACAATTAAGTTTTAAATTATACGTCATTCAAATGGCGTCTACGACTTCTTTTGCAGGAACGAATTCGATTAACCCAATTTTTGAGCACTTTTTCCACTAAATCAAATCGTAAGTCATGAATAGCACGTTCAATATTGACTTTTAAAGCTTGAAGAGGGTCTAGTTTATTGCTAAGGACCATTGACTTCAAATAACCCCACAAGAAATAGGCTAATGTTGTTAAATCACAACTTCTTGGAGGCGATTCAATGTCACAATTTCTTTAAATAATCGAATCTCCAAACTTTTCTCGCAATAATTCGGTTGTTGCACGTGCTGTGTGGCACGTAGCCCCGTCTTGTTGGAACCAGATATTTTCAAGATCAACTTCTTCCAATTTCGGCCATAAAAAGTTGGTTATCATCGATCTATACCGCTCTCCATTGACAGTAACGGTGTTACCAACTTCATTTCGAAAGAAGTACGGACCGATGATTCCACCAGACCAAAAACCTTGCCAAACTGTCAATTTAGGTGAATGTAATGGGTGTTCATGAATAATTTGTGGATTTTCTTCGCACCAGAATCGACAGTTTTGTTTATTTACCGCACCACTCAGATGAAAGTGAGCCTCATCGGAGAAGATGATTTTCTTTTAAAAAAATCGTTATTGTTTTCAAGTTGTTCCAAGACAAAATCAGCAAATTCACGACGTTTACGGTCGTCCAATGGCTTCATTTCTTGAGTAATTACAATTTTATACGGATGAAAGCCCAAATCCTTTCTCAAAATCCGCCATGTTGTGGTTTGAGACAGTCTCAGTTCTTGAGAACGTCTTGGAATCGACAAATTGCGGTATTCAGCAACACTTGCCTGAACGGCAGCAATATTTGCCTTGAACATTATGTAAAGAAAATGTACGCTCGAAATTTTTAACAATTCGACGAATAGCGAGCACAGTTGGATGATTATTACGACTATAAAATGGCAAAAGCGCACGAAAATTTGCAATTGGAGAACGATTATTGAATAATTTGTAAGCATTGTTCTTACGTATATCTCTTCATGATGAAATTGTAAACATTACTGAATACAATCTCAAATCATAACATATTACAAATGGCCGAAACGTCACTTAGAAATCATATCACTCTTATTGGAAAACCCTATATATAAAAGCATTCAGGCCAAAAAGCTCTTCATCACCAAACATAATTTTGCATTTCGCAACTTTTTTACAAAATAAAATTCCACGACAAAATTGCAAACTTTTCTAAATAAAAATATTTAACAAAGAATATAAAGAACTAAATATTAATATTACTTTTACTTAGAGCAAATATAATATCTTTTCAGATATGGAAAATATGAAAATTAAAATAGTTACTATATACGTATGGACACATGTTAATTCAGCAGTTCTATTTTATTAATTTACCTTGTCAATTTGCTAAAATTTCCCTTGTCAAAAACCTTTTTGGAAAATAATATATTAACTTGAACCGATACTAAATAATAATCAATAATAATAGTACACGTACAAGTATAAAAAAAAATTAATTCTATGGTATAAGTTTGGTTTAAAAATTTTAAGCCTCTTATATCGAAAGCTCTTCCTTCATGTTCAGTATTTTATTTCGCACTCGGCAACCTTTCTATCTGAGTACTTTACTGTATTTGTTATTTCTCTCTTATTCCTTTTCGAATTATTCAATATAGTGTAAATTCTGAAATATGTGTAAATTCTGGTTGACTTAGTGAATATTTATTTTTCTGTAGAATCAATACGATTTTAGGTACTATTCAACTAGCCACTAGCAGTTGTCATCTTTCATTGTTTATCAAAAGGATTATAAATGACTACAGTATATATAAAAATATAAGTTGAATAAATTCTATATATATGTGCATATGATTTCAATAAATAAATTTCAATGTTTAGTTTTAATCCTACTTAAACATTTTAACTGAAACGTTAATCTCTACTAACCACAATATACAAACACAAGATATAGTTTAAAATGTATAAGAGAAAAACCAACTAGAATAAGGGAAGTTTTAGAAGAAAAAAATCCTTTTAAAAGTAAAAAAAAAATATTACTTATATTTATACAAGCAAGTTAATTGAATTTAAGGTGTCTATCAAAAAAGGATGTGAGTTTATTATTTCAATTCACTTTACCGTTGCTCTCCATGTTCACTAATATTAAAGTTTTAAAATTATTATAAATTTTAAAAGGTACATTTGAACTTATTATAGACAATTTTATCAAAATTTTCCAATATCAATTTTTTAACAGTTTTCTTACCCATAAATCCAAAGCTTAACTTTCGACAAGAAAAAATTAACTTTTATTGATAATATCATTTAATAGTTTTTACCTTTACTTTAAAAAAAAAATATATTGGAAATTTTATTTGAATTTGAAAAAAAAAAAAAATTATATTATCTCCGTTATCCGGATAAATATATAAAGATTTTTTTGTTTAAAGAATATCAACTAAAGTAATTAAATCATGAGATGTTCTTTGAATTCATTCATATGAAAATAGAAAATTCTTTTCACGTTTTACAATATAAATTTGTATTGCTGTAAAGTTGAAAGACCGGGGCATATTGTGGGGCAGCGGCATATCAAGATATGTATACCATTTCGAAAAATGCCAATCTAAATACAAACTCGCACACCGGGCTGCCAACCCATTTTATAGAAATTCGCTGGCACATAAAATGCTCTGACCTCAAAAGATCATACGCATTTTCTTCCCCCGTCAATGGCACAGTTGAAAACCTGGGCAACCCTCTTCAATGCGAATATACCCTCTCCGTATATGGCTGTTCATGCTTTTACTGTATCCAAAATACGTGCACAACGCACATACACTTATAAATATATATATATATATATATATACAAATATTGGCGAACATCAGTTTGAATTTGAAGTTTTCACAGTAAAGAGTCTAAATATTGTATGCAAATCTTCCGTCACATCTTTCGAAATTTCTTTCAACTCTCGAGAACCGAAGAACGTGACAGGAATAATTTATTGTTGATATTTTCCCCTTTGGCAACAGCATCCAACTAACCAAACCATCCTGCCAACCATCACCATCGCCATTACCATCAGCCAATTCGCTTGACTCAAAAAGTTAAGAAACGAAAATTAGTTTAGAAGCGTATTTCGCCAGGACGTTTTCTATTCCTTTACCGATTGTGCAACTGGGCTAGTATTAGAAGTGAACACTGTCAGATCCTAGATAAGTTTACTATGTTCAACAGTTATCTAAGAGTCCAGTCTAGTGTATATGTGCACTAGAACTATGCGATGGATTTGTAAACTAAAGAGTAAGGGGCGATATAGGATAAGGTAAAGCCATAGACATACAGGACACAACTTTGATCCATTCCTAGCCTCGGGCATGTCAAAATCGATTTATCAAGTACATGCCATGTTTTACAATTCAACACATTTTCATAGTAGCTCCTTATTCACGGCTCAAGATTTAACCATTACCAATTCAGTAGAGAGATTCCTTCATCTAACGCGTACAATATTTTTCTAAAAAAAAAGTGTAAAAAAATAATTTTTTACGAATAACTCATCCTTAGCCATACAAATATGAATGTATGATTTTACTATAGACCAAATCTATACTGTTAATAGTCACAAATATTTTGATTTGATAAATTTAAATTTAAAATGTATTTTATTTAATTATGCTTTTCCGTAGTATAGATTGGATAATCTTCTACTATGTTATATAAACTCTTTGACTATGATTCTTTCAAAGAAGAAATTTTTTTATATACCATATATATTTTTTAAGAAGAAATTCATAAGAAAATATATAAAATTATATTTTAAATTAATATTTGTATGAATAACATAATAAGTAAAACTTACTGAACTAAAATTTTAACCAAAACTGCATAGTAATAGCAGGGATAAAAAATTTTAAGTGTGTATATTTTGGTTAGCCAATTGCCAACAAACTAGAACGTATGAAGTAACCCTGGGAAATCAGTATTATACTATATGAAAATATACAATAAAGACGGAACAATGTTATGAAACTGAAAAACCGATTTGTAGAAATTTTTCAAAAGAACTTTTCTTTTATATTGGCCCCTTACGAGAATGAATTCGGAAGTTTGAAGCGGTTCCTTAAACTTATGCGCATACATATAGGTGCGTTGGATGAAAATTTCTTTTCCAATTTTTCCAGACTGAAAATTAAGGAGAAACTTTTTCATATAGTTACTATCAGTTTAGTTCATATATTTCTGTAGAATATTAAAGCAATTTATCCAATATGGTTCTTCAAGTTATGAAACTTTTCCACAAACAATAGTTTACCACTAACTGTGTGGAGTTTTTATATTCTTATAAAAGCCAGGAGTTATTTGGTAGCGTTGCAGTATTCATATCGACCAGATTCATCTTATATACTGTATGATGCTATTAAATATTTGAAGGGAAAAAAAACCCGAATAAATAAAAAATGATTTTTTTCCATATCGCTCACTATATCACCGGGTGCAGCTGAATTATGAATATACACAAAAGTGAACATAAGTTTAATAGTCTAAATTGTTCTTAAATATAAACGATATAAGAGGAATGGTTTTTTTTCTTCTTAAAATGAACTCACAATATTATATACTATGAATGAAGAGTGTATTATTGAATTTTTGATAATATAATAATCTTCATTTTATGCAACTTCTTATACCTATTTTTGCATAACTAAACTTAACTGAATGAGGATACGACAACAAAAAACTGAAACTTCTGTACTTGATAATTTTAGTTATATTTTTTTTTTGTCCACTTCTGGCCAGTATACGAATATAGTTGAGTTATACACGAGCCGAGTCACCGAACAAAGTTCAAGAACACTACTTCTGTTTGAATAGCTGAAAAGTTTTCGTTAAGATAAACAAACTCTAAGGACCTCGAATATCTAAAGTATACTATTTTGCTGGCTCTGCTATTCCTGATACCACTTTGGTTGCTGGTTTTATTGATTCTCTGTTGCTCAGTCTGGTCTTCTTTCTAGCAAAATAGTCTTCCATAGTAAAATATTACAATCATGCCGGTAAATATATTTAATAAACGTGTACCACTAAGTTTTGGCCAGTATTCCTGGTAGATAATATACTCGTAGATGTACGGTTGTATGGTAGAACAGTAAACGGACTCGTACAGTAAACAGTATGAAATCCGGTGAAATTATAACTCAGCAGAGTATCGTTTTAACAAACCTTTCGTTGGGATTGAATAATCCTCGACAAGATATCCCATTCCATTGCGTTATTGTTGAATGTTTTCTTCATTCAATTTTCGTTTGCAAATTTGCATTGGAAAGTTTTCTTCCAACCCTAGAGCGGGATTAAATTTTATCGCGCGTTTTGTATACAACTAATTGTTTTATTTCAGTAGCAATTTGCTATGATTAATTGACTGGCAGAATCTTGAGAAACTCCACTCCATGTCTGTTTGCCTGTCTATTTGTTTATCTTCTAATAAAAACAAAATGTAACCAAAACGGAAAAGAGAAAACCTCTCTAGAACAACTACAAGTACATCTAAGTTGTTTGTTTATGACAGAATATTTACTTACCATCAATAATGACTCTTTAGCCACAATTTATCCAATCAATATGAAAAATTTCATTTCCCACAAATTAGTCTGTCTTTTTCTGTGACATTCCCTTTTTTTTGGTATTTTAAACGAAAAAAAAATATGAAAATTCCAAACAAATAATTTCATTTTCGATTATTTTATTATTCTATTTTGAAGACCTACAAAATATTTATTCATATTATACACTTTTTATAATTAATACAAAATTAAAAATATAATAATTTGGAAAGTATAGCTTTATTAATTGATAATTGCATAAAATATTTATATCAGTTAATTAGGTTAGATTTTTTTATACTAAAAATTACCGCCAAAATTTGAATACTTTCTACAAAATAATAGTTTACTACAGTAATATTTCCACAAAATTTTTTAACAATTTTTTTTTCAGCGATAACTATCATTGGATTTTTATGGGTCTCTAAAAACCCACGAGTTACTATGAAGAAGCCATTGTATCCTTGAAAGTACGGTACCTTGGAGTAAAGATTGGAGAGAGGCTGAACTTTCGGCCTTACTTACTACAGCTAAGATTTGGTTGGCATGCTGGTGCGAGCATTTCGCAAAGAATAGGGACTCCGATACAGAGCGTCTGACTTTGTATGCATGTTTGAATATATATAGAACCATGTCAACCGAGGCGATGCAGGTTCTCATGGGAGAAATTCCATGGGACCTGGAGGTACTGCGTGGAAGCATCCACTACCGTTTACGGTGGGGCATCCCGCTTGCTGGTTGTCCGGTTACGAATAAAGAGCTTCAGGATCTTAGTCCACGCCAGGACATTCTAGATGTCCAGGCTGACAATCAAGCAACATTTTTTGGAAACGCCTTTCCATCTCTTTCCTGAGATGGCTTCCTTTGCGATGTTCGTGACGAGTTCCAGCGCGTCGATGGTCGATCTCCCCTTCCTGATTCCGAATTGGAATTCGGAAAGTTGAGGATCGATGTAATGCTCCAATCTGTCGGCCACTATCCGCTCCAAGTTCTTCCCGTCTAAATCCAGCATGCAGAGTGGACGATAGGATCCTGGTTCGTGCGGTGGTTTCTTCCCTTTTGGGATAAGAACCAATCTTTGTTGCTTCCATCGAGTCGGAAATACGCCTTGCCGCAGGCAGGCGTCGTACATGCTTATGAACATGTCTGGCCTGACGGCAATTGCACTCTTCTGTACGATGTTGGGTATGCCGCTTGGTCCTGGTGCCTTGCCATTCTGCAATCTAGTGCATGCCCTTGTGAGTTCTTCCATGGTCACTCCGGAAATTTCCACTTCTTCATCGTCCGGGTGGTAGTCGGGTAGTTCTGGTTTCTCCGGGAACAGATGTTCTACTATTCTGTGCAGCATGTCGGGACAGGTTGGTTTTGTTGCGGGTAGGCTTTTAATACTATGCATGACCGTCTTATACGGTCTGCCCTACGGGTCCCGGTCCACTTCCGCGCAGAGTTCCTTCCAACAATCTCGTTTACTCGAGTGATGGCGTTTCTGAGAAGAAGCCTTTTCTCTTTGTAGGTCCGTCCGAGTTCCTCTTTCGAGGCCCTGTCTCACTTGCAAGCACGCTGGTGTTGCCTTCTTGCCTTAAGGCATGCTCGTCGGTGTAGGGCGATGGTCGGGTTCCACCAGTGGACTGATGCTCGGCCGTTGTTTGGGCGACTCCTTGGCATCGACGCATCGCTGGCTGCCGCCAAGGTCGCTGCTACCTCTTCGGTGATGCCCTTGGTAGTTGTTGTCCGGGGCGCTGGTGATCCGCTCATCATCGACCTGAAGGTCTCCATATCAATGCATTTGCTGTTCCAGCCCACTGGCTACGTCCTTGTGTGTCTCTGACGCCACCCGCTTCTGGGACTGTTGTTGATTTCCCAGATTATAGCTTGATGGTCGCTATTTGTGAACTCTTCATCGGCCTTCCATTTGCAGCCCCCTTTTATTAGGATACTGCTAATGAACGTCAGGTCGATAATGGAGTTAGCGGTGCCTTTGCGGTAGGTGCTCGCAGTTCCTTCATTCATGAGAGTAAGGTTTAGTGTCGAGAAAGCCTCTTGCAGTTCTTCACCTCTTATGTCCGTCTCACGGTTGCCCCATTCAATGGACCAAGCATTGAAGTCTCCGGCGATTACGACCGGGTCATGTCTTCTTACATCCTCTGCAAGAGTATCCAGGAAGTCCTCGAACATGTCAATCGGAGCACTCGGTGGAGCATAGCAACTATACAGGTGCACCCCTCCTATCTTGGCCCTGAAAAACCATGAGGTGGGGTTAGTTGGTAGCTGTTAGAAAGGCAGTCTACCGCATGCCCATATTGCGGCCTTTTTTGTGCTGTTTGAGACCCATGGTTGGGTGTCAAGGTCATCATACTGCTCGCACAGCATAGCCACGTCAACTGAGTCAGCAAGTCTTGGGTGTCAAGGTCATCATACTGCTCGCACAGCATAGCCACGTCAACTGAGTCAGCAAGTCTTGGGTGTCAAGGTCATCATACTGCTCGCACAGCATAGCCACGTCAACCGTACTCTGGACAGCTCTTCTGGAATTTTGGAAGATGAGACATTTCCATCCCCCGGCTGTATGGTTACAGTCACTCTTTGGATCCTTCACCCTGCAGAGGATGAAGTTGGGAGGCTCCTTGCACGTTGGTGCGTTGTGCCCTTCTTGTCCGCATCTAAAGCAGGTCTTGCTGCGGTCTACTCTCTTCCTGCAATCAAGAGCTTTGTAACCAAAATACCAGCACTTGAAGCATCTACTTGGCGATATTTTATCCCGGATGCGCACTGTGCCCCAGCCTACTCTGATCTTACCAAGCATCGCCGCTTTCCTCACGTGAACGGCCGGCACGCGATCTGCGTCGAGGCCCAGTTTTTGCTCAGGGATTTCACCGCATCGGTGGTGAGGTCCTTCAGGTCTGGGATATGATCTTTTAGTAGTTTAACTACCTCTTCTTTGGTTGCCCATTCGTCCAGGTCCCTGACTTCTATTTCCGACTCCGGAATCCTCATCTTTACTGTCGCTTCTTCCTTGAGTGTCTCTCTAATGGTGGCCTGGTAGGTCTCCATCTCCTTCTCTTCTGTTTTCCCAAACATAATCAACAGATTGCATCCTGCCGTCCGTCTGATTTTTTTGACTTTTTCCCCGATGTCTTCAATTAATGCGTGGTCTGCCTTCACCTTCTGTATTATGTTGGCGTACGTCGTCTCCTCCTGCGCCTTATGGACAACTAATGCGTTCGGCAGTAGTGGTTTCCTTCGAGCTTTTGCCAGGGATTTCTTTTTTTCTTCTTTCTCCCTCTAGCTTGCTGCCATTGCTGCCCGTCAGGAACTACACCTGCAGTCCTTCCTGACTGTTTCTGCCGATCACGCTCGCGAGAACAGTGTGGGAATGAGTGTGTGAATGATGCGCAGGGTGGCTACAAAAACCAAAGTCGATTCTGGTTGTACTTTCGGCTCTTGGCGAATCCGCGTACCTGAGCTGGCTTAGCGGTGCCTAGGAATTTACAAGATTCCTGACCGTAGCTTAATGAGTGGAGTACAAACCGAAGTACTCTTAAAATAAAAATCGGTACCATGGGAATCGGAGTGCCCCATGATGTGAAAACACACTGGGCGCCATTTGCCAGCAACGTGGTGGCTGTGGTTAATACCCATATAGCGAGTACGATCTCCGGATCGCGGGTGGGAGATAACCGGCAATAACTTGCAATTATCTCGGGCACTGTTAGTGCTAATGACAGTGGAGGTTCAGATAGTCCTCGCCACCAGCAGATCGAGTAGTCACCTTATAACTGAGGTGACTCGTGGTTTTACGTTTAAGACAACTAGGTAACGTTAAATAAAACATTATAACTGTATTCGCGAAAAGTGAGTTTCTGGTGACCATTTAGTTATGCAAATGCCATTTCCCTGTATTTATTTGAAAATGATGGAGAGATCGTTACCGTCAATTATGAGCGCTGTAGTAAGATCGTTACGAAATGGCGCCACAAGACACATAATGCAACAAATTTGGGTTTCATTGAGCAAAAAGTACCAAGGATGCGTTTTATTTCAGATTTGGTAATGTCAATTATCCTCCAACATCATACGATTTGACTTTCTTGGACTTTTTCTTATGAGGATATGTAAAATTTTGAGTTTACGCAAACAATCCTTAAACTTTAAAGCATTTAAAAACCAAATTACATCTCAATATGTACGAAAAATTTATCAAACTCAAAATTGAAAACGATTAACTTCTGCAAGAAATTTTATAATAGCTATTTAAATAATATTATATTTTATAAATAATTTAAAACTTTAAATAATTTATAAAAAAGAATTAAATAAAAAATTTAATTTTTTAGGTATTTTGTTTTTATTTTTTTTTCCGAAGCACAAATTGGATAATATTTTTTATTTAACATAATAAGTTTTCCTATTTATGTTATTATATGTGTATATAAAAAAAAGTATTTTTTTATTTATATTTTATAATTCAATAGTAAATAAAAAATCCTTGAAGCTTTAGCTTTTGTAGTCCAGTAGCTTTCTTCTTCCGAATACCATCTCAGAATTATCTGCAAAATATAATTTATAAAATTCTATCTTGCTCCCAGATTTTTTCTTGTTGCTTTTATTTTTCATTATTTAATCATAGTGTAAAGTTTTTATTTTTTTTCCGCTACAAATAGAAACGGATACCTGGTGTTGGAATTTTTGAAACATAATTAAATGTCAGCTTAAGCCAAGAAAATCCTCTAGTTCTTATAATGCACCTGCGGCTTCTAGACAGATACATTTACGACAAGATTTATTGCATTTCGGACATGTCTGCTGTTGTCCTATAGAATATATTTATTTGTTCGAAACTATATTAACTTTAACTCAGTATATGAAAAAAACAACTTTTAACTATATCGAATCTGTACTATAAGCTTTGCCATATGCAAGATAAAAATTTTACGAACTCATTGTAATATGGGCGGATGTATAAGTGATCAAGATTATTTGACAATAATCTTTATAATATAAAATTGATATTACGGTAAGGTAGGTCTCATTATAATCTCTTCAATTATATTCGCTTTTGTTCTTAGATAAACAAAATTCAATTAACTCCATTCGAAATTGCAGCAACAATTCAATACAAGTTAATCTTTCTATTATCTAGATACACAGGGATTTTCTCTCTCTCTCTCTGGGAATATTGAATTGTTTGGTTGATAGCATTATGTGAACAACAAGGATTTAAGGAAGCAGCTGTTTTTCTATAAAAAATAATTTTTACCATTAGAATTTTTCTGGTTTGTTTACAATAAGGTATTATAATTTGAAAATTTGAAAGCGAATTCCAAACGCTTCAAATCAGATTGAAGCAGAAGAAAATTGGTTCAAGTCATGCAAGCATGCAATACATAGGAGTAGAGAGAAGCTTGTAATCGATCTACGAGTATGTATGAACCTATTTAGGATGATATTTTGCACACTTTATATTTTTCTTCTTTTTTTTGTAATGGAGAATTTCATTTTTCGCTTTTCCAACAATTTTTCGTAATTTCACTCATGTTTTTACTACTATAGACGTACGAGTACGAGTATGGTTACACGACTAAATGGCATACGTAATTTTATTATATCCTTGAAATATATTATAGGCGATTATATTAAATTTTATTACCCAATATACATTCTAATATTGTTCATTTTAAATATTCTTATAAATGAAAAACTTTCAACGAATATAAAAATATACGATAAAAATATGAAAAGCTTTAAGGCACTCCTTATAACTGGCTGATATTAATGAATTCGTACAAATGGGCTGACTATATTGTACAACCATCACTGTATGTCCTTGAGCTAAATTGGTGGTTTTTTTTAATATGTACTCGTATGTATCCTTACCTATTATTAGAATTATCATCAGATCGATTTAATATGAGTAGAAACTAGTTCATTTCATTTATGAACGGATGTGCCAACATAAATTTGGATTTTCTAAGATTCAGTTTGTGCTGCGGAAAATAAAGATCACTAAAACACATTATAAATTCAGAATTTGATCACATTACTTAAGCTTTGTTATTATGCCGGCAAAGAAACATCATATAAATGACTGTCATGAGATATTTTGCAAGAATTGATCCTTTTGAGGTGATTTTCGTTGACCTTTTCGAATATTTTATAATATTGGGTTGTTCGGAAAGTAATTTCGTTGTTTCGCTACAGAGGACTTAATTGCATTTTTTCCCAACCAACTTCACATTTAAGCAATATATGTATTTTGACAGCTGACATAGCAAGGATTACTTGTGAAAAATTCGATTGATTATGCATAGTAGTTTTTGGTGGAAAACAGCATTTTCGGCATATTTTATTTTTTACTATAGAAAAAATAAAAATTCTGTTTAAGCAAGAAAAAAATTATACAATATGTAAAGAGAATGTGTCAGTAGTACCAAAACTGGTTTGCAAAATTTCGATCCGGCAATTTTGATCTCGAAGATGCACCACGTTCTGGAAGGCGAACTGAAGCTTCTGAAGATACAATAAAGGCATTAATTAATGCAAACCGGTGAACAATAACATGTGAGATTGCTGAGAGATTAAATTTATCAAATATGACCGTTCATGATCATTTAAAACGGCTAAGTTTAGTCTCAAAGCTCAACATATGGGTTCCTCATCTTCTTACGAAAAAAATTTGGGTCGTTCAACATGTGGTAATGTTTTCAGAGCCACATGTATGACAATTTTTCAATAGGAAAAATTGTCATACATGTGGCTCTGAAAATCCACAAGTGACTGTAGAGAACTTATTGTGTCCTCGAAAAGTAAGTGTCTGGTGTGAATTATAGTGTTAATCTGTTATTTCTTTTTTGGTTTCTTTTTTTTTGCCTGAATTGGAAGATTTTAATACAATCTGTCTGGTGAAATGTCAAAGGAATCGTTTATTTTGAGCTTCTACCGAGCGACACAAAGATCAATTCTGAAGTGTACTATCATCAGTTGGACAAATTTAATAATTCACTTAAAGAAAAAATGTCAATAAATATACTAATGGGTTGTCCGGAAAGTAATTTCGTAATGAATATTGATTTCGGTGATTATTGATTTATCGATGCTCTAAAGTTTGATGATTGTCTGTGTAGTAACGTGTTTTTAAGTAGCCTTAAAAAATTAGTACAACGTCTTTAAATCGCCAAAATTTGTCATCTAATGCGGTTTGGGGATCGTTTGTTAAAAACCACGTATTGTCCGGATCAAAATCTTCAAGTTCTGGTTAGAAAATGTCGATTATCATACGGTTATAGCACTCAGAAATAATGCTAATAAAGTCTCCTTCTTAATTTTTAGAAGAAGAAAAAATGAGCCAATAACACCTTTACACTATAAGGCACACCAGACAAACACTTTTTACAAGATATAATTGCTCTCTCATAATTCTATCACTGAAGAAAACTCTTCACGCATTAAGAAATTTTTACAACTGTAACCCATACTTTAGTAGATAATCAATTCATAATATATCTTAAGATAATATTTGTTTAATGGTTATTTAATAACATTGCTGTACTTTCTAAATTATGAAATGGATAATCCTTTCTAGCGAGTTAAGAGTGCTATTAGTTAGTATATTACAAGTTCTTTTGTACAAAAATTCCACTAAAAAATATTGAAAATAATGTAAGACCCACCAATACTTTATATACAAACTGCAACGGACAGATTCAACTATGCTTATCAATCAAGTATATAGGATATTATTCCATCTTCCCTCGATGTCAGTCTTATAGTCAACAGAGGATAAATAAACCCATCTAATATAGATACATCTCCCTATGCACAGTTCGTATTTAAGTACTTGTAACAAAAATCAATGATATTGAAATTGAATGTGCGTAGAAAAATGTCTCAAGACAGAACATATATTATATAGTCATGGCTAAGCCGTTTAGGAAAATACTACCAAGAAGGCATAGTGGACAAATTGTATAAATACTAGCTTTTGACCTCATAAATATTTTATGCCAATCTAATCCAACCAATAAATATATATGAAAATACATATAGGCTCGTGATGTGGAATTTCATCGATTTAGTAAATACGCGACAAGTTTTAATCCTATATATTGACCCAAATTTCTAATAACTGGGAAGAATTTTTCATGCCTATATCCTTTTTTCATTAATTTAACTTATATATTTTATTTAATTGAATTTCTATTATTAAAACCGGTATTTCTAATGATGGAATAAAAAAGAATTTGTATTAAATTATAATTTTGATAATTTTTAGTAAACATTCCATAAATAATTATCTTTCAATTCATAAAAGTCAAACAATATTTCTAATTGCGGAATATTCAAGAGACGAAAATCAATTAAAATTTCAAAAATTCAAAAAAATATAAAAATTCATAAATGTATTCGTATAATTATATTTCAAAAGTTAATATTATCATTTTCAAGTCTTTGAGGTTCTTGTGGTAAGAAAAGGTATAAATTATAAGAAAATTTAACATAAATAAAAGTCAAAATTTTAATCCAAAATGAAAAAAAAAAAAAAAAAAAACCCAAAACCAAATGAAAGTACAAACACAAGAAAAATTTATGAAATTAAAAAGTAAAATGGAATTATCCCAAAGAAAAAATGAATTTAATTATTCATAATATGAATGGTATCTTTTCTGTATCCCTCATTTGATGATGGTATCCCTTTTAAAGGAAGAGAACATTTTAAGATGTTGTTAATAGGAGATTTGCAAATTTAAATAGGGTACCATTTTTCGCATTAAGAATGTCCATGAAACTTATTAACCATTTTTGTATTACTTATCATAATTAAGAAATGATTAAATATTTGACAAGCTCCATTCACTCAATTAGACCAAAAATTATTTTCTGATTATGATAACGAGTATATTCGGTTAAAATTTTGTAAATATTGTAGAATGTACATCATCAAGCATTTAATTCTACACAAAATTTCCGAATATATTATATTTTATAATGATTTCAATTAAAAAACATAAAATAAATCAGTTCATTATATTAGAGAGTATTTAATTTTAATTATTTACAAGTATCTAGAATTTATAATAATAAAGTAGAAATGAATAAGTATGCGAATATGTCGCTTTGCAAAAAATAATTAAGAATGTCGTTTTTATAGGATAAAGAATTGAAATTAATCAAAAGCAAAAAGAACTCAATTTAGAGACTTTTATAGAGGAAAAGAGCTGTGAATATTGGAAAAAAAACGCGAAGAATTTTTTTTTAACCTTTAAAGGACTTCTTTATAAAAAATTTTTATTTATTCATTAAAAAAAGAAAGGCCTCTTTATAAAAAAAACCCTTTTTTGCAATGTCCCATCTAACCAGAAGAACTCTTTCTCAGAGCCTTTAAAGAACTTCTTTATAAAAAAATTTGTTGATAGTTTATTTTAGAGGCACAAATCCTCACAATAGCCTTTCCTTGTTCCTCATTTTCATCAGATTTCAGTATAAAAGGCTCCCTTAGCAAGATTAGTCTTTGTAGTATGCTCGTTACTACAGTGTATACTATAGTACAGTCCATTGAATCCAAAATTATTTTGTTTTCTTTTATATTAATAAATTTTAAATAACTTACTTGAATAGTTAAGTTAAAGTCAATCATATTAAAATATTCAAATTGTTGGAGGAGTTGGATTTTTGTTAAATAAAAGTATCTTTTATATATAAAAAAATATTTCGTAAGTGAAACTCGTGGATTCACTAAGATTAAGATAATATTTGATTGTACATCGTTCCTGAAACCCATATGGACTTACAGACTTAAAAATACAACTTCACTTAACATTCTCTATAGCAGAGGTTCCGAAACTTTTTTGTGTCGTAGACCCCTTGCCATGTTTTTCGGTTTTTGGTAGACCCACTACTTATCTGATATTTATTTTTTGTAAATTTCTAACTGTAGTGAAGTTTAGTGTTAAAAACTTATAGTAAAAACACATTTTAAGTTTTATACATTTATTAATCGAATTTAAATTAAAATAATAAATTATCAACATTTGGCGTCAATTTTGTAAGGTTTAATCTTAAATCTCCTCGGCTAATGATGTCCAGTCTGTTTCTTTTTTTCGTTAAGAGATTGGTAACAGCGCTGAATCCCCTTTCCACTAGGTATGACGATTGAAAGGAAATTAAAAATTTCCTCGCTATATTCCATAATACGGGATAAGTAACGGGTATGTTTTTTTGCAGCCAGAAGTGCTGATATCCGTGCTTAAACTGAACCTTAAGTTTTACGTTTGTACTTATTTCAGTCAGTTCCTCTTGTATTATGACATTTGTTTCTTCTATGTCACCATATGGGTTAATTATCCACGGTGGTATTACCATAGTCAAAACATCCTCAAACCTAATTTCAAAATTTGAATAGAGGGTATTTAAATGTTGAACGTAGGTTTAAACGTCGTCTTCCTGGTAATCGTCTTCCTGGTAATTTCAAAATTTGAATAGAGGGTATTTAAATGTTGAACGTATTTTTAAACGTCGTCTTCCTCTGGCAAGAAACGCTGATAAGATGGACTTTGTTTTAATCAAATTTAGACTTGTAAACAAATCTGTTAAATAGGCGATGTCTGTTTTCCACTTCATTAAATTGTCTTTTAAAATTTTATCTTTAGTATTCAGAAATTCTAAAATAGTCTCAAAAAGTGCAAAATATCTTGTCAAACATAAGCCTTTCGACAGCCAGCGTACTTCAGTGTGAAGGAGTAATTGATGAAAGTGTTCGTCATTTTCTTCACACAACTGCGCAAATAACCGCGTATTCAACGCGTTGCTTCGGATTCGGTTTACTGCATCAATAACTAATTGAATAGATTCATGCAGTCTAACACTCAAATTTTTAGCAACTAAATGTTGTCGATGGATGACGCAATGTATTGCTAACATCCCTGGCACATTTTATTTTAAATAGCTTATAAATCCACGATAACGTCCAACCATGGCAGGTGCTCCATCTGTAGCTACTGATAATATATTTGATAAGGGGATTGCTTTTTCAATGAAGTAATTCTTCAAAACATGAAATATTGATTCACCTTGATTCATAATAAAATGAACATATGCCAATAATAATGCTTCATTACCAGGTAAAGTTGACTCGTCCAGTTGTATAGAGAAATGGGTCGGTTGCAAATAATTACACAAGAATTTGTGTGATAAACTACTAGTTTATATTTTTTTAAATATTTTCTTAGCACTTTCCTTTTCAAGATTCAGGAAACGAATAAACGTATTTGTCAGTGCAAGTTCACGAAGCTGTGAGACAAAAATTGACAAGAATTTTTACTGCGCGTATGCTTGTAACAAGATGATACTGGTATATCATTATGTGCAGGTTCTTACAAATTCAAAATGTATTGCGACCACAAAGCGAATGCCTACATCCTATAACTTACACAATTTTATAAACATATATAATAAATTTTTTACTTCATACGAGATTCATTCAACCAGTACTTAGCCTCACCGCCCTAAGGAACTGCTGTCACAAAAGAAATTTACCATCGTGCAGCGCATTCTTTTAGTAGCCTACTGTCAAAGTTTTAGTCGATTCCCTTCATTAGTTTTGTTTTGAGAGCCTTTGAAAGCGAGCGTGTCGGTCGGTTGCACAAAAATGGAAAAATAACAATATCGTTCGGTGATTAGATTCTTGTTTTTGGAAGGGAAAACGCGCAGCGAAATCAAAGATCGCTTGGATGCTGTGTATGGTGACTCTTCTCCTTCGATGGCGACCGTCAAGAATTGGTTCAACGAGTTTGTTCGTGGCCGCACGTCGGTTTTTGATGAGCCATGCCCAGGTGCCCCAAAAACGGCTGCTACGGAGGAAAACGTTAAAAAAATCCACGATCTCGTGTTGGCAGACCGTCGATTGAAGGTTCACGAGATAGCTGAGACTGTGGGCATCGCAGTAGGAATGGTGCATCATATTCTACACGAAGAACTGGGCATGAGAAAGCTGTCGGCGCGATGGGTGCCGCGTTTGCTTACACCGGAAAACAAGCGCAACCGTGAGACCACATCGGCGACGTGTTTGGCGCTGTTTCAGCGCAATCCAGCGGAGTTCTTGCGTCGTTTCGTGACCGTCGACGAAACATGGATTCACTGGTACACACCAGAGACCAAGGAACAGTCGAAACAGTAGACTTCACCCGGCGAACGTGCTCCGAAGAAGGCGAAGACTGTTCGATCGGCCGGAAAGGTGATGGCCACCGTTTTCTGGGATTCACAAGGTGTGATCCACATCGATTACCTCGAGAAGGGTAAAATAATCACGAGGCGCTACTATGCTGACTTATTGGGCCGATTTGACGTCGAATTGAAGAAAAAGCGGCCCCGCTTTGCAAAGAAAAAAGTGCTGTTCCACCACGACAACGCGCCGGCTCACACCTCCGCCGTCGCCATGGCCAAATTGGTCGAATTGCGCTACGAATTGCTGCCCCATCCACCGTACTCTCCAGATTTGGCACCCTGTGACTACTTTTTGTTTCCAAACCTGAAAAAATCACTCGCCGGGAATAGATTTGGGTCGAATGAGGAGGTTATCGTCGACACGGAGGCCTATTTTGCTTCCCTCGAGAAAATGTATTTATTGGACGGGTTAAAAAAGTTAGAGCATCACTCGGCCAAGTGTATCGAGCTTGAAGGAGATTATGTGGAAAAATAAATTGCCACCTTTCCAAAATTTTCGTTTTTCTTTTGTAGGCTAAGTACTTGTTGAATGACCCTCGTAGGTACTTTTATAAATAATGTATATGACTTTATGTTATAAGATAGTATAATGTAAGTAAATAGGTACTATCAGTGCGTGTTGAGATCCACTATCGTGGACCCCCATTTTCATTTCATGGACCCCAAATTTTTTTTTCTTGCAGGTTGTCATAGACCCCTAGAGGTCGATATATACCACTTTGGGAATCACTGCTCTATAGGGTCACGTTATTGTAGGACGATGTTGAAACTTATAATTAAATATCTTAAAAAGGACTAACATACAACCTATATGAAGTGATACCAGTCTCTTTACTATTTTCTGACAACCGTTTCTTCGTACTAAAATAAGAACAATTTATATCTGTGATGTTTCTCATATAAGGGCACTCAATTAAACTGCCCAAAATAAGAAATTATATTAAGATGCAAACAGAATGACTTCTTAGAAATGTTGATTCAAAAAAAATGATTTTTCATTGTATTCGGAAAAATTGTCTATCGTCTAAATGAAGAAATATGCAAACAAACTTTCTTTAGAAACGGTTCAATTTAATACGTTTTTTTCTAGAAACGGATTCAAGGAAGACCTCATATTCTGCTAACATTTCATCTGGTTGGAAATTTCTAATTTAAATATTTTATTATCTATTATTAAATTAAATAAAATTAAATTTATTATTATACCTACCAATACGATATATATTTAAAGCAAATAGATCTAATGTTAAATGTTGCTATTTATAACGAAAGTTTGGAGAAAATCAAAAGAGTTTTGGAAAATATAAGGACCTTTGCAAATATAAGCCTTTTATCAAAAGGAAGTGGAAAAGAAACCTTGCGTAAACAGAGATAAAATATGACCAATATTTTATCCTGCAAAATATAGAATTAGACTCAGTGCCAAGAGTTCATAAAATGTCCGTTTAATTGGCTAAAGAAACGACATTTGATGAAACTTTGAAAAAATATTGGGTTGGCAACTAAGTAATTGCGGATTTTAAATAAGAAGAAAAATTAAATTTTTTACTTAAAAATATAACTTTATTCAATTAGGTATTGTCCGTTTTTGTTGATGACCCTCTGCCATCTTTCAAGGCAATTTCATAATTCCGTGTTCACAAAACTTATTACTTTTGCTAGGAAAAAACTGAATTAAATGTGATTTTACATCATCAGGGTTATTAAAAATTTTACCATTTAAGGAGTTCTGTATGGAACGAAATAAATGGTAATCTGAAAGCGCTAGGTCAGGGTGTTATGGTGGATGTGACAACACATCCCAACCTAATTCCAATAATTTTTGGCGAGTGAGCAAATATGTGTGCGGCTTTGCATTGTCATGCTGGAAAACAACACCCTTACAATTTGCCAATTCTGGCCGCTTTTCTTAAACTGCATTGCTCAGTTTGACGAGTTGTTGAACGTACACGGTGGAATTAATCGTTTCGTTTCTTGATAAAAGTTCAAAGTACAGAATTCCTTTAAAATCCCACCGAACTGACAGCATAATCTTCTTTTGGTGAATCTCAGCTTTTGATGTTGTCAGAGGTAGTTTATCTCGCATCAACCACGATCGTTTCCGATTAACGTTGTTGTAAACTATCCACTTTTCGTCGCCACTTATCAGTCGTTTCAGAAACGGATCCGTTTCGTTGAGTTTGCGTCAAATGAATTTCCTTAAGCTGATGAGTAATCCATAAATCGAGTTTCTTAACATAGCCAAGCTGTTTTAATTTTTTTTCAATTCATGTATGCGATACATTGAGCTTCTGTTGTTAATAATTTCGATGATCTCCAGTTAAACACACTGATTTGACAAATAAACAACAAACACACCAATTTGGCAGTGGTAGTTTTATTTAACTTTCGGAGCACACTTTCACTTCGACATACAATCATACAAAAAATTTTGTCTTATTATTCTATAAACGAAAACTTCATTTTGTAATAACTGCCTACTTAGTTTTGTTTTGACTCTATATAATAACTTAAAAATGATTGCAAGTGAAATTAATTCATCTCAACACTCCTCCTGAATTAATTCAGTTTTGCAAAGATTTTCTTACTCAATGATTTGGTGAAAATGTCAGCTAATTGCTGTTGTCGATGTGCTGTTGGATATACTTACGGGGAATTTCAATGTGTTTCTTGCCTTTATTGTTTTTGCCTTCGTGAGCATTCTTGAGCATGTAGATTGCAGATCTGTTATCCACGTAGAGGTCGGTGGGTTCATCAGTCTGCAGAATTTTGAGCTCACGAGCGATTCTTCTTATCCAACAAACGTCATCAATGGCAGATACTGCTGCCCGATACTCGGCTTCGGCTGTGGAGGTTGCAACTAGTCGTTGCTTTTGCGAGTACTACACCAGTGGTCCACCTCGTATGAGTAGCACTCCAGTCGTCGAAAGCATAGTCTCTCGATCTCCTCCGAAGTCCGAATCAGAGTAAGCTTCAATTTTGTTGTCTCCATTGAAGAAGATTCCACTGTTCATCGTGCCTCTCAGATACTTGAATACTCGCTTAACCATGTTCCAGTGAGTGTCTTTTGGTTGTGCACAGAATCTGCTGAGAAGATTTACCGCAAAACTAATGTCTGGCCTGGAGATTGTCACAAGATACAGCAAGCTACCAATTGCCTCTCGGTAGGGTGCTTTGGTGGCTGTTGCTTGGACATTCGGTTTCTCCATGACTTCTTTCGCAGCTCCAATGTCGATGGGAGTTCAGACGGGGTTGCTGTCGGCATGTTGCATCTTCTCGAGCATCTTCATCGTGTACCTGGGTTGGCTCGCAGATATACCATCAGTCTTCACCTTCAGTTCCATCCCCAGATATGAAAATTCCTCTTGCACGGTCTCACTGTAGGTGATTTCAAATATTTGACTAATTTTCTTCAACAGCTTGTAGATTTCAGTCACGTCCTTTCCTGTGATAAGCCCATCATCTACGAAGAGTGTCATCAGGATGCTCCTATCCTGATTATAATAAACACAAGGATCATCGTCAGTGCTCTGCAATCCAAGTTCCTCAAATTTTCCTGACACTTCCTCGTTCCAGACTCTTGGAGGTTGTTTCAGACCGTAGATTGCTTTGAGTAGATGGCATACTTTTTTACTTCCATCTTCGAATCCTTGGGGTTGAGCCATGTGCAAAACTTCGGTCAACTTCCCATACAGAAAAGCAGTTTTGACGTCGAATGCGACCAACTTCATCTTTTCCGTTGCAGCATGACTCAGTATCAATCGTATCGAGGCATGACGAGCTACTGGACTAAATGTCTCGGCATAGTCTACACCTTTTTTCTGCTCAAAACCTCTTGCGACAAGTCTGGCTTTCAATTTTCCGTTCGGGCATTCTTCCAACTTCCAGGTCCTCATTTTCATCAACGAATCGTACTCCTCCTGCATCGCCTTTCTCCAATCAGGATACTTCAGTGCATCTTCGACGGCGATTTCCCCAACTTCACCAATCAGTGCACATTGTGCAATGTTGCCTCTTCCCAGGAAGTCAGTGATGTAGTCGGCGTATCTCTTATGTTGTTTCAGAGTGTTGCGGTCTCTCACTTCTCGACTTGGTGCCTGATTCGCTGGTGGTGTCTGGTTGACCCTTTCTTTCGGTTTTTCATGCTATCCATCTCCGTCTGACTCGCATTCTGCTTGCTCAGTTTCCTCCTCCGCTTCTTTTTTTTCAGCAGTCACTTCTTGCGGGCTTGAGCAGCTCAGTTCTGTCCTTGGTCTTGCTTCAGGTTTGGCTTCATGGCAAATTACGTTGTCTGAGCTGACGATTTTTCCTGTGCTTGGAAAGTAAATTCTATAACACGGTGAGTCCCATTCGTAGCCTATCATGATTCCTTTTTCAGACTTGCGATCCATCTTTTCCCTCTTGTGATTTGGTTTGAGTACGTAGCACTCACATCCGAATGCACGCAGCTTGCTGATGTCGACCTGTCGTCCAAACCAAAGTTGTGCTGATGTCTTTCCTTCAACGGAGCTTGTGCCAGTCTGGTTGATGGTAAAGACTGCGTAGTTTGCTGCCTCCGCCCATAGTCTCTTGTCTAGTCCGTTGGAGTGAATCGCTGTACGAGTGGCTTCTACGATGGTTCGCATTTCCCTCTCGATCCTTCCATTTTTCTCTGGTGTGTGGGTGTTTGTGACTGTGTGGAAAATTCCTCTTTCTTCTACCATCTTTCTTGTTTGGGCATTCCTTATCTCGGTTCCGTTGTCTGATCTAAGTTTCTTTATTTTCCTCCCGAATTGATTTTCTACCAGGTTGATGGACTTTTCAAGTTTGCTTGAAGCTTCATCTTTGGACTTCATGAAGTATATCGTGCGATAATGTGTGTAGTCGTCTTTAAATAGGAGAAAGTACTTTGAGTTTCCGAGAGAAGGAACGTCCATTTCACCCATGTCCACGTGCACCAGGTCCAAGGGTTGTTTCGCTTTCTTCGGGTTTGCAGGGTGAGAGATCCGATGGTGCTTCCCATAGTCACAGCCTATGCAGTTGGTGCCATCCCAGTCGTCCACATACTTCACATTTTGACTTTCCAACAAGTTTTTCACATACTTTATGTTTTGATGCGCCAGTCTCTCATGCTATGTCCTGATTGACGTGATAAAAGTGCATTCAACTTTCTTTTCTTTCCTCAGTAGCATCTTGAATAGGTTGCCCTCTCGTTCTGCCATGACAGCTACTTCATTTGTCCTTGGGTTGACAAATTTTGACGTTTTGTGGTCAGCCTTTTGTTGAAAACCTTTATCCAGGATTTGCCCCACTGAGACGAGGTTAAATCCAAGACTTGGCACGTACAAAACATTTTTGAGAACCACTTCCTTCCACTTCTGGCCATCATATGCTTCCAATTTCGCATTTCCAACAGCAACGCCATCTAGCTGAGTGCCATTTCCAATTAGGATTGGAACAGGCTTGTCCAGTTCGACCATGTCGGTGAACCACTTGCGGTGTGATGACATATGTTGGCTTGCTCCACAGTCCTGGAACCATCATTCGTCCTTGCTCACTGAATTTCTGCTCAGCAATGAGTTTATGTCATAAGATGTGTTCAGAAGTGCCAATGGTGACTGGTTACTCTGCTCACTGGAATGTGATCTGCATTCATTTTTGAAGTGTCTCTTCTTTCCGCACTTGTTGCAGGCGTAATTGCGTTTGCAATATTCTAAGTACTTTGGTGTTGGCTTGCCTTTGCATTCCCTCACAAAGTGTCCTTTCTTCTCACACTTGAAACAGATTTTCGATTTGGCCTCACTCTTGCTCATTGGTTGCTGTCCTTTCTTGTTGTGATGCTTGGTGACAAGTGCATTCTGATTGCTTCTTTCATGTCCATTTCCATTTTCTTTCAGCCTCTCGTCCTCAAGTCTGAGTCGTTCAACTAGTCATTCTACTGTCTGCTGTCCTGCATCAACGTTGTCCCATGATGTCCTGAAGTGTGCCAACTTGGGTGGCAGCACACCCAGGATCCTCGATATCACCCAACTTGGACGAATTGGATCAATGTCATTTGCTAGTTCCTCGGCAATGGCGGTGATGTCCATGCAATTTTCAGCAGCTGACTTTGTCTCGTCGTAGACAAATGAGAAGAATTTCTGTCGCAATGTCTCTCTGGTCACTTCAGTTTTAGTTCCGTACAGGTTGATGATTTTGTCCAACATCTGTTTTGAAGTCACACAGTGTGCGAGTTTGCTGGCTATCTGACTGCTCACGTTGAGTGCGATGAGTGTTTGACCCTCGAGACCTTGTTTGCCCCATGATTTCACTATTTCATCAGTTGAGGCACCTGCTGGTTTGACTTTTGTGCCGATTGCGACTTCATACACATCTTTTGTTTTTAAGACTAAGTTTAATTTCAAGCGCCAGGACGCATAATTAACCTTGCCTTCTGAATCTTCACACAGTGTTTCTAACTTTGACTTGACTGTGTCCATTTTTCAAACTGACTTTACAGTTTCAATTTTTTAGACTAGTTAAAAAATGTTCAGACTTACAGTTCGGTGACGCTTACGACGGCTGCTCTGACTTTCGATGACAGTTTGCCGGTGAATTCGAAAGTTAGGTTGCTCCTGCGTGCTGTTTGTCCTGTCGATTTTCTGCTTTCGTTGTCCTAAACTGGAGATTCTGACTTACGACAACTCTGGGCCCATAACCTGTTATTAATAATTTCAATGATCTCCAGTTAAACACACTGATTTGACAAATAAACAACAAACACACCAATTTGGCAGTGGTAGTTTTATTTAACTTTCGGAGCACACTTTCACTTCGACATACAATCATACAAAAAATTTTTCTTATTATTCTATAAACGAAAACTTTATTTTGTAATTACTGCCTACTTAGTTTTGTTTTGTCTCTATATAATAACTTAAAAATAATTGCAAGTGAAATTAATTCATTTCAACAGCTTCTCTGCAATCTCACGTGTTGTGCTATGACGATTCGAATCGATAATGGCCTTGATATGGGTCTCATCAACTTCAACTGGCCCGATCGTTGCGCATTTTTTAGTGAAAAATCACCAGAACCAAATTTAGTAAACAAATTTTGACACTGCCTTTCTTTCAAGGCTTCATTCCCATATACGGTACATAACTTCCTGTGTACCGGCCATGCGTTCTTGCCTTTTCGGAAATAATTGAGTAAAATATGTCTATAATGCACGTCTTGTCCTTCCATTTTTAAATTTGGATGAAAACAAAATTAAATAGCTAAACGATACAATTTTTAACTAAATTAAAGGAGGTAGTCCAAATAACAAGAAAACAATATAGGTTAGGTGCTTTGAACACATTGACATAACAAAAGAATGAGCTAATACTAACTATTGACAAAATCCGCAATCACTTAGTTGCAAACCCTAATAGTTAAATGTTCTGCTTCACCTGATGATATCCCAGGGAAAAATATAATTGTCTGCTGGTAGTATTTAGGAGGTGATGCAAATAATTTTATAAGCAATGCATATTCTTGCAACTAAGGATTCTGATGGAAAACGTATTTAAGAAGTGTCAAGATCTGTAAGTGATGCTATAAATTCCTTTAAGGAAATTTATTTATATTGACAACCCTTAGATAATTTCATAACAAGTTCAGTTCCAAAATTAAAACAGTTGAAAAAAGCGCCATCAATTAGCATTGATATGTACATTTAAGAAAATATAATCTTCAAAAAGGAGCAGATTTAAATAATTAAGTGAACCAGAAACAAAAAAAAACCCATTCAACTTAAAATACGAGTTAAAGATGTCGTTTATTTCTGATTCGAAAGAACAATGCAATTTAAGGTCTTACTGTTCATGTAAAAAATAGCTCAAAAAATACATAAATTTATAAAAAATTGTAAATATTCTATAAAAATAATAATAACCGAGATGATTAAAATTACTAATTACGTTAGCACCTCAAATTTAAAATACAAATTCTTATCATAAGGTACAATTCAAGAAAACCTAGTCAATAACACTAAAAAAAATGTGTTTAATTAGGGAACTTCCTTTTATCAATTAAAACTTTAATCAATTTTCTAAAATATCCTTTATACAATACGATGAACAGTGTCGGGCATGTAACGAAATATTTACATTTATTTCAACGAGATTGTTGTTATATGTGTTAATGAGATTTTTGAAATTTATTGTCTGGATTTGATCTAGAAATGTCAAAATGTTTAGTTAGGATAATTCATAGTTGTTCATATGGTTTTTTTTAAGTCTTATAGCTATCCATCCATTTTCTGTCAGGTTTTGTTAAATGCGATGCCATAAATGGCTCCCCCTTACCAGAGTAGTTCCTCGAAATTCGGAGCATACTCGTAACTAAGTAAAGGCTATTAGTTTACATAGTTACCGAGATGTAGACAAAAGCTTTTGTATGAGTAGATTCTGAGTCTTGAACGGTAGCAATATGCAGTAACTCAAACTAAAAGTTATCCTTTACATCTAATTTCTGAATGGAATCCAGTCTGTGTATATGGAAGTCATTTCGTTTCACAAACACCAAATGAAATTTATCAAATCGAGTTGACATCCCTCAGCCATTTTTCATAAATACAGAACAGAAATGTTATCATTGGCAAAGAAGATTTCAAACTCTGTTTGTGGGAATGGAAGACTACTAAAGTATTATTCTTCCTTATTGCGGTAGTGTGGTAGTTTTGTGAAATACAAGCGCAAGTGAAACTTATGATCTGACTATCATAGAGCTTAGATGCTGGCTCATCGGAGAGTTGGATTCTCCGATGGAATATCACTAACGCTATGAAGGGCAGAGATACAAAGCAGATTAAGCTAGGATAAACTCCAATAATAGTAAGCATACTCTAGTAAGTATACAAAATGCAGGGGAGCAGGAAGAATGACACATGATACCCGACACATTCGTATTATAACCGAACGCTATGCGCGCGCTACCGACGATAAATTGCCAAAGTCAGTAGCGAAAAACGAAAAGAGTTGACAGTGGTAAATGTCTTCTAAAAAGTTTGACACCACCGTCCTAGGGTAATTTTCCTCAGTCAGATATCATGGCATAGACTTAAGGTGATTTATTAATATTTCACGTCTCTGACTGTAATGGTTTTTGGTGGTGCTGGTCGACACGACTTTTGTCTACTGGCATTTGATTAATTAAACAACTAAGATAGAGTTGCCATTTTCAACACCAGAAAAAAATAATCATATTTGCTTCAATAAAAATATTACAATATATTCTGAAATATTCCAAAATAAAACTTACGAATTCCTTACGCAAAAATAAAATGAAAAACAAACTCCCTATTTCCTACATATCCCCAAATCTTCCTTCCTTGGTATATAAAATACTATCTAATTATAAAATTCAGACTTGATTTTATTTTCTAATTATCCTAAAAGCAAAAAAAAAAAAAACCATGATTTTATTATGAATTATTCAAAAAGCTTTCAAACATTTCCTCTTTTCGGACATTTAACATAAACGTTAAATTTTTTTGACATTTTTCAGATGGCGTTCATATAATTTTTATCAAATTTTCTTAACTTTCTATTTAGGATGTTACCCTCAAAGATTACTTTATCATCCTCATAAAATAAAGATTTAACAATGCAAATGAGAAAAAAATTATATATTTTTTTACCGTGGATAATGTGCTGGGGTGTAATTATTAATGCGGCAATGATTCTTATTTTGTGACTGGTTTCTATCAATCTAACTTTGCCATCTTATTATCATTCTTAATTATAATTTCCGACTAATTAGAAAATTTCATCTCACTTGAAGTCTTTAAAGTGTGATTCAAGCTATTAGCATTCATTTATTATAATTTATGGAATGGACTTTTACTAACTTCGTATCACTTATTCATCCTGTCTCTGTAATAACATTAAATGGAACTTTATAAAAAAAAAAATTTTGTACACAGTAAGGTTGTTTAAATTTATAAGAAATTAATATGAACAAAACAGAAAACTTTTTCTCTAATTAACAATAAAAAAAATTAGGATCTAAGTTCTTATTCTTGAATAATATATGATCCCCAGATGCTATAATCATTTAACTATAATGATTGGCGGAATAGTAATGACACTATTTATCATAGTAGGATCACTAAGATCGATCGGGCAACACTGCGTACACCCTTCTCGATATGCAGTACAATTTTCAGCCTTGTCCCGGTAACTTCGCGCCCCTATAGACTGTGATGAGTGAAGTCTTGTTTTTGTAATGCGTTACGAAAAATAGAACCGCTAAATTTCGAACACCGATATGCCATGGCCAGCATTTCTTTTCGAAAGAACAAGTTTTCCGGTGGCATAAAGGATTTTTGGAGAACGAAGAAGTAGTGGCTGGCGAACGTTGCTCAGGGAGGTCTTTACCTTCGAAAACGGATGATAATGAGGAATGTTTCAGAAGTAGTGAGTTTAATTTGCACCGTTTTACCCCTCGGTAAGTACCATATACTTGACATAATCGAAAATGATCACTGGTGATGTTTTAAGCATTTGCAAGCATAAACTTCTAACAAAACTTCAAAGTAAAGAGTGGCAGCTGACACATCTTCTGGACCGAAAAACGCTCGAATAAGCAAAAAAAAAAATCAAATCCATTCTCATTTGTTTTTTTTTTAGTAGTAGGGGATCATTCGCAAAGAATTTTTGCATCTACACTATGACAAAGTGTCAACCAAGTCCTTTTATAAAAAAAATTTATTAATGTCTCAGCAAAAAGGGACACTTGTCTGTGGGTCCTCCATGACAACACGTTTTTGTCAATAACAGTGACTCCTGTTCTAATTCCATGTGATTTTTGTTTGTTCTCCAAGATCAAAAAACACTCGAGAGGACGTCATATTGGTATTTTTTATGACATTTTAAGGAGTGCAGCCGAGGTGGTGAGAGGGATTCCAGTTAAAGCCTTCCAGCAATGTTATGAAGAGTGTAAAAAAAAACTACTTTAAAGAGGATAATATTGATATTTAAAAATAAAATAAAATTGGTTATTTTAAATAAAATTTCTCGTCATTAAAAATAGTTTATTTAAACCTTGTCATTTGGAATTTTTAAAAATTTAATAGAAAATTTTTAAGAAAAGGTTTTTTTTTTAAATTTTAATTAATATATATTAGAGCAAATGATACTTTTACTCTGCAGAAGACCTATTAAATAGTACAGCCCTTAAAAAATTTAAACATTCATTAAACTTAGTCATTTCAAAACGGATTTACTACTATTTATCAACTTCCGGTAAAGAGTACTTATTAAATTATTCAATTAGCTTACTTTTAACTCAATAAAACAGTTTATTTTACAAATAATCTATTGAGCACTTTTGGGTCTTCGTTAACAGTAAACACAGATCAAATTTAATAGTCAACACTTAAAAAACTGACTGTGTAATCGGTTTAACATTCTTTCGTGATGTTTTATTGAATGTAAATAGACCGATTTCTACTAAATAGATAAGCTTCTGAAAATTAAAACGAAAATGTTACAACATGTAATTCTACTGTATACATATAAGAAATTATATTAATTAATTATTTGCCAACGTTTTCTAAAAAAAAATACTATTACAACTGATGATGATTTTGATTTGTTTGAAGTATACAACTGCATAGTTTGATAATATAACCCAAAATGAAGTGTATTATTCAACAGTTGAACGAAAAATGAATAAGGCGCATGTCATACAACTTGTGTCATAGCATTTCCGCCAGAGGTCTACACAAAAAGGGATGATAAGAAAATAATCGATAATTTTCTTATACTCTCTTATGAGTAACGAACCTGGAGCAAATACTTACCCCAACGAATCTCAGACACTCTAGAATGTCACCACAAACAATATCCGACATGATAGTCATCCTTTTCTTGGCACACCGTTTCCAAAGTAGTACAACTGAGTCTGGAATTTTTTAACGAACTCTTATGGTAGAAACAATGGCTGTGTGACCAACATGAATAGGAATGAGACCAATGTGTCAGTTGTAAACTTTTCGTGAGAGCTTAGAATAAAGCTTTTTGCCATAATATAACTAAACGGAATTCCTATAGATTAGGGCGACTCTTTGCAGCAGATGCACTGGTGTAAATCAATTTCCTGTTGGTTAGAATTCATAATGTTTTATTAAACAAAAAAAAAAAAAAAAAATAACTTTCGGTAATTTAAATAACTTCCTCTCAAACTTCCGATCATATAAACACGAGAACAAGGAAACAAACAAATGTGTGCATGTTACTATCTGTTATTTGTTTATAACTTTATTTAAACTTATTTGATCTAAATCAAATAAAATAATAAACAATTTTATAAATATACCATATTTATATTTTGTTAGCACATTGAAAATTATTCGCAATGTTCAGCCATTTTCCGTTAAAATTTTGCCCAAAAGTATCATAGTTTTACTCTACAAATGATGAGATTTTTTTTTTTTTGCTTTATAAATATTTTATATGACAAGTAAGTCGTTTTTTGTTTTTTTTTTTTTAATAATATTATAAAAGTTAAATTGAAAATATCTGACTAGGTCAGGTTATTAAATAGATTATTGTAAAAATAAGTATTTTGGCAATGTTCCAAAAAATTACTTTGTGTTCTGTTTCAAGCAATGAAGGCATTGGTATTATAGAAAAGACTAGGAAGAAGTTCCATAAATTCTGGGGAGCTCACGAATATATTATATTTTTGTTGAAATTTTTTTCGGTAAAACTTTATAGATAAACCCAATATTATATATATTGTAGCATTTTTATTATTGGGTTTTTATTTTCATTATTTTTGAATATGAAAAATTTCTGAAATCATTTGATTATTAACAAAATTTTTAATTAATATTTTTATAAAATACTAGGTGCGGCAGAAAAGTAATGAGAATGGACTTTGCCCCCCTACAAATATCTTGTATGTTAGTTCCTCCTGGATCTCGGCTTGTAATTCAGCGACCACATAAAGCGAAATAGGTAAGGTTGTATTTTTTAAGTGCCTTACAGAAAAATTTGGAATAATTACTGTATCATCATATTTTATGTTAAGCGAGAGAAATATTTCTGATCTAGAATACAAATTTTTCATTAGCAGTGGAAGACAAACCTCGCTCAAGGTGGATGGCTCAACACCAAAAACTTCGGTTTGAAAATGCGGAACGAGGAAGTCTGTTTTATGGTCAAACCATCGATTAATATTAAAGCTGATAAGTGAGTCCTTAAAAGGGTAAGAAAAGGGATTCTTCACGTTAGATCGGACATTACAGATACTTCAATGCTCCAGCATGACAATGCCCTCGTGTCTCAAGTCCATTTACACCAATGAATTTTTAATGTAAAAAATTTTCTGTGCTTTTGAAGTACCTCCCCCCTCTCCCCTATTTGCTTGATCTAAGTTTGTGAGACTTTTTTCATTTTTTTGTACAGATAAAAATGGTTTTGTTAAAAAAAATGGATATTGTCGATAGCATTTTTTTGTACAGATAAAAATGGTTTGTTAAAAAAAATGGATATTGTCGGTATTGTCGATAGCATTGAAAAAGTTAATCCTTGAAGCTTAAGGTGAGTCCAGTTGAAATCTTCCAGCGCGGCTTCGAAGAGTGGGAATAATACATTAACCGATATTTAGATAGCGTTAAACTCGGCCCGCTGGGACCGAGTTTTGGAGGCTCTTGAGAACATGGGGTGCCCTACTACCAACGGAGGATGGTCAGATCATACTTCAGTGACCGACTACTATACTACGAGACGAAGGATGGACCAGCGGAGTATAGGGTCATGGGAGGTGTACCTCAGGGCTCTGTCCTTCGGCCACTCTTGTGGAACGTCGTGTACGATGGCCTACTCCATCTGGAATTACCGACGAACACAACACTCGTAGCTTTCGTGGACGACGTAGCGGTTGTCCTTGTAGCCAAACACCTGGAGGAACTGGGAGCCGCATTCTCTACCACCATCTGGAGTATAAGACAGTGGATGACATCGGCAGACCTGTCTTTAGCGGAAAATAAGACCGAGGCACTCCTTGTGAGTAGCCGGAAAAAAATGGAGACCATCACCATAAGAGTAGGCGACCATGATATCCTGTCGCTACCCTACATCCGGTATCTAGGAGTGGTCTTGGATGCCAGACTCAACTACAAGGAGCACATCTCCAGCGTCAGCAGAAAGGCATCAGCAGTACAGGGCGCGCTTTCGCGGATAATGCCCAATATCGGAGGCACCAGGCAAATCCGAAGGCGACTACTGGCAACTGTAGTTACCTCCGTTCTGCTATACGGAGCACTAGTGTGGGCAAAATCGCTAGAGTTAACAATATAAGAGACCCGAGAGTCTTCTCCTCTGGCAAGAGAGATGGGACAGCTCGACGAAGGGTCGGTGGACTCATCGGCTGATCCCAGATGTCACCAAATGGGTCGCTCGCGTACACGAGGAAGTTGGGTATTACATTACCCAACTCTTGACTGGGCATGGATGCTTTCGGGCATACTTGCACAGATTTAAGAGAACTGACTCCCCAAACTGTCATCAGTGCCGCGATGTGATCGAAGATGCAGAACACGTATTCTTCCAATGCCCCTTCTACGAGGGGACACGGGCAGATCTGGAGAAAAATCTGGACCATTCCATCAACTACAGAGTTGCAGAGTACGCGGAATCTTTAATCAAGGATCTTCGGACCACGTACGAAGAATAGGCCGCGAGGCGTCATAATATCGGGACAGTAGTAATATCAAATAAGAGCGTCCCGGCGAAGTAGTATTTACAAAGAGTGCCGCCGGGGACCCATCGTTCCAGGAGCAAGGGTAGAGATACAGGTAGGTTTTAGCGAGGTAAAAATCCCGCATAACTCGCCTGGCAGGTGGAAGGTCTTCCAGGCAGGTGGAAAGTCTTCCAGGCGAGTACCTTTTGAAGGTTTCCCCTGTACCTCATTAGTCTAAACTTAAAAAAAAAAAAGATATCCAAGTAAACTACTCTGACATATGTCGTTTATTTAATAATTTAGAATATCCTTTAAATAAATGAATACAATTTTTTTTTAAATTTTATAATTTCGAACAAAAAAAAATATTATTATATTTGAAAGTAAAAATTATAGATTTAATTACCAACGATTTAATAGTTAATAAAGTATTTTTCGAATGTTCAAAATAATATATCATCCATAAATAAGACTATTATCCGAACAGGTATAAATGAGCTGTGTGGCAAAATACTAACTAGAAAGCTTATATATCTTCATAATAAAAAGCTTACAGCCTATAAAATAATTTCTGTGAATAATATATTGAATCAATTTCATAATATTTTCAAAATTATAATTGGTAAAGAAAGAAAAAAAAATATCCTGAAAGTATTTAGAGAAGATGTAAACAAATATTCTATGGAGAGAAAAAAATATAAATAAATGGTAATAAATTTCAAGAAGCTATATTTTCGTTTAACGAATATTATATGTACATAAATATTATAGTCAATAACATTCTCACTCCTATTATATAAAAGTTCTTAATGGATTTTCAGATGTTTTTATAATGGCTAAGACTAATATTGTTGTTTTCTTTATTTTTTTTTATTTTTTTTATTGTTATTGTATTTGTTTTTTTTTGTTTTTTTCTTCTGCTATATTTCTAGAGTCAGCCAACACTGAATAATAAAATAATAAAAGCCAAGACTACTCGAGTTACAATTTTTTTTTTCTTTTCATTTTTAAGTAAAAGAATAATAAAACGTGAAACATTCATAATAGCAAGGATGAAATTGAGACAACATGGAAAGAAAATAGAAAGCTTTTCGGAAAAGTACATCGGACACCCTACTGTGGCATAGATGATGGGAAATATAAATTTGATTTATAATGTTCGTTATGAGCTAATGTATATTTAATTCTCATAATCGCCTAAGGCAATTAAAATTTACCATCTCATACAACCTACTTTCGCGAAGGACTACCACATTCCATATCCAGTCTCGTCTCATATTACTCACAATGGCTCCGCGAAAGCTTACCACCCAATAATTTATTACATTACATTCCGTTTCCTGTTTTTATTGCACCGAGACAAGTCAGTTACCACCACTACCATTATTACTAAAGTAGTACTATTACATCAAGTTGAGGGTGAGAAAATTGACAGAATAACGAAACTTTTATGTAAATGCTCTTCAACATAAACAAATTCATTTCTATGTGTACAAGCGCTTCCTTTCAAATTCCTTTCCATCATGGAGCAGGTATTGTAGAATCGGTAACTAAGGCAAATAATATCTACACAAAAATATATTTGGATATATTATTCAGAATGGTTAGGCATATTTTCCTTTAAAGTATACAATATCAACAAAAAAAAATATATTAAATAATCAATTTTTTTCTGTTGTTCAAAATACTCCTAGAAGTAAGTGGCCTTTAGACTCTTATTTCAAAATCAAAAATGAAATCGACGCCGACAATATTAAAACTTTACCATTTCTCGAACAGATGATAAAAGTTTTATATTTTCTAACAGTTAAAATTTATTATATATTTTTTCTTTATTTTACATGTTGTTGTTTTTTCACTTTTCTTATTCATATTAACTTATTATGCTAATTTACTTTCACTTAATGGTATTTTTTATAAGTTATTAGAGTTGCTCAAGTACGGTTATTTTAAGAATAGTTTTTAAACTTGAAATTTTCTACTATAAGCCCTTAAGAATATTTTTCTTCTTAATATATTTGGAAATAATTATCTTAGTATATTTTACTAGTATATTCATACTATGGATATAAATTCTATAAAGTCGTATACTGATTATTCTACACAATTGTCAAATTTAAGTTATCTAGACTATATTTTAAATTATATAATTTCAATAATTACATAAGGAAAAAAAATATATTTAAAAAAGTTTCACTTTCGCTATGTGTGTCATTACTAAAAAAATTAATGTACTTATTATAGAATGAATTGTAATAATACCAAAGTCAATTTTTGTTTTATGGTGGAGGCTACTTACGAGGAATAGGATATTTTCTCATTCCTATACTCCCAAGAAATTAAACGAAGTACTGCCAAGAAGTATAATTTGATAGCATTTGAAAGTTATTAAAATAAACAATTTTTTCATAGGCTTTTCTTCTTATTTATGTGAAACAATTATCCGGAAATGTGTGATATAACATAAATTATTAGTTAATAGTCTGGATTTATTTGATTGTTTTAGAAATAGCCTCTTTGAAACACTTTTTATGAGAATTTCTTAGTATTGCCTTCAGGTCCTTTTGCGAATTCTTTAAAATGCCTTCTTTTAAGGTATGAAACCATATTTGGTAAACAGGGTGCTTAATTGATGACACCACTATCGTTGTGGATTTGCATTCCATAAATGTATTGTAGATACTTCCGGTGAAGCCTCTCAGATAATATTATTTTTTGATGGTTTGTACTTTGCAAAAAAATTCCAAGTTAATAACAATATCGCGAGAAGCAAAGAAAATAATCAACATCAAAAGAAAATAATCAACATCAAACTTTAAAGGTTTCTTTTGTTTCGGATCGAAAGTGTAGTCCAAATAGGTTCAGTCAAGCATACGAGGTGTGTTCAAAAAGTTTCCGCGGGTTACGTATATTCGATTCTCGATTTTTTCTGGTGTTATGTTAGTACTCATATCTCTCACTTATGCCGATATTCAAGTTCGGCCATTTTGAATGTTCAGTTAATTTTTGACAGCTGCTTTGCTTGCACGTGTTTTGGCTCGTTTTCGATTTTTGACCATTCCAAAAAATGGATATAAGGATCTGTTTCGGAAACAAGAAAAAGTCACAGGGGGGGGGGGGGGGGGGGGGGGTGTGCAGATCTGGGGAATACGGTAGCTGCGGCATTATTAGTGTGTTGTTGTTTGCCAAAAATTCGCGCATAAGCAACGATGCATGAGCAGGAGCGTTATCATGGTGCAAAATCCAATTTTTATTCTTCCACAAATCTGGGCGTTTCTGGCAGATTGCTTGGCTCAACTTGCACATAACTTCCAGGTAATATTCCTTATTATCCGTTCAACCCTCTGGAAAGAACTCATGATGCACCACGCCTCTGCAATCGAAGAAAACTGTAAGCAAAACCTTCACCATTCGACTCGTGCGGCACCTTCCATTGGAATGATTGAGCTTTGGTTTCCACGTCATAATCATAAACCTATGATTCGTCACCAGTTATGACCCTTTGGAGCAAATTTGGGTCGTTGCGGACAGAGTCCAATGTTAATATGGTGCTGTTAATATGATGCTGTTTTTGGTCAAAATTGAGCAAAAATCGAAGACGAGCCAAAACACGTGCAAGCAAAGCAGCTGTCAAAAATTAATTGAACATTCAAAATGGCCAAACTTTTTGGCATAATTGAGAGACATAAGTACCAACATAACGCCATAAACAAATCAAAAATTGATTATACGTAACCCGCGGAAATTCAAAATTCGAGATACTTTTTGAACAGACCTCGTATCTTCAGCAACCTTCTCGTGAAGCTCTTTTTGAAGAAAATTTAAATCCTTCGGAACAAGCCCTGTTGGGACATATTTCGTGCACAAAACTACAATTAAATATAGTACTAACACATTCATAAAACATGTCTAAATCGTTTATCATTTTTCTTAAGAATAATTTTCATTACCATTTTTTTAATTTTATAGAACGGAACAAGTCCTGAATCACTTCTTGATCATCTTTTAATGCTCTGTACCACTCGTCGAGATTTATATTTTTATTCTTCTATGGCGCTACAACCCGGCTTTGGGTCTTGGCCACCTCAATTTTCCTTTTCGCCGCTGGCCGATCTTTTACGGGCCGAACTTTTTTTCGGATCGCATCACACCAACAGTTTCTTGGCTTCCCTGGTGGTCTTTTTCTTTCTACTCGAACATTGAAGACCTTCTTGGAAAGCCCGAGAAAATGATATTAACTGCAAAAAATTTTGGCTGACCACAGGAATTACCAGAGGTATAAGTTTAAATACGCTGTTTGATCATAGAGGGCGTGAGTGAGCGTATTAAGCTACCATGGGTACGCCATACTTTTTTTTAATCAGTTTGACATCTGTCAACATTAATCAGTGCACATTGTCAGCATTTTCGTACAACAACATACATTTTTCCTTTGATAATCATGTCTAGTTTTGTGACAGAAAAAGAGCATATGCGGGAAGCTCTGCTTTTCTGCTTCAATTTGAAGAAATCGACTGCCGAATCGCATCGAATGCTTATGGAGGCCTATGGTGACAGTGCTTTATCGGAAACAACGTGCCGAGATTGGTTTTGTCGATTCAAAGACGGCAATTTTGACTTGTGGGACAAGAAGTGTGAAAATCGGCCTAGGAAGGTTGAGGACCATCAATTGCAGGCTCTTTTGGACGAAGACCATACCCAATCGCAAAAAATGCTCGCGGAGCAATTGGGTGTTACTCAACCAGCCATTTCCCTGCAACTGCGTGCCATGGGAAAGATTGATTGGAAAATGGGTGCCGCATGAATTGATCGATAGGCAGATGGAACAACGCCAAAACACATGCGAAATCTTGAAAGTCGTTCCTGCATCGGATTGTGACAGGCGATGAAAAGTGGATATATTTCGAGAATCCTAAACGCAAGAAATCGTGGTTTGATCCCGGTCAACCATCAACATCTTCCCCAAGACCAAATCGCTTCGGACGGTAAACAATGCTGTGCGTTTGATGGGATCATCAGAGTATCGTCTACTATGAGATATTGAAACCTGGTGATACTGTCAATGCCTACCACTACCACCAAAAACTGATCAAATTGCACTGTGCTCTGCGTGAAAAAAGGACGGATTATCAACAAAGACATGACAAGCCGATTTTCCTCTACGACAACGCACCATTGCACACGTCAAAAATTGTCCGAAACTACTTGGAGACAGTCAATTGGAAGGTGCTACCCCACCCCGCTTATTCACTAGACCTAGACCCATCCAACTACTAACTGTTTTCGTCGATGGGCAATGCGCTCGCTGAGCAGCATTTCGATTCTTATGAAGACGTCCGAAAATGGCTTGATGAGTGGTTTGCCTCCAAAGAGAAGGAATTTTTTTTGGCGTGGTATCCATCAATTGCCCGAGAGATGGGAAAAATATGTAGCTAGCGAGGGCTAGTACTTTGAATAAATTTCTTTTTGCTTTCCATAAAACAGCGGATTTAAGCTTATACACCATATATTAACTAACAAAAATTTCTTTAACAAAACAAAATTTCACCAATATCTATAATGCGATTTTTTTTTCATATTAAAAAAAACATATGACATCGACTTATAAAACTAATAACTGTACAAAATCTAATTGACAGATCGCGTCAAAACCCTCCGTGACAATTACATTATTACCAACTTAATAACAAAATATAATTTCATATCTTTAACGTGGCCGTTTTGAATGAACAATTCCGTATACCTATTTGACATAATATCAGAAAGTTGATTCCAAATAATCTACAAACTGTCCACTCTGTCTGCATTATATTTAATATAGATTTTAATCTAATACAATACTTGTAAATCCTTATTCCCTTTATGGTTCCATCAACATTACCTTTATTGCTTAACTTATCCTGCAGTCATTTTCTTGCTTTTTGAATTCTCTTAACAATCTCTAATATAATATAATATTTGCTCAATTCATTACATACCTGAATATAAAGCCTAATGGAAAATTAACTAGTTTTTAATATTCTTTATGGATGTATAAGCAATCTGTAAAAATATTCTAAGCCTACGCAGATAATATAAAAGGCTTTTGTGAATGAAGGAATGTAATTTCAATGACCATATATTATAGGATAAAAGTAGTATTTTATATACATACATGCACCCATACGGTATATACTTGATATGAATATTAATCGGTAAACTTAATATTAGTAATCATTATTATACCGAGCATAATCCAAAATAGCATTTGGTTAGAATTCAGAATCATACATATGTATATAAAAGCGCAATATGTTGTTAGTCCTTGAAATCCCTAGTCTAGATTGGAATTGCAATACTGCACAGGAAAGTGTTCTATTTGGCGGGACGTGACGTTATAACAAGTAACAACTGTTTGATGAGATTCTATTAAGGCAAAGCCGTCAAAAATATTGTAAAGAAATGACTAAGGTTAGGGGAGCAATGGTAAACGTACAAAAGCTGATTATTTTGGTTTGCAGACGTTTGCCAAAAAACTTTTCGAAAACTTCTACCATATACGGGGTTGCCTATAAGAACTTTTCTATTAGAATGATAATTTTTAAGGATGAGTATTGGATGGCATCCTATTAGGATGTGTACTGAAGCAGTAGAGTATCGTCAGTATTGTCTTAGTATTATGGGCGGCTGCAAATATTAAAACCTTATAATATGAGAAGCGGAAATGGGTTACAATAAAATAGGATCACATATCATTATCCTTACTATTCTGGGTTTTGCCCAAACATAAATAGCATTCACTATTGAAAATATTCTAAGATACCATATATTAGAAATCTATTGGAAAATATTAACTCCGTTATAAAGTTTCAAACTATTATGGAGTTGAGCGCCCCTCTAAAATTCGGTAAGCTATTATTTTGAATACTATCACATATATACGAAAATAAAAATATATGTTTTTAATTACGAGTAGTAAGAAAATTATTAAAATATTAATTATATTTATACATAAAGTTATAAGTTGTAGTAAAAAGTAATCCATTATTTTGCCAATAGATGGCTTTAGGAGTCTGTATCTCCCGTTCTAAAAGTGCGATCAGGTTGCACTAGATGGCGTTAGAAAGATAAGATTTCGTACTAAAAAAGCACGAAATCTTATCTTTCTAACGCCATCTAGTTAGAAAGACAAGATTTCGTGCTAAAAAATGGGTGTCCATCTTTGACGCGTGCTAAAAAATACTGAGTCAAGTAATCACAAAACTGATACAGTTTTGTGATTACTTGACTCAGTATTTTTTAGCACGCGTCAAAGATGGAAACCAACAAAGAGAAAATACGCCATATTTTACAGTTTTTGTTCGATAAAGGCGAAAACGCAAGCCAAGCAGCTGACAATGTGAATAGTGTTTATGGTCCTGATACTGTAACAGCCAATCATGCGCAATTTTGATTTTGTCGATTCCGTTCCGGTAATTTTGATGTCAAAGATGCACCACGCTCTGGAAGGCCAATTGTCGAAAATGTTGATAAAATAATAGAAATCGTCGAGTCCGACCGTCACGTAAGCACTGTTTCGATTGCCCAGGAGCTAAACATTGCACAAAAAACCGTTTGGAACCACTTAAATAAGGCTGGATACAAAAAGAAGCTCGATGTATGGGTGCCACACGAGTTATCGCAAAAAAAACTCATGGACCGAATTTACATCTGCGAATCGCTGCTGAATCGCAATAATATCGATCCATTTCTGAAGCGGATGGTTACTGGTGATGAAAAGTGGGTCACTTACGACCACGTCAAGCGACAACGGTCGTGGTCAAATCGCGGTCACCCGGCGCAAACGGTGGTCAAGCCAGGATTGACAGCCAGGAAGGTTTTGCTGTGTGTTTGGTGGGACTGGCAGGGAATCATCTACTATGAGCTGCTCCCCTACGGCCGAACTCCTAATTCGAACCTATACTGTCAACAATTGGACCGTCTAAAAGAATCAATCGCCCAGAGGCGGCCAACTTTGGCCAATAGGAGAGGAATTGTGTTCCATCAGGACAACGCCAGGCCGCATACATCGATAGTGACTCGCCAGAAGTTCCGGGACCTTGGTTGGGATGTTCTCATGCATCAACCTTATAGTCCAGACCTGGCACCAAGTGATTACCACCTCTTTCTGTCTATGACGAATGATTTTGCAGGTGAAAAATTCGCCTCAAGAGAAGATTGTGAAAATCGACTGTCCCAGTTTTTTGCCAATAGGGACGAGGGTTTTTATGAGAGAGGCATTATGAAATTACATCCAAAATGGCAACAAGTTATCGAACAAAACTGTGCATATTTGACATAAATCGTATCATTCTATCTATGCTAAAAAAAACCTTCAATTTAATGCAAAAATAATGGATTCCTTTTTACTTAATATATCCATGTTAAGGTAAGAAAAGCATTTATCAAATACTTGTATCGTCCAAATTAAAATTGTTTATCTTAAACATTGCCATTTAATATTACGTATTAATTATATATATCAGAAGGTATATTAATTGGATGCTAGAGCAAAAGGCTCTGAATGCTAATTTTTCAAACAAAAAAGGCTGTGGATGCTGAAAAAATTTCAGCGATGAGGCTCAGTTTTTGCTTGGTGGATATGTCAATAAGCAAAATTTCAATATATGTGGCTCCAAAAAACTCACAATTGGTTATATAGAATCTATTTTATCTATGAGAAGTAACTATATAGTTCTCATTTTGGTCTGAAGGTTCTTTGTTTAATGCTTAAACTTAAAGATTTTAATTTGGACTTTATGTTATTTTAAAAAAGGTGATTCCGTGACCTTAAATTAGCCTCCATGTCATAAAATTTGATGCCATTACCCTTATTCCTATTAAAGTATATAAAATGTTGCATTTTTGTAGATAATTTTAATTTTTATAGTATTTTAAAATAAATTTCCGTAAGAGTCATCAAAAATTACCACAAAAAGATCGAGTCATGCAAGAAATGTAGTTGCAGTTATTTGAATTTTGTTATAATTTTAACATAGTAACACCAGATTTAATAAATTTAAAAATTCCATCAAAATATAAATTTAAAATAACATTTATTTAATTTTACTATTATGACGCTTTATTAGAAATGAGAAATTAATATTTGACAAAAGAGTAAGAAATTTTAAAGCTAACATAACTTTTTGCTGAATTATTTTAATGTTATATTTAAATAATTAATATTATATTATTTAAATGTAAGATAATTAAAAACATGTCGTCTTTAATTAAATAATCTATTATCAATTTTCCGATTTTGAATTTGTTTCTATTTTTAATTTGCATTCTGCTTACCTCAAATAAAATAGAATTAAATATTACGTGACAGTTTTTTTTTTGCTGGGTCTTTTGAAAAATTCTTATTTATTATTTGTTTGTTTGAAAAAATGTTAGAAATTTATTTCTAAAGTACTGAGAACTTGTGTGTGAATATGTTAACAAAACACACCACCACCCCACCCCCCCTACCTAACCAAACGCGAAATAAATATTATATTATCCTAAAGAAAATTCCTTTTAAAAATCTTAACATAAAGTATATTAATGTAATATACACAATATTTATAATATAATATAATAATGTGCTAGCATTAAGTGATGCCATATCAAATGAAAGCCAAAGCTATCATGCATAAAAATTATTTCAATTAGAAGCTACTCACTAAAATGACGACAATGACGACACCATTACTGGCGCCGCCGCTCGTTGATTTCTTAAAGGATGTCTTTTGCAGGCGACTACGAGCTTTGAATATTCTCAAACCTAATCAACGCATTTTCACGCAGACGTTACTTCCATGTTGAGTATCCTTTATTGAGGCAAGTTTTGAAATTTACTCTATTTTTCTCCTCGTTCCGTCTACAATTATTGAATAAGCATATGCAGAGGGCAGACGGCAATAATGTGAATGTTTGCTTGGCTGACTGTTCTGTTCTGTTAATTTTCTGAAATGGAATGAGAGATCTCCTATTAGAATGAGTTTTCTGTATGCTTTTACTTTGCTTTTCTTAAAAACAGAGCGCTCAAATTACACAATTAATGAACTTTCGAAACGAAAGTTGGCCACCCCGTTGGCCCATTAGCTCCACGTGCTGCAATGAATCCGCCCGCTACTAAGAACGATACTCTTTCCAAAAATATACAAATTCAAAAAGGAAGATTGTATTGCCGTTTTTTGGAACTGCAGGATATCGGGGGATGAGATAACTTGCATGCGTTGGTGCTGTTGCGATGGAATGGACTTGAATGTATGTTTGCCAGCCGGATACATTATTTTCAAAGATCGCGGATGCTCTTCTCAATGGGTTGCGATTCTACTGTTCAATGTTCAACACCGTTCGGGTGCTCTTCTATACCGATATGCGTTGTTCATCTTTGCAAAGATAACAAAACTCCGGATGCTAACGTAGCAATGTGCTTTCTGCTCCACAAACCGAATCCGAATCTGCTGCTGTAGCTGACAACAGAGAGTCCTTTTTGTACAATATTTTGCAACTGCCTTTGTTGATTCTCTTTGTATGAGATTGTTTCTGTGCGTATTTATTCAACAATCCTTATCCACCACTCCTTTCTCTCTTTTCTGCTCTCCACTCCTTTACAGTAAAAATTCCATCACTTTACTCCTTTTCCATAACGGTACTAGTATATGTGACATTACACAAAGAATCGTCTTTTCACTTTGTACTCTATTAAATTACTACAGATACTCGTACTTTTGATTTTCTTTATGTTTATACTTTCTATATTTGAATGCCATGATGTTTACCCATTTACACGAAATAACGTCATTTGCCTTTATCTAGTTTTACATAAACTTTTAATAATTCACCTCGTATAGTCAACATTTTTATTATATTTTTATTTCAAGCTTCAAATTGTTATTGTTAAAATTCATACAAACTTAATTTCTTTCTGTACATTTTTTCCAATTCGCTATAACCAAAAACAAAAATTATCTTGTTGTTTTTTTTTTATTTTTAAATTCTAATTTTTGTGATTTATTTTTATCTAATGCTATATATACACGTACATGAAAATATAATTAGATCTTTATTATACTAGTACAATACAGTCAGTCCATCCTTACTACATATTTCAAAGTTACAAAAATATGAAAAAAATTACATGTGAACATGCTAAAATATTAAAATTTTCTACTTGTTATATTGTTTATATCAAATTTAAAAAAAAAAAAAAAAAAACAATATAAAAGAGCATAAATTTCACCCTATCATAAAGGAGAATCTAAAAGAAAATTAATTAATCTAGAGAAAATACTATATTCTACAAAAATAACCAAAATTATTACATTTATGAAAGTTTCAAATTGGAATGAATTTAAAACTACTATTTTACATGAAAACTAATTGAACTACTTAAAAATGATTTATTAGTTGTTTTTTTTTGCTTTAAAAAAAATATGTTAAAAAATTTATTTAGCATAGAAATTTTATATTTAAAAATATATGAATACACAGTGTGTTCTAAATATAGGCTTATAACTTTTATTTCATAGGGTATTATGATTTTTAACAATATGAAAATTATGGGCTGGAATTATGGTATATGTTTTCAATTTGAACTGTTTATTATATAATAAAAAATTTGGACACTCAACCGAGAATATTGCTGCGGTGCGTGATAGTCTTTTGTCTATGCGCGCTACCATCGAAACCGACAAAATTCAGGTGATCTGCGGGGTTCACATAATCATGTCCACCACCGGCTGTGCTTTCCTTGAAAATTGAAAAAAACATCTTAAAATTTAGACGCAATTCACATGCGATGTTTGGAATGATTGTGTGAAGCTGTTTCTGGGTGTCGTTAATCCGTATTTCTTTGAGAACACAGCTAGCAGTTCTGGTATGATTACTGGTGGGCAATGTAGAGAAATTCTACAGGACTATTTCATTCGCCAATTTTACCAATTGAATTTATACGACATGTGGCTCTACCAGAACTTCACCACCTTACGAGGGTCATTCAACAAGTACTTGGCCTCACCGCCCGATGGAACTGCTGTCACAAAGAAATTTACCATCGTGCAGTACATTCTTTTAGTAACCTACTGTCAAAGTTTCAGTCGATTACCTTCATTAGTTTTGTTTTGATAGCCTTTGAAAGCGAGCGTGTCGGTCGGTTGCACAAAAATGGAAAAAGAACAATATCGTTCGGTGATTAGATTCTTGTTTTTGGAAGGGAAAACGCGCAGCGAAATCAAAGATCGCTTGGATGCTGTGTATGGTGACTCTTTTCCTTCGATGGCGACCGTCTAGAATTGGTTCAACGAGTTTGTTCGCGGCCGCACGTCGGTTTTTGATGAGCCACGCCCAGGTGCCCCGAAAACGGCTGCTACGGGGGAAAACGTTAAAAAAGTCCATTATCTCGTGTTGGCAGACCGTCGATTGAAGGTTCACGAGATAGCTGAGACTGTGGGCATCGCAGTAGGAACGGTGCATCATATTTTACACGAAGAACTGGGCATGAGAAAGCTGTCGGCGCAATGGGTGCCGCGTTTGCTCATACCGGAAAACAAGCGCAACCGTGAGACCACATCGGCGACGTGTTTGGCGCTGTTTCAGCGCAATCCAGCTGAGTTCTTGCGCCGTTTCGTGACCGTCGACGAAACATGGATTCACTGGTACACACCAGAGACCAAGGAAAAATCGAAACCGTGGACTTCACCCGGCGAACATGCTCCGAACAAGGCGAAGACTATTCGATCCGCCGGAAAGGTGATGGCCACCGTTTTCTGGGATTCACAAGGTGTGATCCACATCGATTACCTCGGGAAGGGTAAAACAATCACGGGGCGCTACTATGCTGACTTATTGGGCCGATTTGACGTCGAATTGAAGAAAAAGCGGCCCCGCTTTGCGAAGAAAAAAGTGCTGTTCCACCACGACAACGCGCCAGCTCACACCTCCGCCGTCGCCATGGCCAAATTGGTCGAATTGCGCTATGAATTGCTGCCCCATCCACCGTACTCTGCAGATTTGGCCCCCTCTGACTACTTTTTGTTTCCAAACCTGAAAAAATCACCCGCCGGGAATAGATTTGGGTCGAATGAGGAGGTCATCGTCGCCACGGAGGCCTATTTTGCTTCCCTCGAGAAAATGTATTTTTTGGACGGGTTAAAAAAGTTAGCACATCGCTGGGCCAAGTGTATCGAGCTTGAAGGAGATTGTGTGGAAAAATAAATTGCCACCTTTCCAAAATTTTCGTTTTTCTTTTGTAGGCTAAGTACTTGTTGAATGACCCTCGTACACTATGTATCCACTATAATGAAAATTCTACAACCGATGTTTCCTGACCGAATTATGTCGATATGTGTTGATGCCGATTAATAATCTCGCTCCCCAGAATATGCTGATTCCGATTCGTCACCAGTGGATCAAATTTGTACCGTCGCGGACAGAGTCCAACAGCTCCTTAGCAATGTTAATGCGATGCTGTTTTTGGTCAAAATTTGGCAAAAATCGAAGACGAGCCAAAACACGTGCAAGCAAAGCAGCTGTCAAAAATTAAGTGAACTTTAAAAATGGCCGAACTTGTCGCCGATTAACAATCTCGCTCCTCAGAACATGCTGCTTCCGATTTTTTGCTCTAAGCTAACGCAACGGAAATAGACAAAAAACGTTAAAAAAATCTAAACAACAAAATTAATCCGGAAACGTGTGAAAGCATATTGCAAAATATCATTAAAACAGCAGACATTTACTAAATATTTAGCCAATATCAATTGACATTTGCTAATATATTTAGCCAAGTCAATATATTCGATTTTAGTCAATCGAAGTATATTTTTAATTTAATATATAAAAATACATAAAATATATTTCTTACTATAAAAATATATAAAAATTTTGGAAAAATATAAAAAAAATAATTTTTTGCGAAATTTTTAATTAAACCTTATTTATTTAAATGAAAAGTAAATTTTTAATTTAGAAAATTCGCTTTTAATTAAAAAAAAAAGGTTTATTATCAAGAAACTTTTAAATTTATAGGCAATAAATGATTTATTTAGAAATCGACAACGCTATAAATAATTTATTGTAATAGCTATAATTTCAGTGAATTTTTTATTATTTTCTAATAATTCATAGGTATAAGTATTAATAGACAAAATTTTTTTACAATATGGAGAGCTTACGAAGATCCTTTTTATCGTCTATTGAAAATGATCTACCAAAAGACAGTAAAACAGTCAAAAAATCTGAAGATGTCATCGATAGAAATTAATGTAAGAACTCGTAAAATACAATTTATTTTCCTGCAAGTACAATTAAATAACTTTTACTGTATGCATTCTGGTTTTTTTTTTATAATAGGTATGATGAAAAAAAAAATTTCTATGAATAATGAGGAAACTTAGAGTATAATGTGAATCGTTAACAAGAATAGCAAGCACATCGAGAGGTTAACTTATATTTTCTTGAATATTAGTCGAGAATAAAAACAACTTGTATTTTGCATAAGTTCTCTTATAAAATTGCCGCAGTAATAATTGATATTCAGGTATGCGGAACAGAAGCCTTCCATTTAACCTGTAGTAACGTGAAGGCAGGTAGGAAAAATCTTTTAACTGTTATTCTATGGACTAACTGCCAACCCTTCTCTGTAAATGGAATGAAACATTCCCCATGTACATACATAATATAATCATTCATCATATTAATAACGGGGGCACTAAGCAACCGAGATACTGTTGCACTTACTAGTCAGTCTCCCAGCCAGAGTCGTATGTGAAGTTATCTGTCATCAATCCAAACTGCTGAACTTACCACTTTTGGAGACAAATCTGTTTACAAAACTTTATTCTACAATATATAGGATCACATTGGAAGTTTTATAAATAAGCAAGTTAACATAATATACAATTCTGAAAGTTCTAATTCATTTATATAAAATTCCAAATCAAATATGCTCGTATGTGCTTGTGTGTACATTCACCCATCGTACTGTACTGATAGAATGCACTTGAACGTGGAGCAAGAGTTATTATGGTTGCTGCGGTTGCAGTGATGGTACCTTTTTGCAACTACTGCAGTGACAGTCAATATACCAGTAAGTGGATATTGCAACAAGGATTCCATGTAATAAGCTTCACAAATGAAATTGATCCCTCCTTTCAGCTGTGTGCAGATATAAACCATTTTACTATTCTGTCGTTTCGCTTCACTTCGATACGGCATGAATTTTCATATAGCGTCCCTGGGCACACTGGTAAAAAATATGCACAATACGCAGCTGAGTGTCTGTAATAACTTTCGTGGTGCGTGACTATAAAAAGCTTTTACTTATGGATAGACACATTCATAACGTAGTTATCTGTAGTTCGGTCAGGAATGACAGAATGCACCGTTGTATCGCTGGCAGAGATTGCACAGTTGACAAATCCAGAATTCAGCACGAAATGCATGCCAAACCAATTTGATATTGAGAAGGCTGAAAGCTTTGATTATACGAATTGAAATAATGGATAAAACGACCAGGATGGTTGCTGCTGATGTCCTTCGTCGGGATAAACCATGCACATGCTTACTCAATGCATAGTTACGATGGACACATTATTGGTTACGATTGCTCTCAGATAGATGCAATAGGTCTGGTGAAATACAATGAAATTCATTATATGAATGAGTCATTACATTTGGAAAATCGGGAATCTGGGAAACGGAATTTTCGCATTTGGCCTCCCAAATCAGCTTTTCGAACTCCAACGTTGCTATAATACAATATTTCTGGTATCATTTTACTGATAGGAGCACAAAGTTTAACATCAATTTGCATTTAAAAAAAAAGGAGTAACAAATTTTGTGTTTCCCATCGTATACACCGAGATCAAAGTGATTTGTTGTCAGCAAATTCGAATGCGGTCGTTTTAATAATGACAGGGCATTATGCACTTCTTCATTATACTGTTCAGTTGGTATTGGCTGTACTTGCATATCTGAACATACGAGTACATAGTTCGAAACCACCTTAATAAAAATCATTTTAATATTTATCGGGTGTCAGATTGAATTTTACTTTCTACAAAAAAATTTTCTTTTATCTGATATGAGTTTTTTATTTAATTTTTTGGTTTATTCAATTTCGAACTTTTTAATATATTATTTTCCAGTTATTCTGCTTACGAGCATTTACAATAATGAAATAATTTTATTCGTGTTTTCGCTAATAAATCAATAATGTGTGGTAAATTTTACATCATACCATGATCGATTTTGTACTATAAAAAAAATTTAAATTTTATTATTAAAGAGATTTACAAAGTTGTTGTTTTTTTTTAAAAAATGGTTAACAGTGGATTGGAAAGTTTCCGGAATTCATAGCCCGATGGAATGAATTTTCAAATACTTTTATGCTGTTATACTGGCAACATCTGTCATTTTAGTAAAATTGATCGGCCATGTTTTTTATTTTGACAGTTCATAACAACGATCTCATTGCTCGTTATTTTGAAAATTACAAAAAATTGAAATCAGACCAATCATTAAATTATTTTGCTTGGCAGTAAAAACTTTTAAGGATATAAAATTAAAATCAGATAGCATAATTGGAGATTCATCACCATCATTTTTCATAGTTACCTATCGATTTTGTAATATAAAAAAATTTATATATTCTTATTAAAGTGATTTTTGTATATTTTATTGAGAATTTTTTTTCTAAACTAAAATGCAACAGTGGTTTGGAAAGTTTCCGGAATTCACCGCTAGATGGAATGAATTTACAAATAATTCTATGCTGTTATATTGGCAACACCTTTTGTATTGGTAAAATTAATCGGCCATGTTTGTTTATTTTGACAGTTCATAACAACGATCTCATTGCTCGTAATTTTGAAAATTGAAAAAATTGAAATCAGAGCAATCATTAAATTATTTGGTTTGGTAGAAAAAACTTTTGAGGATGTAAAATTAAAATCAGATAGCGTAGTTGAAGATTCATCACCATCAATTTTCAGAGTTACCTATTGATTTTGTACTATAAAAAAATTTTAATATTATTATAAAAGAAAATTACTATTTTTTTATATATTTTATTGAGAATTCTTTCTAAATGGTAAACAGTGGATTAGACAGTTTCCGGAATTCACAGCTAGATGAAATGAATTTTCAAATACTTTTATGCTGTTATATTGGCAATACCTTTTGTATTGGTAAAACTAATCGGCCATGTTTTTTTATTTTGACAGTTCATAACAACGATCTCATTGCTCGTTATTTTCAAAAGTGAAATCAGATTGGTCATTGAATTATTTTGTTTGGCAGTAAAAACTTTTAAGGATATAAATTTAAAATCAGATAGCATAATTGGAGATTCGTCGCTATCACTTTTTATAGTTACATAGCGATTTTGTACTATAAAAAAATTTATATATTATTATTAAAGAGATTTACAAATTTTGTGTGTATTTTATTAAGAATTTTTTCTTAATGGTAAACAGTGGATTGGAAAAATTCCGGAATTCACCGCCAGATGGAATAAATTTTCAAATAATTTTATGCTGTTAATTTTGAATTTCCGCGGGTTACGTATATTCGATTTTCAATTTTTTTATGGCGTTATGTTGGTACTTATATATTTCGCTTATGCCGATAAATTCGGCCATTTTGAGTGTTCAGTTAATTTTTGACAGCTACTTTGCTTGCACGTGTTTTGGCTCGTTTTCGATTTTTGCCCATTCCAAAAAATGGATCAAAGAATCTGTTTCGGGAACAAAAAAAAGTCACAGGACGCGAGATCTGGGGAATACGGTGGCTGCGGCATTATTATTGTGTTGTTTTTGGCCAAAAATTCGCGCATAAGCAACGATTCGTGAGCAGGGGCGTTATCATGGTGCAAAAGCCAATTTTTGTTCTTCCACAAATCCGGGCGTTTCTGGAGGACTGCTTGGTCCAACTTGCCCATAACTTGCAGGTAATGTTCCTTACTGACCGTTCTACCCTGTGGTAAGAACTCATGATATACCACGCCCCTGCAATCAAAGAAAACTAAGCCAAACGTGAACATTCGATTGAACTTGGAGCGCTTTTTTCGGTCTTGTCTCGTGCGGCAGCTTCCATTGGGATGATTGAGCTTTGATTTCTACGTCATAACCATAAACCCAAGACTCGTCACCAGTTATGATCCTCTGGATCAAATTTGTATCCTCGCGAACAGATTCCAACCGCTCCTTAGCAATGGTAATGCGATGCTGTTTTTGGTCGAAAATGAGCAAAAATCGAAGACGAGCCAAAACACGTGCAAGTAAAGCAGCTTTCAAAAATTAACTGAACTTTAAAAATAGCCGAACTTGTCGGCATTAGTGAGAGACATGAGTACCAACATAACGTCACAAAAAATCAAAAATGGATTATACGTAACCCGCGGAAATTTTTTGAACAGACCTCGTATAAAATTGAGGCATCTAATATGAATAGGTGCTTTATATCTTACCTGATAAGATTGTTTTGAAAAAGCTTTGCGCAATAGTAATGTCGTGGTCATTACAGTATACAGAACACAAACGCATTTTGTGTCGGAATATTAGGCGAACATTTAGAAATTTTCTTAAGAAAATCCAACAGATTTAAAAAAAAGTTTTTTGTAAGATGTATTCACCAATATACGCCGGATATGAAAAGGTGATCAAGACAATAAGTTAAACGGAATGGATCAGCTCCAAAGAGAGTAAAGACCATTTTCCATTCGATAGAAAGGTTATTGCATCAGTTTTTTGATAATTCACCAAATTAACTACGAAACGTGAAAAAAACTACCACTAAATAATATAATGAAAGTATTTAAAATAATTTATATACAGAAATAATGAAAAAGCTAACGGAGATTACAAGAAAGTAATCTACCATATTCTTAAAACTATAAATATTCCTCTTTAAAAAGAGATTCTTTCCAGATGGAGTGGCTAAAAAATGCTGTAAAAAGATATTTTCAGAACCTTAAAGGGACCCACTATCGGAAGTGGATCGTAATACTTGAGAGAAGTTGGACAAAGTACATAGAACTAAAGAAGAAGAGCTTTGAACTATTAAATGTTATAAAAAAAAAATTAATTTACATTAACTGTCATTCTGGAAACTTTTTTGTATTTTTGCTTAAAAAAGTTTAATATGAATTTTTCGTAGGGCGCAATTTTTTTTTATCGATTTAATGATACTTTTCCTTAAAGGAATCTAGAAAGAAAAATTTATAACTATTTCTTATTTAGATAAAACTTGAAGACTTTTTTCCAATATGTTTAATTTATCCAAGCAAATATTTTATTCCATATTCTAGTTTGATTATTATTAGGAAGTTTATATCTTTTGAAGTTTTTTGGTATTTTTAAAATTATATACATAAATTTTTTTTTTTTAGTTTTTTTTTTTGATAGCATATTCTTAAAGTTGTATTTTCTATTTCAGAATTTTCATTTAGATGTACATACGAGTATATGTCTAGGATATTATATACTATTATTGAAGTCAACGTATTTCAATTTTATAAAAATCCAAAAAAAAATATGGTGACAAATAAAATATTATGGTTCATACATAGTAAACACCCTCATAATGTTCTCTCATGGGGCTTATCTCTTGTTTAAGGCGAAAAAGTAAAGTTTCTTTATACGATAAACTACCACCGTTGGCCAATTTCTCTAAGAATATCTACAAAAAATAAATACTTTTTTTTCATCCGCAAAAGTCAAAAGTAGTAAAAAAAAAATACACGGAATAGGAAACTTTTCCCAATACAATTAAAATGTATAAAAATAGAGAAGAAAAAAGTAGAAAAAATATTGATAAGAACTAGTAAAAAAGCTTTGTCAGATCAACATGTTCAGGCTAGTTAAAATATCTCCACCTAGTATTAACGTATGTGTGCATATGTATGTATGTGACCAAATCGGCCACTCATACAATGATGGGTGAAACATGCAAACAAGTGAATGGATCATAGCCATTCCAATAGAAATTATTCTAAACTTAAGTGAGGGCAGTTGTTGGTTGTTTGCTTCAGGCTCCTGTTAAATATTTATCCTGTTCAATAGAAAAAACGGAAATAAATTTTTAAAATGGCTCATTCTAAGATGAAACCGTCTGTTATAATGTTGGTTTCCGGTTTTATTCTCCAACTGGACTAGGTGGCATAGCAGCAATAAAATTCTATCAAAAATAAAAAGAACTTTTTTTTTTGCAGCAGCAGTTATACAAATGTGAAAAAAGTATTTATAGTTAGTAAAGAAGCTTTAGACCGATAAGAATTTGTTTGAGGTGATAAAAAGGATCTCGATTTCTATTTTACCACTATTTCTATAACTGGAAAATAATTCTTTTTTCTCTTTTTGCCATCATAAAGTATGAAGGAAAAAAATAAAAGCGAAGCATAAAAAGAATCAACTAACTATAAAGGAATTCTTATCCGCTCACGCGTGTAAAGGACAATGAAGGATTCGTGGGTTTAGTCAATATATGGATGGGGTATGTCCATGTCAAACTTTCCATTTTAAGGGTAGATTGTTTATTTCCAAAATACTCTATAAATCTCTTAACTATTTACTTTGAAAGTTAACTTAAAAAAGAAACGTGTAGAAAATGGGGATATTGACTCCATGGCAATTCGGTAATCGGATATCTTAAGAATTATTTACACTTTTGAAGACAAATCTATTTACTTAGTTTTTAATTGAATCTATGTTATTTTTATTGTACTTTAGGGTAGTTATTATTTTTCTTTTTCTTTTTCACATTTATTACAAATGGAAAATAAAAAAAATTTCTAGAAGTCAATTTAGTTTATCGTAATTGGTTACAAATATACTTTTATGAACAATATTAGATATAAGAAATAAATTTTGAAAAACAGAAATAAACAGGTAAGTACTACTGTAGTAAATAAATCTATGATGATATTATGAGTATATATTGATAAGGAAAATGACTATTTTTAAGTCATATTTTAATTGTAAATTTGTCATTTAATAAAAAACAATAAATTAAATATTATCTAAAAAAAATTGGCAAGTAATTTACAAAAAAATTACTAAGGTTAATCCAATTTATGTTATGAAAATATTATTCTTACTTTCTATTATATATGAATTATAAAATTATTCAAAACAATACTTCTTGCAGGAGTTGATCCTTTTGAAATAATTTCTTATGACTTACTTTAAAAGAACTTTTACTTGACGGATGTTGATTTTTTAATATTTCAAATTATATAGAATTATCTGCGTTAATACAATTTCTTTCAAAAATCTATAAGAAAAAGTTAAAAAGCTTCAAATCCAATTGATACAACAAAAGCTCGAAATTACGCCTCCTGGCAAACCGAAATTTGTCATGTTTTGTGGCTTGTGGGGGGTCGTTTTATTAAAAAACTACATCTACTCTATTTTTATGATTATAAAAAAAAAGAATATAAAAGACCTAATTTAACAGGACTGGAAAAATAAGAATCTTTTATGAATAATATTGACTAAAAAGATAAGTTTTTAGTCAATATTATTCATTAAAGATTCGTATTTTTTTTTTTTTAAACTTTTCAGAAAACCCGAAAAAACCTCACAAAAATCTGCTTTACAGTATATCAAATTTTCACTTAACTCATGTACACGAACAAAGTGTCTAAACTTCCAGCATCTACTTTTGCAGCTTATTAAATATTCCTGAATGTACTTTCATTAAGTCTGAACTTTGCTATATAAGTATTAAAATTTCATTTCCATTAATTTAACAAAGAACAGTAAAATATAAATTTTAAAAGAAAAACTTAAAAGCATATCGGCTCTGCTGTTTTTCTGACAACTTTTCTTTTTTTGTATCTGCCCTTTTTTTATATATTGTATGCAGTTTGACGATGGAAGTTAGACGAATGCTTCTTAAGATATGAAAACCTTTACTTATTATATTTCATATCGTATAAATATTAAATTAATAATTAACACGAAGGAGATGATATAGGATTACATGTATTGTTGGTGCAATTGTGTAAAAAATTAAATAAGTTTAGAATATAACATAATGGTATATAGTCCCGCAATATAAAATTATTGCTTACATTAAGTATACTCATAGTAAGAATACCAGAGAATTTTTTTTTAAATTAAAAGTTAAATTCAAAAATTTGGATCATTGATAGCTAGTGTGAGCCCAAGTAATAACCAAAATTGCCTTATAAAAAGCTCTGATAAATGGTGCAACTTGAGTTATATGAGGTCTGTTCAAAAAGTATCGCGAATTTTGTGTTTTTTCAAAAATTATTTATTTATTCATGAATATCTATTTTGTCCCCTTTAAAGTACTCCCCACCAGATATTATACACTTGCGCCAATGTTTTATCCAATCCTCGAAGCACTTCAAAAAATCATTTTTTATGATCTTGTTCAGCTTCTCTTTCGATGCCGTCTTTATCTCCTCAATCGTAGCGTAGCGTCGTCCTTTCATGGGGCTCTTCAGTTTCGGGAACAAGAAAAAGTCATAGGGGACAGATCTGTGGAATACGGTGGCTGCGGCATTGTTAATGTGTTGTTTTTGGCCTAACATTTGCGCACAAGCAACGATGCATGAGCAGGGGCGTTATCATAGTGCAAAATGCAATTTTTGTTCTTCCACTAATCAGGGCGTTTCTGGCGGATTGCTTGGCTCAACTTGCACATAACTTGCAGGTAATATTCCTTATTGACCTTTCTACCCTGTGGCAAGAACTCATGATGCACTACGCTCCTGAAATCGACGAAAACTGTAAGCAAAACCTTCACATTCGAACGAGCTTGGCGCGATTTTTTCGGTCTTGGCGGCAACTTTCATTGGGATTGTTGGAGTACCAATGGAAGCTTCCATTGGGATTGGTGGAATCGTGGCTTTGGTTTCCACGTCATAACCATAAACCCATAATTTGTCACCAGTTATGACCCTCTGGAGCAAATTTGGGTCGTCGCGGATAGAGTCCAACAGCTCCTTAGCTGTTTTTGGTCGAAATTGAGCAATTTTAGTACGAATTTCGCGGCGACCCATCTCACGCTCAAATCATTGGTAAAAATCGAATGGCATGAGCCAATCGATATGTTTAAGTCTTCAGCAACTTCTCCAACGGTGATTCGACGATTGGCCAATACTATTTTCTTCACTTCATCAATGTTTTCGTCTGTTGTTGACGTGCTCGGGCGTCCGGCACGCTTTTTGTTAGTCACATCTTCTCGGCCATCTGAAAACATTTTGTACCACCGATAAACGTTGCTTCGGTCCAAGGTAGCCCTTTCACCATATGCCACAGTCAAAATTTGATACAGATTCTTTGATCCATTTTTTGGAATAGGCAAAAATCGAGGACGAGCCAAAACACGTGCAAGCAAAGCAGCTGTCGAAAATTAACGGAATATTGAAAATGGCCGAACTTGTTGGTATAAGTGATAGACATGAGTACTAATATAACGCCACAAAAAATCGAAAATCGAATATAAGTAACCCGCGGAAATTAAAAATTCGCGATACTTTTTGAATATATCTCGTATATTGCTGAAAGTGATGTGGCAGCACTAAGTGATTTGGCAACACTGCCATTCTAGACGTCCAGTACAAGTATCAACATCGTCGAGTAGCTATGCGATCTTATAAAGCGTGATAAGGAAGTTGTATTTTTGTAGTGCGTTATGAAATATGGAATAGTGAAATTTGGAGCAACGATGTACCATCAAATAGAATAGCTTTTCGGTGGCACAAAGCATCTTTAGAAAGCCGAGAAATAGTGGAAGTGTAAACTCGCTCAGAAAGTACTGCAATATCGAAAACTGATAAAAATGTGAAATAAATGGGACTTTTGTGAGGTCGGACCATACCTTAATATTAAAGCTCCTTGAAAGTCCGAGGAAAAAAGGGATATTTGTGTCAGATCGGACATTGAAGATTCCTGGATGCTCCATAATGAAGCATTGATATATAAAAATAAAATAAAATTTTGATAAAAAATTCAAAATTTTATTTTATTTTTATATAAAAGGCAAAATTATTAATCAGTCATGAGACGAAAGATCATTGAGCTTTTAATTAATGTAAATAAAGACGCTTTTTTAATTTGAAATCAATTTTGTTATTATTGATATTTTTCTTTTAATACTAAAGTATAAGATCCTTACGAAAACGCACTACTAAAAATTACTAACTTGAATATGTGTTCAAAAAATAGTTTCGAATATTGTGAAAAAGTCTCTAAAAATTACTTACCAAAATACATTAAAAATCACTAACTTAAATATATGTTCGAAAATTTTACATAATGATTTTTGTAGTACTCCACAGTGGAACGTTTTTTCATCATTACCATCATCTTTACCTACAACGGCCATTATTCTGTGTTCAAAATCACATTCGAATAAGTGAAATGAATCGTAATCGCACTATTAGCATACCACCTGCCATTAAATGTGCAAGGAAATCAATACTGCGCTCATTATTTTGTCGATTTCTACCTATTTAACTGATTATTTTTGAAGTTTATCCGAGCATTTCTACCATACTATTAATCACTAATGGTTTTCAGATTTATCGACCCGAATCGAAATTGCCATCACAATTTCTTATTAACCAAAGGTTTTGCTGGTTTGAATATAAAATATAGGCGATCTTTTCTTGTATTTGACAAAAATTCTTTGCAGCAAATATGGTTCAATAGGACTTCCGCTTGACGTATTTAAAGAAAATGGAATTATTATAATTGAATAAGAAATTCAATAAAATATTAATAAAAAGCTTAAGTAAAAATTAGGTTGAATTTATTGAAATTTATTTAGATTAAAAACATTTATTACAATCGAGTTACTGAACTAAAATTTTATTATTCTAATACTAAATTAATTTCGAAATGACATACACATATATGTAAAATATATACTAAAGAGAATAGTAACTTTGGATAACTAAATTTCTGTTTAATAATCGAATTCAAATGCAGTCAATTCAAATATTATTGGAACTATTAAAACTTCATCTTCAGTACATGATATTCAAGCAAATCAATCGCGAATGTTCAAAATCAATTCGTACACTTTTAAGGATGCATTTGATTAAGTTTCCAAACTGTTTTCCAAAGTAAAATAACTTTTTTGATTTATTGATAAGTAAGTTTATTTTCTTTTATAAAAGTAAAATGATATCAGAAAATTTATGGGTACTGAAAAATAATATGTGGCAATAATTAAATGGTATTATAAATAAAGATACCGATCAGATTAAATAGGGATGTATAAGAAAAATATATAGTTTGGAGACTATGACTTCGTTTTTCTATCTGGGTTCAACAAAGCCAAGTTAAGTGAATCTAAACTATTTTGCTGGAAAGTTTTGATCATAAAAATGCCGCTTCTGATGAATTAGTCTTATTCTGGAAGGGATTCTTAAAAAAATCATTGACCCTTCATAAGGATGTAGCTCAATAAGCTTCGGTGAGCTGGACACTAAATCTGTATAGTTTATAGTTTAGTTTATAGTGGTGTCATTTAAAATCCCACAAAACGAAGAAGTGATGTGGGCAGTCCAACATGCTGGAACTATCGACGTCTGTTGTTCCTCAACTAAGACGTCTGTTGTTCCTCAATTCAGCAGTCCTAGATCAAACGCTCCATTTTTACGATGATAATTTTATTTTATTTTTGATATGATGATATAAAATCAACAAAAACTAATAAAAAAGTACCAATCACCGTGAATAAAAATTGTTGTATCTAGAATAAAAGAATAAATCAACTTATTTTGGACTTAAATAAATTAATCTTTAAAAACAAACAGAATTTATGCAATTTTTTTCAAAAATATCTACCTTTTTATAAACAATTGAAATAAAAAGCTTTTCTGAAAACTTTTTGTTAGTCTTGAAAGAACAAGAAGGAAAATTCATTTAAAGTTTTAGCTTTCCTAGATATATCACATGATTTTGATCAGGTGTGGCACCCTGGACTACTCTGGAAACCCGAGAGCTTCCTTTTTTCAGCGTACTATCTTATTTTCAAATCATATCTCTTCCAACGTCACTTCCAAACAGTTATGCTGTCCTTTTTTTTATGTTTAGATTAATGAGGTACAGGGGGAAACCTTCAAAAGGTACTCGCCTGGAAGCCCTTCCACCTGCCAGACGAGTTATGCGGGATTTTTACCTCGCTAAAACCTAACCTGTACCTTTACTCTTGCTCCCGGAACGATGGGTCCCCGGCGGCACTCTTTGTAAATACTACTTCGCCGGGGCCTTCTTATTTGATATTACTGCTGTTTCGATATTATGACGCCTCGCGGCCTATTCTTCGTCGGCCATGTTGATTGGCTCTTCAGCATGCACTCCACTATGTTTTCTGGACTGATGGAACGGTCCAGATTTTTCTCCAGATCTGCCCGTATCCCCGCGTAGAAGGGGCATTGGAAAAATACGTGTTCTGCATCTTCGATCACATCGCAGCAGTGATGACAGTTTGGGGAGTCAGTTCTCTAATACCCGACCTCCCCGTGCACGCGAGTGACCCATTTGGTGACATCTGGGATGAGCCGATGAGTTCACCGACCCTTCGTCGAGCTGTCCCATCTATCTTGCCAGAGGCGAAGACTCTCGGGTCTCTCCTCTTCACAGAGGACCTTTCGCCGCTTTTCCTTCTTCCTACGATGTTGGCGTTCACGCTCTCCTGCCAGGATGTCGATGGGTGGGCATGATGCTACGACGTTGACCGCTTAGAGCCGCTGGACTGATGATATTGTCTTGCGGTATGTTGTTAAATCTAGCGATATCGCCCACACTGGTGCTCCGTATAGCAGGACGGAGGTAACTACAGTTGCCAGTAGTCGCCTTCGGATTTTCCTGGGGCCTCCGATATTGGGCATTATCCGCGAAAGCGCGCCCTGTTCTGCTGATGCCTTTCTGCTGACGCTGGAGATATACTCCTTGTAGTTGAGTCTGGCATCCAAGACCACTCCTAGATACCGGATGTAGGGTAGCGAGTGGATGTCGTGGTCGCCTACTCTTTTAATGTGATGGTCTCCATTTTCTTCCGGCTACTCACAAGGAGTGCCTCGGTCTTATTTTCCACCAAAGACAGGTCTGCCGATGTCATCCACTGTCTTATCCTCCGGATGGTGGTGGAGAATGCAGCTTCCAGTTCCTCCAGATGTTTGGCTACAAGGACAACCGCTACGTCGTCCGCGAAAGCCACGAGTGTTGTGTTCGGCGGTAATTCCAGATGGAGTAGGCCGTCGTACATAACGTTCCACAAGAGTGGCCCCAGGACGGAGCCCTGAGGGCCCTTCCCCGTGATCCTATACTCCGCTGGTCCATCCTCCGTCTCGTAGTGTAGTAGTCGGTCACTGAAGTATAATCTGACCATCCTCTGTAGGTAGTAGGGCACCCCCATATTCTCAAGAGCCTCCAAGACTCGGTCCCAGCGGGCCGAGTTAAACGCATTTTTGATGTCCAGGGTGACAATGAGGCAAAACTTTTTGGAACCGCCTTTCCATCTCTTTCCTGAGATGGCTTCCTTTGCGATGTTCGTGACGAATTCCAGCGCGTCGATGGTCAATCTCCCCTTCCTGAATCCGAATTGGAATTCGGAAAGTTGAGGATCGATGTAATGCTCCAATCTGTCGGCAACTATCCGCTCCAAGTTCTTCCAGTCCGAATCCAGCATGCAGAGTGGATGATAGGATCCTGGTTCGCCCGGTGGTTTCTTCCCTTTTGGAATAAGAACCAATCTTTGTTGCTTCCATCGAGTCGGAAATACGCCTTGCCGCAGGCAGGCGTCGTACATGCTTATGAACATGTCTGGCCTGGCGGCAATTGCACTCTTCAGTCCTGGTGCCTTGCCATTCTGCAATCTAGTGCAGGCCCTTGTGAGTTCTTCCATGGTCACTCCGGGAATTTCAACTTCTTCATCCTCCGGGTGGTAGTCGGGGAGTTCTGGTTTCTCCGGGAACAGATGTTCTACTATTCTGTGCAGCATGTCGGAACAGGTTGGTTTTGTTGAGGGTAGGCTTTTAATCCTATGCATGACTGTCTTATATGCATGAAATACTGATGGAAATATTTCTAAAGAAGCTGCATTAAATATTTATGGCACTAATCAATATAGTATATCCATTCTGTTACGAGAATTGGCTAAGCAAAAAGTAACAATCAACTGTCCTTCTGTTCATGTCAGACTAAATTTAACTTTATTTTTTTTATTAAAATTGCCATCTCTAAAAATATACAGAAAAGTGGAGAAATTTTAAATATTTTACTTCCATTTGTATCCATCAATTCATATTAAAAATGCTACAATACTTGTTGCCATAATGTTGTTCATTATGGCGTATGCATTTTTTATAAAGAATTTAATGATTAAATATTTTTCTACTAAAGTTATTATAATGTTTTTTTTTTTAAATTTGAAGAAACGAAAAAGATGTTGTTTCTTTTTAGATTTTAATTATCGTAATCAGAGAAAGCAAAAATTTTAAATATAAAAAAAATCGGTTTAATAAAGAAAAACTTACTGTAATGCTTAAGAGCATTTTTATTTTAATTGTGAATAAATAAAAGTTAATTTAACTAGATTTTTATATAGTATTTTCCAGATATATGTTATTTAAGATATAATCTACGGTCTGTTCAAAAATCTGTTCGGAGGTCTGTTCAAAAAGTATCGCGACTTTTGTCTCTTTTCAAAAATTATTTATTTATTCATGAATATCTATTTTGTCCCCTTCAAAGTAATCCCCACCAGATATTATACACTTATTTTTAAGTTTTTTCCAATCCTCGAAGTACTTCAAAAAATCATTTTTTGTAATCTTGTTCAGCTCCTCCTTCGATGCTGTCTTTATCACCTCAATCGTAGCGTAGCGTCGTCTTTTCATGGGGCTCTTCAGTTTCGGGAACAAGAAAAAGTCACAGGGGGGCGGATCTGGGGAAGACGGTGGCTGCGGCATTATTAGTGTGGGTTTTTTTTGGCCAAAAATGGCAAAAGCCAATTTTGGTTCTTCCACAAATCCGGGCTTTTCTGGCGGATTCCTTGCAATCGAAGAAAACTGTAAGCAAAACCTTCACTTTCGACCGAACTTGGCGCTTTTTTCGGTCTTGGCTTGTGCGGCAGCTTCCATTGGGATGATGGGGCTTTGGTTTCCATGTCATAACCATAAACCCATAATTCATCACCAGTTATGAGCCTCTGGAGAAAATTTGGGTCATCGTTAATGCGATCCTGTTTTTTGTCGAAATTGAGCAAAAATCGAAGACGAGCCAAAACACGTGCAAGCAAAACAGCTGTCAAAAATTAAGTGAACATTTAAAATGGGCGAACTTATCGGCATAAGTGAGAGACATGGGTACCAACATAACGTCACAAAAATTTTTAAATCAAATTTACATAACCCGCGGAAATTCAAAATTCGCGATACTTTTTGAACAGACCTCGTACATATCATTCAGCTTTTTGAACCTTCAATGAATAGTTTTTGCTATAAAAGTCATTTGGTTTAATATTGATTACTAGTGCTTTTAAATAAGAAAAAAAATGCATTATCTCAGTTTCATAAAAAGGATACGGGTACAAGAACAAATATCCTTTCAACTAAAATGTACAAAATAGAGTTAGAAAGAAATTATTATCTATTTTGAGGTTAACCTAAACCAACTCAGAAATAATGATTAGAAAATAAGAATTTGCATTCAATTAACAATAAATAATTATCAATGACATTAATTACAGTTTTTATCATAAAAGTTTGTTGTTTGCCTTTTCTCGAATTTGAGTTTTGTTTGAGGGTTTACTGGGCTTTTGTCTAGTTGGTGGTGGTTGTTCGGTTTTGGTGGATGGCATTGATTTAGTTCATTGTTATTTCAATCCTTTACAGAAATTATACAAGTATACGGTTTTATACAATCAGTTGATTGTGTCCTTCGATATGCATGCTCTAATAACGTAACAGCAATAAAATTTTCCTATAAAATTTTGTATTTCTGTAAATTTGCTGTCGCCCCAATGACATTCCTCTTGTGTACAATAGGTAAAGAGGAGCCATACATGTTTTAGTATCATATCGAAGGATCTTAATTAAGCTCGAACTCAATTATTTCATACTCATATTTTTACACGCCACTATATATAGCTGCTCATGGTAAATGATATCGACCCTAATGATATTACGGAAGTTATGAAGATAAAAGCATTCCCTTTGGAAGCCCTTTGTTTGCATTTGTTTTGAATCAAGTAATTAGGGAATTTTAATAATGGGATTATGTCATGATTACCAACGATAGGGGTAAAAGGTAACTCGTTGGTTTAGAAATGATTGTATACTTGTATATTCCCTATTCCTAAAAGAAACTTTCTATACAAACAAATTCGTATTCATTTTCCGTGACCTTAATACATCGACTTGTTCACTTTCACTTCCTAAAACATCTCCTAAATAATAGATATAGTCTTGCTACGATTATTTTATTATAAATCCACTTCATCTTAGAGTTGAAACTTATAAATAAAAATTACCAAAACAAAGGATGTGTACAAAATTTTAATTAATTTTTTGTTTTTGTTTTTGTATATTGAGTTTTTAATTTAAATAGAATTATTTTAGAAAATTTCAATTTATTATTACCTTTTTCTTATTTGATATTTGTGAAAATGCTCAAATTTCACAATTGTTATTTTTAGCTATTTTGTAAGTAATTTATTATAGATACGAAATTTTATCATACTTTTAGAATTACTAATATTAACAATAATAAAAAATACAATATTTTATAATATAATCGCGCAAATTAAATACGAGAAATAAAATTAATTCGAAAAAAAAGTTGCATAGCAGATCTTAAAACTTTTTTCTTTAGTTCGAACTAAATAAATGAAAGTACAGCGAAAGTTCAATCAAATGGATTAAAAGTATTAATATCTATAGTATTTTCAAATGTTCTATACTATATAATAAGCTGATTAAATTTATATCTTTTTATTTATAGAAAAAAAAACTAATCTCTATTTCTATAAAGTTTATAGCAAAAACTGTACACGTGTTATTATCAAAAGTTTTTCTTTCCTTTCATTAATTTATACAAATATATTATTGTACTATACAATAATTTATATATTCATCATAATATTAAGATTAATATATATCTGAACAAAGCAAAGATAAGAAGATTATATGTACAGATGATTCTGATCTGTAAGAGTATTATCCTTTAGCTCAATATCAAATGAATTGATATCTCCGATAACTACATTGAAACTAACAAATATTTTCTATTAATAATAGTAGATTCATTCATTGAAACTATTATAAATTTCTAAAGGATATATACACAGGTGACTATGCATTCAAGTAGTAGATAAGTAGTTCCCATTAGGACTTTAGAATAATCGTTATTTCAAAGAATTATTATCGAATTTTTGGGGAATTCCCCTTTAAAAGATATAATATTTTCTTCAAGTATATTGTTTTTTTCCTATTGAATATAATTATTTAACATAATTTTAAATTGTTATATGTAAAAATATAGGCTATATATTTTGGTCTAAAGGTGTCAATGGATCATAAAAGAAATTAATTTTTTTTATATTAAATATATAATAGTAAAAATTATGTAATATAAAATAATATCGATTTTAGTAAAATTTTGATTTTAAATATACTTTATTTAATTTTATTTTCCAAAATGAAAATTGTATAATCTTCTAAAAGAAATTTAGAAGGTGTAGTAAAAAGTAACCCATTATTTTGCCAATAGATGGCTTTAGGAGTCTGTATCTCCCGTTTTAAAAGTGCGATCGTTTTAAAAGTAAAAAAATTTCTCATCTGGTTTTGTGATTACTTGACTCAGTATTTTTTAGCACGCGTCAAAGATGGACACCAACAAAGAGAATATTTTACAGTTTTTCTTCGATAAAGGCGTAAACGCAAGCCAGGCAGCTGAAATTGTGAATAATATTTATGGTCCTCATACTGTAACAGGCAATCATGGGCAATTTTAGTTTCGTCGATTCCGTTCCGGTAATTTTGATGTCAACGATGCACCATGCTCTGGAAGGCCAATTGTCGAAAATGTCGATAAAATAATAGAAATTGTCGAGGCCGACCATCACGTAAACACTGTTTCGATTGCCCAAGAGCTAAACATTGCACAAAAAACCGTTTGGAACCACTTAAATAAGGCTGGATACAAAAAGAAGCTCGATGTATGGGTGCCACACAAGTTATCGCAAAAAAACCTCATGGACCGAATTTCCATCTGCGAATCGCTGCTGAATCGCAACAATATCGATCCATTTCTGAAAAGTGGGTCCCTTACGACAACGTCAAGCGACAACGGTCGTGGTCTAATCGCGGTCACCCGGCGCAGACGGTGGTCAAGCCAGGATTGACAGCCAGGAAGGTTTTGCTGTGTGTTTGGTGGGACTGGCAGGGAATCATCTACTATAAGCTGCTCCCCTACGGCCGAACTCTTAATTCGGACCTATACTGTCAACAATTGGTCCGTCTGAAAGAAGCAATTGCCCAGGAGCCACCAGCTTTGGCCAATAGGAGAGGAATTGTGTTCCATCAGGACAACGCCAGGCCGCATACATCGATAGTGACTCGCCAGAAGTTCCGGGACCTTGGTTGGGATGTTCTTATGCATACACCATATAGTCCGGACCTGGCACCAAGTGATTACCACCTCTTCCTGTCTATGACGAATGATTTTGCAGGTGAAAAATTCGCCTCAAGAGAAGATTGTGAAAATCGACTGTCCCAGATTTTTGCCAATAGGGACGAGGATTTCTATGAGAGAGGCATTTTGAAAGTACCTCCAAAATGGCAATAAGTTATCGAACAAAATGGTGCATATTTGACCTAAATCGTATCATTCTATCTATGCTAAATAAAACCTTCAATTTAATGCAATAATAATGGATTTCTTTTTACTATACCTTATACTAATTATTTCGCTGTAAGCGCTATTGTCGTATAACAACTGACTTTTTTATATCCTAAACTTAATGATTTAAATCTGAATCATATATAATTTCAACCACAAGGCACAAAACCTGATAAATTTTGACTTTATTGCACCAAAAGACGCGTAATTGCGAAATTTGATGTTGTCAATTGGCATCCAAGATCATGCAATTTAACGCCGTTAGACAATATTTCTTGTTCACATTGACAAAATATTATTTTTACGCAGACAATACTTAAACTATATAGTACTCGTATTAAGTTTTAGATTTTTGTAAAAAAAAATTAATAACACACTCAATCATATATTTTAGAGTATTTAAAAATCAACATCCATTTAGTAATGGTTTTAAATTATAATCCGAAATTTTCAAAAAATTCATTAAAAATTAACTCAAAAACATGAAGTTTATATATTTTTTTGTATAATGGTAAAATTTATTTAATATAAAAAAATATAGATTTTAGTAAAATTTTTGTTTTAAATATATTTTACTTAATTTTATTATCCGAAATGAAAATTGAATAGTCTTCTAAAAGATACTAATTGTTTCGTTTAAAGAAGAATTGTTCACTTTATGATAAATGCTTTTTATTTGAGCTATAGTTCAAATAAAAAGTAAAAAAGAGTTAATTAATATTAAAATAATGCAGTGAATCTTTTAGGAATCCTGATTAATTACTTAGAATTTTACAAAATCGCTCACAGCTTACGGAAATATTAGCATTTCAACTTTTAGATTTGCGAAAATAAATTGCATAATGTTAACTATTATATAAGTTATTGTAATTATGATATTTGATTGGGTAATTAATGCAATAGTTCCAATTAATTATTTTCAACTACTATTATTAACAAAAGACAATATTTGACAAAATAAATGCAATCGGAACTTGACGAATTTATTTTGTACAAAATGACACGATTCTTTAAAATTCAATTAATAAGGGCAATGCTAAACACCCTCAATGGGGTTGTCGTATTGCTAACACACGAGGAAAGATTCTTTAAGAAACTCTATCCCATACATCATGTCAAATAACTTCTTCTCCAAATCCAAAATACTGGCTAACTTCTAGTTCAAAACTACCTGATATCCTCAATTATTTTATTAGCACTCCTTCAATTACCATAAATTCTAGTATTGAAACTCTCCCCGATTTAAAATCTGATTATAATCCTGTTCTCCTTACCCTTAATACTAAACCAATCCTAAAGACTCTTTATCCTAGGCTGATAAATGGCAAAATAAACTGGAACATATTTAGAAAAAAATTAGACCAACATATTTACTTAAAACGAACATTAAATAAAATGACGGTAACTGGGCAAAAACATACAAAGAAAAAGCTGAAGTAGTTGCTAAACATTTGGTAAATACTTTTGCTCCACATGATGATATACAAGACAAATTGCATACTAACAAAATTATCGAAGAACTAATGTTCCCAGTCCCTATGAGTTTTCCTCCCAAAAATAATTTACCCAATAAAAAGGCTCCTAGTTATGATCTAATAACAGCTCCTATTCTGAAGCAAATTTCCCGAAAAGCTTTAGTTTTAATTACATTCATTTTTAATAGTATCCTGCGCATAACCCATTTTATTTTACTATGGAAATTTACTGTCATTAAAATGATTCCTAAACCAATTAAACCCATTAATAATCCTTCCTCCTATAGACCTAACAGCCTCTTACCATTCATTGGTAAGATTTTTGAAAAATTACTATTAAAACGACTCCAGTTCTAGTTAATGAAAAAATTATTCCTGATCACCAACTTGGCTTCCGATCTGAACACTCCACTATCCAGCAATGCCATCACATTATTAATCACATAGCCTCCTCCTTTGAGAGGAAAGAGTATTGCGCAGGAGTATTTTTAGATATCTCCTAAGCTTTTGATCGTGTGTGGCATCCTCGACTCCTCTGGAAACTGAAGAGTTTTTTCCCTTTAAAATACTAGCTTATTATAAATTCATATTTCTTCCAAAGTCATTTCCAAGTTGCAATTAATTCAGAATTCTCGCAAATATATCCTATTCTAGCCGGAGTCCCACAAGGCAGTATTCTTGGTCCCATTTTATATAATATTTATACTCATGATATCCCATCTGATCGTAATATTATCATTGCTACTTATGCAGATGATCCAGCCATACTTGCTACCAATACAAATCCTGACATAGCTTCCAACAATTAACAATTTCATATACACAACCTTCAATCCTGGTTTAAAAGATGGAAGGTAAGGATAAATGAACAGAAGAGTGCTAACATTACTTTCACACTTTGTCAAGGAAAACCTACTCCTTTCTACCTTACTACCAACATGATTCCAGAATATGAGAAAGTACGTTATTTGGAAATTTACCTAAACAAGAGATTAACATGGAACCCACATACTAGACTAAAAAAACTTGAAGCCACTAGACTTTACCTACAACTTCTTAGACTACTGGACAAATGCTCAAAACTAACAATCAAGAGCAAACTTTTAATATACGAGGGTCGTTCAATAAGTCCTTCGAAAAAGATGGAAAAAAACTGTTTTTAAAAAAAAAAAATTTTATTTTTCAACATAATCTCCTTTTAGCTCTATACATTTTTCTAACCGTTTTTCGAAAATTTTTATCCCGTCCAACAAATAGGATTTCGGAAGTTCTGCAAAATACTCAGCCGTTTGAGCAATGACGTCCTCGTTGGAAGTGAACCGTCGTCCGCCAAGCCATTTCTTCAGATTGGGGAAAAGAAAATAGTCACTCGGGGCCAAATCTGGTGAATAAGCGGGATGCTGCAACAATTCCATTCTCAATTTCACAATTTTGGCCATGGAAACAGCGCAGGTGTGCACACGCGCAATCTCCTGATGCAAGAGGATTTTTTTCTTCTTCAGATGGGGGCGTTTCTCTTTGATTTCCTCGCTCAACCGTTGCAATAACGACGCATAATACGCTCCTGTTATTCTTTTTCCTTTTTCCAAGTACTCGATAAAAATGATGCCCTGCGAAGCCCAAAAGACCGTGGCCATCACCTTGCCGGCCGATGGCACAGTTTTTACCTTCTTCGGAGCCCGTTCACCCTTGAAAATGCACTCTTCGTTTCTGGAGTGTACTAGTGTATCCAGGTTTCGTCCACAGTGACATATCGACGAAGGAATTCGGCAGGATTGCGATGAAAATGTGCCAACATAGCCTCAGAGTCCACGACACGATTGCGCTTATTCTCCTCTGAGAGCAAACGCGGCACCCATCTTGCCGAAATTTTTTTCACAGATAATTTTTCATGCAAAATTGAAGCGACTGTACCTTGTGATATGCCCGTGGCCTCAACTAATTCGCGCACTTAAATTCGCCGATCGTTCAAAATCCGATCGTGGATTTTGTCGATGATTTCAGGAGTAGACACCTCAACTGGGCGTCCTGAACGATATTCATCTTTTGTGGATTAACGGCCACGTTTAAATTCATTCACCCAATTGTAAACCGTCGCAAACACAGGTGCAGATGTGCCATGAACTGCATCCCACTCGGCTTTGATTTCTTTCGGGCTTAAGCCTTTCAAATGGAGATGTTTGATGACAGCCCTAAACTCGCTTTTTTTCATTGTTATGCACAAATAAATGTCGTTAACTTTAATCGACGATAGAAATTGACCTACGCTATGGATCGAGCTGAAATTTTGACAGATTTCCTGTCGATAATGGTACTTACAAAAAAACCGACAATACGAGCGCAATTTCTCGGATTTTCTAAGGACTTATTGAACGACCCTCGTACAATATAATTATAAAACTTATTTAGACGATATGAAATTAAACTTTGGGGTTCAACGAAACGCGTCCAGGCCTTAAAATCCTGGATCCTCCGTAAAATTGTTGATGCCCCCTTTTATGTTCGTTACAACGTAATGCATCGTGATCTAAATGTTCCCTTTGTTCAGGACCTCTGCATTCCCAGCTATCAACAATTTCACTCCCGCTTATCCTATCATCATAATCCACTTGTGAGAGAATTGTCCTGTACTGCCCTCCCTAGGAAATAGCCTAGAGATTTTCTAGAGGAATCTAACTTCCATTAGTTGTAGAAACGCCAATGGGTGTTTACTTCCACTTCATGATGCATAAGATTATTAATTCAAATGTTATGTAAATCTGCTTCTTACAATACAATTGTAGTTGCAGATAAAAAAAAAAAGTTAATAAAGTTTTTTTAAAAAATAGTTGTTATTTTTATTAAAAATATTACATATTTTTAAACAATATCATTCCAGATCAGTTCTTTTTAATATTTTATGATGGCAACGAACGGACAATTAACATTTTTAGTTTGCATATGCTACAGGCGCCAAATGAAATTATTTTTTCGAACAGTTTTTGAATTATAACTTTTACGACTGTGAGCAATTGACGGGTGTAGCTTATCCACATATAACATTTGTTAGGTTTCTTACTAATTAATTGAGATTCTTTTTGCAAATTGAAAAAAGTCTTTTCTCGTATAATACTTTAATAATTTTCTTATATTATATTATTTCGATTGAAGTAGCAAATAAAAATATTTTTTTAAATTAAAAAATAGATAATCTTCAATAACCCCACATTTGTAATAAATTTGACAAAAAGAAAATTGACTATATTAGAAGCAAAATTATTTGAAAGGATTTTATCCACTCAGACAGAAGACATTTATTATCCTTTCTGAAGATGGGAAAATGGAAATGCGTACACACACCTTAAATTTGTTTAATAAAGCAAAATACAATACAGAATGGAAGTAAGGAATCGGTTTTTGGTTTAGGATTGCTTATGTAAAGTTGGTTTGAAATATTTTCGAGAATTTATTGTTCATTTTCTTAATGGTTGCATTAAAATACTGTGAAAGGACATAAACAGAGAAATATGGACTTGAATTTATTTCAATTACTTTCTGATCCTCGACAGAATCCTTCCTTGGCGACTTAACAACCATTCATTGTCTTTTCCCCCTTCGATGGAAATTGTATTTGTCAAAGATATCTGTTAGGTGATTTAAAACAAAACAAACGTAACAGAAAATATTTATATTTCTATAAAATGTGACTGTATAAGTTTGTATGAGACTATTTCAGCTAAATTACAATTGAATTCATGGAAATAACTTTTGTTAATTTTAAAGCGCCTATTTTATGGCAATATGCAATCTTTTCTAGCTCTTAAAAGATAATTCAGTTCAGTGGCGTAGATGAATATGATTTTAGCGAATTTACTTAAAATTTATTTTTGCATTTTTTCATTATGATCATTTTAAAAAAAGATAAAATAATGACAGTCTTCAAACATATAGAATACTAGAAATAAATAATACAAAAGCTGAAAAATTTAATCTAAAATAACTAAAATATTTTATTGTTATGTCTCATTAAAAAGATGTTTTTACATTGAAGCAATATCTGCTATAACAGAAACAATATCTTTTATTCATTGAAAAATGTTGAATTTAAACAATAAAAAAATAACATAAATTAGAAATTTAAAAAAAAACCTTATTAATTGTTATAATTAAACTATTTATTTTAATTTTTAGTTTATGAAAAACTATATTTGATTACAGTAGGTTGTATTATTACATCAGTTAATCTCGAATAAAATATTCACTTTTACTCTCCACAAATTACAATAAATAGAATTTGTTTATTGTTTTTGTTTTTGTTTTTCAGAAGTATAAAGTGAAAAATAGTAAGATATTGATAATATTGAATCTTTCATATAAATCTTTAGATTTTAGATATTCATCTAGAAAGAATTCAGTTTAATTTATTATGAGTAATCACAAAGGTAACAGTAAGCAAACATGTTTCTTACATAATATAAAAAACTTAATATCTTTTACTATTTTCTCAATCGATTAATATTCTAATAAAATAAATCAAATGATTTACTATTTCTAATTGCAAACATGTTTTAGATGAATGGAATATTTTTGTTTTATGGAACTATCTTTATTCTTTCCCGCACATTATGGAATTTGTTTCCTGTTTTTTTTCTCTAATATGCTATATATAATTGTCGGTTATATAAAATTTACTATTTTATAATATTATATGGTAAAAGATTATATTATTTAATAATATTATACTCAAGAAAATATATTAAAAACAATATAAAAAGCTTTCTAATTTTGGAAAAAAAAAAATTTAAAAAAAACTATATTTTTAATAATTTAAGATAAAAAACCAGGCATATAAGCTTAAATCCGCTGTTTGGTCATAGATGGCGTGAGTAAGTGTATTAAGCTACCAAGGGCACGCCATACTTTTTTTTATGAGTTTGACATCTGTCACTATTAATCAGTACACATTGTCAGCAATTTTGTAGAACAACATACAATTTTCCTTTGGTAATCATGTCTAGTTTTGTGCCAGAAAAATAGCATATGCGGGAAGCTCTGCTTTTCTGCTTCAATTTGAAGAAATCGGCTGCCAAATGCGATAGTTAATGGAGGCCTATGGTGACAGTTCTTTATCGGAAACAACGTGCCTAGATTGGTTTCGTCGGTTCAAAGACGGCAATTTTGACTTGTGGGACAAGAAGCGTGAAAATCGGCCTAGGAAGGTTGAGGACCATCAATTGCAGGCTCTTTTGGACGAAGACGATACCCAATCGCAAAAAATGCTCGCGCAGCAATTGGGTGCTACTCAACCAGCCATTTTCATGCGTCTGTGTGCCATGGGGAAGATTGAAAAGATCGGAAAATGGGTGCCGCATGAATTGAACAATAGGCAGATGGAGCGACTCGAAAACACATGCAAAATCTTGCTCGTCAGACGCAAAAGATAGTCGTTCCTGCATCGGATTTTGACAAGCGAAAAGTGGATATATTTCGAGAATCTTAAACGGAAGAAACCATGGGTTAATCCCGGCCAACCATCAACATCTTTCCCAAAACCAAATCGCTTCGGATGGAAGACGATGCTGTGCGCTTGGTGGGATCAGCAGGGTATCGTCTACTATGAGCTGTTGAAACCTGATGAAACTGTCAATGCCCACCGCTACCACCAACAACTAATCAAATTGCACCCTGCTCTGCGTGAAAAAGGACGGAATAATTAACAAAGGCATGACAAGCTGATTTTTCTCCACGACAACGCATCATCGCACACGTCAAAAATGGTTCGAATCTACTTGGAGACACTGAACTGCGAGGTGCTACCCCACCCAGCTTATTCACCAGACTTGGTCTCTTCCGACTACCACCTGTTTTCGTCGATTCTCGTCGATGGGCCACGCGCTCGTTGAGCAGCACTTCGATTCTTACGAAGACTTCCGAAAATGGCTTGATGAGTGGTTTGCCACCAAAGAGAAGGATTTTTTTTTTGGCATGGTATCCATAAATTGCCCGAGAGATAAGAAAAATGTGTAGCTAGCAAAGGTAAGTACTTTAAATAAATTTGTTTTTGCTTTCTATGAAAAAAAAACATTTGCTATTTTGACTTAAAACACAGCGGATTTAAGTTTATACATCTGGTATTTTAAAATATTTTTTAAAATTATAAATAAGTGTTTAAATATTGTAAAGTAAATAGTAAAAAAAAACGAATGTATTCACGCACTTTCATATAAAAACGATTGACATTGTTGATTCATCAATGTTGCCAGAAATTGTTATTTTACCTTTCTAATGCGGCATAAATTTATGATATCACCAATGTTGACCAAGAATATATGCATTTTTTTAAAAAATAATTTTATAATTTCCTTTTCATTAGAATAAATTTTCTAAAATTTTTTACTGCAATCATCGTAAAATAACCAATTTTCCTCACGTTCCATTAATAAAATTATAAACATTTTTTTGGAGTTCCTTTTTTTTATTAAAATAATGCGTTGCTTTAGATATTTTTGATTAAAAACTAATACTTATCTTTACTAAAAGGTTAAAGAAAGAGTTACTTATTTTTTAAAGTTCATAATAGCTTATTTCGTTATTATTCATGGATTTGTACAAACAATAAAAATATTTATTATAAATTTATAAATGGTATTTTCTCCACAACATTTATAAAAACTAATAAAATAATATATTTTTTCTTATATTGTATAAATAATAACTTCAATAAAATATTAATGCATTTATATTTAAAATGTTTTCTATAATTAAATATGCATTCAACTTTAACAAATATAGTTTTTTAATCATTTATATAAGTTTTATATTAAAAAATCAACCACAAAAAATCGACGATTATTTTCAGATAATTAAAAATAGAACTAAATACCTAAACCTATTAAGTAATTGATACTTATATTAGTCAAAGATATAGCATATATTATATAATATTTTTTTCCAAAGTTAAAGACTTAATTCCTAAAGGATTACTTTGTGGTGTTAAAGTAGCAATTATTAGCAAGCTGAAATGTGCAAATTGAAATGGCATAGAAATTATGTAATTGTCTATAACGCAATCAATCAGTGCACATTTGAACGAAAGCTTTTAAGAAAATTAAATGTAGAACATGATGCATTATAAATAATCGTACTAACAATAATCCAAAAGAAAAAAACTAAAAATCAATAGAAAACATTGTTAAAATTTAATTAATAATATTGAAGGTAAATAATTGGCTTGAGTAGGTGCAGTAGTATAATTTGTGTATGAATTTAATAGGAGGCCATAAATTGAATGTAAACGCAATATTCAATATGCTCGCTAAAAAAGGGTTTTTCAGAATCCAGACAGCCAAACCGTTAAACATTAAAATATTTATAAAAATTACTTTCAAAAAAATTAAAACATTTAAATTTAGGAATATTTCTAATAAAGAATATTTTTCTAATATCTAATTTTTATATATTTCTAGTCCATACTATTCTGGACTTAAACAAATTTAATGAAGGCTTTTAGTTCCCTATCGAAAATTGTATACTTCTATCTTTAGTAGTAAATAATCAATACAATTATAATACCTTATTTATATTTCTATAATTTATATTAATAATAATAAGGGAGCGTAAAATTCTTAAATTCCAAATACGATTATTTAACTTGTATTTCACCATAAACAAGCAAAATATCTTTTTTGTTATGAAATATTTCAAATACTTTCTGAACACACACATTTACGCCGACAACTTAGAATTCTTTTGATGAGCAATCTTCGAATATTTACCCAAGAAAACCTGAAATATTTTTTTCATCTACAAATTATACTATAAAAAAATCAAGGTACATCTATATAATTATGTGTTTTTTTTTTTAAGAGAATTATAATAAAAGTAAATTATTTTATATGTTTTAATAAATTCTAAATTGAAAAAGTTTGAGTGAAAAAAAACTTGAAAAAATTCGCTTAAAAATAGGTTCATCTAATAAAAAAATTCTCTTTTAGAAAGAAAAATATAAGATAAATAAACTTTATTGCAATTATTTCTTAGAATAATTGAAATTATTCAAAATAACAATTTCAAAAAAATTAGTATAATACTCACGAAAATTAGTGGTTATTATTGCAGTTTTCTGTCTTTGAAACTAAAAAAAATTCTTTTCGAATATTTTATTATATCCAATATAAGGTGCACTATGTGGTCTGTATTTTTTTATAAGTGAAAATTCTCATAATTTAGCATATAATATTATTTTAGGGAATTTTTTGAAATAATAAAAATTTGAGATAATAAATAATGAATGTCTCTAAAACGTGGGTAAGATAATGATCAGTAGTAAGTATAAGGTTAGATAAAGTGATGCAATTAGAGTAGATTACGCCCTTTGATATAGAATAGTTCTCTATGTCCTTACTATATGGATTAGAATGCCGATAACAGGGTTAAGGATTTGTTTCAGACTAGTGAATGCCCGGTACATTCAATCTTAATCAGAACTGGGTCAAAAACCTATGTTTTATTACCTTAATATCGTGGTAATAAGATTATTTTTTTAATAATTTTTACTTCGGTAAAATACAGAGTGGCTTTTATGTTCCACGTCGATTTTGTTTGGCCCACATTTTTGTTTAAATAATATTTATTTATTGGTATTTAACAGTCATAGAGAGTGATTTATAACAATTTATCATAAATCATCTAATGCTGCAATGAAATGATGAAATAATTATAACATTTTTTTTAAATAATTGTTTAATTTTGAATACGCGGAGAAAATTACGTGACTTTTTTGGTGTTAATCAGATGACAAGCAAGTCAATCATTCAACGTGCAATGAATAATTTTGAAAAGAAATTTACCATCGTGCAGTACATTCTTATCATAAAAAAAATTTACCATCGTCGATTGAAGGTTCACGAGATAGCTGAGACTGTGGGCATCGCAGTAGGAACGGTGCATCATATTCTACACGAAGAACTGGGCATGAGAAAGCTGTCGGCGCGATGGGTGCCGCGTTTGCTCACACCGGAAAACAAGCGCAACCGTGAGACCACATTGGCGACGTGTTTGGCGCTGTTTCGTGACCGTCGACGAAACATGGATTCACTGGTACACACCAGAGACCAAGGAATAGTCGAAACAGTGGACTTCACTCGGCGAACGTGCTCCGAAGAAGGCGAAGACTGTTCGATCGGCCGGAAAGGTGATGGCCACCGTTTTCTGGGATTCACAAGGTATGATCCACATCGATTACCTCGAGAAGGGTAAAACAATCGCGGGGCGCTACTATGCTGACTTATTGGGCCGATTTGACGTCGAATTGAAGAAAAAGCGGCCCCGCTTTGCGAAGAAAAAAGTGATGTTCCACCACGACAACGCGCCTGCTCACACCTCCGCCGTCGCCATGGCCAAATTGGTCGAATTGCGCTACGAATTGCTGCCCCATCCACCGTACTCTCCATATTTGGCCCCCTGTGACTACTTTTTGTTTCCAAACCTGAAAAAATCACTCGCCGGGAATAGATTTGGGTCGAATGAGGAGGCCATCGTCGCCACGGAGGCCTATTTCGCTTCCCTCGGGAAAATGTATTTTTTGGACGGGTTAAAAAAGTTAGAGCATCGCTGGGCCACGTGTATCGAGCTTGAAGCAGATTATGTGGAAAAATAAATTGCCACCTTTCCAAAATTTTCGTTTTTCTTTTGTAGGCTAAGTACTTGTTGAATGACCCTCGTACACCTGAAAAAATTGATGCAATGGGGTAGAGTGTTGCTGAACATCCGGGTACTTCCCATCGACGCCGTGCACAATAATTGGGATTATATTAAAAAAATATTTTAATTGGGGTTAAAAATATTTAAGAAAAGATTTTCTTTTTTACCTGTATAAAATTTAATTGACATAACACCTGTAGACAAATGATCATGAACGGTGGTGAGACTGGAGTGCTCGAGTTTTGCAGCTCCGTTTTGACGACCAGAATTTTTGGCAAAAAATCATTACGAGCGACAAAGCACACTTAAACTTGGCTGGCTTTGTTAATAAATAGAATAGCCACTATTAAGGAACTGAAAACCCTCAACTGATACATTAAATGGTGTGGCATTTGGGCCAGCGGCTTTATGGGGCCATATTTCTTTGAGGATTCTGGAGGCAATGCTGTAACAGTTATTGGTAACCGCTATTGGGAAATGTTGGAAAATTTTCGTCTGCTCGAATTAGATCAATTAAGCCTACAGAATATGTTGTCTCAACAATACGGTGCCACGTCACGTACAGCTAGTGCTACGATGCAAATTTTTCCCAGCCGAATAATAACCAAAAAGAGGTGATATCGACTGGCCTCCACGATCCACTGATTTTAACCCTCCTAATTTCTTCGTATGGGGGGTACTTGAAGGAAAAGGTCTACACTAACAAACCATTCATAACCTCAATGTTTAAGGACAACATTCGAAACGAAATTACTGATATAACAACAGAAAGAAATCTGCGAAAATGTTATGCACAATGTGCTTAAAAGTGCTCGCCTTTGCACCGCGACCAAAGACAAGTATTTAACTGATATTATATTTAATAAATAATCTTAAAAATCATAAAATTATGATTCATTTAAAAGTTATTAAGAAAAAACGTCGACCTGGATAATAAAACCCATCCTATATTAACTGAAAGCTATTATAGCCAACACTAATTCGAAAAGAAATTTATTTTCTTTATATTGAATAATTTTCAGATTGGAAGAGATGTTTAGAATATCTTCATCTATAGAAAGATTTAAGAAGATAACTACCAACCCGGCTATTTACAGGAAACTTTTGTCACGGTAGGTGGGAAATATGCGAAATGAACGTGCTGACCAGTTGGCTGGAAAAACTCTTCAGCATCCGATGTTCATAGCTATCCCTGGTCTGGCTTGGCTACAAACAGTATAACAAGCAACATCCTTATAGAAATAGAAACCGAAATAATAGTAAGACCTTTTTAGCGCCTCAATAGCCAACTTCCAATAATCAATTCTACTCAATATCCTTACCAAAATTTTGGCAACGAAAACTGATCAGAATTCGGATATGGCATGCTAACCTTTCTTTTTGCTGTACCAAACAGGATAAGATCGAAACTTCTTTTCCAGATCTACAAAAGTACTAATATATAAGTTACACAATATTCCAGTCTAATTTATTTTCTATCATTCCTCATTGTTTTTTTTCTCCAAAAATTTATAATTTGGATGATTTTTAAAAGATAATTTTATAAAAAAAATTAATTAAGTAAGCATTAAACTTAATATCGTAAAAAGAAATTGATATTTTCCTAAATCATAAAAAAGCAAGTACTCGTACAATAAATATCTATTTCAAGTTTAATGACACATAATGTTTTGTATTAACATTAATTAATTTTTTTTATTAGCCAAGGGTAAGGTTTTTGTAGTTTTTTGATCCATGTTCAAATTACAATATTGTCTGGTATATTCACTTTGAATAATTTTCAAAGTGAATGTACTAGAAAATATTGTAATTTCCTTTCTTTTCTATAAAGCAATACAAATTATATTCTTCTATCGATTATATTCACTTTTCAATATGGACTTTTCTTTTAAAGCTAATTTATTGAACCCTTTATGTAAAGTTTATAAATTAACAAAGAAAAAAACTCTTATAGTTTAAATGAGGAATGAAATTTTTTTTCAAATTGTACTTTTATTTTTCTAAAATGAAATTCTTAGAATTTTAAATAAACTATAATTTTCCTATTACCTATCATATGACATTTTAGTACATTTTAACTAATCTACTAATACAAATAAAAATAGTATGACTTTTATCACTTAGAAATGTTAATTACAACGAAGGTCAATACCAAAGGTTTATTTGAAGTTATTCAATTTTTTGGTGAATTTTTTCATCGCATTTAATTAAGAAAAATTTAACATTTCCATAATAATAAAAAGATTTACGTATGAAAAACAAAAAAAAACAAAAACAATAAACGAAGTGTAAAAAAGTCAACAATCACCAACGATCTTTTACCATATGTTATATATCTAATATAAATAGATGGTGAGGAGTTTTTTTTTTTTAAAGGTTTTTATGTATTTTATTCGCCTTCATCTCTCTTGTTGTTGAACGCGTAGAAAAATTATGAAATACCTTTGGCCGCCTTTATCATAAAAGCCTAACCTCTCACAGGTTATGAAATCTAACATACATCTTCGATAGGAAAAATATGCTCATCTACGTACATGCATATCTGTAGATATTTATACAATATATACTCTACAGAGGGAAATTCGTACCAACTTGAATTTAAAAAAAAAAAAAAACTTAACAGCATAGAAGAAAAGAAAAAAAACACCTTAAACGCGGTGAACATATATGATTGATGTTCATCCGAATGCAATGCTGCAAACTTTTGCCCAATCAGACCGTGTGGGATCCACTTAGCGACGAGGTCGGGGGCCAAGGGACCAAATGATCGGCAAGGTGAGCTTTGAAGAGAAGTTCAAATACCTAATCGGCTGACTATTTCAAATATGCCATCAAGGTCAACCCTTGAAGCGTTTGCAAACTCTTCAATAGCCGATGGCGTAACTTTCTGCATAAATCCTCCAACAAGAAAACAAAACAAACAAAAAAACCTAAAATATATTAGATTCATCGTTTGTATATACCAATCGGATATCGATTGTGTGTCATAACTACTACGATTGCGAATATTTCACAAATTTTTGGAATGTTTTTTTTGTGATGAAATTTAGACATGTCGATTCTAAAGTGTCATGTTTTGTAACAAATTATAGATAAAATCAGAAAAACCAAATATCTATACTAAAATGAATGTAGGTGATAGGTGAGAACCTATTTTGAATTTATTTCAGATACTCATGAAAAATACGATTATTACGAACATAAAAGCCCCTGAGTTCTAGTCTGTAAGTCCATACTGGTTTCAGCGGAGCATTATGTAAATGTACTTTGCTATCTATAGTCAATTCAGAACGTTTGCTTAGAAATCGAAAGTAAGGTGGAAATTATCAAAAGATAAAGTGTGAACCTTTAACCCACTATGTGTAAAACCATCTTACTTGGTCAATTTTCTAATTCTGCCCACTGAACCGCCGTCAGACATTACTTCAAATCACTCAGACATTATTGATCCAAATCACTACTCTGATGAATTATTACTATTGTATTCTTTCACGGTCATCCAGGCATCGTATCTTTAGGACTACTATCGCTAGGACTTCGTAAGCCTCCAAAGTCGTCTTCAAGTCCAACATCAGGGCAACGATATTCTGCAGTGCCTTTTCTCTTTCCACATTGAATTTGGTGCAGTAAAAGAACACGTGCTCTGTGCTCTCTTCCATCCCGTCACAAGAAGGGCATATTGTGCTTTTTTTTATGTTTAGATTAATGAGGTACAGGGGGAAACCTTCAAAAGGTACTCGCCTGGAAATTTTTCCTGCCAGGCGAGTTGTCCGGGATTTTTACCTCGCTCAAACCTAACCTGCACCTCTAATCTTGCTCCCGGAACGATGGTTCCCCGGCGGCACTCTTTGTAAATACTACTTCGCTGGGGCGTTCTTATTTGATGCTACTGCTGTCCCGATGTTATGACGCCTCGCGGCCTATTCTTCGTACGTTGTGTGGAGATCCTTGATAATGGATTCCGCGTACTCTGCAATTCTGTTCCAAGCCGATTGGCTCTTCAGCATGCACTCCACTATATTTTCTGGACTGATGGAACGGTCCAGATTTCTCTCCAGCTGCGCCCGCGTCCCCTCGTAGAGGCGGCACTGGAAGAACACGTGTTCTGCGTCTTCGATCACATCGCGGCAATGATGAAAGTTTGGGGAGTCAGTTCTCTTGAATCTGTGCAAGTATGCCCGAAAGCATCCATGCCCAGTCAAGAGTTGGGTGATGTAATACCCGACTTCCCCGTGCGCGCGAGTGACCCATTTGGTTACATCTGGGATCAGCCGATGAGTCCACCGACCTTTCGTAGAGTTGTACCATCTCTCTTGCCAGAGGCGATGACTCTCGGGTCTCTCCTCTTCACAGAGCACCTTTCGCCGCTCTTCTTTCTTCCTACGATGTTGGCGTTCCCGCTCTCCTGCCAGGGTGTCGATGGGTAGGCATGATGCCACGACGTTGACCGCATCGTGTGATACCGTTCGGTATGTTGACGCCACTCTAATCGCTGAGAGCCGCTGGACTGATGACATTGTCTTGCGGTATGTTGTTAGCTGTAGCGATTTCGCCCACACTGGTGCTCCGTTTAGCAGGACGGAGGTAACCACAGTTGCCAGTAGTCGCCTTCGAATTTGCCTGGGGCCTCCGATTTTGGGCATTATCCGCAAAAGTGCGCCCTGTACTGCTGATGCCTTCCTGTTGATGCTGGAGATGTGCTCTTCGTAGTTGAGTCTGGCATCCAAGACCACTCCCAGATACCGGATGTAGGGTAGCGACCGGATGTCATGGCCGCCTACTCTTATGGTGATGGTCTCCATTTTCTTCCGGCTACTCACAAGGAGTGCCTCGGTCTTATGTTCCGCCAAAGACAAGTCTGCTGATGTCATCCACTGTCTTATGCTCCAGATGGTAGTGGGAAATGCGGCTTCCAGTTCCTCCAGGTGAATATTGGGCTTGAATCTAATTTAAAGCGGTATTGTTAAGCCCGGAAACATTCGTGTTCCATCAAAAATTGGGATAGGTACTAGCTAAGATCACCATGTCGTCGATCTATCCACGAATCCACCTTCGAGATGAGACGGTAAGTCCATCTGCCATCGGGGGTATTATTCAAACGTTTTTGTCACCTCTACTTGGACTCATTTTTTTGTTTCGTACAAGCCTCTGATCATACCACAGCGTCACACCGACCTCTCCGGCAGTACAGCCGACCATCTGCCAGATGTCGATCATCTGCCAGTGTTTAGATCAGTAGGACACTGTTCGGAATGCGTAGACCACCATTTTGATGCAGCATACAGCAGGATTGACCCAACCAAGGTCGCCAACAGAGTCCTTCTACTCTGCCTGTGTCTCGTAAGGTTCAACATTCAGCGTGCCAGTGCTATAATTGTCTCCACAGCGTTTCCACCAACATATAATAGGTGTTCATGAAACCACAGCCTCCCATCAATCATCACCCCAGGTACTTTATACTCTCTCTACTCTTCCTACCCGTAATTAGGACTACTACCGTCCTATGGTCCTCAAGCCTAAAACCAACTGCCAGGAGCAGCTATATGGACTGTGAGAATAAAAAAAGGAGGGGAAAAAAAGAAAACTTAAGGATTGTATGTCGGAGAAGGGCGGACGTGGTCTAGGTTCAGCGTTTGTCAAAGTTCAGTCTTAGATTACTAGTTTCAGTAGCTAATAGTATGGTACTATCATTAAGAGGGATATATGGGAGGGAAGCGAGTAAAAGTTGTGTGCATACATTTACATTCAGTTACTTTTATTCTCCACTTCTGGAGGGTTACAATTTGGGTTTGGTGAGTTTAGAATACAAGTTGGAGATTTTTGCCAAGCACAAGGCATATGACGATGACGAAGGTGTCGGGATAGTTTGAAAAATCTTAGAGATCCTCTATAACTGAGAATATAAAAATTATATCAATGTATAACTAGGAACATACATTTCTAAACTTTTACTTATCTAATAATTGAAACAAACATTTTCCTATTTTTGTATATAAAATAATTGTCCTAATAAAATATTTTTTATCAAAATTTCTTAACACACTGAAAAAAACCCATTTAAAATTAAATTATCGTGATCATAAGCTGCCTAATGAATCAAATAATGGCCTCCCAGTTTCGCACGACAGTCTTCCAGTCCCATCATCCGTCAGTATCGCATTCGCTTAATCGAAGGTAGGGTCACTATATATTTTCCTGGCATAAGTCCGGTCTAGTCAAAAAAACACCAGGTGTTTTTTTTTCATTTTGACAATCTTCTGGATTTTTCCCATCCCTACGAATCAAAAGGCCAGACAACCAAAGGTTAGTAAGCTTTATTGATAGAACTCTATTATCCAATGGTGGATCCTACATTCGAATATGGCTAAGAGTTCACAATAGTTTTGGTGAGGTATAAAATAAATTTCACTTTTATTTAGGTTAATACAGTAGTCATATCTTAATAAGTTATACTTAGAGCGTGTGCGCCTAGTACGAAGCGGATCTGACTTGGAATCCACATAGCGGCATAGCCAGAATGACCTTTATTTGTTGTGTTACTAAGAAATTGATATTTCAAGACAAATATTACTAGACATGACTTAAAAAAAATAGCCGGTATATAATTTTGTTATTTGACAAAATTATCAATTTATTGAAATTAAAAAAAAAATTTGTTAAATTGAAAACAATACGTCCATAAAACTATAGTTAAAGGTCGCTATAAATGTTAACACATGTTTATAAAATTATACCTTAATTTTCTTCCGGATAATCATATAAACTTCTTTGTGTAAAAGACTAAAAAAAATTATTAGTTTTTTGCGTTGAATATAGGGGAGGATGGGGGGGGGGAGGATTAGCCGGAAGTAAATTTCAATGTTAATTGATAATAGTGTCAGGGTGAAGTTCAAAATATTTACTACATTTCCTTATTTAGTCATAAATTTTCTTTCTAAAAACAAGAAAAATCTGGATTTGTCTACAAAATAACATAGTAAAAGTGTCAGGAAAAAATATCGACAAATCTTTTTATAGTTAATCTTATATAATATTATTGATTTAATTAACAATAAATATCTTTGCATATTTTTTTTCTACAATATTTTCGTATAAATGTTAGTAGATGTTTAGTTAATCAAAAAAAAAATACAACTAAGCCAAAAGGAATTTTTTTTTATTGGAAACTTTTTTTTTAATTATAGTTAAACTTCTCAAATAGATCAAGGTAAAAATTTTACCAAAACTAACATGCATTATTCCAAGGTTAAAACATACTCCATTAATATTGAGTCCATTTCGTAACTGATATAGTGATTTATAATGTCTTGGGAATTATGGTACATAATAATAGTATAAAAAAATTTCTTAATAGATTCAAACAAAATTATGCAATTTCTACATAATTGCTAATCGTAAATGATAACTCGTATGTATGCAAAAACTAGAAACCGAAATCAATCATTTAAGAAAAATTTTGTATTTTTTTTTAACATTATATCTGGTTAATTATTTAAATGATTGTTAAAACTTATAATTTTTTTATGAGAAAAAATAATAATAATAATGAAAATTGTAATAATTTTTATTTTTATTAAGCCTTTGGCCATTAGAAGATCGAAAAATTGTTTTTCTTTAAAATAAAACAGAAATAATTTGTTGACACTATTTTTACTATTAATATAAATTTTTATGTAATAAATAGTACAGTAAAATACTGTTGTAAAATATTTTAAATTTATCTTTCGTATATAATGGCTGTTTATTTTTATTAATATTCAATAGATAATAAAGTTTTCTTTTAATATTTTATATATTTTAACATATAAAATATTTTAATAAAAATCAATAAAATTGGTATAAATTAAAAAAAATGATCTATTTTTAAGATAAAATATTTTCAATTATTTATCTGAGAGTATAAAATTATTATTAATTAGTACTTAAAGTGTACTTAATATTTTGAAAACATTTCTTTTCATAATTAAAAACTATTTATATATAATAAAATTTTAGAAAAATTATAAATATTTCTATAAATTTACTATTAGAAGGAAATTAAAAAAAAAAAGTTTTTCTATTACTACTATAAAAGTAATTAAAAACAATTATGGCAGAATTACCATAAATTTTTAATTTTACATTTTTTTTTAATATTTAAGTTTTAATAAATTAATTAAACCTAATCTAAAATAGAATAATTTAAAAATACTTTCTTTTTTGTTATGAATTTAATTACAAATATCAATATGCCTAATTAAGCATATTGAAGGAAAAAAAAAACTAATACATTAATTTTTATTCATTTAATGCCTAATTGCAAAATACCAACTCAAATCTTAATATTAATATATGCATAAAAAAATTTTCGTAATTTGTTCGTGAAACCTTTGAAAAAAAAATGCCAAACTCCCCAAAAATGTTCACAGAAAAAAATGAAAGCGAATAATTAATATATATGCTCCTATTGGAGAAACTGTTAAGGCCAAAAGTGTTCTTTAAAAATATTCAACTATTTTAATTTGATAATAGACGAAGAAGTTCATTATCACCTGCTCAACATCAATTTTTCATCTTTCGTACGAGGGTTGACCTCAATTAATACAAAAAGATTTTTTTTTTTGCTCATCGAAATTAAATTTGTAACTTTCATAATACTTTCAACGACAAAAAATTTATGCAAAATATAATAAACAAATTATTGTGCAATTCCTTCGAATTAAAATAATTTATAACATTCTTGCACTATGCGTTAAAAAAAAAATTATACTGAAATTTGTAAATGGTATAAATTTTATTCTGCATATTACACTGCATGCTATTATTTTGATAGGATTTTTGAGTAATTTCCGAAATTTTATCATTTTTTTTTGCTGTTGAAATAATTTCCATGTCCGCATAGTCAATTATACTAACTACGTTGGTCAGTAAATTATCATGCATATTCACATATGTATCTCTGATAGTAAATTACCGACACTATTAAGTAATGTTTCACATATAATTGTAGATGCCGTGAAGGCTAATATGTGTACATCTTCCTCAAATGTTTACCTTTCTGAGTCAAGAACAAAACCACTATGAATAATTTGAATTGAAAAATTAGGCTAACTGCATGAACAAAAACAAAATTTATATATAACTAACTGGAAGGAAGGCCATACATTCATATATATTTTTATCAAATTATAGTGAGTAATAAAATAAAAGTAAACAGGAACTACCTTTAAAAAGATTTGGTTCAAACCGCTTATAGGTGGTGACATTATATGAAATTAGTTAATTAAAAAACATTCTTCTTTTTTTTCAAGTTTCTTTTAAAAACCTTTGTTAAGGTCAAAATGAAAGAAATTATAATAAAAATTATTAAAACAAGCTGTTAAAAATTAAATAATGATAATAATAAATGTTGAAATAATCGTAATCAATTTTTATAGGTTTTTATAGAAAATTAAGAAATTATAGTATATTAGATTAGATAGATTGTATGTGGTGCTCAAGGTGGTAAGTTTGTAAATTTTTCTATTCAATGTCAAGTTTATTAAATATAATAATGAGTACAGAAATATCTTTAAGAAAAAATAAAATCACATCGATTATAGCTAATAACATTGATCTGTCTATTGTAATATTTGTAAAAAAAATTGTTTGTTTGCTAAACTTGAAAAAACTTGAAAAAACTCAATTCACAAAATTTAATTAAAAAAAAAGGAAATTTGTACAAAATTTGTTAATAGTTTAAAAAAAAATAATATAAAATAGCAAGAAATTGATTGGTACGAAATAAATTTTTTTTTTTAAATTGGTAGCAGACAAATTTTATTAAGTTTTATTACTGATTATAATCGAAAAAATTGTTACCTCGAAAATGTACAATAAATAAAAACATGCATTAAATATTATTTAATAGACTATAGGAACAATTTGAACAGATAAAATATCCTATATCAAATTATATGCAATCAAAGTCCTATAAAATGAATTAAAAAAAAAAAATATTTTATTTTTCAATCATCATTAAATTCTTAAATAAACTTTAACAAATTCAAAAAAAAGTAGGCAAAATGTCCTTTTAGGAATTATAAGTACTGCAAATACAATAGAAAAATCATTCGTTTTATGAGAATATAAGATTTTTTTACGAATATATAAAAAACTTAACAATTTCCGGTTACAAAAAATAAAGAAATTTAGTAGTACATCAGGAAAAAACACTAAATAAATAAATATTCACATAAGTTAATAAAAGCTAAAGCAGGTAAAAATTGCGAAATGTACAATACCAAAATGCTGCCGCATTGCGCGTCATGAGCCGCACGCTGCACGCGTCGAATCAACGTGACTTCATTTTGACGCTGCTGCAAATGGTTTTCTTTAATTTGCTGCACACAAACAATAGAAATCACTCCCCGGTGAGTTGATGAGGGTGAGTTGAGAATGAGAGCCCGCAGCGCAACCGCATCGCACTTTGATCGTGCGTTCAATTGTTGCACTGATCGTGCGGTAAGGCCATTTCGATCACAATATAGCGTCTGCCATTCGCTGTAAATTGTCTTAAGTTACCTATCAGGGGGCTCAGGTACTTTTCTTTAGTAGTCGTGTTTCCTACGCGAAAAGCTCAATCGCAACTTGGACTTAAGTGGATACGGATCGAATCGGATCGATGACGGTTCTCCTCTATAGTGATAAGATCACAATCTACTCTAGTAAATCTACAAATTTTAGTGTAAACTGTCATATTTTTATAGTGTTATAGTGTTATCTTAAATAAAAATATACAAAATTATTTTGGAAAAATTTATAATTTTGACAAGGTACAACAAATAAAATTGTGATCGTGTAAAGGAAAATGCACAATAAATTCGTTCAAGAAAAAAAAATTGTCCATGCAAAACGGTTATAAATTTTATACATAAAAGTGTGTGTTATTTTGAACGAAAAAAAATTATAAATAATTTTAGTGGAGAACAAAAATATTTTCATATTGAAAAATACTCCAGAAAAATTCAGGAAAAGTAATATTAGCAATTAATTTTGATAGCTTATTTTTACAACAAAAAAAAAAACAAGAATTTTTTCGAATAAAATTTTGTATAAAAGAAATTAATCGAACATAGTCTTTTTTTTTATTCATCACTCGGTGGTAAGTGTTTAAATATTACAATATATATAGGTGAAAAATTGACTTGAATTTCTTTTTTGCTAAAAATAACAAAATTACTGTGGGAAGAAAAAATTTTAAATAATGTTTTTCTTAACCAAAAAAAAAAAAAAATAAAAAAATATCATTGGAAAAATTTCCAAAAATAAAAAACCAAACTGATAGAAAAAAAAATATAAAATATGTTTAAAATATTATATTCATTATAGACAAGTGTTCGATTTATTTGTCTGTTAATTGATGATCTTACGGACAGTTTAACTGGACAACACGCTCTTGTATGAGTTTTGCGCAAAAGCTATCGACTTAAGATGAGGCAGAAGAAATAAATTTGAACGAAATTTTCGAAAGTGAAAACACTATAAAATATTATTGATTATTTCGTCTAATCTAATAGTTTCATTTGTATTTACTATAACAATAATATATGTATAATAATAATTATAATAATTATAATAATAATTATTATTATAAATATTATTTTTTTTTTTAAATTATTACCTTTACTTTTATTCTTTTTATATACTTGTTTTACTGTATTATAAACCATATAAGGTGTGTGTAGTGTTTATTTACTTAAAATTGTTCGTTTCGCTGTCTTTCTTTCTTTTTAAATATAAAAATATTTAAAAAAAAAAGTTCACTTGTACCGAATATCAAGCGGAATTTATTGACCATGTGCGCTCAGCTCACACGACAATACAAACTCCATCTGCACACACATATATCTCCATCAATTATTATTGGAATAAAAATATTTTTAAAAAACAAAATCAAACCCGGTGTTGAACAGACCAATACCACAAGTAGTTCAACAAGATCTTATGTAACCTGTTGGTATGATTATTGTCCAAAAGTTTCATTCATATTATACCAGTATTATGAATCGTGATGAATTTTTCGGTGATCTTCACAATATTGGTATAATATAACAACAAACAAAATTATCACTACTACTTATTATCACCGATTGGTTGACTTTAACATATGTACAATATATAATATCATAAAAATTGGTTCAATAAAATATGATATTCGATTAGTATACGAAATTTTTAATATTCCATTTTTAGTGTGGTAGTGGTGAAATCATATTAATATTATAAGATACTCAAATTTATGATTATATGTTTTTCATCTCATGGCCATATAGAAAAAAGGGATAATTTACATTTTCGAATGATTATTTTAATCATTTAAAAAAATGTATATACGAGTATGTAAGATTTGTAGGTGGATTTTTAATGTGAAACTAAAGCCCCTCTACTAAATATACTTAATTAAAAATACTTAAAGATGTATTAAACCTTTTTTTTTTTTTTATATATTAGGAAAGTTTATATTATACATTTTTCCATCTTCCATATTATTATGTAATATGATAGTTAGAGTTCAAGGTTAGTTTGTTAATATTATAACTTTATTATTAAATAATATGAAAATTTAAAAGAAAAAAAAAAACAAATATGATTTTTAAGTGAAAGGATAAAACTATGGATGGATCGTTGGATTATTATAAAAAACAATAGTGCAAGAAAATCATGTTCAATTTCAAGTACACTCTAACTACTTTCACTTGTATTGATTACGAAATATTAATTTTTCTTTTATTCAATGAAAAAAAAAATTATATCTGAGTATTTTATATTTGGGACAAATATTGTACGTATATACGAGTGTAAACACGTTTCTACTATATAATTAAAAAAGAATATTTTTATATTAAAATTTTTTTTATCAAAATTGGATTATTTTTTATTAATTTATTATTAATTTTGTGGTTCGAAAAGTATAACTCTGTCATACTCACGGTATGAACCGTTTAGTTTAAAGCTTGTCATTTCATACTATGTAAAATGTTTGTGTACAAATGTAGCAGTTCTGTCATGGCCATGTAGAAAAGGAATAATCACTTGTGATGAGGCTTGTTTCTCGCTCTATGGAAACGTCAATATGCAACATTGCCATCATATATAGGAATCTAAAAACCCACAAGTGAATGTGAAAAAGCCATTGTACCAGACAGTCCATCCGGTATGCATTTTGATCTCAATTGGATCGAATTTTCTTCTACTCTGAGCTTTATGGCTGCACGATAGTAATTTTTTGTTGGCCTTAACTTGAAGATTTTTATCTGGATTATATGTGATATTAACCATAAGGAACACAATAGCAGACATTTTTCTTTATTGTGCGAAAAGTTCCCAGAATGCATAATTGTGGTCATGTCAATTTGCCTTCAAGATCGTCGGATTTGACGTCTTTAAAAAATATCGCATTTGTCCAGACATTAGTTTAACTATAGAGCATTTAAAAATTATCTAATAATGGTCGAATTACTACCCGAAATATGTGAAAAGTGCTGAAAAATTATCTCAAAAAGATCGAATTCTGCAAGAAGTTCCGTGGTTGGTATTTACAATAAACTATACTCGCGTATTTCATGCAAGATGGTAAGGTCCAACTAATATAATACAATAAAAATTTTACCATAATCTGGAACCTTTGAAATTGATAACTATAGTAGATTTTTACAAAAAGGCAATAGTGTCTTTGCTAAATAATACGCTAAACTACTGAAAATATATTGTATATTCCTACTTCTGTGGCAACATTCAAAATAAACTTTCTTTATAGTGTGTGAAAAACAATATTTTAATATTAATAAAAATTTTGCAATTTTATCAATCTACACATTGATAAAATAATATTAAACAGGTGAAGCAATATTGATTAAAAAAAATTTTTAAGTAGATAAAATAATATTAAAATTACTGATAACCAAAAAAAAAGGTTATTTCAAAATAAAATGTTGCTCGTTTACCTCGATTAATCGTTTACTCTGTATTTAAATAATTTTTATATTCATATTAATATTTGCTCTATTGTCCTTGATAAAAATTAATAACATAAAATTTAATAATTATCGTATTTTTTTTTCTTCAACTATATTATAATATAAAGATTATCATATTTTTGAAAATATATTTTTTTTTTAATAATTTTATATAGAAATTAGATTCAAGAAAAAAAAAATTCTTCCCTTAATTTAATATATTCGCAATAAGTCTAATATTTGCTAGTAATTATTTTTACTATGATTAGTTTGAATAGATTTGAGGCTATTTTTTTTTCAAAATATATAAGTTTAATGACTTTACAAAAAGTAAATTTTTTTAATTTTCAAAGTTAGCATAAAATTAATTGAAATTACAATTTGACAAAAGAGAAATAAAGCCCAAATCCAAATATCAACAAAAGGTGAAATAAGTAAATTTTTGTCAAATAATTCCGAATTTCAAATGTTTGCTTATATGGCAAAATGGCGAAGAAAATTAACTTGTCCACTCATAGAAGAAGGGGACATCTATCAATATTCAAAAAAAATAAAAATATTTTACACTTTGTTTGTATACCAGCAACCGAAAAAAAAATTAAAAATTTAAATAAACATGTGACCACATAATAACCACAACAGAAGCATGATACGTTGATTTTTTAATGGTCATGCTATACAATTTACAGAGAGACCAACAGCAAATTTGATTAATTATTCATACAAGTACGTTTCAATACCAAAAATTGAGGTTAATTAAAGAAACCAGAGTACTTAAGAAGGTATTTGAAAAATACATTAAGTCCAACTTGCGAAATTCTAACACCACATTTCCATCTCAATTTCCATAAAAATCATCCCTGCCAACTAAGTCATTACGGATAGATTTTATGAAATTGTTTTGTTGTCATCAATAATCTAATTCGACAATTTTTGTGTTTAATTCGGGCTTGTGAGTACATGAATGCTGAAATATTCGAAATTTTCCCAATTTATAGATCGAAAACAATTTTAATTTAAATGTAATGGAAAGAGTAATACTAATAATAAATTTGAAATAAATAAAAGAAAGAAAAATTACATGCCAATAATAATTTAAATCGATTTGATTTATTCAACATATATGAATATTATTTATTTAATAAAATTTACATATAGTACAAAATATACTCAGTTAAAAGTGCAAAATTTTATTTTAAAACAAAAATCCAAAAAATCGAGAAAGAAAACAAAAGTATTATTAAAAATGTAAATTTAACAAAGTCCTTGCAACCTAATTGGCATTAACTATCTTAGTTCAAATGATATTTTGATAATTTATTTTTATCTTATTGATAAAAGCTTTTATAAAAAAAAAAACAGAATAATTATCAAGAAAAATAAACTTCGAAAGTAAAATCAAAAATATATTTAAATTTTAATTATTTGCGTAAAATTATATTGCTTTAAACTTATCATTATGCGTTAGATATAATATAATTTAAATGGCTGTCATAAGACTTCTTACAAGAATAAGATTTTCTTTAAAAAATCCTTTTGAGGTTTTTCACACATTTTGGACTTTAATTCGGCCATTACTTGATGGATGTTGATTTTTTATTACTCTTAATTTTGAAAATTAATTTTATAAATAGGATAATTAAAGCAGTTTTAGTCCAAGAGTATCAAATTTTACGATCCAACAGTATCAAATTTTACGATCTTTGCAACCAATTGATACCCAACAGTATCAAATTTCACGATCTTTGTGACCAATTGACATGAATAAATCTCAAAATTAAGCGTCCTGGAAGATTTTTATGCAATAAAGCCAAAAAAAATTATATTTTAAGGCTAGTAGTGCAGTTTCGTTAAAATCATATATAATCCCTAGATTAAAACCTTCAAGTTTAAGCCAGAAAAGTCGCTCAGAATTGATGATAACAATTTTTCCTTTTTTATTTTTAAGTAAGTACGTGGATGCAAGGCTTTTTTACAGTTACTTGTGATTTTTTAGAGCCCTGTATACGGTAATTTTGCCTATTGACGTATTCGCCGGCCAAGAATTATTGTAGACATGATCCACCCTTAAAGCGCAAAATATACCTATGACAGATTTACTACTTTTGTAAAAAGTTTTCACTATTTTAGCACGTTATTTTCACTATTTCAAGGAGAAAATTTAATATAAATAAACTTTATATTTCGATATATAAATATATTTTTATATAAGAACTCTGAAATAATTGTAGAGTACTTTCCAAACTGCAAAATGCATAATTTTATATCTCGGATATCTAATTAATTAGTATTTAATTACTAATAATAAAGTAATAAATTAAATTTTTTATGCTAAAAATATAGTCAAGATATTCCTTACAAAAATTAAATTATTTTTCTATTAGTAAATGTAACAGTCTAATTTTTACTGTAAGCAAAATCAAAGTGGAGTAATAAGATTAAATTTATTTTGTTCAATAAATCAATTTTTTTTATACATCAAAAATAAAAATTTAATGTTACTACTTTGAATAACACAATTGTTGTTGCCCTTTATATAAAAAATTATTTGGGCATAATCTTGTCAACAAAAATTGCTAATAATTGCATTTCAAAAGGTTAAAAAATAGGCCAAGTATTTTTTTGATTATGGACTAATAATAGGTATAATATCTATTATTAATTTGTTTATTTTTTTTTTTAATTATGAAAAAAATTTTAATATGTTCAATCAAATGTTTAAGGTTAATAAAATCAATATCTTTATAATTTATGAAAAACATATATACAATTTTCCAAGATGCTGGCTGACATTAAAAATGCATATAAAATCTGAATAGATAATTCAAAATAATGGTTATATCGTATTTTCTATTTATAATAAAGAAAATTTATAAGTAATTCAAATATAAAACTTGTGTAATTTATTTCTTTATGAATAACTCAAATATATAAATTTTTCGTATGCACATATCTGTTTTACAAAAAAAAAAGTGGCATTATCTTGAATCCATATCTTTTTTTTTTAATAAATTTTCTATATTTAATTCATAAAATCTATTAACTGATTTGTTTTCTAACAAATAGATGAGTAATTTAGTAATCGAGTAGAGTTCGAGAACAGCTTCATTCATTAGGAATTTTTTTTTTATCATATAACAGAAACCCTAGAAAATAATTAAAAATCATGATTGAATAAATAAATAGCTTGTACTATCATTTTATGAGAGAAAACTAAAATTCACCTAACCAGAGAATATATATTTACCTTAATTTATAGACAATTAATATAAAATTAAAAACATCTATTTACTCATATCTATGAACACCGGTATTAATACTGATCAATTGCGGATATGATTTCTATTTCCAAATACTTCATGATCAATGTTAACAGCATTATTTCATCGAATACTATTTGATCAGAAATAGTTTTTTTCTTATATGGACAAATTTGTATTTTCTCACAAAGTAATTTGTTTGTGATCCGATATGCTTTAGTATTTTTCCACACAAATTACTCAATTTCGAAGCATTTCTGATCAAATTTGTTTATTATTTTTAATTATAAAAATATCATTTTACTTAAAAAATTAGTTATTTTCAATTTTTTTTTTATAAAATTTATATATGATTTTTTAAGAAGGTCCGATTCCATTTAAAACTAGTCATTACGACTAAAAAACTAAAACAAACTATTTATTGTAAATATTTCGAAAAATTATATATTTTAGATTATTTATTTCAAAATATTTGTTAATGTTAATTTTCAAAAAAAAATAAGCCATAAATTAATCATAAACTTTAATACCATTATTATAAAATACCAGCTAACTTAAAATACATTAATTAACTTTTAAAAATTTAAAAATGTTAAATTTTTAAATATTTTACAATTTTTAAAAGATTGAAATTTTTGTCTTATGCTTTTTTTTTTAATTCAAAAATTTCCTTATTTATATTATAAACAAAATTTATTTCTAGTTACAGGAGAAATATTACTTAATTGGTATAAATTTAATCTTTACTCTGAGAATGACTGACTATCTTAATTTTCTTAATATCGGATGATTTTTATACTGTTTGGTATTTTATAATTTTATTTTTAATATATTATGAATAATATCTGACATATATTGAAATTTAAAATACTCAGTTACTATTGCCATTTTATCCTTGTCTATAAAATTTGTATAAAAAAAAATTTTACTACTAAAGTGTCCAGTATTGGTAAAAACCCCGATTTTTCCATCCGTCGCCGGTCACAGCAATTGGGATTGTGTATGGAAGATTTTATGCAAGGATCTCGGAACGACCTGACAAAGCGTAGAATTTTCGATGAGTGGTCCTTAGAATAACTTGATTTAACGACGAAGCTTATTTCTGGTTGAATGGGTATGTGAATAAACAAAATTGTTGCATTTGGTCTGATGAACAAGCGCTACATGCCACACAGCACATGAAGCAATGGACATATTCAAAAATGAGTTCGGTAAGGAATTTATGGCCGCCTAGATCGTACGATTTGACGCTTCTAGACTATTTTTTATGAAGCTACTTGATGTCACTCGTCTATGCCAATAAACGAGCGTCACTTGCAATCTTAAAAGACAACATTACACGTGTTATTACCAAGATACCACCCGTGATGTATATACAAATGCATGCATAAAAAAAATATAAAATTGTTCAATATCAAATGAAAAAACCAGTCTTATAATTAGTATCGAATTTTGGTTATTCCCAAAAATAACAAGAAAATAATTAAAAATAATGATAAGATTGTTATGAAAATTTAATCACATGATATTTATTAAAGAACTAGCATATATATTGTTAGTATTATCAAAAAAAGTATTAAATAAAAAAGGAATATTTTGAATCACCTTTAATTATACGAGTATTTTTATCGTCCTTCGGACAATGTTAGATTCCGAAAAAGTCAATGGCATTTACTAATTAATTCGATTATAATATTTAGTAAATATTTGCGAAAATTAAAAAATTCACTATTTTTTTCATGGAATAATTTACCATTTTTTTTTATGTTCAATTAAATAAATTTTAAATTCAGATTTTAATAAAAGTTTTACTTATTTATATTAATTAAACTTTTCCATCAAACATAAAATATATACAATAATAATAATACAAGGCCATATTAAGGCTCTGAGAACCCACAAGTAACTGTAGAGAAGTCAATGTCTCAGTAAAAAGTAACTTGTAATGGTCTCTTCTTTGTAATATTAAAAAAAAATGGCAAAATGATAGCTTCAGACCAAAATACATACCACACAGTCACTTTTTTCTGATACAATGATTTCACAGTCACTTGTGGATTCTCAGAGCCCCATAAACGGCATTTTTGCTTATTAACATTTCTACCAAGTAAAATTGCTTCTCATTGCTGAAAAAATTTTGTTTCTTAAAGCATGTGATTTGGCAACGACAGAATGAACTCCTTTATAGAAAAAACATTAATGTTTTTTAATTATGTACAAAATCATTTTTATCATAACAAAATTTTAAAAATTTTCATTTCAGAACTATTTAAAAATACGAGTAAAATCCTGTATCCTGTGAAAATTTTCTTTATTATTTTTTGTATGTTTTTTAATTATGTACAAAATCATTTTTAATCATAACAAAATTTTAAAAATTTTCATTTCAGAACTATTTAAAAATACGAGTCAAATCCTGTATCCTGTGAAAATTTTCTTTATTATTTTTGTAGTATTGCTAATTTCATTAAAATATAACCAATAAAATTCAATTTCTTGTAAATAGAAATTTTTTGAAGAATATAAATGGCTCTAGAGTATCATCTAAAATTAATGATAGTAAACTGAAACTCTTCGTTGAACATATTAAATAATAGCACTCAAAAAATTTCGAAAATTAAGTAATTTGGTTATAAAAATTTTTCTTATGTACGCATTTTATTTGAAATGAAAATAATTGAAGGCGAACAAGAAGAAAAAATAATTTGATCTAAACGATAACTAAAGCAATTTTATTATTTTATTATAAATAATATGCACATAATTTTGTCACGATATTGTAAAAGTAGTGTTCATCGTACGTCATTAGGAATAAAATTGATTTGCAAACGAAAAATTCATTCATCCTTTTCCAAAATCTTTCAAATTTAATTTGAAATAATTTGTTGAAATTTTGGCATATAAAAAAAATATACTATAAATACTTTTATAATTTTCATGGACAACATTTTACAAAATTTCACTTCCCTCGCAAAAACTAAAACTTTTTGTAATTTTTTCCATTTTATTTTGGGAAATTTCAAATAGAAAACACAAATTTTTCCCCAAAAATGGTAATTGTGAATCGTAGTTTATTTTTCCAAAATGAAATCTATTTCTAATTTTCGATATTATAATTCGTAAATAAAATAATTTATGTATAATCGCTTATATACTTTTATAGATATTAAAGATTTTTATGTAGAAACAAGTTGTTTTACTTCGTCATCTCTCCCAACATACTATCTTCTTATTGTCGATGAAGCATATGTGGCGGCTACCTGCAATACTTTCGAACTGTATTAGGTCAGCATTAACCTTGACATAATAATATGAAAAAAAGATACAATTTTTCTTGTTTTTCGGTTTTTTGCTTAAATGTACACATGTTCAGATACTTTCAAAAAAACGAAAATTCAATAATTATTCTTTGAGTGTTTTTGTTTTTTTTTTAAAGTAAAACTTTATTGTTAATTATCGATTTTAATTTCATTAAAAAAAAAATTATTTTAAGTTAAAAATTGTTAAATTGTTTTTTTTTTTAATTATAATTTTAAAAAGAATACTAAAATTAATGTTACATTTGCGCTATCTCATAGAATCATTTTAATTAAAGCATCTTCTTTTGTTTTTTATAATCTGTCAATACAAAAAAATTTTTAATAATTTCTATTTCACGTTGAACATTGAATTTTTTTTTTCTTTTTTCAAATTATCATATTTTTGGATATTCAAAATACTATTACTCAATTCGATTGATTAATTTTTGAAATCAAAGTACAAGGTTAACACTCGGATGCATATACATATAATATAAAAGCGAGTTATTTTATACGATCAAATAAGAGAAGGTGAAAATACGAGTATAAGTGATTTCTGCCTGATATTTATTTAAACATATTATTTTTTTTCTCGATTTTCTAAAGTTTATTAATTTTTAAGATACTTATTAATCTAAAGAGTATTTAGATGCATAGTATATAAGCTTAAAAGAAGTAATACTATTTATGTAGGTACATACAATATTTTTGAATTGCTTATTAATCTAACAATATGAAATATTTTAACACTAGTGTTAACTGGTAATTTTCTGTTTCTTATCTTTCAAAATGTTCATGATTGATTCATAAAAGTAATAATAAATAGAAAGTAAATACAGTGTCGGCTTCTCATTTACTTTGTACAAAAAATTATCCTCCACTTCTTGAACCTATTCAACTCTATTTCATAATTCATCACAATTTGTATCGAAATTTATTAATCGCCTTTTGCTCTCTTTATGCGAAACATATTTTTAATCGATTTCGAACGAATCAAAAAGCATAATCGATTGAAAATATGATTCCGTTTTCATCAATACAATATTGCAATCAAATGTAGGTAAGATATTATAATGAAAAAAAATATATATCATATTTATCGTATAAATTTCTTAACTCTTACGTAAGTAATAGATGCATAAATCATTTTAAAGTTTAAAAAAAAAGTAAATTTTTTGAAATTCATAAAAGAAAATAATGATTTAATACATAAAAATGTATACCCTGCAGTGTTGTGTACATTAAACAATAACACTTGTCGAATAGTACTGTATAGTATACTATGGCAATAAAATAGCCAAAACAAATCCCAAATAAATAAAATAAAATAAAATGGAAAATATTGTATTTTTTATTATGATCCAAACACTTCTACTATAATTTAAATTTTAATTGTAGTTAAATGAAAACAAAACCCAAAATATTTTGTAAAGTGAACGGATGATAGTAGTTAAATGATCAAAATCGTTAACATTTCTTTTATTATCAATTTTACGAAATATCACCTATAAGGAAATTCTATGTTACGAGCAGTAATAATTAATAATTATTATCTTAAACAAATTAAGTGCAACATTTCTTTCAATTATATAGAAAGATTTTTAACTTACACATATGTAGAAATATTTTATAAATAAACGTGATACTACTCTCAATATTCGTAATATAGAATTATAAAATTTCAATAAAACTAATTGGGATTTTTGATTAAAAAAAGATTTTGATTTCAATTAATCGAAGATACCTCCCTAAGGAACACCAATAAATTAGAATAATCTAGATATTTATCTATTTATAAATAACAACGAGAAAGATATGATTTTCGTATTAGGAAATAAGTAGATGGAACGAAACTCTTGAAAGGTGTCAAGACACATTTCAAAACTTCACTTTCTTTTTAAGAGAAAATACTGTAAAATTTACAAAAAATTCAATTTAAGATTACTAATACATTTTGTTGTACTTATATATAGATATAGAAATATCAAAGGCTTAACACCGCCCTAATAAAACATATTATGAATATTCTATGAAGGCTTTCGCTCGAAATCAGATCCTATATCACATCAGTTCCCATTTATAAAAAAAAAAAAAACGCTATATTAACCAAGGAGCGAAGAGATTAACATATCTCTCATATGCGACTACATCTTTAAGATATATTATTTAAGGCTTTTTGTAAGTTTTTTCAAGGACTACTTCAACAAATCCAATGTTAATCGGTGGTCTGATCTCATAACAGCCCCGACTCGCTCCACACTTTCATCAGTTTTCGATGTTGAAGGCTTGCCTAAGCGAGGTTCATCTTCCAAGCCCTTCAAAAATACTTACAGTTACGAAAAAAACTTCTGCTCTTGATAAGGAGTGTTCCCTATAATAGGCTTGTTGCAACTTTTTGTTGAAGTCAAAAAATCAAGGATTAACACAAAATTTGATGGTACATAGTTACTCCAAATTTCGCTATTCCAACTTTACTTATTACGTTCTAAAAGATTATGGAGTTATCGGATAAGGTTCAAACTTGTGCTACACATCTTTTGAAGGGATTAACATACGTCCTTTCAAGTAGTTTTTTGTCATATATAAAAGAGCCACACGAACTTAGGAATCCACTTTTCTTCACAAAAGCTCATTGATGAAAATGACCATGTGACTTTGTGTCTGGAAGAATCCTTTTTCAGAGCTGTTCAAGGAAAATTTATCAGGTTTAAAGGAGTGCCACTTTACTGCCTGCCGGCGCTCCAAAAATCCTTTATGCGATTGAAAAATTCTCATTTTTGATGAGAAATCTTCCCCATTGGCTCATTGAGGGTTTTCGTAAGTCAAACTAGTTGATTCGCAAAGCTTATCACAAAAATTTCTGGCACATTGTTGCTCTAAATTTTGCCTGTTCCATTTTTTGTAACGCACTACAAAAACACAACTTCACTTATCACTCTCCAAAGGGTCGCGTAATTATTGGATGAGGTTTAGAAGGGACTTACAAACAAACTATGTGGAGGAGAAATCTGCATTTTTGAAAGATCACTCTTAGTGATGCCAGTCTAATTACTTTTCTCTCACACCTCATATATTCAAATTTTGAAACCAAACTGGACATATAAACTCCTCAATTACTGTCGTATCTAATCCCTTCAGTCCAATATTATCCCCAAAATTAATGAAGCTCCATATAATATATGTAACATCGTAATCCATCGTTACTCAAATGTAGATTTTACACGTGACTTACGAGTATTTGTTACACTGTACCAGGTGTATGCTTAAGCGCGCTGTTTTTTGGTCAAAAAAACACATGTTTTTTTTATAGAAAGCAAAAGCAAATATATTCTAAGGGCCATTTGTGGATACCACGCCAAAAAAATTCCTTCTCTTTCGAGGCAAACCACTCATCAAGCCATTTTCGGACGTTTTCGTAAGAAGCGTGGCCCATCAACGAAAACAGGTGGTAGTCGGAATGGACCAGATCTGGTGATTATGCGGGGTAGAGTAGCACCTCCCAGTTGAGTGTCTCTAAGTAGTTTCGGACCATTTTTGACGTGTGCGATGGTGCGTTGTCGTGGAGGAAAATCAGCTTGTCATGTCTTTGTTGATAATCCATCCTTTTTTCACACAGAGCACGGTGCAATTTGATCATTTGTTGGTGGTAGCAGTAGGCATTGACAGTTTCACCAGCTTTCAACATCTCATAGTAGACGATACCCTGCTGATCCCACTAAACGCACAGCGTCGTCTTCCGTCCGAAGCGATTTGGTCTTGGGGGAGATGTTGATGGTTGACTGGGATCAACCCACAATTTTTTGCATTTAGGATTCTCAAAATATATCCACTTTTCATCGCCTATCAGAATCTGATGCAGAAACGACTTTCTTTTTTGACTGGCGAGCAAGATTTCGCATGTGTTTTGGCGTCGCTTCATCTGCCTTTAGTTCAAATCTTCTCCATGGCACGCAGACGCATGGAAATGGATGATTGAATAACACCCAATTGCTCCGTGAGCATTTTTTGCGATTGGGTGTCGTCTTCGTCCAAAATAGCCTGCAATTGATGGTCCTCAACCTTCCTAGATCGATTTTCACGCTTCTTGTTCCACAAGTCAAAATTGCCGTCTTTGAACCGACGAAACCTATCTCGGCACATTGTTTCCGATAAGGCACTGTCACCATAGGCCTTCATAAGCATTCGATGCGATTCGGCAGTCGATTTCTTCAAATTGAAGCAGAAAAGCAGAGCTTCCCGCATATGCTCTTTTTCTGGCACAAAACTAGACATGATTACCAAAGGAAAAATTTATATTGTTGTACGAAATTGCTGAAAATGTGCACTGATTAATGTTGACAGATGTCAAACTCATAAAAAAAAAGTATGGCGTGCCTACGAGGGTCATTCAACAAGTACTTAGCCCCACCGCCTGATGGAACTGCTGTCACAAAGTTTCAGTCGATTCCCTTCATTAGTTTTGTTTTGAGAGCCTTTGAAAGCGAGCGTGTCGGTCGGTTGCACAAAAATGAAAAAAGAACAATATCGTTCGGTGATTAGATTCTTGTTTTTGGAACGGAAAACGCGCAGCGAAATCAAAGATCGCTTGGATGCTTTGTATGGTGACTCTTCTCCTTCGATGGCGACCATCAAGAATTGGTTCAACGAGTTTGTTCGTGGCCGCACGTCGGTTTTTGATGAGCCACGCCCAGGTGCCCCGAAAACGGCTGCTACGGAGGAAAACGTTATAAAAGTCCACGATCTCGTGTTGGCAGACCGTCGATTGAAGGTTCACGAGATAGCTGAGACTGTGGGCATCGCAGTAGGAACGGTGCATCATATTCTACACGAATAACTGGGCATGAGAAAGCTGTCGGCGTGATGGGTGCCGCGTTTGCTCACACCGGAAAACAAGCGCAACCGTGAGACCACATGGGCGACGTGTTTGGCGCTGTTTCAGCGCAATCCAGCGGAGTTCTTGAGTCGTTTCGTGACCGTCGACGAAACATGAATTCACTGGTACACACCAGAGACCAAAGAACAGTCAAAACAGTGGACTTCACCCGGCGAACGTGCTCCGAAGAAGGCGAAGACTGTTCGATCGGCCGGAAAGGTGATGGCCACCGTTTTCTGGGATTCACAAGGTGTGATCCACATCGATTACCTCGAGAAGGGTAAAACAATCACTGGGCGCTACTGTACTGACTTATTGGGCCAATTTGACGTCGAATGGAAGAAAAAGCGGCCCCGCTTTCCGAAGAAAAAAGTGCTGTTCCACCACGAGAACGCGCCGGCTCACACCTCCGCCGTCGCCATGGCCAAATTGGTCGTATTGCGCTACAAATTGCTGCCCCATCCACCGTACTCTCCAGATTTGGCCCCCTGTGACTACTTTTTGTTTCCAAACCTGAAAAAATCACTCGCCGGGAATAGATTTGGGTCGAATAAGGGGGTCATCGTTGCCACGGAGGCCTATTTTGCTTCCCTCGAGAAAATGTATTTTTTGGACGGGTTAAAAAAGTTAGAGCATCGCTGGGCCAAGTGTATCGAGCTTGAAGGAGATTATGTGGAAAAATAAATTGCCACCTTTCCAAAATTTTCGTTTTTCTTTTGTAGGCTAAGTACTTGTTGAATGGATCTCATATTGTAGCTTAATATGCTCACTCACGCCATCTATGATCAAACAGTGGATTTAAGTGATTATTATTAACTAACTTGCATATTATTTATTCATAATTGTAGATAAAAACAAAAAAAAAACATAATAAAATTTAAGATGAAATTCTCAAAAAATTATCAAAGTTATTAAAATGAATCTACAAATCTATTAATACATAAAAAATATTTAAATAAACAATAAAGAAAATAATTAAAACTAAAGTAGAAATTATAATATTTTTTCTTGTAAAGAGAATAAAATAAAAATAAGTTATTTAAATGGCAAATTAGATTTAGTGTTTCTCAAATCAAACACTTATATTGTTGATATTTGAAGGTCAAAAATCAAATTTTCTGACCACTTAAATATTAGCTTAAAATGCCTCGTAGCTAAGGTCAATAGGAAATTAAAACTTTTATATAGATAGTGAAAATATCAAAACAAATTAGAAGATATTTTAGCACCTTCATTGCTAAATGGTTTCCCTTATGAACAAATAATTATCAAGAATACCTGGCATATCTGAGATGGTACGTGTAACACATATAGCATAAGCGGATAGAAATAAAATATTCGACATTTTATATATGCTAACAATATAAATTAATGATTAAAAAAAATCCAATAGTTTTGGAATTTTTTTCTCGAAAAATCGTTTTCTTCAATTTCTTACTAAAATATTTTAAGGAAAGAAAATATTATCATTATATGGCATAATAAAAACATGTATACTCGCATTTCATTCGATTAGTGTTGTTCATAATATTCAATGTCAATTAATTTGATTTATCAACAATTTTATCTAATTTTGTATAAAATTTTACCTTGTGTTTGCTACAATATGTCAATTATTTTATGGTTAAGTGGTGAGGTAGTCACAAGGAAAGCAAACAAGTTTTTATATTATTCAGGGACTTTTCTTTTCTATTTTATAGAATAATCAGATTATTTATAAAATTCATTTCCTATAGTCTTAAATTTCCTCTTCAACATATACAAAAATTGTCTAAATTTTAATTTAAAAAAAAACAAACAAAATTTATATGTGTTTAAAAGAAGAAAAACATATATATTATTGTATTTATAAATATATATTTAAAATTAAAAAAACAGATTCAAAATATTTCATTAATTTACTTAAACAATAAAACACTTGTAGGTATAACGATATATTTTTATATTAGCAAATAGATTTCGTTCTGAGTTGAAATTTAAGCTTGCCCGAAAAAATTCCAAGCGGTTATAATACGAGAAGTACCCGATCCAGAAGTATCCGACCTAACAAAGAAAACACAAAAAAATTGGGAAAAAATACTTTTATTTCTCAACATAGTCTCCTTTTAGCTCGGTACACTTCTTCCAGCGATGTTCAATAGCTTCAATACCCTGTTTATAGTAAGAACCTAAAATAATCATTAACCCCTCTTCATTGTTGGTAAGTCTTTTACCAGCGTCCCATTTTTTCAAGTTTGGAGAGAGTAAATTACCACGGCCATCCCAAAAAACTGACGCCATGAACTTGCCAGTAACTGACGTAGTCTTTGGAGCCAATTCTCCCGTCTCAATATGTTGTTTTTAATGTTTCTTTAACTCAGATGTAAAGTAATGAAGCCATGTTTCATCCATGATCATAAATTGATGTAAAAACTCGCCTTTATTGCTGCGCAACATCGCCAAAACTTGATTGAAACATCGTCACGACGCTGTTTATGTTCCATTGTGAGCAAACGCGACATCTATCTTGCGCACAGTTTTCTCATATTCAAATATTCGATCATTTGACGATCATCCAATATCATTTTGTGTATTTTCTTCACTATTTCTGGAGTGGTCATCGCATTTGGGCGTTCAATGCGATGTTCCTGTTGACAGCTCGTTTAAACTTGGCCCCGTTTCTAACAACCACCATTTATATGACAGGTCAAGTACTTCTGGGACTACCATCCTATTTAAGGGGTAATACTAGAATATAAAATTTAAATAAATGGTTTTTTTTTTAAATTTGATAAAAAACATAATTATATAAATGTAAATTTATGCCGGCCTGGTAGGTAGCACGATCGTTATTTATTTAATAAGTAAAACGTGTAGTATTATATATATTAAGTAAAATATATTTAAAAGCTTTTATCTAAAGAAATCTAGAAATTCCATTTCATTTACTTGTGCTACGAATTGTTTCAAAACAGCTAAAATAATTTGCTGAATATATGTAACTAAATCCTTAATTAAATTAATTGTTACTAAATAGTTAATATTATAAAAATTTTAACAAGTCTCAGGAAAGTTTCTATTTAAAATTTTAATCGATATTACTTACCATCTAATCAGTACTGCCTTGTATGTTAAGCTGATAATATTGGTTAGTCGAAAAAGTTCGTGGTGTTTTTTTTTTGCAATTTACTCAAACCAAATATTATTCATTATTATCTACAATATTCAGCCATTTTTCAAGGAAAGATATAATTTCATCATTATAGAACTTCCGTGGTTTCTGGTTGAAAAATTGAATCAAGTGGTTTTCAAAGGCCTTCCTTAAAGCTAGGTTTCATTGGGAGAGAGAGAGAAAAAATTCCTTTTCATTTCCACGATCTCTTCTAAATAATATTTATTGGGCAGAGAGAGAAAAATTCCTTTTCATTTCCACGATCTCTTCTAAATAATATTCTCGTATTTTACCCCTTTTTCATCGCCAGTTATGATTTGCTTCAGAAATAGCTCGATTTTATTGCGCTTCAGTATTATATCATAGATCATATTATTCACACTCAATTAAAAAACGTTTAAAATAGTTTAATGGTGAATGTTTAATTCATAAACTATGTTATGTCATGCCAGTCTTGATCAATTTTATCGAGAATTTCATACCTGCTTTCGGTAATTGGCCGAACGCGCATTTAGTGTTATTACAACGCGACTAGTAGTTGCTGAGTTGTATACTTTTAAGTCTATTTATCGGGAAACGCTACGAACTTTTTCAACTAAACAATATTTTGCTCTTCAGAATAATATCAAAACCAGATTTATTTTATGTACAAACCAGTCTCACAACAAATTAATCTGATAATGATGTCACAAAAAAAAAAACTTTCTATGATAAACAATTATTCGAATTCACTAAACTATTTACAATTTATCTTAAAAAAAAAATCTATTTTATTTATAATAACAGAATTTATTGACAATAAAAAAAAAATTATATTTCTATGTAAAATTTCCAAATATTTAACTATGTAGAATATGTTAGATATTATTTCACAAAATAATTGATTTTATTTGCTCAAATTTCTATAGTGGATATATTATTAAATTTATTGTCTTTTTCTGTTTATTCTTCATAAAAATAAACTTTGCGGATGGAAATTGATTTTATCATGACAACAAATAATTTTATTAGAATTTTATACAAATACCATATGAAATGCTATCAGTATATAACTATTTGTAGAATCTATTATCATTGATGATATTGTGGTTTTTCTGTTTTTCAATTTATCTAATAATAAATGATGCCGACCTAATTTTATTAAAGTATTCTCATAAATTAAATAAATATTTATTATTTATTTTGTTTCCTCATTCTTTTTTTAGTTAGTACTATTAGCTACTATAATATCAATAGAATTTAATAAAATTGAATTTAATTAAAAATTTTATATAAAAGCGATGTGGTAGTATATTTTTAAAATTAATTAATTTAAAATATATAAAAAAAACAAGAGAAAATAAGGCTAGGTCTTCACTATTAAATGAATCGAGTTATTCGTTTTTTAGTTTTTTCAGTAGATAGTCCTATCGTAGTTTAAAAAGCTTATCGTTTATAAGCTGTTAAATATATTTATTTTTTCGGGAAATATTCACTTAGCCGAAAATTTTCCATTTGATATTATGAATTTTTAAGCTAGCAAATAACGCATCAATTTTTGTACGCCGATTGGTTCCTAGAACAACAGACTTTGGATGTTAATTTTCCAACAAACAAAAAATGTTCTGCGATGAGGCTCATTTCTCGCTTGGTGGATATATCATTAAGCATTATTACAATATATGAGGCTTTAAAAACTTACAAATGACTGTATATAAGCTAATGGATCCATAAAAAGTTTCTGTTTGGTGCCAATTTTGATCTGAACGTATTATTAGTCCTCAGTATTTCTATGAAAATGATCAAATCTGAACGCTATGGCCATATGATAACCGACTGTTTTTGATATTAAGTTAAAAATTTTAGTCTGAACCATACGACGAGGTCTGTTCAAAAAGTACCGCGAATTTTGTGTTTTTTTCAACAATTATTTATTTATTCATGAATATCTATTTTGTCCCCTTCAAAGTAATTCCCACCAGATATTATACACTTGTGCCAACATTTTTTCCAATCCTCGAAGCACTTTAAAAAAAATCATTTTTTGTGATCTTGTTCAGCTCCTCCGACGATGCCGTATTTATCTCCTCAATCGTAGCGTAGCGTCACGCTCTTATGGGGCTCTTCAGTTTCGGGAATAAGAAAAAGACACAGGGAACCAGATCTGAGCAATATGGTGGCTGCAGCATTATTAGTGTGTTGTTTTTGGCCAAAAATTCGTGCACAAGAAACGATGCGTGAGCAGGGGTGTTATCATGATGCAAAAGTCAATTTTTGTTCTTCCACAAATAAGGGCATTTCTAGCGGATTGCTTGGCGCAACGTGCGCATAACTTGCAGATAATATTCCCTATTAACCATTCTACCCTGTGGCAAGAACTCATAATGCACCACGCCCCTGCAATCGAAGAAAACTGTCGTTCACACACCCCGGCACGCTTTTCGTCGTTTACATCTTCTCGGCCTTCTGAGAACATTTTGTACTACCGATAAACGTTGCTTTGGTCCAAGGTAGTTTCACCATATGCCACAGTCAATATTCGGAATGCGTCCGCACAATCAATTTAGTTTTTCACACAAAATTTGATACAGATTCTTTGATCCATTTTTTGGAATAGATCAAAGAAATTGGGCAAAAATCGAAGACGATTTTTTTGCCCAATTTCTTTGATCGAAATTGGGCAAAAATTGAAGACGAGCCACAACACGTGCAAGTAAAGCAGCTGTCAAAAATTAACTGAACATTCAAAATATTCGAACTTGTTGGCATAAGTAAGAGACATGAGTACCAACATAACGGCACAAAAAATTGAAAATCGAATAGACGTAAACCGCGGAGCTTTCAAAATTCGTGATACTTTTTGAACAGACCTCGTATGTGGTTTTAATAAAATAGTTTTTAGTTTTGACTTCATAGTGCCAAATTTCTAGTAATTTCAAAACTTGGTGATATCAATTTGCTTCCAAGATTGTGCCTCAAATGTTTAAAAAAACGTTTTGCAACAGTCATATTATTATATAGTAATAATAATGGCATAATTTAAGAAAATATAATAAAATATAAATTTAATCAAAATCTTAATTTAAATTATGCTAATTTATCTTTACTTTCCAAAGAAAAAATTGGATAATTTTTTACAATTTTTTTTTTGTAAAAACACTTTAGAGAGAATATGTTTGAAATGCTGATAATAAGGTCTGAAAAATTCTAAACTATTCTAGACTAGTAAAGGAGTATTATAGAAAAAAAATGTTAATACATAATTACCATTCTAAGATTTACTATAGTTTCTGATAAAAAATTAAAAAAAAATTCTTTTGTAAAGTTACATATCAGAATGAATTTGTATTTCATCACATTGACAAATATGCCTGATTTTCTTTAATAAATTAATCATTTTTGAAAATTACTAGAGAATATCTCTTGTGAATGGTAGAAATTCTGACATTTAGCCAAGTATTATATAACTCTTGTGCTTATAGTAAAAATTAATCTACGATATGTGAAAGCATATGATGTACCTAGCAGATATAATTGTAATAAAGAAGATTGTAATCATCAATAAACGACTCAATGCACCTGAGATTCGCCTTGATTAAAAAAATCTATGCTAATATCGAGAAAAATAGGGTACACTTCTGAAAGTAAATATCGGAAAATTTTTGATATTATAGCAAAAATGTTTTACAATAGACCAATGCTCAAAGTACTACGGAAACGAGTAATAATGGAAAGTTTCCAATTTTCGATAAATATTTCAATATAAGTGAAGTTGTACGTTGTCATATTCATATTCATAAACGTACACTTTTTCTCTGCTTATGGATAGAATGCATTTTAATTACCTGATTTTTCTAACCCGAACACTATTGCAACAGCATAGATACTGAACTCCTTTCAGTATAATTATAAATTATTCATTCCATTGTCTTGGCCCATAGACTTTGAATAGGAATACTTACTAGATTGTAAGATTTATACGATTCACCTGCAATTCATTGAAAATATCATTTAGTTGACTGTACAAGTGTAAGTTCATAGAAGATTATAACTTAACATTAGTCAATTTTATTTTTTTAATTATTATTTATTATGAACACTAAAATAGAGATGGAAAAAAAAACAGAAAATATTCTTATTTCGGATATTTATAATTATGTAGATCTAAATCTAAATGGATGTTGAAAATATATTGTAGCAAAAAGTTAACATTTAACATTGCGGATTGGTGCAGAATGCATTAAAGCTATTGCTTAAGTTATGATAAATATTTCATCTGATATAAATTTTGAAATAGTGCAATAATTTTATAATCCTTAATCTATATTACCATAGATTTTTCAAATATGATATTTTATGCAATTTTAATATTTTCGTTCTATTACTTGATTCGATTACATAACATAAGATCTTTAAGAAAATTCTTGTATTGTAATTAGTATGCAATTATTTTGGTACATAATTTTTTGCATATTTTTGTAATAAATTATTGTAATTATCAACTTTAATGCAGAATTATATAAAAATTTATATTATGCGGCAGATTTAAAGAGATGATAAATTATAATGTAAGAGAAAACGATACATCTTAATCGAATCTCAATTAATTCCAAGAAGAAATTATACGGAGTTATCGTATTTTGTATTTTAAGAAATATAGCCCTGTCATTTGACAGGTACCAGACATATATATTATTTAGGATATTTATTATTTAGCATAAAGAAAAATTAATTTATTATGAAATGGTTGATTTTATGACCATGAAATGCGCAAAAGATACACTAGAAACACAATAGGCTCTGGATTTTTCGAATCAATTTTTTTTCAATGATGAGGCTTATTTATTGCAAAATTGTAATATGTTATGTAAGGCTCTACTACAAGAAACTTTAGAGAAGCTATTATTACCGCATAATGTGACTGTTTGGTATGCATTTTGGTCTGAAGTTTTCATTGGCAGGTATTTCTTGTAAAAATTCTGAAATAGAGACTGTTAACACTAATTCTAGTGGTAACAGGATTTTTCTAGTCTAAATTTAAAGATTTATATGTGGACTATATATAATTTCAAAAAAAAAATGTCCAATTTAACTTTTTCTTATAGGGCTATAATAGAACATTATGTTAACATAGATAATTTTTAAATTTTCTACTTTTTTAAAACCAACATTCTTGAATTAATGGCCGAATTACACTCCAAAATGTCTCCTAGCATAACATTTTTAAAACAAAAATTTAAAATAATTAATTTTAAAATTTTTTTTATAAAATATTTATATTTATTTCCCTTATGGATAATAATTCATAATTAATATAAATAACAATTTAAACAGTAATGATTATGTTTATGTTTATGGACAAAAATAAATTTTAGTGAGCATCTGCTATTATTTTGCATTCAATTAATAAATAAATCTATTACAATATATTATTCATAGATTGTTTTTATAAAGACATTGATAAACAAATATATTAATCCATATTACTATACTCGTATTATCTGCATAATAACTAATTGGTCGATATTGATTTAAGTATTTCCAATATTATTGCACAAAAAAATTTAATATAAACATAGAGTTTTATTTATTAAATAGAATTTATTAATTGAAGTATAAAATAGATTTAAGAAAAGAAAAGATATAAATAAAAATTAGATTCAATTTGTACTTTGGAAAGTAAAATCACATCAAATACCAGGGAATAAGTTTAAATCCGCTGTTTGGTCATAGATGGCATGAGTGAGCGTATTAAGCTACCATGGGCACGCCATACTATTTTTTATTAGTTTGACATCTGTCAACATTAATCAGTGCACATTGTCAGCAATTTCGTATAACAACATACATTTTTCCTTTGGTAATCATGTCTAGTTTTGTGCCAGAAAAAGAGCATATGCGGGAAGCTCTGCTTTTCTGCTTCAATTTGAGGAAATCGGCTGCCAAATCGTATCGAATGCTTATGGATGCCTATGGTGACAGTGCTTTATCGGAAACAACGTGCCGAGATTTGTTTCGTCGGTTCAAAGACGGCCACTTTGACTTGTGGGAGAAGAAGCATGAAAATCAGCGTAGAAAGGTTGAGGACCATCAATTGGAGGCTCTTTTGGACGAAGACGATACCCAATCGCAAAAAATGCTCGCGGAGCAATTGGGTGTTATTCAACTATCCATTTCCATGCGTCTGCGTGCTTTGGAGAAGATTGAAAAGATCGGAAAATGGGTGCCGCATGAATTGAACGAAAGGCAGATGAAGCGACGCCAAAACGCATGCGAAATCTTGCTCGCCAGACAAAAAAGAAAGTCTTTCCTGCATCGGATTATGACAGGCGATGAAAAGTGGATATATTTCGAGAATCCTTAACGCAAGAAATCGTGGGTTGACCGCGGTCAACTATCAACATCTTCCCCAAGACCAAATCGGTTCGGACGGAAGACGATGCTGTGCGTTTGGTGAGATCAGCAGGGTATCGTCTACTATGAGATGTTGAAACCTGGTGAAACTGTCAATGCCTACTGCTACCACTAAAAACTGATCAAATTGCACCGTGCTCTTCGTGAAAAAAGGACGGATTATCAGCAAAGACATGATTTTCCTCCACGACAACGCACAATCGCACACGTGAAAAATGGTCTAAAACTACTTTGAGACACTCAACTGGAAGGTCCTACCCCACCCCGCTTATTCACCAAACCTGGCCCCTTCCGGCTACTACCTGTTTTCGTCGATGGGCAACGCGCTCGCTGAGCAGCACTTCGATTCTTACGAAGATGTCCAAAAATGGCTTGATGAGGGGTTTGCCTCGATAGAGAAGGAATTTTTTTGGCGTGGTATCCACAAATTGCCCGAGAGATGGGAAAAAAGTGTAGCTAGCGAGATCAAGTACTTTAAATAAATTTGTTTTTGCAGTCTATGAAAAAAATATGTGTTTTTTGACTAAAAAACAGCGGATTTAAGCTTATACACTTAGTACATTTAAAAATTCGGATTTTAATAAAATAAAATTTTAACTATGCATAATTCAAATAACTGTCAAAAAACTTCTTGAAGAACTCGACTTTTGTTTTGTAATTTGTAAAGAGTTTTTATACGGTGAACGGCGTCAAACCGCACGCACAATCTTGGAAGCAGATTGACGCCCTAGTATTATCACAATAAATTTAAATTATTATAAGTACTGGGTGTAAGAGGAAAAAACCCCATTATTCAATCGTAAAATGTAAACAAAAATTGACAACAATGTATGTTATGTAATATGCACAAATCGTCCGGATAAATATTGTAAAATTATGTGCTGCGGAAAATGCATACGAGTATATTCAAGATTAGAAAATTAAATGTTGTGTAAAATATCTGTTTACACTATCACCTTTTCCTTTTCAATACTTTATCTAATTACTATTAGTTAAATTGAGTGAAATCACTTTTATATAGTCATATCGATCTAAATACACTATAATATTTATGAATTCAAAATATTATTCTACGAATATTTTCATTTATAGAATTTTAAATAGTTGTTTGGGATTATAAACTAAATTTTTTGTATCATGAGTATTTTAAGCAATGTGTAGGTAGTATCTTTTTTAAAAGTACTTAAAATAACTCATAATTAGATGTATTTAAGTATTTCATTTATAGTAAATCAATTTACGCATTTTGTTCAATTCAATTTAGTTACATAAGTAAGCCTATTTGTTAAGGTAGAAGGTATTTTTATTTTTGTGAATACAATTTCTAATATAAAATAAATAAAAAGAATTCTTTTTTATTTAAAAAAAAAAAAAACTACCTTTAAGAGTGTTCGAAAATTCAATTTCGAACAATAGCATTAAAATTAACATCGGTCACACATGGCAGATTCTTTTGACCTGACCAACAATATTTTCTACTATTTCAATAGTATTTGGCAACTAAGAAATGGTACTTAATTGAAAATTTATTATTATTGAACAAATTAGTCACGTACTAGGAAACCTTTTATTTGAATCTAATTGATGTTCACTTTAAATTTTATTTGATAATTTTTTCCATTCAATATTCTTTCTTCAATATTGTATTTTTAATATTATATTAGTCAATCACGTAATGTTTTGTATATAAATTTAACAAAATAAAATTTATAAAAATTTAATTTCTTATATTAATATTTAAAAAAAAAAAACATATTTACTCACAAAGGTAAAATTACACAAAAGTAAGATTTACTAATGCCATTTAGTATGATTGAAATTAATCTTAGAAAGTTATTTTTGCCCATTTATTTAAAAAAAAATATGGTATAAAAATTATTAACTCAAATTAATATCAATAGACTTACTTGCTCAAAATAATTATTATTTAAAATATGTTTTAATATTTTAAAATTGAATTTCAAAATATTGAGAGAATTTCAAGCTCTGCTTACCTTAAGTAATTTTAATCGTAAAGTAAGATTAAAATTACTTAAGGTAAGTAATTTTAATCTCTAATTTTTTTTTTTTGGTATTTTTAGACAATTTTTTCAATGTTAAAATTTTTTAAATTTAATTTTTATATATTTTTGTTATTATTTTCGAATTATTTTAAATTATAAAACTGATTTTTTTTGCAATTTTATTTGGTTTTTATGCATAAATGGTATGCCTTTCAAAGTAGTTTCCTTGGGTAGCTATTTATCGTCATATCTCGTGCTTCCAACTAGTCCCGCTCCTGAACTAGCAAACTAGCTATATCCAACACAGGTACATCCAGGTACAAGCTAGTTACCCTAACTATTGGTTGAAAATCCACCCTAAATTTTTAATATCAAATTGCAGTGATAGCACCCGAGGTATCTGGTACACTCACCACCAGTTTTAAAACTGTTCCCGCGAAGAGAAAATTAAAATAATGCAGCTCAATCTCAATCACTGCCAGGTAGAGCATGCATGAGCTGAATGTAGATGTTGCCATTCTCAGTGAACAGTATAAGCCTATGAATGGTAGTACCTGTGTATCGGATGCCTCAGGGCAGGTCGCTGTTTTGGTATGTGGCAAGAGGCCCATGCAGAAAAAGATACAGGGGTTAGAATCTGATTACAGCTGGATGAGAGTGGATGGCATGCAATATATGGCATGGCATCCACTCTCATCCAGCTGTCACCAAACGTGTGCATTGGGGACTTTGAACATATCCTTAACCGACTGGTGATGGAGGCATTCTATCATCATTACCGGTGACTTTAATCGAGAGGGGAAGTCGGTATACAAACCGGAGGGGGGGATATTGCTTGTGGCTTTTTCCCTTCTGAACTCGGGAGAGGAAGCTCCCTTATCCAGAGACGAAAAACAATCAATAATACATGTAGATCTCACCACGGCGATACCGAGAGGCTCTACGGTCGAACGTACACCTGTTTATTGGTGGAATGACGAGGTGATTGAGCTTAGGAAAAAATGTGAAGAGGCGAGAAAACTGTCCAAAAGTTCAAGGGGCAAGCCTCAATACCTTTCACTATCCCAACAGTATAAGAGAGTAATAAGAGAGTTAAAATGCACCATAAAGGTAAGTAAATGATGATGCTGGAGGAAACTATGCGCCGAATTCGACAACAGCCCATATGGTAGGACGTATCAGATAGTTCTTCCCTCTGCAACCAGTGACTACATTGACAGGTAGCTCGAGACCTGGACAGAATTGACACCGGCTTTTTCCCTCTGCAACCAGTGACTGCATTGAAAGGTACCTCGAGACCTGTCAGTGATCAGGTTCCATGAATTACCCAGGAAAAACTTTAGGGAGATGGGTTGACTAAAGCAACCTACATACGTGGAGATGTCTGAGCCTACTCTAGGAGCGGCATGAAGCTAGTCTACGCATTCCGAACAGTATCTTACGAGGCCATTTGTGTTGTGGCTGGAATGATACCGATCGAAATACTGGCAGATGATCGACAGAGGCTGTACCGCCGGAGAGGTCTGTGTGACGCTGTGGCGCGTAGGTCGGTGTGAAGGCGAAACTCGTACGGAGAAAATAGAAATGAGTCCAAGAAGACGTCACCAAATCGTTGGGATAATAGACCCGATCGCAGATGGACTCACCGTCTCAGATCGGCGGTGGATCCGTGGATTAATCGACGACATGGTGATGTTGGCTACTACCTATCCCAATTTTATATGGGACACGGATGTTATTGGCTTAACTATACCGCTTTAAATTGTATTCTAGGCCAATGTGCTTTTTTTGTGACGGGATAGTAGAGAGCGCGGAACACGTGTTGTTTTACTGCACCCGATCCAATGCGGAAAGAGAAAAGGCACGGAAGTGCGCTGGCGGGTCTCTGATGACGGAGAATGTCGTGGTCCTGATGTTGGACTCAAGGACGGCTTAGGAGGCTGTCGAGATCCTTGTGACAACAGTCCTACGTCTAAATGAGCATGAAAGAAAACGGTAGAAATAATTCACCAGAGTAGTAATTTCACCCAATCCTTGCCCCACGAAGCAAAACCTGACAGCGGTTTCGTCGGGAGATATAGAAATGTAACCAAGGAAGCTGGTTTTAGTGGGTTAAAGTCCCATACTTTGTCTTTCGATGATTTCCACCTTACTATAACAACAACAAAAAAACTGTTTCCGCGATGTAGGTATTAACAACAGCCAATACATTTTAGCCAAAGGCACCCCACCTTGGTCGGCTACAGTAGGGCACCAGACTCCCATTATCCCACTTTTTGGTTTAAGAGTACTTGGTGGGTACTCCTACTCAGAGAGCTGCAGTGGGAGCCTTGTAAATTCTAGGCACTAGTTAGCCAGCTCAGGACTGCGGGTTCGCCGAGACCCGTAGGGACTTCTGGTAGTGATCATTGTTTGATCGTTTTCCAAGAAGAAACCCCCTTGCGTGATGATGTTATCTACAGTACCAAAATGTCCTTTAAAGTGATTTTTAATTTTGGAAAACAAAAAAAATAGTCACGGACTTAGTTCAGCTGAATGGAGGGACGGGGAATAATGGAAGTCCCTTTCTCCGAGAACAATTTATTAATGAAAATGGCCGTGTGACTGTGATGGAGCTGGATGCTATACAATGTCCAATCTGATAAAATAAATCCTTAACAAATTTGATATGTTTGTTAATATTTTATGTTGAAAGAGTCCCTACGCGAGGTTATTTTTTTTTTATAGAGAATGTTCCAGAAAGTCTTACTGCAACTTTTGCAAGTCAAATTCGTAGATTTATCAAGGTTAATACAAAATTTGATGGTACATCGTTGCTTCAAGTTTCGAAGTTAGATTTTTTGTAAAAAACACAGCTTCAAATATCACGCTATAAATTGGGGAGATGCGGTGGAGAAATCTGCAGTTTTGACAAATAGCTCTCCGTGATATCAGTCTTATTAATTTTCTGTCACAAATATTTTTGGTAAATTAAATTCTATAATTATGATAGCAAGTTTACTTATACAGATACAGTATGGTAAACTATATTCCAAGAATAAATTATACAAGATTGATGATGATGATGATATAATTTCTATAAAAATTTCAGTAACGAAAGTAAAACTGGTCAATGCTATAATTATAATGAAATCGAAAAGAAAATTTTAACGACATTTTTATATGCTCTTTTATAATTAATTTACTTTAACATAGCAAATAAAAAATAAAAGTCTCGGATTTCCGGAATTTCTTGAATGAAATGCACCTCGTGTACAGGTATGCCCTAAGATGTAAATTTGAACCAACCAGTTGGTGTTGATATTATTGGAGATTCAATGGGTTCGAATTGAATTTCATAATGACCCGAATGGTAAGACCAACTTCTTGAGCTGCGGTTTTATTCAAGGTCTGTTGAAAAATTTTCACCAAATTAAAGAAAATCAACAAGAAGACAAAAACCAAAAATTATTACATGGCTGACTATCATTATTATAGACAATCGCCTCTTCCTTCTAATACTCGTGTTGTTTGTACTTTTACGTGATTAAAACTTACACGAAGTAATAAACAAATCCAAACAAAAATAAAACTAATATATGTGTAAATACAATGAACTCCTTAACAACTACAGATAAATAATCGAAGGTTTTCTTTTTTAATAGCGAAAGTATTGGCAATTTTTCATTAATGAGAGGAGTAGAAGAAGAAAAAACACAACTCATACAAGTACAGACATAAAGAAAACTTTGGACTATCTTCTAAAATAATTACAATACATGATTGAAAATTATTGTACATTGAATGTTTGAAATTTCAATTAAATAATTATTTGAAATATAAAATATTTATTTATCTATTTATTATCTTTTATTATTTGGCATCTTAACAATGTCCCCTTTTATAGAGGCGAAGATATTCGTTTATGCATGAATATCTAAAGATGATTTAACAATTAGCAATTGATTAACAGGTCAATATGATAAATTAAAAATTATGAACAATCTTAATTGATATTGAAAATTATCTATTAATTGTTGATAAATTATCAATTAAATGTTTGGACAGATAAAATTTGCACCGATATTATTTGTAACTTGTTTTAATGACTTTAGAAAATGTGCAATTATCTGAACACTAGAAGAGGAGCTGCTTGTTCAATGTACTAGCGAATGACTATTCATTTTATTATATTTTTTTTTTATATAAATTCCTAATTAAAAACTAGAATAAATATTTTATGACTACTGGAAAATTCAAAAAGTTTTGAATGTTTTCTATATTTAAATTATATTTAAACTCTATAACACGTTACACAAAAAAAAATCTATTATTATAAAGTAAAACATTATTGATATAAATGATAGATTCTTTTTTAATAATGAAGCCAGAATCTTTTTTATAAAGAATATATTTTTTTTTTTGGAAAATCATTTGTTAACGTTTAAAATGTTTAGAAATCCAAAATATTTTAGAGAAACAAGTTTTTCGCAAGTTTCAAAACTTAACTTTTTTATAGAAGATTTAGTTAATTTTTATGGCCAGAATGGAATAAATTAAGATAAGCTAAAATTATTATGTAAAAATAGACGAAGATATTTTTCCAAACTACAATTCATCATCTGAGAATTCATACCGGTATATAGTGTTGTAAGATCATCTTTAACAGCATCTTTACAGCAACCACTTGTAGGAGACCGAAAAAGGAAGAAACAAAAACTATTTAACGCAAACTTAAATATTATTCAGTAAACCTTCAGTGGTTTTTTTTCTTCTTTATTTAGCTTCTCTTTATTATTCAGGGATAGCTGATAACCTGTTATAAAATCTTTTATATTTCGATCAAGTTTTTGCATATTAAAACTGTGACGATTGATGTTGGCTATTGTGGTATTATTATGGCTGAAATTCAAGTCTCACAGATTGAATAAGAAACCAGATGAGTACATAAGATTCGCCATAGGCTATTGACAAGTACTTAACCAAAAACAAAACCAAAATTACAAGTTTTGTGCCAAATAATTTTCACTCTCTGTAAGAAAAATATTTTTATTTAACCAAATTTCTTTATAACATCTTTTTTAAACATAAGTAAATATTTTTGTGTATAATTTAATTTTTCATTGTTAATTGTGATTATATAATCAATTTTTATTATAATTAAATTTCTATTCCTTTATAGATTTTAGTATCAGATATTATTTCAGGATTGATGGTATTTATACAATCAAAAACAATACTTAAAAATATCACTAAATTTCATAAGTTATATAAAACTGAAACTTTTTATAATTTTATTTTTTAAAAAAAATTATTTATTTAAAGATTACCAGCTTAGATACAATTTTTTTATCTTCTTCTAATTTATTCCCAATATCATATTGCATACCATTATAACAAAAACTTAAGGTTAATAAATACTTTAATTTTTCGAAAACTAGATTTACCAGTTTTGGTATTCAAATTTGTAGATTTATTAGTAGAGGTTTTTTTATATAATTTTTTTAAAGAATTTTCATTTTTTTTCTCTTCCGACAAACCTTTTATTAAAGAAAAACCAAACATAAATTATTATTCTTTTATTATTTATGTAAATAAATAGGAAATATCTAAATATGGTATTATTTTATATAGTTAAATTTCAATTAAATGTATTTTTTTAATTTTATTGAGAAAAAAATCTACCACTTCCTGTAATTTTTTTTTTTTTTTAATTGTTCAAAATATATTTGAACATAATACCTTCGTTGTAGTTATGTGTATTATAAAAAAAAAATACCCAATATATTATGACAAAAAAAATTAAGATAAAGGTTAAGGTTAACTTGAATGAAATTTCTGAAAAATTCGATACTACAAACTCATTTGCTAGCTGATCAAAGATCAGCTACACTTTAGAGAATGTTTATAAACATTCGAATGTTGCGAAATATTTTTTTCTTGTACCATTTTCAATGTCTTCAAAAACGCTGTACCATTTCACTCGTCAGCTGTTTTTCTTTTCTTTTTTCATAAAAATTTATATTTATGAAAAATTGGAATCGAAATTGCAAATTTTAATAAATATAAATTAAAATTTATACAGTAATAATTTTGAATATGGAAAATATGGTATATTGCTCAAAAATTGTTATTCATTCTTATGTGGAATGAGAAGAAAACATCAAAATATTTATGAAAATTATAAATATCTACATATACATAATAATTTATTCTTAAAATAATTCAATTAATAAACTTGATAATCTTTCACTCAGATACATATTTACACTACAAAGACCATTGAGTGAAAATTTTATTAATCTTTTTCAGTGATAAACAACTATTCAAAATTTGGTTTTAATTTTTGCACTATCATAAAAATTTATATTCATTTTAAAAAAAATATACTTTTGTAGTAATTTTGCATTATTAAAATTTCAGCTGGTACTGAAAAGACAGAGCATTTTTTTTAAATGAATTTATTCTGATATAAATCACTTATATAAGTACAAGTGTTCATATTTAATTCTTTTAATAATAGTTAAAAATAAAATTTTCTAATTTAGTTTCATTTTTAGTTGAACACATAAGTCGAATTCTGAAAAAAGGAGCATTTCATAGAAATGCTTGTCAAAATAAATAGAACAACATGATTTTGTGTTGGCTACATAATCAGATATAATAAATTTAAAATTCGAAAAAAAAGTCGCAACATGTTAATTTAACAGCACTGTCAGTATTTGCAAATGACGGATTTCTGAAATATCAAATATTTGTACAATTCTTACCAATACCGGATTTTCATACTAGCTAATAATTCAGAAAATTTCATCAATGAAAATATTCAATTCAAATTTAACTGGTAATATGTAATGATAAATAATATTTTTCCAAGCTTTAAATAATTACAAATGCTAATTAACAAATTAATTACTTTTAACACTTTTCACGATTTTCATTCAGATTTCCTTTGGAAAATATTTAACTACATCGAATCAAAGTGAATATTTTTTTTTGTTTTTCATATATAATTATTTGCCTATAATGTAAGTAGAAAAAAAAGTAATCTACCTTTTCGAGTTAAAATATCGAAGTTTCTTAATCAATTTACATCATTTTGTAAACAAATTATTTAAAAGGTGCGATAAGTAAATGCGAAATTATTATCCGAGTTGAAATTACAAAATCGTCATATGGATTTAATGGATTAATAATGTTTACTTATAATGCTCGTATATGCTTATCTTAAATATTTGCTTATATAAAATGAATTAATAAGAAATACTTAAAATATAATTAATTCTATAAATTGCTCCGATATTCGTCGGTATTATACAACGCATTATTCTTGGTCCCATCTTATAGAATATTTATACATATACATCAATCCAATGTAGATGAAACGGCTTATTTTGTACAAATCCAAATTCACTTTACCTACAAAATTAGTTCACAAAGTGGAGAATTAAAGTGAACGAACGCAAATCTGCCCACGTAATTTTTACACTCTGCACTAAACCATGCCCTTGCACATATCTTAATGGCAAACAGACGCTTGACATCGAACTCATCCATCCATAAGACTTAAAAGACAAAAAGTAAACAGACGATATCGAAATTACTTCGACTTCTAGACACACGTTATCAACACAATATGGACAGTAAAGTACTTTTATACAATAATATGGACTTACGGACTAGAACTATGAAATACAATTCCTTCAGACAAAAATACTTAATGCAATAGTGTTATTCATCGTGAGCTTAAAGTTTTTATATTCGGTTTTTTATAACTTTATTTTTGGCAGATTGTGTAGGACACGTGATATGTGTCAAAGTCAAAAATGCTCTATTAGGATTGCCATTTTATCGTGTGTCCGAGTCAAAAATGTTTATACTCGAACAACGCTAACCAATTATTGAATTTTATTTTCAAAATTCGTGCTCTGTGAAAAATGTGTCTCGCAGACTTTGACCATTTTATGGTCGTCATAATCGACCTACTGAGCAAGCAATTCAAGCTATAATGGCAAAATTTCGTAGTAACTACGAGGGTCATCCAACAAGTACTTAGCCTCACCGCCCGATGGAACTGCTGTCACAAAAGAAATTTACCTTCGTGCAGTACATTCTTTTAATTTCAGTCGATTCCCTTCATTAGTTTTGTTTTGAGAGCCTTTGAAAGCGAGCGTGTCGGTCGGTTGCACAAAAATGGAAAAAGAACAATATCGTTCGGTGATTAGATTCTTGTTTTTGGAAGGGAAAACGCGCAGCAAAATCAAAGATCGCTTGGATGCTGTGTATGGTGACTCTTCTCCTTCGATGGCGACCGTCAAGAATTGGTTCAACGAGTTTGTTCGTGGCCGCACGTCGGTTTTTGATGAGCCACGCCCAGGTGCCCCGAAAACGGCTGCTACGGAGGAAAACGATAAAAAAGTCCACGATCTCGTGTTGGCAGACCGTCGATTGAAGGTTCACGAGATAGCTGAGACTGTGGGCATCGCAGTAGGAACGGTGCATCATATTCTACACGAAGAACTGGGCATGAGAAAGCTGTCGGCGCGATGGGTGCCGCGTTTGCTCACACCGGAAAACAAGCGCAACCGTGAGACCACATCGGCGACGTGTTTGGCGCTGTTTCAGCGCAATCCAGCGGAGTTCTTGCGTCGTTTCGTGACCATCGACGAAACATGGATTCACTGGTACACACCAGAGACCAAGGAACAGTCGAAACAGTGGACTTCACCCGGCGAACGTGCTCCGAAGAAGGCGAAGACTGTTCGATCGGCCGGAAAGGTGATGGCCACCGTTTTCTGGGATTCACAAGGTGTGATCCACATCGATTACATCGAGAAGGGTAAAACAATCACGGGGCGCTACTATGCTGACTTATTGGGCCGATTTGACGTCGAATTGAAGAAAAAGCGGCCCCGCTTTGCGAAGAAAAAAGTGCTGTTCCACCACGACAATGCGCCGGCTCACACCTCCGCCGTCGCCATGGCCAAATTGGTCGAATTGCGCTACGAATTGCTGCTTCATCCACCGTACTCTCCAGATTTGGCCCCCTGTGACTACTTTTTGTTTCCAAACCTGAAAAAAATCACTCGCCGGGAATAGATTTGGGTCGAATGACGAGGTCATCGTCGCCACGGAGGCCTATATTGCTTCCCTCGAGAAAATGTATTTTTTGGACGGGTTAAACAAGTTAGAGCATCGCTGGGCCAAGTGTATCGAGCTTGAAGGAGATTATGTGGAAAAATAAATTGCCACCTTTCCAAAATTTTCGTTTTTCTTTTGTAGGCTAAGTACTTGTTGAATGACCCTCGTATACTCTATTGGACTTCAAAGCCCTGGCGTAGAGTGCGTACAGAGGAAAATATTGCTGCCGTAGCGTCCAGTGATGGTGAAGAGTGCGATTTGTTCGTCCGTCTGAGTTCACCGCAATTAGGATTGTATTATTACGCAAGGATCGTTGTCTGAAAGCATATAAAATACAGCTCGTGCAAGAACTGAAGCGAAACGACTTGCCAAAGCATCGAGTTTTCAGTGAGTGGGTCTTGAGGAAAATCCGTTTTTATTACCAAAAAATTGCGTTCAGCGACGAAACTCATTTCTGGTTGAATGGGCATGTGAATAAGCAAAATTGTCGTATTTGGTCTGATGAACAATCACAAGCAAAATAAGAACTGCCATTGCACGCAGAAAAATGCATTGTTTTTTTTTGCAGTTTATGGGCCTATGGAATCATCTTTAAAGATGACGTTGGCCGCAATATTACCGACAATGTAGCCCGCTATCGCTCGATTGTTTCCCAAAATACAAGAACTGCATCTGATCGTGGTTTTAACAAAATGGCACTACAAAAACAAGTGGTTTTAACAAAATGGCACTACATAACACACAGCCCATGAAACAATAGACCTATTAAGAGATGAGATCAGTGATCAATTTATCTCACGTGTCGGACCTGCGAGTTCGCCGCCAAGATCGTGCGATTTGACGCATCTAGACTATTTTTTATATCACTCGTCTATACCAATAAACCAGCGTCACTGGCAGTTTTTGAAGACAACACTACACATGTTATTAGCGTGACATCGGCCAATATGCTCGAAAAAGGTGGTTCAAAATTAAACCTCTAGCATATGTGGAGATCACTTAAAACGTAGTCGTGGCCATCATTTACATGAAATAATCTTTAAAATGTAAAATGGCAAGCATTGATTTAACGAGTCAAACAAAAATTGCATACACTTTTGCAAGTTTTCTGTGTTTTTTTTTTGGAAATTTAAAAACTAAAATACTTAATAAATGTGATCCATAAAAGTGGATCCATTTAAATCTGAAATGTAGAAAATGTTCACGTAACTAATAACTCACACTGCAGCAATTTATTTGCGGCTGGCGTCAATCCAAAACTAATCGAAATAATAAAATTTATTATAAATAATTAGTCTGAGTAGTAAATCCTTTTCTATTATAAATTAATCATTCAAATACAGTCTATTGCTCACCATTTTTGTATGTAAATAATTTCAATTTACTATGATATACGTAATGTGGTCCCAAAATATTTTACTATAAAGTTATTTGATTACAGACAAAAGATTTGCTTAAAATAATAATTAAGGATTGTTGAACTATTTAAAATAATAAGGAAAATTCTATTATTCTATTATATAGTCGAAAAATTAATAAAATTTTATTAATTAATAACGTGTCTTTAATTATGTGATATTTCCTTTTGTTTTTTGCAGGAATTTTTTAGAAAAATTTGATTTTTGTCCAATTATTACTTAACATACAAAATGGCAGACTTTGGCCCAATTAATAAACTTGTAAATTTTTTCGTTATTAACGAAGGTATGAAAATTTATTTAACATATTACATAAAGGAAAAATATTAATAATATGTTTACTTTTAGATTTACGAACAAAATCATGGTTCTTATCAAATACACCTGGACCACTACTAACTATTCTAGTATCGTATTTATATTTTTGCCTGTATGCTGGTCCAAGGTACATGAAGAATCGTAAACCGTTCGAATTGAAGACAACACTTCTCATCTATAATGCATTTCAAGTAGTTATGAGTGTTATCCTATTCGTTGAGGTAATGGATATATACAATTGTGGCCAATCAAATAATACAAACATATCGAATATCATTACACAATAATTATTTTAATTGACAGGGTCTTGAGGGTGGTTGGCGTAAACACTACAGCTTCAGATGTCAACCTGTTGACTATACTTACGATCCGATATCGATGAGGGTGAGTATCAGATAAATTTATATCCATACCAAATTGTATATGTTTATCAATTAGGATATAAATTTTGAAATTTCATTTCAATTAATCGATATTCTTGTATAATTATAGCAGTATTTATATGAATGCACTAACCCCCCCCCCCCCCCTCACAACTATTAGTAATTTAATTTTTGATATGAACAAACGATATTTAAGGCATATTTGAACAATTGAAAGGTTTTGATGTATGCATTTTTTTAAAGATTCCCTTATTTTCTAAGTTAAATTAAATATTTTTTAATTAAATTTTAGATCTATTAAAAAGAATAATTTATTTTAGTTATACAATATTAAAACTTTCATTAATATTTATAAGAATCATAGCATTTGTAAGGTTTAATAAAAAAGAAATTTTAACATTTCTTTCGTTTAATATAAAAAAAAAGAAGTGTTCAAAAAGTAAATGAAATATTTCGTTTACTTTTGCTAAAAAAAATTCTGCTTTAATTAAAAATATAATTCTATTATTATATATATTTACGATACCAAAAAAAAAACTCTTATTCATATAAGTTTCGAATTGTTGCGTACTGCTTCTCTATAAAAGCTCAACAGAACGATATTAAACATGTAATCTAATAGATGGCGACACTTTCGTTTAAGGGGGAAATCTGTTTTTACTGTTTGCAGAAAATTCCATCAAAATTAACTTAATTTTTTATTTATCTTTTCCATATTTACGATTATTCTACAATAGTTTTTTTTTGTACATAATAAATTATTTTAATGATTAATTTTTAGATGGCAAGAGCAGTTTGGCTCTATTATATTTGCAAAATAACCGAACTCTTGGATACAGTATTTTTCGTATTGAGAAAAAGACAACGTCAAGTGTCGTTTTTGCATGTTTACCATCATACACTGATGCCAATATGTGCATTTATTGGAGTTAAATATTTTGCTGGTAAGTTCTATTAAAAAATACATTTGTATACGGTTTTTAAATGGAAATTATGGTATTATTTACAGGTGGCCATGGAACCCTACTCGGTTGTATCAATTCTTTTATTCATATAATCATGTATGCATACTATTTGCTCTCTGCTCTGGGTCCAAATATACAAAAATACCTATGGTGGAAGAGATATCTGACGATTATGCAAATTGTAAGTATTTGAAGTAAATACCATTCATTAATTCATTAGAAATATTTAATTTTTCTTTGAATACTTTCAGATTCAATTCTTGGTCATTTTTGTACACACAATTCAGCTACAATTCCAGCCAAAATGCAATTTTCCAAAATCTATTGCTGCCCTATTAACAATCAATGCCGCACTTTTCACATACATGTTCAGCTCCTTCTATATTCGAACCTATTTAAATGCAAGACAGACAGCAAGAGACGAAATGCACTTAAAAGAAACTAAAAAAGACTAATGTACATTACTTTCGGTTATAGGCTATATTGTATAAATATTTATATATATTTTTTTTTAAATAATTTTAATTCTTTTTTATCTAATTCGTTATAAATTAGCAATAGCGCCAAATATTTAAACTATTTTTATTAGTTATGTTCAATTTTTATAAAACTTTACAAATTTGTCATAAAACTATATATATTTATATATATATATTTTTTACTATAAATTTTAAAATAGGTTTAAAAAAAAAATAAAGAAGAAAATAATGTGGATTTTTATTTTTGTGTATAGAATTTTTATCATTTAAGCTAAACAAAACAATTGTGTATACAATTATGTTATGTTCTTGCCACCCACCAATGTTGTCAATATATTGGCTAAAGGCTTCAAATCGACATAGGTACCATTAATAAATAATTGTAATAAAAAAAAAGATGAGATTATTTTTGCAAATACAATAAAAAAAATGTCTATTAATTAAGAAATATTTAATTTAATAAATATTGTATAAAATTAAAATTGAATTTTTATTGTTTTTATTTGATTACTAGTTTGATTAAGAAAGTAATATCCATCTTCACCTTGCCAGAAGATTACCGGATATTGCAGTGCATCGTATGAGCGATGTGTTTCCGCGACTCTTTGTAACTCTGCATTGCGGCGTATAAGACAATAAGAACTGCAACTTCATCGATATTGGGTGCGTTAAATCGGCGCTCGTGTTGTCCAAGAGGTCTTTTATCGGCTCTGATGACAATTGAATAGTCGTCCGATGGCATTCTATCTATGGCGCCCATGGACAATCGAACCAATTCATTGCGTTCATGAAACAAATTTTGCAGTGTGGCGATTACTCGATGTCTGGCGCCTGAATTGAATCTTTCCCGTTGTTGAACTTGTGCGACATCATCCGCTCCTCCCATAAAATAAATCTGCAAAAATTTGTGTTCCTTATGTGGAAGCGGTAATAATGATCCAGCTCGATGATATATTTGACCTTGAACTTTATATGTTGGCATGAAATTTGCTCGTTCGATTTTTGTTGCATCGAAGGATGTCATTTGAAAGCACGAATTATATTTGCGAATATTGTTCAAGAAGTGCTTGGAATCGGGTGTGTCCCCTGCCATCAAAGACAACAATGGTTCTGGTGGTTCATTTAATGTTGGCAACACAATTTTTCCATTCGAACAGCACATTCCTGGTGTTTCGCCTGCGTATTTCAGTGCATGACAATGTGGACACACTTTGTTCATAGGGCCAATGATAACAGATTCATGTTGACTATAGTCGATGTCGGGATTGTATTGAAATGCGACGCGTTCCAAATTTATAATTTGTCGTTGTCTGCCTCGAATATAACGGGTGCGATCATCGGCACTTCGTTATTGGCGACGCTCATCTGATTTGTTAGCCCGTAATGTTTGACTGCGCTGCTGTTGGGCGCCTAAACGATTTGCGCGATGTTCATCTGCTTCCACTGCGCGTGCTCTTAAATTGCGCTGTTGGTTTTCAATTAAACGATTAGCACTTTCTTCAGTTTCATTTGCTCGTGCGGCTCTATCTCTAAGCGATGCGCGAGTATTTCGACTAATCGCCGCTCCTCGTCCTCGTCCGCGACGTGGCATCGTATAATTTAATTTAATCAGTGTATATTCGATTTATTATGATTAATTAAGAAAGAAAATTATTCGTTGGGTAATTGAAATTAAAAACAATTTATGGTTTGAATCGATCACTTTTCAAAATAAAATGCATTCCAATAATTCTCTCACATTATAATTTGTTGATTTTGTTTGCCTGTGTACGGCGGTGTCACCCAATCCAAATAAAACGAAACGCCAATTGGATGAACGATAATACGTTCGCGCCAATTGGCGTTTCGTTTCATTTGGATTGGGTGACACCCTACTTAATACTTTAACAATTTATTGTTTTATTATTCGATTTGATCACTTTTTTGAAGATAAAATGCTATTTCACTCACTATAAATCGGAATGGAAGTGAATGAAATATGTTACACTTAAATTATTGTTTCGCATGAAAAATATATTTTTCCTTTTTATTATTTGCATTCACCTAAATTGAAATGTCAATTGAATCATGCACAAACACAGGCACACAATACGTCAAGCATATTGTTTGCCTGTGTTTGTGCATGATTCAATTGACATTTCAATGTGTTTGTGGCATTTTCATCATATTTGATACTCTCAATATGACGCGCGCGCCACCTATGGACGAAAAATTATATCGTACTATTGTATCTATGCACAGCTTTTGCCACACATTATTCTTGACCAAAATTTTAGTTCGATCCGCCGAGTAGTTTTGGAGTTTTAGGCACGCATACAAACAGGAATTCATTTTTATATATATAGATGAGTTGTTTTTTTTTTTAATATTCCATTGGGAATAGAGTTATTGGAGCCATGAGCTCTACTTTGGGAGAAATCATGTTCGCACAATAGTTCTTGGTTAAATGGCATTAATGTTGTATGTGAGTGATGGTGAATTGAGGGCCACAAATGAGAGCAGTATGTTAAATCGGGATTTAGAGAAGCTTAAACGTCCAGAATTTCCTGTATAGATGTTGAATAGACTGGTTTATAGCTGGATGTCCAATGAGCCGACAAAAATGTGTCATTATTGGTACAGTCTAAATGGTTGTGAACGGCTCATAGTAAAACAAACGTTTCGTATATGTGGACGGATCAGTTATAGCGTTTTTAAGCCTATCAAGAGATGCAGATATTTTCAACTCTGCTCCCAACCATAATATTTTATCTGAGTGCGGATGGAAATTTATGAAATTTAGGAAGAGAATGTACAAATTGCTTTTTTTGGTGAGATATTAGTAGGGATAGAAACGATTAGTTCATATTTGAGCTGAAGGATATGGAAATATTTTTGATTAAAGTGTGATGGGGGTAATTGGGAAAGCGTAGATTTTTGTATATAAGATTCAAAAGAGCTTTTTAAAGATAACAAAAGAAAGGTTTTCAACCAGATTCGATTAGTATGGACATCATTTTCCATTTATAACTGAATAAAATTTTAACCATTCTGAGTAGAATTTGTAATATAAGTTGTAGTAAAAAGTAATCCATTATTTTGCCAATAGATGGCTTTAGGAGTCTGTATCTCCCGTTTTAAAAGTGCGATCGGGTTGCACTAGATGGCGTTAGAAAGATAAGATTTCGTACTAAAAAAGCTTCTCATACAGTTTTGTGATTTCTTGACTCAGATATTTTCTCTCTATAACAAAGAGAAAATACGCCATATTTTACAGTTTTTCTTCGATAAAGGCGAAAACTCAAGCCAGGCAGCTGAAAATGTGAATAGTGTTTATGGTCCTGATACTGGAACAGCCAATCATGCGCAATTTTGGTTTCGTCGATTCCGATGCGGTAATTTTGATGTCAAAGATGCACCACGCTCTGGAAGGACAATTGTCGAAAATGTCGATAAAATAATGGAAATTGTCGAGTCCGACCATCACGTAAACACTGTTTCGATTGCCCAAGAACTAAACATTGCACAAAAAACCGTTTGGAACCACTTAAATAAGGCGGGATACAAAAAGAAGCTCGATGTATGGGTGCCACACAAGTTATCCGTAAAAAACCTCATGGACCGAATTTCCATCTGAGAATTGCTGCTGAATCGCAACAATATCGATCCATTTCTGAAGCGGATGGTTACTGGTGATGAAAAGTGGGTCACTTACGACAACGTCAAGCGACAACGGTCGTGGTCAAATCGCGGTCACCCGGCGCAAACGGTGGTCAAGCCAGGATTGACAGCCGGGAAGGTTTTGCTGTGTGTTTGGTGGGACTGGCAGGGAATCATCTACTATGAGCTGCTCCCCTACGACCGAACTCTTAATTCAGACCTATACTGTCAACAAAGAACCGGCCAGCTTTGGCCAATAGGAGATGAATTGTGTTCCATCAGGACAACGCCAGGCCGCATACATCGATAGTGACTCGTCGGAAGTTCCGGGACCTTGGTTGGGATGTTCTTATGCATCCACCAAGCGATTACCACCTCTTCCTGTCTATGACGAATGATTTTGCAGGTGAAAAATTCGCCTCAAGAGAAGATTGTGAAAATCGACTGTCCCAGTTTTTTGCCAATAGAGACGAGGGTTTCATGAGAGAGGCATTATGAAATTACCTCCAAAATGGCAATAAGTAATCAAACAAAACGGTGCATATTTGACCTAAATCGTATCATTCTATCTATGCTAAATAAAACCTTCAATTTAATGCAAAAATAATGGATTCCTTTTTACTTCACCTTATATTTTGAACATACGAGGTATATTCAAAAACTATCGCGAATTTTGAACTCATATCTCTCACTTATGCCGACAAGTTCGGCCAGTTTGAATGTTCAGTTAATTTTTGACATCTGATTTGCTTACGCGTGTTTTGGCTCGTCTTCGGTTTTTCAAAAAATGGATCAAAGAATCTGTTTCGGGAAGAAGAAAAAGTCACAGGGGGCCAGATCTGGGGAATATGGTGGCTGCGGCATTATTATTGTATTGTTTTTGGCAAAAATGTCAAAAGCCAATTTTTCTTCTTCCATAAATCCGGACGTTTCTGGCGGATTGCTTCGGGCAACTTGCCCATAACTTGCAGGCAATATTCCTTATTGACCATTCTACCCTGTGGCGCGTTTTTTTCGGTCTTGGCTCATGCGGCAGTTCCCATTGGGATGTTTGAGCTTTGGTTTCCACGTCATAACCATAAACCCATGATTCGTCACCAGTTATGACCCTCTGGAGCAAATTTGGGTCGTCGCGGACAGAGTCCAACAGTTCCTTAGCAATGTTAATGCGATGCTGTTTTTGGTCGAAGGGCAAAAATTAAACACGAGCCAAAACACGTGGAAGCAAAGCAGCTGTCAATAATTAACTGAACATTCAAAATGGCCGAACTTGTCGGCATTAGTGAAAGACATGAGTACCAACATAACGCCACAAAAAAAATCGAAAATCGAATATACATAACCCGCGGAAATTCAAAATTCGCGATACTTTTTGAACAGACCTCGTACGCTGCTTCCTATGTTTTCTGCATATTTGAAGACAACATGAGTATGACGTTCAGATAAAATATAATTTTTCTAAAAGTTGACTAAAATAATTAAATTCTGATTACAATCATTCGTTTTATATAATTAAATTACTAATACAAATGTCTTTAGATAAAACGCAGATTTTTTAACAATTAAATAGATCAATTGGTCAAAGATCACAATTTTATTTGAATTTTAATTCGATTGGTCGTCAGTTTGAGTGTATTTTATGCAACAAAAAAAAACATTAAATCTTATAGTTTTATTTTTATTTATTTATTACTTTTATTTACATAGATACAATTTTTTACTGTCTTGACATTATTTCATTTATATTTTTTGAACATAAATAGTTAAATAATAAACACTACTTGAAAATTATCAAACGAAAATATATTAAGCCCTTGAAAATTTTATATAAAAGAATTAAATTATTTCACACTATCATCACCTATTAAAATAAATATTATTTATTACAATTATGAGAAATACTGTTTAATTATTTTGTGATGGTTATTATTTCTCATATAATATTTTTAATAAAATTTACAAATAACATTTTCCATATAACATATAAATTATAAGTTAATTTTTCATATTTTTTCTGCTCGTTTTTATTGTATTTTTCTGTTGTTTATTTAGAAAATAATAACTATTATGAACATTTACTGTTTTAATATTATTAAAAGTTATTTTTAATTTGTAATTATGTGTTGTTATTTTTTATAAATATACAAAAGCTAAAAAATAATTATTGTTTATTTTATTTGATTTTTTTTATTAAAATGTTAGCTTTAAAATGCAAAAAAGGTTTTTTGCTTTGTTGATATTGTAAAATTCTATTTCGTAAAAGATTATTTTTCAACATTTTTTTATATAATTACCAACAAAAAACTTGATAGAAACTGAAAATGTTATAAAAAATGTTATTTATTATGTATGTATTAACTTACATTTATATGAATGATTATCAAAAGTATATTAAAATTATATACTTATATTCAGGCTCTTAATTAATAGCTAAAAGAGAAAACAACAATTTTATTGAATGAAGCAGACGGACACGAAAATCTTTTAATATAATTAATCTTAATTAAATATTATACATTCAGTAAAAAAAATTTTAATAAAAAAAAGATACTTTCAGTTAATCAAAGTAGCATTTAAAAAAAAAATACGTCGACAGGTAACTTTTATAATAACTATTTTGCTAAAGTAAATAGCTCAGAGCGTATTATTATTATTTTTTTTTTTGAAACAATTTATAACATTTTCTAATAGATTATTATTAATTATGTTTTTTTTTTTGTTAATTAATTTCAATATATTAATTATCGAGAGTTCATCTCTTTATCCAGTTTCCTTTAGTCTTTAATTCTTATTCAATTTTGTATTCTCCACATAATAAATAATGAAACACACTAAATACTACTTTTTTTGTTTATATATTATATTGTATATGTATATGCATGTATGTTAAAGAAATAAATAAAAAGAAATTTTTGTAAATTTATTTTTAAGGTATTTTATTTTTATAGTGTAAGTATACATAATGAAGAATTATAAACAATACTTAAGTACAAAACTAAGAATAAAAACACACAATTATATAATAAGAAATTAACAACTTAAAAATAATAAAATAAAGAATAAACGAATCAGAATTATTCTTGTGGATTTTAAATATATTTTACTTTCTAATATTTAACTTTGCGATGTTTCTGAATGAGAACATGAAATTTTTTACACGAAAGTTTTCTTATTAAAAAAATAAATGGTTCATGTCTTTGCTTTAAACGAACGATTTTCGTTTCTATTTTTAGCTGATTATATTGATAGAAAATAATAATTTCATAAAATCAATTTTTATATGAACGTATAAAATTTTTAATATAAATATTAGAACATATTTAATCATACTAAGAAAATTTCAATAAATCAACCAGTTTTTCATTTTTTTTTTGTGTATAACAGTTATCAGTTGGTTTATGGCTTGGGAATGAACAATAATTTTCACTTGGTAATGCAGTTTTCACATAAAAATTACAAGAATAATTCTGAATAAATTAAATCTCATCTTTTGTTTATAAATTATACTAATTTAACCAAAAATAATAAATATAAAAATGATTGGTTTATCAAATTTGTAAACATACGAGTATCATGTCCCTTTTTTCTTGATGAAAATTATTGCAAAATCATAAAATTTATAATAAAGAAAATGAGTTTTTTTTGTTTTGAATATTTACCATAAATACTTGCTTTCACAAATTTATAATTATTCATTTGTGCGTCATTAATAAGATATAGAAGAAATTAATCTCATTAGTTAATCTCTACAATTTCTGCTACATTTCTTCAATTTCTGCATATTACAATAAATTGTTTTCTTTTTTTTATATAATAAAATTCTTAATCTTTTATTAATTATTAAACTATGAAAAAGACTTTATCGGTTTTTGATAATTACCAATTCTGGGTACTATTTCTAGAGTTTTTTTTTTTTTATAAAATTTATTTTAAACAAATTTGATAAACCAATATGAAAATATTATTAACTAAATATAAATATATGAAAATATCGAGAATAATATAAAACTAAATAAAATTTATTCGAATTGTTTTCTATTTCTTGAACACATACTACTTAATTTGATCATATTGTATTTTATACTACACTATTTTTCTAAATGGGATAAGAAAAATATCTTACTTTTACCAAATTTAATTATAGAATCAGACGCTAAGGGTGTACTAGAAAATTATAAAAACAGTAGAATTAAAATTTAAATAAACTCCATTAATAGACTTTAAAAATAAAATAAACAAAATAATACTTAAAGAAATCAAGTTAAATTTTTAATTAAAATAATTAAAGATAAAAACATAAATTTGATATAATCTATTAACTGTTTTGATTTTCTGAATTTACTTTTAACTTGGGTTTTTTGTTGATTTTTTAATTTTAATATTTTTTTAAATATAAATTAATTTACAATTTCAAATTTATATAAAAAATTGTTTGAAATTCCTTGTTCATATTTTTTCTTGTATTGATTTAAATTCTTCTTTTTTTATAATAAATTTTTATTATATAATATAATTACTTTAATTTTTTATAATAAATTAATACAATACATATAACAGTTCTAGATCTATTTTTTTTTTAAAGGGATTTTTATTATATTGTGGAAAATACATTTATTTATATAAAATTATTCATATTTATGCATATATATTTTCGTCCATTTATTTATTATTTTTATATAACCACTCTGACAAGTATTCGTTTTAAATTATTTTTGGTTAAATTTATTTATTTAGTAATTTTTTTTTTTAAATGCTTACCACTCTAAGGTAATTTACAGACTAAATACAATAACGTTTTTGAGCTCTTATAAATAGAGTTAAATTCAAATAGACTCACTTTAAGGCATTGTTACAGAGGGTATATGATAAATAACGATTCTAATTAAGCAAAGAAAATGTGTTTAGGGAAGACTTTATATTATGGGAAATTTACTATGAGACAGTAGAGAACAACTTTAGTATTTTTAGATTGAAAATATGACTGATCACGTATTAATAAAACTTTTGTTATACATGACTTTTTTCTTCAGCATAGAACTTAATCCTTGGCAATATACGATTTCGCTAAATGCAAGGGCCAAAATGGCGGTAAGAAATTAGCCTTCAATTGAGCATGAAATATTTTCTAAACAATATTTCGATATATATTATTATCAATGATTTTTTATGCATCCTAATTATCATAAATAATTCTCAATTAACAGAAATACCTCTCTGTATACGCCACCTTATCTAGACTATAAAAAAAGGACTTGTAATTTTTTCTTTTTTGGCTTCTAAGTAGTTTTCATCTTATTATCATTATTAATTTAGCTACAATTCGAATTTTATTTAAATTGTTATTATGTAATTTAGTTTCATTCGGTTTTGTTCCTTAGAGTTTATATAATTCATAAAAAAAATCTGTTCCTAAAATGATTTTTTTTTGAGCTTATAGTATGTATTTTCCACTTTAAAAATAGTATTCGATTCCATTATGCAATTGTAATTGATGAAAAGAAAAATCTATTTCGACCGAGTATGTTATTAATAATATTTCTAAAAAAATTTCTAATATTTAAAATATTTATTATCGATTTTACACAGTTCTAGATAGCATTCTTCATTTAGATTATAGATTTTTATAAATAACAATTTGTATTTCATTATACTCAAAATCACTATCGTATTAAATTGGCTGCATTTGAAAAAAAAAAGATGAAACAAATTTTTAAACTGCATAAAAAAAACACAAATTATAGTTTTTTTTTACATTTTGAAAATTCCAATTTAATAATTGTGATATTATTTTAGGAAGTACTGATTTAATTTTATATAGTTGACCACATTACTTTTTAAATATTTGCTCGTTTTTAGAGAATTTTTTTACCTATTCGATAAATGTTTTATTGTTTACAAAAAAAAACCTTAAATAATTTTAAGCTAATTTACTTTTTTTTTAAAAAAAAAAATCAATTAAATTTATTGCAAACCCAGAAGAAATATCTGTAAGAAAAAAACATTTATAATTACATTTAAAATATAAATCAATATTCTGTATTTATTGGATTTATAATAAATGCATTTTTTTTAAAAATATGAATATGGAAAATATTTGCGTTAGTTAGTGTTAGTGCATATAAAAATCATGTTTGAAAATGAAAAGTTTACTCGGAAAGGTAATTCCAACTATAACTAAATTAAGCTTTAAAGAGTAAAATAAACATTTTGTTAGAAAATATTCAATATTATTTAGCAAAAAAAATACTAGAAATACAAACCTTATTATTAAAACTTAATTGTATTCAGTATAAATAATAAAGTTTGTATTAATTTAAATATAAACCTTATTATTTGAACTGAATCTACTAACCGCCTTTTTAAGAATATTCTATTTTTGAAATAAATTTTTCTTAAATGTAGTTTTTTTAGTTGAATATTATTTAAGTCTGGCTGTATTTTATAATAGCTTCTAAAAAATCCAAAACTATAATTGGTTTTATGATAAACTCTATCTGATATATATTATTGTAAAAGATATTCTCTTTGAAATAATTTAACACATAATTTGCTAGTTTTATGCCAAATAATCATTTATAAAATTACAAATAAAAACAACATCTCACGGGGTAAAAAAAAAAGTAAAGCATTTTTTTATGTGGAGAGAATATGGCAAAAATATAATCAAGTATTGGATTGTCTTCTAGGTATGAGGGTCGTTCAATAAGTCCTTAGAAAATCCGAGAAATTGCGCTCGTAGTGTCGGTAAAGATTTTTTTTTGGCAGGAAAGCTGTCAAAATTTCAGCTCGATCCATAGGGTAGGTCAATTTCTATCATCAATTAAAGTTAACGACATTTATTTGTGCATAACAATGGAAAAAAGCGAGTTTAGGGCTGTCATCAAACATCTCCATTTGAAAGGCTTAAGCCCGAAAGAAATCAAAGCCGAGTTGGATGCAGTTCATGCCACATCTGCACCTGTGTTTGCGACGGTTTACAATTGGGTGAATGAATTTAAACGTGGCCGTTCATCCACAAAAGATGAACATCGTTCAGGACGCCCAGTTGAGGTGTCTACTCCTGAAATCATCGACGAAATCCACGATCTGATTTTGAACGATCGGCGAATTAAAGTGCGCGAATTAGTTGAGGCCACGGGCATATCACAAGGTACAGTCGCTTCAATTTTCCATGAAAAATTGTCTGTGAAAAAAATTGCGGCAAGATGGGCCCCGCGTTTGCTTTCAGAGGAGAATAAACGTAATCGTGTAGTGGACGCTGAGGCTATGTTGGTACTCTGTCATCGCAATCCTGCCGAATTCCTTCGTATATGTCACTGTGGAGGAAACCTGGATACACTACTACACTCCAGAAACGAAGAGACAGTCATCACAGTGGATTTTCAAGGGTGAACGGGCTCCGAAGAAGGCAAAAACTGTGCCATCGGCCGGCAAGGTGATGGCCACGGTCTTTTGGGATTCGCAGGGCATCATTTTTATCGACTACTTGGAAAAAGGAAAAACAATAACAGGAGCGTATTACGCGTCGTTATTGCAACGGTTGAGCGAGAAAATCAAAGAGAAACGCCCCCATCTGAAGAAGAAGAAAATCCTCTTGCATCAGGACAATGCGCGTGTGCACACCTGCGCTGTTTCCATGGCCAAAATTGTGGAATTGAGAATGGAATTGTTGCAGCATCCCGCTTATTCACCAGATTTGGCCCCGAGTGACTATTTTCTTTTCCCCAATCTGAAGAAATGGCTTGGCGGACGACGGTTCACTTCCAACGTGGACGTCATTGCTCAAACGGATGAGTATTTTGCAGAACTTCCGAAATCCTATTTTTTGGACGGGATAAAAATTTTGGAAAAACGGTTGGAAAAGTGTATAGGGCTAAAAGGAGATTATGCTGAAAAATTAAAACAGTTTTTTTCCATCTTTTTCTAAGGACTTATTGAACGACCCTCGTAAATACTTTTGATCTCCCAATTTTCTTAAATTTTCTTTAACTTACATCTACTGAATAGCGGCTTACTGATAAAGGTAAGCCTATTTAAATAGGCAAACTAGAGTAATAAGAAAAAAATTACATTGCATTGATTCACTATGATTGCATTAGTTGTCTAAATAAATCTATAAGTAACTGGGCTACTGAAAAAAATTACGCAAAACAGAAATGGCAAAATATTGCAAAATTAAGCTGAATTTTTTCAGCGATTACTGCAATTTTGAAAGTCTTCCACCAAACTTCTTTCTGTATGAATTGTTCCAATTTATTTAATTATTTCTATTTTAATTAATTTCAACTGAGAACATTTAAATATTTAACATAATTACTAAGAGTAAAGAAGCATCATCTGATTAGTTTATAATTTATATATTATGCGTAAATACATTTTATTAGTTCACTAATTTACCTTGACTTTGATTTCAATTTCATGAAAATGAAAAATATGAAAATTTATCAGCAGTATTACGAACCCAACTGAAAATTAGATTAGAATTAAAAAACGACTAACAGTTCACTGCTAATAAATATGAAAATTTATCAGCAGTGAACTGTTCCTCCTCGTTTTCATAGCTGTTTGCAATTGTGTGCAGTCACATAAAATTGTGAAAATTCCAGAAATTTTGACACCGTTTTTTTCACGAAATTAAATATTTAAAAAATATTAGTGCAATCTAAATGGTCAGTTCATTTGGCATAGAAATTATCAGTAAAAGAAACCCGTCAACGATTTAAAAAAAATTGAGCATTATCTGAAAACTTAAAACTTAAGCACCCTGGGAAGGCGATAATCCTTACCCAAGTCAAATAAGTGAATATGCACTCTGTCAATCTCTGGATTGGATCACATCCAACTTAAGTCAAAAAAAAAGACTTTATCGCAACTATGGACGTAGTTAAATCTACGATTCATAAATTATAATAATAATATTGGTTTATTATATGAAAACGATATATAATATTATTTTAGATTAGATAGAATTGAAACGGATCAGACATCGACAATTTATGTTTTCTGACTAAATTTCGTAGAATTATGCGAAATACTTTAAACATTCAACATTCTTTTTCTGATAAAAAATATTAACTCTAAACATTTCCCGGAAGCATACGATAACAAAATTAATTGTAAAAAATGCGCAGCACACACGGATAAATACACTTGCATACATGATCATGAGTGCACGCCTACGTATCGCTTATGAATGCGCACTACGATCATATCAAGTGGAAAAAAGAGAATTTATAGAGAAAAAAATTCATCAAACATTAATAAAAAATCATAGAAAAAATTAATTTCTGAACACCATCACCACCTTTTAGAATATCATGAAAACGAGACTATGGATTATTTAATAAATACAAAATAATATGTATAGGGTTTTCCAATAAGAGTGATATGATTTCTAAGTGACGTTTCGGCCATTTGTAATATGTCATAATCTGTCTTTATTTTTCATTGTATTCAGTAATGTTTACAATTTCAACATGGAAAGATATACGCAAGAACAACGTTTACAAATTATTCAATTTTATTATCAAAATAATCGTTCTCCAATTGCAATTTTTCGTGTGCTTTTGCCATTTTATGGTCGTAATAATCGTCAACTGTGCTCGCTATTCGTCGAATTGTTAAAAATTTCTAGCGTACATTTTCTTTACATAATGTTCAAGTGTTAATAAGACAAAGAACCGCTCGAAGTAATGAAAATATTGCTGCCGTTCAGGCAAGTGTTGTTGAAGACCGCAATTCGTCGATTCCAAGAATTGGGACTGTCTCAGACCATAACCTGGCAGATTTTCAGAAAGGATTTGGGCTTGCATCCGTATAAAATTGTGATCACTTAAGAACTGAAGCCATTGGACCACCGTAAACGTCGTGAATTTGCTGATTTTGTCTAGGAGCAACTTGAAAACGATAACGATTTTTTAAAGAAAATCATCTTCTCCGATGAGGCTCACTTTCATCTGAGTGGTGCGGTAAATAAACAAAACTGTCGATTCCTAGTGCGAAGAAAATCCACAAATTATTCATGAACACCCATTACATTCACCTAAATTGACAGTTTAATGTGGTTTTTGGTCTGGTGGAATCATCGGTCCGTACTTCTTTTGAAATGAAGCTGGTAACACCGTTACTGTCAATGGAGAGCGGTATAGATCGATGATAACCAACTTTTTATGGCCGAAATTCGAAGAAGTTGATCTTGACAACATCTGATTCCAACAAGATGGGGCTACGTGCCACACAGCACGTGCAACAACCGAATTATTGTGAGAAAAGTTTGGAGATTCGATTATTTCAAGAAATTGTGACATCGAATGGCTTCCAAGAAGTTGTGATTTAACACCATTAGACTATTTCTTGTGGGGATATTTGAAGTCATTGGTCTTAAGCAATAAACCAGACTCTCTTCAAGCTTTAGAAGTCAATATTGAACGTGCTATTCATGACATACGGCTTGATTTAGTGGAAAAAGTGCTCGAAAATTGGGTTAATCGAATTCGTTCTTGCAAAAGAAGTCGTAGAGGCCATTTGAATGACGTTTTATTCAGAACTTAATTGTATCGATTGTACTTAACATAAAATAAAAACATTTGAATTTCCTTAACAATTAGTGTGTTTAAAAAAAAAAAAAAAAATCATATCACTCTTATTGGAAAACCCTATATTTGATGAGATCAATTCAAGTGGTTAGATATTAAAAAAAATCACAAACATTGCATAGTTACGAAAAAATACTTACCCAATTATGTCAGTACCAAACGAACTACTTTCAAATATACATAAATGCATACGCAAGCAAATGATTAATTAAGCATTCCAATGATGATATTATTATAATATACAAAAAAAAAATGATAGTAAAGAACAGCAAAATACTACATGTTTTTATTGAAATGACATTAAAATCGCAAAATGATGAAATGCAATTCATGTGAGGGACGAGTGCGGTAAGTAAAGTTAATCAAAAATGCAGCCCAAAAAAATTATAATAAATCAAAAGCAAAACCAATTATTTTTTTTTTTTAAGTATTTAATTTTGTTTTTAAAAGTTTTTCTTTTTGTGTATTTTAAAAAATATAATAAAATTTAATATTCATTATCATATCAATAAATACTATTAGAATTAAGATGAACAAAACAAATAAATGAAAGGATGAATGAATAATTTTTAATAATAAGAACACGTTGATTTTCTTCATTTGAGAAAATAAAATTGGAAAAAAAATATATATGATCATCATCATCTTACATCAAATCGTAATTTCCATAATTTATTTTCACTAGATTTATTCCTAACTGATTGTTTTCAAAAAGCAATCGAAGGATGTGGTAGTGTACATTCGCCAACTGAAATTCGATGCATTGCCATTTCAGTAATTCCATGATAATGAACGAATGCCGCCGCAATAACTAATACATGGAAGATTTGATGAGATTGAAACTGTGGAAGAAAAAATATTACAAAAATTCTTCATAAACAAAAATAAAACAAATTTTAAAAAAAAAACAACTTAAGAATCATTAAAAATCTTTTTTTTTTTTTAAAAAAAAAGAAGAGATTTTATAATAATACGTACCCATATGTCGAATTTTCCAGGGAACCATCTTTCGGGTACTCTGAGTGCATAGAATAGTGCACCCAAAATGTATAAGAGTCCTAGGTAGTTCAAGAAGAAATAATTTTTATTGTTACTGATTTAGTAAAAGAAGTTTATCATTAAATTTGATTAATTAAGTTATATACCCATTAGTATTAGCCATCCAAGACTTGCTTGACTCGTTGTAGTAAACCATCCTTCCATCAGACCATAATGAATTGCTGGAACAATCCCTGATAAACCGAAACTCATAAAGACACCAGCCCTAAGTGGTCGTAAGCTTGGCTCCGAAAATTTATCCCATAATGATACTATGATCGATAATAAGCCCAAAACACAAACTACCGATAAATAAATCACTTTGTGCTGGTAATGACAATAGAAACCATAGTATAACCATGGAACGAAAGATCCCATTATGAGCAAAGCAATTCCACAATAGTCCAATCTGAATATTGTCAAGAATAAGAAACAAAAAATTGATTTACATTCCATTATTTACAATAACAAAAACAAACAAAAAACTCTTCATTAAAATCATATTAGAATAAATATCCTTTTTCGATTAAATATAATTTCATAATAATTAGGATTTGACTTACTTTGAAAATAATTTACCAACATTTTCCGAATGACAACTGAGCGTATGGAATGCGAACGAAAAGCCTAGACACACAATGGCGCCGGCAAAAAAGGCACCAAAAATTAATTTCTCTTGTAAATTAATCTCGATAGATGGACGTGTTAGAAAATAGGATGCGACACCAATGAAGGCAACACATCCTAGCAAATGTGTCCAAATATTACCAGTCTCTGTATGAATACGAAATATCGATTTGAAACAAGCTCCGAACGAAGGTAAGGGTGGACGATGGCCTTTATGTAGAAAATCATTATCCTGTAGCCATTTTGGAAGATTTTTATAATGGCAGACCTTCCAACTGGCTTCCCAGACCTTAAAAAAGAAAAAGAAAAAAATTCAACAAAATACGTATACGAATTTTTGTAGAAATGATAATAATTGTAATATTTCTAAAATATACAATACGAAATTAAAGGAAAAAAATCTCTTTAAAATTGTTCATTAAAAGTTTTAAGAATTTTATTTAAAAATGACCAGAAAATATGCTTACCTTTCGAACGAATTCTTCTGCCTGCTCAGCGGCATTATGTGCTAATGCGCCTAAATCAATTTCATCCGAAAGTACACCAGCCTTTAATACTTCGGTCATCTGAAAATTTAAAGAGGAATATGATTTTTGTTAAAGAAAATTTATTTGAAGTATTACAACTGGCATGGTAGGACACTACAAATTATGACGTAGAAAATAAAACTTTTCAATATCAACCAACAAATCGAAAAAAATCCACTCAAAAACTAATTGTTAAAAAACTTGCAGAAATGTGGGTGGTCAATAAATAAGGCTCCTGAAAAGAATATGTCATGGACAATTATAACGACGGTCCATCAATTCCTAACGATAATCTCGCAGCCTTCGAAGACATTCATGGCTCTTCAGTTGACTCAGTTCTTAAATGCGTTTGGCATTGGCTGTTTAACAACCCGAAAGTTAGGTTACGTTGATGCTCACTGTAACCCCAAATTTGCCATATCTACTAAGCAAATCGAATTAAAGAAATTTGACCATGCGAAGACAAACACACATTCACTAAACATCCAAAAAGCCAGTCTACTCAAAAACCACTCTTAAATTATGAATAAGCAAACTTCTCCAATTCGAATTGGTTATACCGCACTTTTCTTTTCAGGAATCCATTCTCGTCCTTTATGCCATTTCTGTGGTGTTTAATTTACTATTAATCATATCCTAAAAGAATACCATTTAACCCTGAACTCATATTGCAGAGGACTCTCGCTCAAATTGGAGCTCTTTGACACAACAATTCTATAATATAAAATTTTTCTAAAACATTAGAATATGGTCCATAAAATTTAAGCTTTCTTACGGACAATACGAACCGTTTCGCCAAAAGGACTCATGGTATCGTGCCGGTACGGAACGGTTATATAAATAAAAATGTATCTTTTAATCCTTAGAATCTTTTAACAAGAAAACGATTCCCTGACTAACTAAACCAGAAAACATGCCTCAGTGAAAAACAGGATCAGTTAATACTCATAGTAAAAATAGGATCACGATCAAAAATAGGATCACGTTTAGGTAATAGTACCTATCTTTCCGTAATTCAATTTACGTGGATATAAAAGCTCTATCTGGTGTCTCACAAGCTAGTTATTACGGTTTACTATTATTTGCTCTAGCTATTGATGACATTACTAAAGTTATTAAGAATTCTAAGATTGGAGATATAGAATTATGCCATTCGCATTCAGGAAGACGACCTAAATTATTTTTTATAAATGTGATAATTCTTATGGCCTGCAACTCGATCTTGACATGTGTGAGATTGTGCCATTTTTAGGAGTTTGTGTCCACCTATTTTTAACTATGATTTCGGTGAAACTAGAATAAGATGGGGGTTATTAAACTTGATATAAAGTTCCGTTTTACTTTATTCACATATAGTTAGTTATCTTTTGTGAGGCTAATACTAGAATATACATCCTTGGTTTAGTTGTTTTTATTATAATGTACGAGGTCTGTTCAAAAAGTATCGTAAATTTTGTGTTTTTTCAAAAATTATTTATTTATTCATGAATATCTATTTTGTTCTCTTCAAAGTAATCCCCACCAGCCAAGGTTTTTTCCAATCCTCGAAGCATTTCAAAAAGTCATTTTTTGTGATCTTGTTCAGCTCCTCTTTCGATGCCGTCTTTATCTCTTTATAATAATAAATTATTTATTTATTCATGAATATCTATTTTGTTCTCTTCAAAGTAATCCCCACCAGCCAAGGTTTTTTCCAATCCTCGAAGCATTTCAAAAAATCATTTTTTGTGATCTTGTTCAGCTCTTCTTTCGATGCCGTCTTTATCTCTTCAATCGTAGCGTAGCGTCGTCCTTTTATGGGGCTCTTCAGTTTCGGGAACAAGAAAAAGTCACAGGGGGCCCGATCTGGGGCATTATTAGTGTGTTGTTTTTGACCAAAAATGGCAAAAGCCAATTTTTATTCTTCCACAAATCCGGGCGGTTCTGGCGGATTGCTTCCCGCAACTTGCGCATAATTTGCAGGTAATATTTCTTATTGACCGTTCTACCCAGTGGTAAGAACTCATGATGTACCACACCCCTGCAATCGAAGAAAACTGTAAGCAAAAACTTTTCGTCGTTCACATTTTCTCGGCCCTCTGAGAACATTTTGTACCACCGATAAACGTTGCTTAGGTCCAAGGTAGCTTCACCATATGCTACAGGCAACATTCGGAATGCGTCCGCGCAGTTAATTTTGTTTTTCACACAAAATTTGATACAGATTCTTTGATCCATTTTTTGGAATGGACAAAAATCGAAGACGAGCCAAAACACGTGCAAGCAAAGCAGCTGTCAATAATTAACTGAACATTCGAAATGGCTGAACTTGTGGGCATAAGTTAGAGACATAAGTACCAACATAACGCCACAAAAAATCGAATATACGTAACCCACGGAAATTCAAAATTGGTGATACTTTTTGAACAGACCTCGTATATATTAGCCCAATTGAAAAGGTCCAACATAATTTTTTGGTAGGTATGCGTTAAGAGATCTTCAGTGGAATGACTCCCATAAACTCCTACCATATGAAGATATCTCTAACTATTCTGTTCTTAAGCTGATTAACCGCATCTGGTTACCTGTTAATAGCTCTAAATATTTCGATTCTCCTTCATAATAAAAAAAAATATATTTATATTCGGACCAACCCCCCTCACGCACCCTCCCCCCTCCCCACAACAACCGGTTTCACTAAATAATAATATTGGATTTTTGTTCATTTAAATATGAATGTTTCCCAGCTTTTGCTTGAAGCTTAAAGTCTTATAGGATAAAAAGAGGAAAGTTTTTATATTAAAAAGTCAATTAAACAAAAAAATTATATCAAATCCTTATAATTATTATTAGAGATGATATAACAAGCAATTTTTAATTAAAAATATTATAGAAAAAAAGTCTTAAAAAAAAAATTATGCACAATAATTTCAATATTTTATTTTTATTTTTCATTTATAATAAAAATAGAAATAAAACTAAATAAGGAAAGTTATTACATACGATGCATCTTATATAAGAGCAGTAAATTATGAGTAAAATTTATTAAAAGCATTTAATTTGTGCCTCATATTTGGAAAACTTCCAAAACTATAAAAACATAAAAGAAAAGTATCTAAATTAAGACTTTTAGCTTAATTAACACAAATCAGATTTCAATAGATAAAACTAACATATCGAATTTTGAGTTATTAGTTAAATTTTTTATGTTAAAAATATAAATATTATTTTACAATAAAAAAATTATGAAAAGAAAATTTATAGTAAAAGCAGGGTGAAAATTCTTAAATTACACCCACCTCCCCCTATCATAATCTAATACATTAATAGGCTTATATTTATACTTGAAAAACATTAATTAGAAGATTTCGTATCAATGCTCTGACGGACAAGTTTGAGTATAAAGCAGTTGTGATTGCATTCGTTCAGTTCAAATCCTATTTTAAAAACTAAATGTTCGGTTCATATCAAATGTGATGTTTTAATTAAATTTACTTATTTTTTATCGTAGCATATCGAATACAATTGTTTCTGTGATAATATATCAGAAACTTTTTTAATTAACATTTTCCCGACTTCAATTTAGTTGCCAACTTGTGTTGTTATAAAAACATCTCAACGGAATAGAAGATAAAATACAATAAAAATGTCTATCCGCACGTTTCGCGAACATGTGTTATTTTTATTTAACAGAATGCGAATTCCTATGTTAAAAATAATTTTCATCTTTTGATTTATGAAAAGAAAAAATCATTTTTAACCAAAACTTTAACATATTATCTATCTAAATAAGATACCAAATAATATTCAATGGCAACCAATTTATCTGTTGAGCTTTGTTTTTCGTTTTCTTTTTCACAAAATTTCTAAAAGTCAAATCACGTGTACGATGAAAAATTATTAAATAAAATACGCAAATGTATGCACAGACAAAAAAAAAATTTATCCGAGCAATTTTTGGCAAATTATCAAAGTACTTAAAATAGATATGCTTATAAAAATCTATTCGATACTCTAATGTGAATTAAAACAAACGTTTGTTATAATTTTAAATTGCATCTTTTCTAATTAAGTTTAAATTGAATTTACAAATTCTCACAGTTGGATCATTTTTCATATCATTAAATTTTATAATAAATAATTGATGACCTTTCTCTGCATACATTTGAAAATTGCACTTATTCATAATAATAAACGAAGCATAGAGCTTAATGGGCTTTAATTTCGTTAAGTTGCCAGTAGTGTGCAGTGAGAAATTTATATTAAGTTGATAAAACCAATGAAGTGCGAATACACTCAGGCAATAACAAAAACATTAGGGGTCGTGAAAAATTATTTTAAGGTCATGAAAATTGTTCGCACTTACACGTATAGTCGAATTTTTGATTTGTAGATGACATCATTTAAAAACAATCTTTAGACATAACGGGCTATCCAATTTGTGCTTTTGCAAAGTACAGTTAAATAAAACACAATTCAAATTCAGATTTTTATGAAATTTTTACTTTATTATATTGTACCTTACCAAATCAAACAGCATTCAAATGGGTGCAAAGATTCTTTTTGTACGACTTTATCGTTTCGAAGTAATTTTGGATGACTTTTTTGAACATTTCTGGTTCCGCCATTGCTTGACAGATGTTATTTTGTAAACTCTGTAAAGTACAACGGTGACAAATTGGAGGTCAATTGACATCACAAAATCTCGAAATTAGACGTTATGAGAACTGTTCGCGCAATAAAGCCAAAATATGTCGTGTTGTTGTGTGGCTTGTGGCGCCGTCTTGTTAAAACCACATACGAGGTCTGTTCAAAAAGTTTTTAATTTCCGCGGGTTACGTATATTCGGTTTTAGATTTTTTGTGGCGTTATGTTGGTATTAATGTCTCTTACTTATGCCGACAAGTTCGGCCATTTTGAATGTTCAGTTAATTTTTGACAGTTGCTTTGCTTGTACGTGTTTTGGCTCGTCTTCGATTTTTGCCCATTTTCGACCAAAAACAGCATCGCATTAACATTGCTAAGGAACTGTTTGACTCTGTCCGCGACGACCCAAATTTGCTCCAGAGGATCATAACTGGTAACGAATCATGGGCTTATGGTTATGACGTGGAAACCAAAGCTCAATCATCCCAATGGGAGCTGCCGCATGAGTCAAGACCGAAAAAAACGCGCGCCAAGTTCGGTCGAATGTGAAGGTTTTGCTTATAGTTTTCTTCGACTGCAGGGGCGTTGTGCATCATGAGTCATGCATCTCGTCACAGGGTAGAATGATCAATAAGGAATATTACCTGTCAGATATGCGCAAGTTGCCCGAAGCAATCCGCCAGAAACGCCTGGATTTGTGGAAGAACAAAAATTGGCTTTTGCACTATGATAACGCCCCTGCTCACGCATCGTTGCTTATGCGCGAATTTTTGGTCAAAAACAACACGTTAATAATGCCACAGCCACTGTATTCCCCAGATCTGACCACCTGTGACTTTTTCTTGTTCCCGAAACAGATTCTTTAATCCATTTTTTTGAATGGACAAAATTCGGACGAGTCAAAACACGTGCAAGCAAAGCAGCTGTCAAAAATTAACTGAACATTCAAAATGGCCGTACTTCTCGGCATAAGTGAGAGACATGAGCACCAACATAACGCCACAAAAAAATTGAAAATTAAATATACGTAACCCGCGGAAATTCAAAATTCGCGATATTTTTTGAACAGACCTCGTATGTTTCAGATTAAAATCTTCCAATTTAGGCCAAAAAAAGAAATCTAAAAAGAAATGTCAGATTAACACCATAATTCACACCAGACAGTTACTTTTCGGGGATACACTGGGTTCTCCACACTCACTTGTGGATTTTCAGAGCCACATATATGACAATTTTTCCTACTGACTTATCTATCCATCGCTGAAGAGCTACATCTCCTTTTAGAGTGCAATATGTGGTAATGGCAGAATTACCTTTTTTTTAGAAAGTTTTTATTGGGTTGTCCGGGAAGTAATTTCGTTTTTTTTTATAAAAATGAAAGATGATTTTCTTATAGTGAATTAATATTTGATTCAATTAAATATTGTCTAGTCTTATCCAATACCCTTTGCCATCTTTCTGGCAGTAGCACGACTCAACGCTCATAAAATTTGTGTTCTTTGCTGGCAAAAAACTGATCCAAGTGATTTTTGACCTCCTCATTTGAATTGATTTTTGACCTGATCCAAGTGATTTTTAACCGTCTAAAAAATTTTGTAGAGACCGGAAGAAATGATAATCGGAAGGTGCTAGGTCTGGAGAGTATGGTGGGTGTGGCTGTATATCCCATCCAAGCTCTTAAAGCTTTTGCCGAGTGGTCAAACTTGTATGTGGTTTCGCATTACCTTGTTGCAACACTATACCTTTTCTATTGACCAAAATCGGGCCCGATGCCTTTTTTCTTTAAGTGAATCATTCAATTTGTCCAACTAATGACAGTACACTTCAGAATTGACCGTTGTGTTGCTCGGTAGAAGCTCAAAATAAACGATTCCTTTGAAATCCCACCAACAGATACGTGTAGCATAACCTTTTTTTTTTAATGAATATTCGCTTTCGAATTGTTTTGACCCGGTTCATCTTTTCTACTCCAGGATCTTTTGCGCTTAACATTGTTATAGACAACCCATTTCTCATCCCCAGTGATGATACGCTTCGAAAATGGATCATTTTCTTGGCGTTTGAATATCAAATCACAAACGTCAATGCGACGGCACAAATTTTTTTCCGTAAGAAGATGAGGAACCCATTGGTCGAGCTTTGCGAATGATTATGAACGATGGAATTTGATAAATTTAATCTCTCAGCGATGTCACGAGTTTTTATTCGCCGGTTTGCATCAATTAATTCCTTTATTGTGTCTTCAGCAGCTTCAACTGGCCTTCCAGAACGTGGTGCATCTTCGAGATCAAAATCGCCGGATCGAAATTTTGCAAACCAGTTTTGGCACTGGTGCTCACTTAACACATCTTTTTCATAAACATCGGATAATTATTTTCTTGCTTGAACGGCATTTTTATCTTTTCTATAGTGAAAAAGTAAAATATGCCGAAAATGCTTTTTTTCACTTTCCATATTTAAAATGGTATCAACCAAAAACTACTCTGCAGAATCAATCGAATTTTTTCACAAGCAAGCCTTGCTATGTCAGCTGTCAAAATACATATAATTATGCGGCTTAAGTGTGAAGTTGGTTGTGAAAAATACAATTAATCCTCTGTTGGGAAAAAAACGAAACTACTTTCTTGACAACCCAATATTAAGATATAATTTTAAACGATCCATATTGTAAAATGGCAATCCTTGTCGTAAATAAAGATCTGTACTTTCCAAATCATTGTCACAAAAATGGCAGATCTGTACTTTCCGAACCACGAAATGGATAACCCTTTAATGAATGAAAACAATTGCTTTTATGATCCTTAGAAGCAGTAGAAATTAAATTATACGCTTTAATTCTATATTTCAGAAAATTAGATTTTGATTTAACGAAATTGTTATTGATGTAATTTAAGGATTTCTCGAAAATGACTAATAAATCAAGTTTACCCCCATTTATCATCTGACCAAAATTTCAACTATTAGACACACAAATCAATATCAAATAGAAATAATATATAATGTACGTAATAAAAACAAAATAAAAGAGAGCTAAGCAAAGCCTACCAAATAATGTAAAGGCTTAGAGAAACTAATCCATTAATAGATAGAATATTGTGAATATTTGAAAGCTAAGAATTTCTACTGTATACTAAAAAGAAAGGGAAAAGCTATCAAAATGTCCAATAATTCATTTGAATGAAAATATATACAAAAATAGAATAAATTTTATGTCGATTATTAATTGTAATGGTTTTATTAAAATTATGTGGACATTAAAATCGATACGATTGTCCCTTGTGTCGTTGGGCAGTCGGACATTTTTTTTTAACGAAAACAATTCGATTTTAACATTCAAAGTTTGTATACGTGAACAAATTCTCATGTGATTTAGTCGTGCTTTTATATATTATTTACTACACAACTAATGGTATACTTATCGACACTACTATCATAAATAATTTACATCAATTATTGTATGCATACTGAAAGAAAATGGTTTTACTAATAATATTAATTAATATTGCATTGCCGCACTAATATCGACAAATGTGACATTGAATTTAGTGTAATTTGAAGATTGAGATCTTACTGGAAATTTTGTGACTAAATATTTTGTTAACAATACTTTAATTTTTTTTACAATAGGAAATAAATATTCTGTTCTTTCGAAACTTTCGAGAAAAGACAATCTTATAAAAATATTGGGCATGAAATTGTTCAGAAATCAGAAAGGACATTCTGCTCTCACACCTTACCCAATATTTCTTTTCTTATTAGACTGCTTCTATTGTGAAGCTTTCACATCCCGCAATACCCTTTCCAAGACCTATTTTTAATTTCCTAAAACAAACTGGCATTACTTCTAACTGACTGCCAAATAATCTCAAGGTCATGGCGACATTATTTCCCCATCTCCTAGGAACCTTATATAAAAACAAACAAACAAACTATAAATATCTTCAGCGCTTTTTTAAAATTCCATTTTAGAATTCTTCTCGCATTTTCAGTAAGTCTCTTATTGTTGAGTATTTCCTAGTAAATCTTAGTTCAACATGCTCGTACGAAGCCCCTATTACGAAGGTAATGATTATCGAACAAGTTTTTTTTTGTTGTTGTATGAAATGTGGTAATGCTAAAAAAGTAGTAAGCAATTGATTTTAAAAATAGAACATTCAATTTTCGTTATAGAATATTATTTCAGAATCTAAAAAGCTTTCTACTTTGCAAATAGAGGAAGCCCTAGTTGGATAAGAAACACTTGCGCAAAGTTGTAATGTGCACTCTGTTAAAGAAATTTTAGAATATTAATAACTTACTTTTAGTTATAGAGTATTTTTATATACAGTAATACAATTAATATTTACTTTAAAAAATTCATTTTATAATTTTTTTGATTATAATCAATTGGTCGACTATAAATAAATCATAAATTATATGTTTAATTTTAGAATAACCTATATTAAAGTTTAAGTTATGCGTTTCAATTTGTAAAATATAATTATTTTATAATTGAAATTATAAACTAAAGTTCAATTATGAATTTAATATATATTACTACTCCTGATAGGGACAATCAGCTTTTTTTACAATATTGATATCAGGAAATTATATACGAGGTCTGTTCAAAGAGTATCGTGAATTTTGTGTTTTTTCAAAAATTATTTATTTATTCATGAATATCTATTTTGTCCCCTTCAAAGTAATCCCCACCAGATATTATACACTTGTGAAAATGTTTTTTCCAATCCTCGAAGCACTTCAAAAAATCATTTTTTGTGATCTTGTTCAGCTCCTCCTTCGATGCCGTCGTTATCTCCTCAATCGTAGCGTAGCATCGTCCTTTCATGGGCCTCTTCAGTTTCGGGAACAAGAAAAAGTCACAGGGGACCAGATCTGGGAATACGATGGCTGCGGCATTATAAGTGTGTTGTTTTTGGCCAAAAATGGCAAAAGCCAATTTTTGTTCTTCCACAAATCCAGACGCTTCTGGCGGATTGCTTTGCGCAATTTGCGCATAACTTGCAGGTAATATTCCTTATTGACCGTTCTACCCTGTGGCAAGAACTCATAATGCACCACGCCCATGCAATTGAAGAAAACTGTAAGAAAAACCTTCACATCGCTTGTGCTACCGTTTCCATTGGGATGATTGAGCTTTGGTTTCCACGTCATAACCATAAACCCATGATTTGTCACCAGTTATGACCCTCTGGAGCAAATTTGGGTCGTCGCGGACAGAGTCCAACAGCTCCTTAGCAATGTTAATGCGATGCTGTTTTTGGTCGAAATTGAGCAAAAATCGAAGACGAGCCAAAACACGTGCAGGCAAAGCACCTGTCAAAAAGTAACTGAACATTCCAAATGGCCGAACTTCTCGGCATAAGTGAGAGACATGAGTACCAACATAACGCCACAAAAAATCGAAAATCGAATAAACGTAACCCGCGGAAATTCAAAATTCGCGATACTTTTTGAATAGCCTTGTCTGTGCTCGGATGCGATGACCGGCTGCAATACAATTTTCTTTGCAGTTATCGAGATTAGTGGCACCCAAATCCGTAAGCTCCGTTGTGGAGCTTCTGTGTGTACAGGGTCATTCCGTACTATAGATAGCTAGCTGTAGGCAATAAAAGCAGCAGTTGAAATTTTCATGGGCCTTTTCAATTGACACAAAACCTTGACGAGTAGATTTCCTCCAATTGTAAAACTCCTAAATTCAAAAATTTCATTTGCAACTGTGTTTTTTAACCTGATCAAATATCTAACAGGCTTCCCAAAATTTAGCAAACTCTAACCAAATGGCCTAATCGAATGGACCTTATAGAAAAACAAATAAAAATATAAAAATAGTATTTTAGTAGAGGAAGAAAAGGAAACTTCCGAAAATTGGCTGAATTACGAAATTTACATTATAGTCAAAATTCCTTTAGAAGACATTATATTAAAAATTCCTTTAGCCAAATTGAAATAGCAACAACTGAAGAGGCGTAACAGAAAGTATAAATAATATTAAAGTTAGCTTTAACTTTAAAAAAATACCATTTAATTTTCATCGAATTTTTATTAATACTTTTTTATCAAGCGATGAGGTCTTTTACTGAGACGGTTATTGAGAATGATTCTTTTACAAAGAAATCGAGATGATATGGTTAACGAGCATAAAACTTATTATAACGAGGAACAGTTAATTCACGTGCGATAGAAACTTTCAGATCACAATCAGCTTAATAAGTTTCGTTGCCATTGTTTATTGCAAGCGATGAGGAGTCTTAGTGTCGAGGATTACTGATGGTGATTCTCTTACAAGCAAATCGATACATGGTAAACGAGCATAAAACTTTTTATAACGAGAAACAGTAAGTTTACGTATGAAAGTAACAAGTAATAATACTTTTTCCCTTTTAAAAATTAAAAGAGAAAAAGTATTATTAAAAATAAATTGTTTTTCCATTGTTAAAAATAAACTTATAGATTTATTTTATTAAAATAGTTATTTTCGGCATCAAATAAAAATACATATATTCTGATAAATTGATTCATTTTTAGACAAAAAACTCTTCTTTTCTAAAAATATAAACGTTCTAATCAAGAGTACAGAAGGTTAAAAATACACGGATCCATAAAAGATGCTAATTTATACAAAGGTATTGTTTGCAAAATTATGGTTCATTTCTTTATGGTAAATTTAGAGATAAAAAGAGGTTGTTTTTATGAAGAAAAAAAGTTAAATATATACTACAAACAAACAAAAAATTAAAATTTAACAATAAAATGGATAAATAATCGTCGTAAAAAAATGTATATATATACTGATATAAGCTTAAAGAGAACCCCTATTTTAATAAAGGTAAAAATTGCAAATTCATCATATACGCTATGATAAAAGAAAAGATATTTTATTTTCCTACCCCTATAGTCGATTACAATACTAATAATTTGAGCACACCCCGCAAGAGAACATATTTTTGTACGTCATTACTCATATTGATTATTATTTTTATTCCATAACATTTGTGGTCTTCCGCATATTTTCTTCGGATTGTGCGGCAAAATCATGTTCAGTAAATAAATTAAAAGAGAAAATAATTCTAAAAATACTTTAATATTATTTATTTTTTGACTACAGTAATATTCTAACAATTCATAAGAAAAATATTATTAAATTGAACTTTCTTTCAACATTTTTGAAATATAAATTATGCAGAAGAATTCTACGCATTCAGAGGCAATAACTCGAAATTTTCCAATTGATAATAAGAAACTTTTAATAATTCAATATTAACAAAACAAAAACAAAAAATACAAAAATATTGTAAGTGAATAAAAGTTAAATTTATGTAAGTCCTTTTTCGGTTTACAATTATTAGGGATTGATTATTCACCTTTTGTGTCCAGATGTCATCAATAGTAAAAACCAATTTAAAAAGATACTATCGAAATAAGACTCTTATTTACTTCTGAGAAGTTCAGGTAATTCTATTTAAGGGATATTAAACGAAAATCTAGAAAGTTGTTATGGATTATAAAAAGAAAAAAAAAACGTTTCTTTTGATGATGGTTTTCAATGTGGCAATTATTATAATAGTGCAGATAAGATTGAAAAGTTTCAACTATATTCCTTAAAGGATAAGAAAATCGTTATCATATTTTTCTGGGAAAAAAATCAGACGTACGAACATTGTAGACACAAATAATTGGCTTGCTCCAAAAATTGGTCATAACTAAAATAGTAGACAATTTTTACGAAAGAATTTTAAACATAAATTTAAAAAAAAAATATTTATGGTACATCACTTAAAAGGACATATTTTAAATTATGATTTGAAAATTGCCAATTTGATAGCTTATATAACGATCTAGTCTGGAATCTATGTGGGTTTTTATAGTATTTCTTTACAATATTTCTAAGTACTAAGCAAATTTCCAATTTTGACATCAGCAAGTAAATTTACCAAGTGTATAAGCTTAAATCCGCTGTTTGGTCATAGATGGCGTGAGTTAGCGTTTTAAGCTACCATGGGCACGCCATACTTTTTTTTATGAGTTTGACATCTGTCAACATTAATCAGTGCACATTGTCAGCAATTTCGTACAACAACATACAATTTTCCTTTGGTAATCATGTCTAGTTTTGTGCCAGAAAAAGAGAATATGCGGGAAGTTCTGTTTTTCTACTTCAATTTGAAGAAATCGGCTGCCGAATTGCATCGAAAGCTTATGGAGGCTTATGGTGATAGTGCTTTATCGGAAACAACGTGTCGAGATTGGTTTCGTCGGTTCAAAGATGGCAATTTTAACTTGTGGGACAAGAAGCGTTAAAGTCGGCCTAGGAAGGTTGAGGACTATCAATTGCAGGCTCTTTTGGACGAAGACGATACCCAATCGAAAAAAATGCTCACGGAGCAATTGGGTGTTACTCAACCAGCCATTTTCATGCATCTGCGGTCCATGGGGAAGATTGAAAAGATCGGAAAATGGGTGCCGCATGAATTGAACGATAGGCAGATGGAGCGACGCCAAAACACATGCGACATCTTGCTCGGATTGTGACAGGCGATGAAAAGTGGATATATTTTGAGAATCCTAAACGCAAGAAATCGTGGGTTGATCCCGGTCAACCATCAACATCTTCCTTAAGACCAAATCGCTGCGGACGGAAGACGATGGTGTGCGTTTGGAGGGATCAGTAGGGTATCGTCTACTATGAGATGTTGAAACCTGGTGAAACTGTCAATGCCCACCGCTACCACCAACAACTGATCAAATTGCACCGTGCTCTGCGTAAAAAAGCACGGATTATCAACAAAGACATGACAAGCTGATTTTCCTCCACGACAACGCACTATCGCATACGTCAAAAATGTTCCGACACTACTCAACTGGGAGGTGCTACCCCGCTTATTCACCAAACCTGGCCCCTTCCGACTACTACCGAAAATGGCTTGACGAAGATTCTTTCGAAGACTTCCGAAAATGGCTTGACGAGTGGTTTGCCTCGAAAGGGAAGGAATTTTTTTGGCATGGTATCCACAAATTGCCCGAGAGATGGGAAAAATGTGTAGCCAGCGAGGGCAAGTACTTTGCCTAAAAACAGCGGATTTAAGCTTATAGAACCTGGTACATAAAATAATTAAAATTCACGCTTCGATGAAATTTTTAAATTTTTTATTACCACTTAAAAGATTTCTTTTCCAAACCAAACCAGTAAATCCACCACCTACCCCACCCTCCCCGTCCTCTTCGCAACCACCAACATAGAGCAATTGTGCTTATTAACGCATCCACCAAGCGAGAAATGAGCCTCACTGCTCAAGAAAATTAATGTGCGATACGTGGGTATGGCAGAATCACCACTTTTGTAGAACACTGCAATTTCAATGAGTTTTTCGTTGATTAAGCGATCTATAATCTAAAATGACAATCCTTTTTCTAAATAAATCCTACTGAGAATGACATTTATATTTGGCAGGGCTGTACTTTTCGAATCTTGGAATAGTTAACCCTATATTTATAACACATATGACAAAAAAAACCCATTAATTTTGATTAGCACAAAACGATGATAACATTTAAGTGAAATTTATGATCATAACATATATAATAACTAAACGTAAACAAGTGTGAATGACGCATATGGAAGTAAATTAACTGAAAACATTAGCGACTACTGCAGACTGACAAATACTCTTTTAAACCCTGTCCAATAATAAAAAAAGGTATATTAATTAAAATTTCTGATATTTTTTTTAAGTATCCGTAATACTTGAGACACTATCATTTACTATGACAGAACATTCAAAATTATAATGATGGAGAGGGGTGGGGGGAGGGGGTGTGTGAATTAATACTATTTACTACAGAATAAAAAAATTAAAACCATTTCATACAAAACTGGTCATTATATATGATAAGTCAAATACAATAAAATAAATGGAGAAAAATTCTCCTAAATTGTCCTCCACAAAACTTATTATGTAATGGAAAAAATTTTAGCATGCGAAGGAAAATTGTGTAAGATGAAGAAAAAAATTAAATTTAATCATTCGAAGTATGCAAAATGAGGACTTCTACGTCAAAAGGCAATTAAGCACAGAGTGACAAAAGCCAATCGTTAATTGGAGTAAATGTTTGCTTTGCAATATCAAAGTTCATTCGCCAAAAAGCTTTTTTCTGTATTCATGCGTGTACAATTCGGTCATGAACTTTCTTCAACATATTTATTGTATAAGATTTTATTAATTTTTTCTTTATTTTTTATTCCTTTCTCTAGTACATTACTAATATTATTATTATAATAATTTTTTTTTTTTAATAAATATTTGTTCTGAAAGAACTTTTGGTTTACTAATCAGAATGGTTACTACGTTAAGAATTTTTGATTAAAGTTTATTTACATATAATACTTAGTTTAAATAATCAAAGAACAGGACCAAAAAATGATTTTTTTATTATTATTAAAAAACCTGAAAGCATGCATTCTATAAAAGGCTAATAAATAAATATTTTGAAAAGTAAAGTTAAATAAAAAACACATCATTTTGGGATTTCTTCGATGAATTTCATTTTTGATGACTTTACTGCACACTTCAGTAAAAATTCGTTGACGGATTTTGAACATCATCGCTGAAGAAAATTTTTTCGTCTTAAATCGTCAACTTTTTGAAATGAATAACCTTATATTATAAGGTATTTTTATTGTTAACGAGCCATTTTACATATTTGTGAATTTTTCATTTAAATTCAGATCGATATAAAATTCCTACTATTCAGTACAAGTTACCTGAATACGGTAATTTGCAGCCGCTAATAAGCTTTTTTACAAAATAACAAAACATTTTACATAAATTTGCACTTAAAAAGTATTATTGTATAGGTTTTAATATAAAAATGTATACGAGTATGAGAAAATGTGTGCATTGTAATGAATTATCCAAGCACGAAACAATATATCAATTGAATCAATTATCATATAGAAAATTTTCCCATGTGAAGAACACGAAACATTCTACTACAACATTGTTAGTTGTTAATTTAGAGCTTTAGAAGTTCATTTATTATACTGAAGATCATATCAATCAAAAAATTAATAATTTTTTTATTGAAAGTTAAAAAAAATGTTAACTTTTTATATTTTTAAATGCCAAATGAAAAAACATTTTTTTTATTTCAAGCTTTTGATAACGAAAACCTGTAAGGATATTTTCTAACTTTCCATGAGAAATTAATCCTTGAAAAAATAGCCTTTTTTAAATTGGTTTGACACGGAAAATTAATTTTATTTTTATAAAAAACCTTTGAAATTTTATTGTAGTTGAGAAAGTAATGCCATAATTTGACAGCTGTAAAATATTGGGTTGGTGCAAAAGTTATGAACGTTTTTTATGATCCCAGGTAAAAAAATTTTTTCTTCAGAAATGATGAATAGTATCTTCTTTTAAATGATTGCATTATATAAAGAATGCTTTCCCTCAACTTTCTATTCAGTTTTGGCCTGGTCAGAATACAGTGAAGAGCTCTTGTATTGTTTCAAAATGTCGGTCGATAAAGTGCATTTACGTCATTGTTTACTTTATGAATTCCGTAAAGACAATACCGCGAGTGTGGCAACCAAAAACATTTACGAAGTGTATGGAACAGATGTCATCAAAGTTCTGTTGGCACAAAGATGGTTTCCAAAATTCCGATCTGGGGATTTTTCACTAATTGATAAACCACGTACCGGGCGACCATTGAAGTCTGATGAGGGCAAGTTAAAAGTCATAATTGACACCAATCCACGTCTTACCACCAGGGAGATCGCGTCGATGATGGGAGTCAACCATACAATCGTATTAAGGCATTTGAAGCGTATGGGGATGGTTTCGCGGTACGACGTTTGGATACCTCATCAATTGTCGGCTGCCAATTTATTGGATCGTGTTTCAACGTGCGTTGCTTTGAGTGCGAGAGAAAAACATGAACCTTTTTTGCATCGTTTAGTAACGGGACATGAGAAATGGGTTGCGTACAACAACGTGACAAGAAAAAGACATTGGGTTATACTTGGACAAGCCCCATTAACAACTTCGAAAGCCGAAATCCATCAAAAAAAAGTTATGCTTTGTGTTTGGTGGGATTGCAAGGGTATTGTGTATTTTGAACTCTTGGAACGCAATCAGACAATTACAGCAGAACGATATTGTCAGCAATTATCCAAATTGAACATCGCCTTTCAAAAGGATAGACCAGAATTGGTAAACAGAAAAGGGGTAGTGTTTCATCACGACAACGCGCGACCACATGTGGCTGTAATGACCCAATACAAGCTGAATTGGGACGTTATCAAGCATCCACCGTATTCTCCAGATCTTGCTCCTTCCGATTTCCATTTATTCCAATCACTGCAAAATTTTTTAAATGATAAAAAATTTGATACAATAGAGCAGGTAAAAACATCCCTTTCTACATATTTCGCATCAAAATCCAAGGAATTTTACACTAATGGTATTAATAAGTTGATAGAAAGATGGGAGGAGGTTATAAGAACGGATGGAAATTATATAATTGATTAAATAAATAATACAAATCTAAAAAAAAAGTGTTTAATTGTATATGCAAAAAACGGTCATAACTTTTGCACCAACCCAATATATACTATATGTCATCCAATATAGCGATTTGTATAGTGTACGGCTTAGATTATAGAGTATAAGGATAAACAAATGCCCTGTATATGTATACAAATTTAATTTAAGTCAAAAAAATCCCGTGAAATTGCAACGAACTAAAAACCTCATCTGCCGACCCTTATCCATCTATTAACTTAAAATGAAGTTATGTAACCCCATTGGTTTCAAATGTATACAAAAAGCTTTTAAATTTAAAAAAAAGCTACCATTTTACTTTAAACAATTATTAAAATTCAATACAAAACGATTAGTTCAATCACAAAAAAAAAACAAAGAATCAATCATAAACGAAAATACAAATAAAAAAGTTGAGAAAAATATCTTTTTTAGATGCTACGCGCGTGCCATCTATTTTTCTACTTATCGAACTAAAAACGACATTTTTGTGAGGGGAACTTACTTTTCCTACAATTTGTAGTCTGGGCATATCAATTTTTTAAGTTAAATTTTTTTTGATAACGTTATTTAAATCGTTTTTAAAGTGAAGTTATTATAAAAAGTGAGGTGAAACTAGTGAATATTTTATGTAAAAAATAAACTTAATAATTTAATATATTGAAATATTTACAGAAAATGAGGTATTCAGTTAAAAAATGGTTTAGGTATTGGAAAAGTCGGTGATTTGTGGGTAATAACTAAATATATACGAGTATTTGAATAAAGGTTATAGTGAGTTGACTGGATTTCAAATGCTCTAAGTGCCAAAAAAAAACTAAAAAACTCTTGAGCAATATTTTCAAGTACTTGAGTGTTAAATGTCATCACGAATTGACAGATTGTTAGTTGAAAGTTTGAATTTTACGAAATCGTAATCCATACGCTTAAAGAAAAATGAGAAATATTGAGAACTTACTTATAAAGTGGTGAGTCTTCAGTCTTCAACGCAAACTGTGAGAAATTTAAAAAAAATTAAATCGAATGCCATCACGTCAACTTTTGGACAAATTCGTGAAACGAGTTAGCGAAAGTGGTTTGTTGGTTGCCAAAGCAACTCATTCCGCTCTAATGCAGTTCTTCTCTGTTGAGAATTTTGCACAAAAAATCGGTATGAAAGCTTACAAAGTTCAATTAGTCCAACAACTAAAGCCGCATGACCATCCGATGCGTTTTCGGTTTGCGCAATAATGAGCATTTTTACCGAAAAATCATCTTTTCGGATGAGGCCTGATGATGAGCATTTTTACCGAAAAACATCTTTTCGGATGAGGCCCATTTCCACCTCGGAAAAAATTGTCGTATCTGGGGCTCAGAAAATCCATACATCACCATGGAAAAGCCGATGCATTCACGAGTCACGGTTTAGTGCGGCTTTTGGACTGGAGGCATCATTGGCTCGTTTTTCTTCGAAAACGATGAAGGAGCCGCCATTACGGTCAATGGTGAGCGCTATCGTGGCATGCTCAACGAATTTTTGTTTCCAAAAGTTGAAGAGAATGCCATGGACGACATTTGAATTCAACAGGACGGGGACAATTGCCACACAGTCAACGTAACCATCCAACTTTTGGGCACTGCTTTCGAAAACCGTATAATCGGTCGAAATTCTGATGTCAATTGGCCGCCTCGTAGCTGTGATTTGAGCCCGTTGGATTATTTTCTGTGGGGAGCCGCTAAGGATAAATGCTACGCAACCCATCCAGAGACAATTGAGGCCTTGAAACACTAAATCAAAGTTGCTATTGAAGAGATACAGGCCCAGACAATCGAAAATGTACTGAAAAATTGGGTCGAGCGAATGGGGTACTGTAAGGCCAGCCGTGGCAGTCATTTAAATGATGTGTTTCATATACACTAGTTTTTTTTTTATTTACTTTTTAAAATGCAACATTTAAATGGTCCACCCTGTATACGTGCATGTAAAAATTTAAATCTATATCCGAGGTAAGTATCATTTTTTTAGGAAAGATCCGAGGTAAGTATCCTTAAAAAATGATTTCAATCAGAAGCATGAATTCACAGCAAAAAAAATTGTTTCTAATTCCAAATTAATTAAAATTAATAACCACCATAAATATTTAATTAATTTAAATAACTACGATTAAAAAATTTAAAATTATACCATATGGCGGCGGAAGCAGATAATTTTTTTTCATGTTAACTAAACAACCCCAAAATTTTGGATAATTATATTTTTATGTACAAATATAAAATTGCTGCTATCTGAAAGTGATACCTTTGAGCAGAGTAGCTTTAAGATTGTATTCCGTTTTTATTTATTTCAATTTGTCTATCCTTATACTAAATAATCTAAGATTTAAGGTTTTCCATTTTATATAATGAATCGCTTATTCGCCGAGTAATGTGTTAAAATTGTTCAGAAGAGGACGCCACGTTGATAAGAATACTGGAACAACCGGTTTTGGTGAAGGTCATTTCTGGCTCGGTAGATACGTCAATAAGCAAAATTACCATATATGGGACACTGAAAACCCTCACATGACTGTGGATAAGCCATTGTAACCTCGAAAAGTTACTGCCTGGTGTTTATTTTGGGTTAAAGGTGCCTTATTTTGGAAAATGAAGAAGACACCATTGACGGTCAATTTTGACCAACTTTTTTGGCATGAGCTTAAAGATTTAAGCCAACTTTTTTGGCATGAGCTTAAAGATTTAAATCCGGACTGTACATGTGGTTAGAGTAAGACGGAGCTATAAGCCAAACAATAAGGCAAATTTTGACTTTATTCTACAAAAAGTTCCCAGGTTGCGTTATTTACAGATATGGTTACGTGAGTCTAAAACTTAGAACTTTTTTGTTAAAAAGTGAGAAAATCTTAAAAGTTTTTTATAATCTTTAAAAAGGAAATTACAAATTTCAGCTGAACTGAAGAAACCAAGCAATTGAATTTGCACAATTCAATATTTTCGACGGCAGTTGATGATTCAATAACAATAGAGACTAGAAATTCTGTCAAGGTTTAGATGCAAAGTTGTTAGGAAAAATTCATTTTGAAATCAATAATAATTTTCAATGATTTCCCCATAAAATCAATTTGTAAACGCTGACCTTAACCGATATTAAGTGTAACATTCAACTTCAAATAACATAATTATTTTTGTACAATTACTTACTACTACCTTAGGTCATAACGCTCACATACAATACTTCCTACCGAAATTCGATTTTTTTCCAACTTTTATATGTTTTGTTTAAAAGAAACTTAGCCTTAATTTAGCCTAAAAGTTCATGTGCGTAAGTTCATAAGTGAACTACTTATAAAAATATAATAACATATTACCCGGTAAGCAATTGACGAAACGTTTTTATTTCGATCATAATCGATAGACTAGAAATTTTAATGGTAAAATAAATTTCATTTAATTGATCTAAAATTATTCTGTGAATGTAGAAAATTAAAATTAATTAAGAAAATACAAAACTGGCATATTCGCGAAGCTTCTCGTTAAACTTTTTAGATGAAATTAATTAACGAAACCGAAAGAAACTTCTTCACAATTGTCGGGCTCTGGATGATGACATACAATTGGAATTAAGTCAACAAACTTTACTAGTTATACAATAGCATTCAGTCCTCTACTATACACATTAATACGATTGGTAATTTAAATAAAAGATACTTAATTTAATCAAATATTTCTGTTTAGTTTTAGTTGGCAATAGAAAGCTAATAGACGGATATGCTTCACTGAAAATATTTGTTTTTTTTGTACTGCTATGTGCGTATTTTAGTACAGAAAATTATATACGAGTAAATTTCTAATTTTAATATTATTCTATCAACATTTTCCAAACTAAATAGTTAAGCACTTGAAGGAATCTTGTTTATAGTATAGAATAATATCAAGAATAGTTATTGTGAATTTTGAATCAATATTCGTACCTCAAAAAAGTTAATACGTGACGGAAACCGACATTAATATTTCAAACTGTATATTTCGAACGGATTTAAATCGATTTTTAAATCTGTTAAAATTTTTGCTCAATTCATATTGATTGTAAATTTTCATTAAACAATTGTAAACAGATGAGAATCTTTAAAGAAAAATTAAATTCTTAAATTATAAAAACGCATTTAAAAATCAGTAAAATTATATAGAAATAATCAAGTACTAGCATACTAACAAAACACGTGTTTTTATAAGAGGTAAATAAGAACGATAGTCGCTTAAATATGAAATGTAAACAATTTCTAGTCAAGTGAATGAATTTTTATTTTTTAAACATAAAATTAACTGGTCTGTGGCCTTCAAAAATAAATAAATAAATAGAATTATTATAAGGCAATTTTTTATTTTATTATTTTAAATAACATTCGTTCTTAAATGTACATAGATTCTAGGCCCCATGACACTAAAGGTTACTTGGGGACAGTTTATCTCCTAAGCCATGTTCAAAAACGAGTACATTTCCGTACTAATCACAAACCTACTCGATGTCGCTATACCAGAGGATAAGGGATATTTTTTTTCACATACATTTAGATTTATAAATATCTACAATTAGATTACAAACAACCTTAAATCGTTTTGTTGAAATATTACGTTGTTTGAGACAATTTCGGTTACTTGCACAACTGAGACTGTCCCGAATAACGTCGCATAATTTAAAACTAGGCCAATAGCAACGATAATCTTTAAATATGTCCAAAAAGAGGTTATGTTGCCGAAAATTCTTTCTGCATGAATCAATCAAGGTTGCCGAATTTTTTATTTTAAGCTTTCGAGAACTTTTAAAAAAACACTCGAAAATCCGTATTAGTAACTTCTTCTTTAATCGTTTCAACACTGGTGAGACCTTCTTGTCCCAATGAGATCTCAGAAATGACTAATATTAAAATTAAAAATTTCAAATTGTTGAAACAAACATGTCCCAATTTCCTCGGTTATAGTTTCTCCTAGAAAATATTGATGAAAAATGTAGGGAATTTTCGGAAAATCCTGTTCACTTAGTATTAGTTCTTGCCAGTAATCGGACAATCGAACTCAAAGGACAAAATGCTTATATGTAATTTGCATATTATTAGTGTTGGTACTATCCAACATAAAATTAAGGATTATAGACAAATAAAAATTATTATGGTCAAAAGCTACCAGTTTACAATATATAGCGTTGATATGCCTAAATAATAGACGTTTACGCTTTGGGAAAAAGGAAATTCTTTTGAAGTAATTATGAAAGTATCGTTATAAAAAATTATAAAATTATTTTATTGTTCATCGATAAGAACAGAACGCATGCTTAAATCCTGTATAGGAATAATTTCTAAAAACATTTTCTAATACAAGGAATTATTAAAGCCGATGTAAGGGTTCTAAAGTAAAACGGAAGGAGACTACTCGGGAAGCAGACGCTTCAGAAACAAAGCTCCTTCATGAAATTTAACAACTTTCCCAATTTACGAAGAATTAATTTTTTCCTCAAACCATTTTTATGTTGGTAATTATTTGCCGTGAATAAGAGCATGCAAAATTAATTCCATATTAAAGATTTCAAAATTGTGTATTACTGAAATAAATTTTCATACATGGAATTTTCATATCACCACACATATTCTACCATATCTGACACCTGAATACACATAATATGAAAACGTATGGAACTCAATAATATTTTAAATAAAAAATGATTACAATACAAACATTTTCTATACTTTTTATTTGGTATAAAGTTAAAAAGTTAATCTACAAAAAAAAATTAAAATATAAGAACAAAAATATTTACATATTCTTAAAAAAGTATAAAGTTTTTACTAAGCATACAGTTTGATCGATGAAAAATTACCCAATCATGTAAAAGTGGATATCAAAAGAGGCAGTATTTGAATTTGGTATCACTAGTAACGACAGGTGCCAACACCAACAAACTTTTTAATGCATGACTTTTGAAAAATCGATTTTGTATCTAAAAATTTGATAATGCAATTTCCTGGAATTTTTGTACTAATCTAAGTATTATAGTATGATAAGAACCGTAATTTATTGATGTGTGCATTTTATCTGAAAAAATTCTTATCAAATTAAATAGTAATCGTAGAATATAATATTCGAAATTCTAACAAGTATAACTAAACAGAAAATGGATTCTCAAACATTTAATTATAAATTCTAGTGAACTGTTGTTTGATCAAAAAACTCTAGATCAACTGTGCTGTATACATACGAGGTCTGTTCAAAAAGTATCGCGAATTTTGAATTTCCGCGGGTTACGATTTTTTGTGGCGTTATGTTGGTACTTATGTCTCTCACTTATGCCGACAATTTCGGCCATTTTGAATGTATCAAAGAATTTGTATCAAATTTTGTGTGAAAAACAAAATTAATTGTGCGGACGCATTCTGAATGTTGACTGTGACATATGGTGAAGCTACCTTGGAACGAAGCAACGTTTATCGGTGGTACAAAATGTTCTCAAAGGGCCGAGAAGATGTGAACGACGGGGAGTGTGCCGGACGCCCGAGCACGTCAACAACAGACAAAAACATTGGTGAAGTGAAGAAAATAGTATTGGACAATTGTCGAATAACCTTTAGAGAAGTTGCTGAGGACTTAAACATATCGATTGGCTCATACCATTCGATTTTTACGAATGATTTGATCGTGAAACGGGTCGCCGCGAAATATGTACCAAAATTGCTCAATTTCGACCAAAAACAACATCGCATTAACATTGCTAAGGCGCTGTTGGACTCTATCCGCGACGACCCAAATTTACTCCAGAGGATCATAACCTGGTGACGAATCGTGGGTTTATGGTTATGACATGGAAACCAAAGCTCAATCATCCCAATGGAAGCTGCCGCACGAGCCAAGACCGAAAAGAACACGCCAAGTTCGGTCGAATGTGAAGGTTTTGCTTACATTTTCTTCCATCATTAGTTCTTGCCACAGGGTAGAACGGTCAATAAGGAATATTACCTGCAAGTTATGCGCAAGTTGCGAGATGCAATCCGCCAGAAAAGCCCGGATTTGTGGAAGAACAAAAATTGGCTTTTGCACCATGATAACGCCCCTGCTCACGCATCGTTGCTTGTGCGCGAATTTTTCGCCAAAATCAACACACTAATAATGCTGCAGCCACCGTATTCCACAGATATAGACCCCTGTGACTTTTTCTTGTCCCCGAACTGAAGGAGATAGAGATAAAAGAGATAAAGAAGGCATCGAAGGAGAAGCTGAACAAGATCACAAAAAGCAAATCTTTGAAGTGCTTCGAGGATTGTAAAAAACGTTGGCGCAAGTGTATAATATCTGGTGGGGATTACTTTGAAGGGGACAAAATAAACATTCATGAATAAATAAATAATTTTTGAAAAAAAAAATTTGCGATACTTTTTGAACAGACCTTGTATGTACAAACCGAATTAAAAATGCTCATAAGAGAGGGCCAAATCAAAGACATTGTCTCCTTGTGAAACCCAAAGGTCATGCGAACTAAGGTTATTCACCACATACGTGCTGATATATATCAACAAACTAAGCTCGTTGACCCCAATTGAGGTGTTTGTTTACGTTTGATCAAGGGTAAGTGACCGCATCTTAAGAATCCTAGAGGCGCCCTTACGAACTCAGTCGTGGCTTGTTTTGGTTTCCATGACTTTAGTTTTTCAATTATCACGTGACGGTCATATGAGTATGTTTTTATATGTAAATAGGTTCACGTGGAAGTTCAAGAAACTCATTTTGCTTTCTTTACAATATGTATCGAAAGTTGGCTCTACTTATTTTAAAAATTTTATATATTATAAAATTATAGGGCTTTTTTTATTTATTAGATATTTTTAATGCCAAAATAATCTTCCATTTTCATAATCAACAGTGCCACGTGGCGAATAATGCGATTTTTCCCCAGATCGAAATGTAAACAAAACAATTTTAGCGCATGTGATTAATTTTAACATAATTCAAAATAAATTTAACTAACGAAACAGACAATTTAAAATTATACCACATGGCGGCGGAAGCAGATAATTTTTTTTCATGTTAACTAAACAACCCCAAAATTTTGAATATTTTTTTCCAATTAGAACATTTTCTAATCATAGATAGATAAAAACAAAAAGATTCTAAAAATAGAAGGTGTGCCATTTTAGCCCATGGTTAGCTTTATCACTGAATAACTTAAAATTATAATGTATTTCTGCAAAATGCTGATTCTACCATAGCCACATTTCGAACTTTAATTTCTGCAGTGATGAAGAATACGTCAATAGGCAAAAATTTCTGTATATGGGGCTCTGAAAATCTACAAGTGACTGTAGAGAAGCCATTATACGAGGTCTGTTTAAAAAGTATCGCGAATTTTGAATTTCCGCGGGTTACGTATATTCGATTTTAAATTTTTTGTGGCGTTGTGTTGGTACTCATGTCTCTCATTTATGCCGACAAGTTCAGCGATTTTGAATGTTCTGTTAATTTTTGAAAGCTGCTTTGCTTGCACGTCTTCGATTTTTGCTCAATTTTGACCAAAAACAGCATCGCATTAACAGAGCAAAGGAGCTGTTGGACTCTATCCGCGACGACACAAATTTGCTCCAGATGGTCATAACAGGTAACGAATCATGGGTTTATGATTATGACGTGGAAACCAAAGTTCAATCATCCCAATGGAAGCTGCCGCACGAGCCAAGACCGAAAAAAGCGCCAAGTTCGGTCGAATGTGAAGGTTTTGCTTACAGTTTTCTTCAATTGCAGGGGCGTGGTGCATCATGAGTTATTGTCACAGGGTAAAAGGGTCAATAAGGAATATTACCTGCAAGTTATCCGCAAGTTGCGAGAAGCAATCCGCCAGAAACGCCCGGATTTGTGGGAGACCAAAAATTAGCTTTTGCATCATAATAACACCCCTGCTCACGCACCGTTGCTTGTGCGCGAATTGTTGGCCAAAAACAACACACTAATAATGCCGCAGCCAGCGTATTCCCCAGATCTGGTGCCCTGTGACTTTTTCTTCTTCCCAAAACTGAAAAGTCTCATGAAAGGACGACGCTACGCTACGATTGAGAAGATAACGACGGCATCGAAGGAGGAGCTGAACAAGATCACAAAAAATGATTTTTTGAAGTGCTTCAAGGGTTGGAAAGAAACGTTGACACAAGTGTATAATATCTGATGGGGATTACTTTGAAGGAGACAAAATATATATTCATGAATAAATAAATAATTTTTGAAAAAACACAAAATTCGCGATACTTTTTGAACAGATCTCCTATTTGTGAAAAGTGACTGTCTGGTGTAATGCATCCCAGTACTTTAAAAACGAAGAACGAGTGGCCGGTACAGTGAATTCTTAGTGCTATTCTCGTACGATAATCGATTTTTATTTTGCCTGAACATGAAGAGTTTAATCTACATGATATGTGGTTTTAAAAAGATGTTCCCAGGACGCATAATAATTGGCCTTCAAAATTGTGGGTTTTATCGTTATTGGACTTTTTATTGTGTCAACCAAAAAGGTTTGTGGCAGACATTTGAATGATTTTATATTCCAATATGCAGGAAAGTCTTCAAAAGTTATATCAAAAGAATATATTCAACAAATATATTGAATTCAAAAAAAAATTCATCGAAATCTGAATTTAAAGTTGATTTTATTTAATTTTATTTTCCAAAACATAAATTTGATCATCCTATATACTCGTAATCTTAATATTAAAAATATTTGAACACTCAAACACGTATTCGCGATTTATTAGGCTTCAATGCGGTAACAAACGATTAAGTTCAGTAACCAAAATTTCGATTTAATGTGGTTTTAGCTTACGTGGATTTAATTTACGCTTGGTTGTGTATTGTTATCACATTTTTCTCTCCATTCATTTGCTTCTCATTGCTATGGTTATTATAAATGATAACATACACTTCAACCAACAATTCTAAAAGTTACATTTTATGATGTATGCAGTTTAAAATTAATGAGCAAATATTTACAATATTCGAGACATATAAAAAAATGGTTTTTTAATAAATTTTATAAAAAAAAAATTATAATATTTTACGTTCTAATTACGTTGTATCGCCTATTCTTGCATTAACTGAAAGCGTTGTAGATAAATAGGAAAACTACAAATTTCCTGAAATCTCTTATCAACGTAGAAATATACATATACTCGTAAATATATTGTTTTCAAAAATATTTACATAAATAATAAGCTTTTTATCAGATCAAATTTTGATGAGACTTAAAATATGATGACTCCATTAATATTTGTCGGAACGAGTACAAAAAAAAAAATTTTTTTTAACTTTTTTCGAGATTTTTTGCAATTTTCATTTCAATTTTTATTTTTGTAAAGTTTTAATAGAGAAAAATATTTTCATATCCACCGTTCTTCCATATATTATTTCCATTTCATTAAAATGTCTGCAAGGTAAAAAGCGATAATAACAAAGTCGACACCATTTTTATAGGCGATTAGCACATTTTTAACGTGCAATTCTTTAAAAAAAAAAAAAAATAGATAACGAAAACACCAAAATACCAAACTTATTCCAATATTTGCACGCTGCTATAAAAATGTCTTTCCTGGAAAACCATGCTATAAAAAGAGGTGGACTGCAATTAAAAACCTGACCGCACTATTTATCAGCATTTTTTTATATCCATGTGTACATATTATCTAGGAAAGTTCCTAACCCCTTTCACTGAAAATCCAGGTTATGATAATTTAGGACTTAAAAATAAATAAATGTACAAGCTTTCTTTATCACCTGGAATTAAAGCAGAAAAGTTTCATTTATCGATTCATTTTTTCGGAGCAGGAGGTGGGAGGGCAGTTAATTTTATAAGTAGATTTATGCTAGTATTCCAGATGTTTTAAATTTTTTGGATTTATTTCTATGAAATTTTCTGTACACAATAAAATTATATATTTTATTTTCACTAAAATATTAATGAAATGTTAACTTTATAAAAGCATTAAGAGTGAATTTTTGAAATCTAAATGAACAAAATCGTAATAGAACATATTCAGAACATTTATTATTCAGAATGACTACCTCATGCCTCTTTTACCTTACTCACTTCTCTCTTAGTTACCATAATAAGTTTTATTTCGGAATATACTTTTCGGATAAACTTCATAGACTTTATTATCTCAAGATACAAAGACTAACAAAATTTTAAAAAAAATAAAAAATCAATAAATTTTTCCATTTTTAATAAATACGTAATTGATTCTATAATAAATTATGACTAAAGAATTTTTATATTTACAAACTGTTTATAGAACTGAATTTTATGAAATTGACACAGATAAGAATTGAATTCTAATAAAAACCGATAAGCATTTTTCGGCGTAATTAATAATTTATGATATAAGTTAAGTAATAATGAAAATTATATTTTTCTACTAAATAAATTGAACTTTTGAATTTTCATCGACATTTTATATAAGATTATAATTTTTCTTCTACTTAATTTTTCAATTTTTGAACTTTGAAGCAATAATTTATGGGCATTTTGTAATATGTTATGTAGTTTATCGAAAATAATTTTTAAAGGGAAACTTAACTGATTAGCAAGCAGGTAAAGGTAAATATAAAATAATCTATAGTCCGATGTATACGTATTAACTATATACTATCAGTTATAATTTAAATGGCATAGAAACCGACCATGTAATAATTTTATATAATATCTACAACGTAATCTATAAAATTCGACCACTTATGAGATGTGGCAGAAAAAGAATGAATCCGATTCCTATCCCCTCCTATCGAAAGTTTTATTGCATAAAGGTAGTTTCATTAGGCAACTAACTATACGAGGTCTGTTCAAAAAGTATCGCGAATTTTGAATTTCCGCGGGTTACGTATATTCGATTTTAGATTTTTTGTGGCGTTATGTTGGTACTCATGTCTCTTACTTATGCCGACAAGTTCGGCCATTTTGAATGTTCAGTTAATATTTGACAGCTGCTTTACTTGCACGTGTTTTGGCTCGTCTTTCGGGAACAAAAAATCTGTTTCGGGAACAAGAAAAAGTCACAGGGGGGCAGATATGAAGAATACGGTGGCTGCAATATTATTAGTGTGTTGTTTTTGTCCAAAAATTCGCGCACCAGCAACGATGCGTGAGCAGGGGCGTTATCATGGTGCAAAGGCCAATTTTTGTTCTTCCACAAATCCGAACGTTTCTGGTGGATTGCTTCGCGCAACTTGTGCATAACTTGCAGGTAATATTCCTTATTGACCCTTCTACCCTGTGGCAAGAACTCATGATGCACCACGCCCCTGCAATCGAAGAAAACTGTAAGCAAAACCTTCACATTCGACCGAACTTGGCGCGATTTTTTCGGTCTTGGCTCGTCCGGCAGCTTTCATTGGGATGATTGAGTTTTGGTTTCCATGTCATAACCATAAACCCATGATTCGTCACCAGGTTATGATCCTCTGGAGCAAATTTGGGTCGTCACAGACAAAGTCCAATAGCTCCTTCTTAGCAATGTTAATGCGATGCTATTTTTTGTCGAAAATGGGCAAAAATCGAAGAAGAGCCAAAACACGTGCAAGCAATGCAGCTGCCAAAATTAACTGAACATTCAAAATGGTCGAACTTGTCGGTATAAGTGAGAGACATGAGTACCAACATAACGCCACAAAAAATCGAATATACGTAACCCGCGGAAATTCAAAATTCGCGATACTTTTTGAACAGATCTCGTACATTTTTCGAAACAGTGCTGGAAGGCTTCAGTCTCTCGGTTATACTCCTTTGGATGTTATAGATAAAACCAAGATGAAGTCCGTTCAAATGTTTTTTTTTTTGGATTTTGGGAATGGACTTAGATCACGTAAAAAGAGCAGTCTGGGATGCCGCAGTAGTCCTTTTTTCTAACAAAAACTTGTTGATGGAGATGGCCGTGTGACATGGGACGTTGCTTTGGATGCACATCCAAGTGTCTGCAATGTCCAATCTGATGTGAAGAACCCTTTTTTGAAGACTTTCAATGACTTATTTCAATGTTAAACCTGACCTCACGAAAGCTTCTCAGAAAACCATACAAAAAAAACTCGTTCTACATTTTTCGATATTGAAAGCGTCCCAAAGCAGAATTCATGTTAAACTGCTTGTCGGCCTACCAAAAATGCTTTATGCTATCGAAAAATTTCTCCTCTTGACAAGGAATATTCCTCATAACCTCGTTGCAACTTTCCGTAACTCGAGAATTCACTAAGCGTAACGCAAAATTTAGATGTCAAACCGTTGCTCAAAATTTCGCTGATCCATTTTTCATAACGCATTAAAATAGCATAACTTCACTAATACCGCTTTATATGGTCACGTAGTTATCGCACGAGTTCAAAACTTGACTGCATGGCTAGGACAGCCTAACGTACGAACTATATTGAGGGAAAGTCCATAATATTACCATCTGGTCGACGTTATCATCTCATTACTTACCTGCAATTACTCGTAATAACTCATACCTTTTTTTATTCTGCATTCTTTCAATTTTTTGGAAATTCACACACACAAACACTATTTAGAAAATTTACAACAAAAGGAAATCGGTACGAATACACATGCAAGTTCTTAAATTATTTTTTTTCTATATAAAATATAAAATTTAAATCAATCCGCAGCAAAAATATTATTTTTTAAATTCATGTGTTCTTAGGTACCAATATTGTAAGCAATATTTGGTCTGATTTACTGAAAATGCATAATTTTTTTGTTGTTTTGTTTTGGGGTAAATTTCTTTTCAACAAGAACTGGTTTTGTAGATATATTTAGCTTGACTTGCTCTGCTTCCATAAATATATGCACAGACACAGCGAGGTGCATCCATAACCTTTAAGTCAAGAGTTACAACGTTTACAAATTTACCTCTGCAGTGATAAAAGCATATTACGACATCTGTGCACGTGGCCATCTGTTAGCGAGAGTCTCGGATGCACACACAACCATGCATCCTGCATATTCAACAAATTTGGTTCATTTAATGTTTTCGTAAAATGTACAAAATTTTGTAAGAAACAAAATATAATCAAACTTGTGCAGTCGATGCTTTTGTTGCTACCTACATGCATAAACATCAGGTACGACATGATATCTAAAAGATTATAAATTGTCGGAAATCGGTTCAAAATTTCATAAGAACTTGAAAAGAAAATTCCCAATAAATCCTTGGATAAAAATGGTTTATTAAAAGTAATATCGTGATTTATTATTAAAATGGTTTATTAAAAGTTATCCATTTCGTAATTCGTAAAGTATAGCCTTGTCATTTAGCAGCTGTTCAACATATGTGTCATTCAAATTGGTATTTGTTTAGCCTAAAATTTGCCATTTTACATAACTGATCACGGATAAATAAGCGGAAAATATTTGGATGATGCATAATACTCAAGCCATATAATAAAAACGAAAATTTCATTAAAATCTGAACTTGAATAATTTTGTATACTTTCATTTGTGATACACTAAATGGGCAATCCTTTAATAAGTGATTAAAAAAATTAAAATAACTTAAAATCTTATTCAATAGATTAATAAATTAACATTATACGAGTTCTGTTCAAAAAGTATCGCGAATTTTGAATTTCCGCGTGTTACGTATATTCGATTTATGATTTTTTGTGGTGTTATGTTGGTCCTCATGTCTCTCACTTATGCCGACGAGTTCGGCCATTTTCAATGTTCAGTTAATTTTTGACAGCTGCTTTGCTTGCACGTGTTTTAGTTCGTCTTCGATTTTTGCTCAATTCCGGCCAAAAACCGCATCGCATTAACATTGCTAAGGAGCTGTTGGAGTCTGTCCGCGATAACCCAAATTTGCTCCAGAGGGTCATAACTAGTGACGAATCATGGGTTTATGGTGATGACGTGGAAACCAAAGCTCAATCATCTCAATGGAAGCTGCCGGACGAGCCAAGACCGAAAAATCGCGCCAAGTTTGGTCGAATGTTTTGTTTACAGTTTTCTTCGATTGCAAGGAATCCGCCAGAAATGCCCGGATTAGTGGAAGAACAAAAATTGGCTTTTGCTATTTTTGGCCAAAAACAACACACTAATAATGCCGCAGCCACCGTATTCCGCAGATCTGGCCCCCTGTGACTTTTCTTGGTCCCGAAACAGATTCTTTGATCCATTTTTTGGAATGGGCAAAAATCGAAGACGAGCAAAAACACGTGCAAGCAAAGCAGCTGTCAAAAATTAACTGAAAATTCAAAATGGCCGAACTTGTCGGCATAAGTGAGAGACATGAGTACCAACATAACGCCACAAAAAAAATCAAAAATCGAATATTCGTGACCCGCGGAAATTCAAAATTCGCGATACTTTGCAAACAGACCTCGTCAAAATATTCACGAGTAGTTGTAATATCAACGAAAAAAAACTACTAAGAATTTTAGTTTAATTTTAAAAAAAATTTGAAAAATTTTTATTTTATACAAAAACTTTGGTAAATTTTAATTACATTAAGTGGAAATGTGAAACTTTTTAAAAAAAAAAAAACATGAACATATTCGATAACTTAAAATAAGTATGAAACGTGAGAATTCAATTAGATTTACAACAAGACTCTGCCGGACAGTTGCAATTTTGTAATATGTAATAAAATCGATAGTTTCTGTCTAAACTATTTTTAAACATTTTCTTTTATTGATTAAATTTATCTATTTTTAGTTCGTTAATTAATATTGTAGTATTTTAGTATTGTATTTATTCGAAAACAAATTCATTCTTCACTATCCTTATTCAATTGTAATGGATGTAATTGATAATCCAAAAGAATTTTCCTATGAAAAATAAGAAATTTTGACTCAGCAGAAAATCGGTTTTTTTTCCCTAAGAAAAAATATTTTCTGCTGAGTCAACATTTAGTATTTGTTTTATTTTTTGAAGCATTTTTTTTCTAATTGAAGGATTCCTGAATTGGGCCGCAAAAGGTTCATAACCGATGATTGACCTTTCCGAACTTCGTCTTACCCAATATTTTCACTACCACCATATCACCTTCATGCGTAATGAAATCAATTTTGATATTCATGCCAACAAGTCATTAGCAGTAATTGTTCCAATATGATATGGACTTTCATTCAAAGAAAACTTGAAAGTGTAAAGAAAGTTACGTGGGTGTATGATAAGAAGTAATAATAATTTTGTGAATTGTACTAAAAATAAAAGTACAACAAACTATAATATTTGCGTATACAATATTATCCGAAAATTTAAATATTATTCGAAATTGAAAGCAGTATAGTTTGAGTAGTAAAACATTTACGAGCATTTATGAAGGTTCAACTCATAAATACTTGTGCAATGGTATCTATTTTAAATTAATGTACAATCTATCCTGATGCCCAAATAAATTTGAAATTGTGTTTATTTATGTAAATACGATTAAATATTTAATAGAAACTACTTTTGTAGGAAGGATTTAACTTTAGAAAGACTTATTATAAGGGGAATTTCTATTTTCCTTAAAGGATAAAATGTTAAATAAAATATGCTCACTGCGACAGTTTCTAAATACAAACGATTCAAGTATATTGATTGTTACAAAAATATTACGTCTAAAGAATTACAAAATTATCTAATACGATTTCCTTTGGGGTTTAATTTTTGAGGCTGGTACATTATTTTCGCGGAGCTTTCGACTATTTAATAATAGACTTACGCTAAATGCTAAATTCTGAAAAAAGCCATTAGAAGTACAAAACTTCCGATATATCTAATACAATTTAATATCGATTTGTTATGTTCATCACTGATTCATATAATCATATTTTTTCACAAAAAATTTTGACATTTTCTTAACTTTTGGCAAAAAAAATTCACTCTTTTTCGGTAAGATTTATCCAGAAATCTTATATGCGTTATAATTTGTCTATAAACAAATTTTTGATAATTCACTCTAGTAAAGATCGGATAATATTGTTAACACCTTTAAATTATATTAACAATTATTTTTTTAAGAAAAAGTGTTAGTGTCATTTTTTATATATCAAATTTATTCGAATGTTAATAAAAATTTGTTTAGTTTAATGTTAAAATCTTTGAAAAAGAAAACAACAAAGACACAAATCCAACCAGCTCACAATCCTGCTACTAATTACTTCACAATTTTTCATATTTAGGTGAATCAAAGAAATTTGCAAACTTTATGAAAATACACAATTTTCATATTCAGAGAATCATATTTTTGTTTTATCAAATTTAACACTTATTCTAAATTTGGTATTATACATATTTTGAAAATTTCCATTTTACAAAAAAGCACCATTTTTTTTAAATAATTACAAGTATCGGGTTTTTTTGCACCGATGTTTTGTTGAAATATATTTTCCAAAAATATATTTTGTGACATTTTTTTATTGATAAAAGGCAAATTAAATAACAAATTAAAGCTTCACTTTCCGAAGAACCGTAAATTTTATTATTTACGGTCAAGTGTAAAAGCTCATTCTAAAATATCTAAGCATTAAAAGTACTTTAATCGAAACACTCAATAATCATTAAAATCTATATTTAATTAGATAAAATAGGGAAAAAATCCAAATTGCAGTTCAAATGCGTATTTACGCCCACAAAAACGTGGGTATTAAGAAAATTATAAAATAATTATGTACAGACTCAAATTATCCATAATAAATGCGTTGTTTAGATAATATCGCATATAAAATTTTTTAACCGTTAATACTAACGAATAGTTGCGTGCAAATAAGTGTCCTTTGTATAATGTCAATCGAAAATCCTTCGCTTTATATGGAAAACTATACGAACTACTTGGCACTTTGAACTTTTCTTAATAGAAAAAAATATTCTTAAAGCACGCAATAAATTTGTCAATTGTAAAACAACAAAGATTAGCTCATTTTTTTTTTCTCTAAAAATACATTTACATATTTTTATGGTTTTTTCTTCTTCTGAAATAAGCTTTCATCTCATACAACTACACATATGCTTATTCACTTTTGAAGACTACTCAAAACGACAGTTTTTTTAAAAGGTTAATAAATATTAAGAAAATATTCTTATTACCAGCTGGAAAATATGCTGATTGTTTTTTTTTCTGTATTTTTCTTTTTAAGATAGTATTTTTAAATGTAATTAATAAATTAATCTATTACAGTTAAAAATAAAATATGGAAATATTGTATGGGTAATGGATTCATACTTTCAAATCAGTCGTGATTATGTCCTTTCAAATTGTTTATAAATAGAAAAAATATATATATTAAATTATTATAAAAACGGGCTTATGTTTATCCTGAAAATAAATTTTATTGTTATTCATAAAAAAATAATTGATTAATTAACAACAATTTCCAAATATGTTACACAGGATACGAACATTTATTCATATTTCATCTTTATTACCTAATCATAAAATTCCAGATAAACTACTTTTGAATACAGCTGCACGATTCGAAAAAAAGGATTATGCAATTTTTTTGGCAATATCACCACCACCCCCCATGTGCTAAAAATTTTATTGAAATTTCTACAAAAGCTTTTTCACATTTTTAGGTTTTTTTTTTATAAGACAAAAAAAGTTTTATTCTACCAAAAAAAAGAAAAATCGCCGATAATCTTCCTTATCTAATATAAAAATCATATAATTTTTATTTTTTTTTTAAAACTAAATAATAAAAACACGTTTTAAGTTTCTCTGTCAATAAAAACTTTCATATTTACGTAAAGTCGCGTAATTAAATGATAATGAATGCTGAGAGCTTTTGATAGCTTCGGAAAATTAACAGCAAAAAAAAATGGAAAGGAATTATTAGGAGAGAAAGAGAGACGACTCCCCAAAAATATTAAATCACCGACTAATACAAGACTTGTTTTTCTCGAATATTCATCCGGTGTAATAGCTGTAAATAATAACGATTCGATGAATTTTTTTTGGGGAAACTAGTTTTTTAACGAACGAACCAAACAAGAGTCATCCATCCAACCAGATGCAAGTGGCACAGATTATAAAAATGTAAAAGTTAAAAAATATTAAATTACAATAAATACCTCGACTTCTAATAATTGATTGTCTTCAGGTGTTGATGGTAATGGACAGCCAGCACCATCCTCTTCTTCTTCGACAAGCTCATCTTCATCATCGTCCAGCAGATCAATATCCTGTGACACTAGAGAATCACTATCTGGAAACCAGCCCCTCCGTTTCCTTATGCTCATTTCGGGATGTGATATCAAATCATCGTCTGCATCGGCATGCAGCATACATTTGTCACCGATTTGTTCCACCTTGGGTACAATTTTCAACAAATCAGCAGGTAATGGTATTGGCAACGATTGACATGTCTCCATTGTTCTTATTTCCGTTTTACTTTCGGATCTTATAACTCTTTTACTCTCTGTGTTGTACAGGAATTTTTTTTTTTTTTTTGCTTCAACTTTGACGTTCACAAAAAAACACCGAAATTAAAAATGTTTTTCAATTAAAAATTTATACATAAAAAAAAAAAAATATCTCCAACAATAATTTTTTCCACTTAAAATGTTATTATAAAAATGAGTTTTTATTTTTTATTAGTTTTTTTTTAAGAAATTTAGTATTCGAAATTCTAGAATCAGTTGCGACAGTTGTAGCTGCAGCGTGGCCAAAACACTATAATCAGTAGAATGGAACGAAATTAAAAAATTATTTTTAATAAAATTTTTTCAATATAATCAAAAATTATATTATTAAATTGAATTTATTTACTTTTTGTCATGTAAAAATCATGTTTGTTTATATTTACTTTTACACTTTACTTAATAGAGTCACTGAATTTTTTTTTTTTTTTTTAATTAAATCAAGTGAAAGGAAATGATACGCGAAAAATTCAGAAAATATACACAATTAACGGAATATAAAATATTAAATCTGTATTTCGGTATATTATATTTTTCTAGTAATTGAAAAAAATAAAAAACATAATAAAATTTGTCACATTATTTATATGCAGTATGCAAAATTCGAATTAAGACTGAACGTGAAGACTGTTCACACTTTAAACTTCTTGATAAATCCTCTCTATACTGTTGCTCTGATTATTTACACGTGTTACATAATCATAATAGAAAAACTGAAATTTTAATTTGAAAATAAATGCAGATAAAAAAAAACAAACGAGCGATTAACAATTCCAATATTACAAACGTATTTAAGAAAGCTATTGAAGATCGTGTGGCTAAATGGTGACTAATTGAAACCGTGCGGAAATGTGGAGTCGATAGTGCACACTTGAAAATACGATAAGACACAAGCGAGAATCGACTTAGAGATGGTCTACGGGACGAATCCGCTGATTACCGTACGAGGGAGTAGAGTACAGGCTATGGTACAACTGACATGCAAACGAAGGTCGGGCAGGTCGATGGTATAATTACTATTCAAACGTTTAGGGGGCGATCGACACGATTGGAATCGAAAACACGTAATATTTTCGATTGTTTTTTAATGGAAAATAACAGAAAACCGTACTGAATAACGTGTTCCGAGTTCTGTACACAGATGTAAGCAGTTGCATACGTGCAATCAGGGGGGATTAGACGCTAAAGTTATTGGCGAATATACTTTTGATTGTCAGAACGTCCCGCAGCGAAACAACGGAAAGAGCAGTTGATTTTGCAAGAATATACCCCGAATTTATTAGTAATACACACTAAACTACTGTCACCAATTTTTCAGTGCAAACAAGGGCAAACTAATGCAATTTCGAAAAAAAAAATATTATTAAATTAAGAAACAACGTCCGGAGTTGAATCAGTGAACAAAGTTCATGAGACCAACGTCACCATTCATTGCCTAGCGTTTGACGTTTGAGAAGCGCGTCGCACTGCTTAAGCAACACAAAATTATTATTATTTTTATTTTTTTTTGGCAATTCAATTTGTCCTTCTAGGTTTTGTCGCAATAACAAATTTAAATCAAAAACACACGAAAAATTGTTTCTTTCTATTGCAAATTCTTTCTCAATAACTAAATTTTCTGAAAAAATTTTATTCAGTTGCCTTTGTCTGATAATTCACTCAAGTGTAAACGAATAAAAACTCACCAATTTCACAAAGCCATCATCGATACTTGAAAACTAATTATTTGCTCTTTGGGCAAGCAATTTATTATTGAATGAATTTATAGATAATTATTTTAAACGAATATTTTATATTAAAACAAAATTGTTTATATGAAAATAAGATATATAATTTGAAATTTTTTATAAAAACAAGTAATCCCTTGACTCGGAACACCTACCCGATAAATAACTTATAAGCAACTGTCTCAGTCTCTCAACTGTCAAAATTAGACTCAATTATATGACAACGAATAGAGAAACTGTTCGAAACTGTACGAAATTATCATTAGAACAATTGATTGGTATGCAAATAACTAATAAGTAGAGACATCTATACATTTTAAATAGACTTGTGTTATGATATTATTATTAATTTTAAAAAAATAAGATATTTAACTAAAAACTAACTTTAAAAATATAATAAATTTAAAAAAAAAAACAAATAAATAAAAAAGTTCACATAATGTGTGGTGATGAAAAAAAAATAAATTGTATTTATTGAAAAGGAAGGTTGTGCGGTATAATAATTTTCAAACCTCACAAATGTTTTAGTTTGGATAATTTTAATATATTTATAATTTTTTTTCTGTATGCTAATTTATATACAGTAAAAAAATATAAAATAAATTAAAATAAATAAATGTTTAAAATTAGTTCGGAAAAGTTTTATTTTTTTGTTTGTTTGTTTGTAAGAAAGGTAAAAAAAACGTGTCCCACTGGCTACATTTATGTACCACAACCGTAGAGACCTTTGGGTTCTCATTGAAAAAAATTTATTTCATTTAAAAAAAATGTTCAGCTTTTTAAATTTATATCTCTTCTCTATATCCTCTCTTCAACATTAGTTACACATAGTAATCTACTCCTAAAAATATAAATTTTAATGTTTCCCTATCCAAACTAAAAGAAGAAAAAAACCAAAAATATACATCTTTTTTTTTATAATTTAGTCTGTTTGAACACTTAAACCGTCACCCCTGAGATGCTAAATAGCCCTACGGTCGTGGTGCTTATAGATGAAGCCGCTGGCATACGTTTTTAAGATATTGCTCACAAACTAGCAACAAAAACATATATTTTCAATAATAATTGTAGGGTTTGGCATACTTTTTTTAAATATAAAATTTTTGTTTAAAAGAAAATATATTAAATTTTCTATAATAAAGTAATTACCCCATTTTGAGTTTATATTATAATATATATTGAAATAATTCAATTTGTCTAATTAAAATAACTTAATTTTTTATAAAAACATTTATAGTGTTTTGATGTATATCACGAGAACACAACCACACAGTGAGTAATAAGCTTTTACCCGGGAGTAACATGTATTTAACATAAAGAAGTGAAAGGAAGATGTCAGCAAGCTATAATCATCTAATATCTACGTCTATGAAATAAATATTTTTAAATAATTATATAAGAAATATTTTGTAACTCGAAGGTTTTATATATAAAAATATGATAAAAAAAGTTTTATAAAGAAATTCTTGCTCAATCAAACGAAAAAAGGAACTTATATTTTTCTGCGATTTATAGGATACTACCAGGTGTATAAGCTTAAATCCACATAGAAAGCAAAAACAAATTTATTCGAAGTACTTGCCCTCGCTAGCTACACATTTTTCCCATTTCTCGGGCAATTTGTGGATTCCACGCCAAAAAAATTCCTTCTCTTTTGAGGCAAACCACTCATCAAGCGATTTTCAGACGTCTTCGTAAGAATTGAAGTGCTGCTCAGCGAGCGCGTGGCCCATTGACGAAAACAGGTCTTTTGAATAAGCGGGGTGAGGTAGCACTTTACAGTTGAGTGTCTCCAAGTAATTTCGGACCATTTTTGACGTGTGTGATGGTGCGTTGTCGTGGAGGAAAATCAGCTTGTCATGTCTTGGTTGATAGTCTGTTCTTTTTTCACGCAGAGCAAGGTGCAATTTGATCAGTTGTTGGTGGTATCGGTGGGCATTGACAGTTTCACCAGGTTTCAACATCTCATAGTAGACGATACCCTGCTGATCCCCCCAAACGCACAGTATCGTCTTCCGTCCGAAGCGATTTGTTCTTGGGGAAGATGTTGATGGTTGGCCGGGATCAACCCATGCTTTCTTGCGTTTAGGATTCTCGAAATATATCCACTTTTCATCGCCTGTCACAATCCGATGCAGGAAAGACTTTCTTTTTTGTCTGACCAGCAAGATTTCGCGTGTTTTGGCGTCGCTCCATCTGCCTATCGTCCAATTCATGCGGAACCCATTTTCCGATCTTTTCAATCTTCCCCATGGCACGCAGATGCATGAAAATGGCTGGTTGAGTAGCACCCAATTGCTCCGTGAGGATTTTTTTGCGATTGGGTATCGTCTTCGTCCAAAAGAGCCTGCAAATGGTGGTCCTCAACCTTCCTGGGCCGATTTTCACGCTTCTTGTCCCACAAGTCAAAATTGCCGTCTTTGAACCGACGAAACCAATCTCAGCACGTTGGTTCCGATAAAGCACTGTCACCATAAAGTTCCATAAACATTCGATGCGATTCGGTAGCCGATTTCTTCAAATTGAAGCAGAAAAGCAGAGCTTCCTGCATATGCTCTTTTTCTGGCACAAAACTAGACATGATTACCAAAGGAAAAATTTATGTTGTTGTACGAAGTTGCTGACAATGTGCACTGATTAATGTTGACAGATGTCAAACTCATAAAAAAAAACTCACGCCATCTATGACCAAACAGCGGATTTAAGCTTATACACATGGTATTAAATAAAAGAAAATAATTTATTCTCAAGATAAATAGATAAAAACTATATTTTTTATACGATCAAGCTGAAAAATTTAATTCACTAACTAAAACATTCTTGACATATTAATTTAAAAAAATGTTTTTTTTGTAAGGAAATTGATTTTTTTTTCTTGGAAAATTTGGTAAAATGTGAATCCCCGTAAGTTCAGTCAGTAATATAGAAAATTGGCAGCTGACCTCGATGATGGCATAAGTCTACCAAAAACTATACGAAAATAATGTACTACTATAAATTTGTTCTATATTATCAGAATCTTAAATGCTGTACAAAAATGTTTTTTCCTTTTGATTGTTATTAAAGCTTCCTTAACAGTCATCAACAACTCATTAATATGTAAGTCACATTTAAATATCAAATAAAATTTGTACAAATCTAATTCCAAATTTACATTAAAGTCATGAATTATAAACAAGAACTTTCTGAATATGGGAATTCACTTGAAAATTATCAATTTCGTAATAAAAACATTCCCTTAATTTTAACTCTTAAGAAAATCCCAAAAATTGTTTGAATTAATTAATCTTCAAGTAAATCTTGACAAATAATAAATTATTATTTACTGGAAAATTATGTTACTAAATAATATATATGGAAAATTTTCTTCAGCACTTTAGTTTATGAAATATTTACAATTTTGTTTCAAAAATGTTTTAATTTCCAATTAAAACCACCGTTTTTAATTAGTATAATAAACGTATTATATCTAATTCGACAGTAATATTAGAGTAATGTGGCAAAAAATAAATAATTTTTATAAAATTTTTAAATAATTACATATACAAAATTAATGATTGGAGAAAAAATTTCATAAACACTTTTTGTAACTTAACATATATAACCTTGTTATATGTGTACACAACATCTTACATATAGTAATATTTTTATGTATTTTTTTTATAATAAAAATCTAATATATAAAAATATATTTTGGTATATGAATATTGTAAGGGAAAATTAATTCAAATTTTACTAGTAATTTATATTATATTTTAAGAGATTTTATTTTTTATGATTGAAAAATTTAAAAAAAATATTCTTGGTCAATTTTAATTTTAAATTGAAAATAATGAGAACTAAAGGGTTTTCGAATAAGAGTGATTTGATTTCTTTAAAAAAAAACACACTTATTGTTAAGGAAATTCAAATGTTTTTTATTTAATGTGAAGTACAATCGATACAATTAAGTTCTTAATAAAATGTCATTCAAATGGCCTCCACGACTGCTTTTGCAGGAACGAATTCGATGAACCCAATTTTTGAGCACTTTTTCCACTAAATCAAGTCGTATGTCATGAATAGCACTTCTAAATGTATGTCATGAATTGCCGTATATCATAATATTGACTTCTAAAGCTTGAAGAGAGTCTGGTTTATTGCTAAAGACCAATGACTTCAAATATCCCCACAAGAAATAGTCTAATGGTGTTAAATCACAACTTCTTGGAAGCCATTCGATGTCACAATTTCTTGAAATAATCGAATCTCCAAACTTTTCTCACAATAATAATCGAATCTCCAAACTTTTCCCGCTGTGTGGCACGTAGCCCCGTCTTGTTGGAACCAGATGTTGTCAAGATCAACTTCTTCCAATTTCGGCCACATAAAGTTGGTTTTTATTGATCTATACCGCTTATCATTGACAGTAACGGTGTTACCAGCTTCATTTCGAAAGAAGTACGGACCGATGATTCCACCAGACCAAAATCCATTGTCCTGTTGGAACACTATACCTTTCCTATTGACCAATTCTGGTCTTTTTTCTATAAGCTTCATTTCGGAAGAAGTACGGACCGATGATTCCACCAGACCAAAAACCACATTAAACTGTCAATTTAGGTGAATCTAATGGGTGTTCATGAATAATTTGTGGATTTTCTTCGCACCAGAATCGACAGTTTTGTTTATTTACCTCATGAAAGTGAGCCTCATCGATTAAAAAAATCGTTATCGTTTTCAAGTTGTTCCAAGACAAAATCAGCAAATTCACGACGTTTACGATGGTCCAATGGCTTCAGTTCTTGAAAGATAACAATTTTATATGGATGCTAGCCCAAATCCGCCAGGTTGTGGTTTGAGATAGTCCCAATTTTTGGGAACGTCTTGAGAACGTCTTGCCTGAACAGCAGCAATATTTTCATTACTTCGAGCGATTCTTTGTCTTATTGTCTTATTATGTAAAAAAAAATGTACGCTCGAAATTTTTAACAATTCGACGAATAGTGAGCACAGTTGGACGTTTCCAATAAGAGTGAAATCATATCACTCTTATTGGAAAACCCTATATTTAGTTTTCCATACACCCTGTAAATATACTCGTTCTAAGTTAGCCATTATATTTAAATAAGCTTTTATAATAAATCCCTTGCATAATGTAATAATAACGGAAAAAAGAAAGTGAAATAAAATGTAAATTTTTTTTTTGGTTTACATATTCTAATATTATTTTATACCATATTTATAGAGGCACAAAAATGTTGAAATATTCTTAGTTTATTTGAAAAGGTATTATTCAACATTTACGAATAAATTATTATAAACATTACGAAGCTATCTATTATATGGTATGTACTTTTGCATGTATTTTGAAGTAAATGCCTTAAAGTATATAAATCCGATTTTGTCATAATATTCCATTAAAACCTGAATGACTTTTACATATTCAATTAATTTAAAACGTTGACATGGAATACTTTAGTTTTCACGTTTAAGTACAAAATCACAATCATTATTAGCGCGTTTTAATTCCAATAATAAACATTCCATCATTTATTGGAGATATGCCTTCAAAAAATATTCTTTTATAATTGAATAAAAGTGAACGCTGAAATAGTATTAATATTATAAAAATTCGGATATTAATTTTATGTTTTAATATTAAAAAGAAATTATTTATAATTAAGAAATATATAAAAGTGTATATAATAAATAAGAATAAAAATGGTGCTTCTTGTTAGGAAAATAATTGAAGGATATTACATTGTTTTCGATGAATTGGCGGGTTAGTTAAATATCAATTCAAATTGATACTTGTAAATAGTATAAATAAATAAATTTTTTTGAATATAATTCTCATAGATCAACGTGTACAATCATTATTTTTAATGAAAAATCCATTTCCGGTTATTGGACTATTGGCTCTATACTTGATGTTCGTTCTAAAATGGGGACAAAAATTTATGGAAAATCGAAAAGCATTTCAATTGAATAAAATTATAATAGTGTATAATTTTATACAAATTCTTCTATCATTACATTTAGTTATTTTAGTAAGTGTTGATCTAGAAAAATTCTTATTATAATTAATGATTTATTTGCTATTATATATTTTAGTGCACTCGATTTACATATATTTTGGGTGATTATAATATATTTTGTGAGGGTGTCAATTATGCAACTGATGAACTATCTGTACGAATATTAAATGGATGTCATTTTTATTTTATTGTAAAAATAATCGATCTATTAGATACGATATTTTTTGTTCTACGTAAGAAAAATAAGCAGATATCATTTTTACACGTCTATCATCATGCTGGTATGGTTGCATTATCTTGGACAGCTGTTAAATATTTTCCAGGTTAGTTGAGAATTACTTACAATATAGAAAATTCTTTTATAAGAAATAAGTGATCCGCATAAATTATTAATTCAAATGTATCGGCATAATATCTTTTTTTTAATCAAGTTTCAATTCTTTTAAATAAATAAAAAGTGCGTGTCATTTGCAAGAGATAAAAATAGAAAGAGAGAGAGAGAGAGAGAGAGAGAGAGAGAGAGAGAGAGAGAGAGAGAGAGAGAGAGAGAGAGAAAGAGAGAGAGAGAGAGAGGCAAGAACAATTGCGGAAGGGTATAACCTTAATGATCCTTAACCCATTTATAATAGTTGAATGCACTCGATTTATGTAAAATTAAAAAATATTTAATCAATTTCAGGTGGTCACTCTATATTCACTGGCTTTGCAAATTCAATCGTTCATGTTTTTATGTATTCATACTATTTGATAACACTATTAAATCCAAAATATAAAAATAATTTTTGGTGGAAAAAGTATATAACACAAATGCAAATTGTAAGTTTTTATGTTTCTATATTTGAACATAAGTAAATAATTGAATAAATGCAAAAAAAAAATAAGTTAATTTATTGAAAAAAAATAAACATTTTATTTTTCAGGTGCAATTTTTCCTAATAACACTGCACTGGATATCATTACTCTTTCATCCCGAATGTGGATATCCGAAATTTCCTGTTGCATTTCTAATTCCACAAAACTTTTTTATGCTCTCATTATTTATTGACTTTTATCGTAAAGCTTATTCGCCAAAAAGAATATCATATAAAAACGATATTAATGAAATGAACAAATTCAATGGCAAAACGAATTTTTGGACAGAAAACTTAACATTTCTTTGAATAATTTTATTATTTTGTAATTATTACATTAGATTATATATATAAAAAATAAAGTTAAGATATACAATTTACAAAAAAAAAAAAGTTTTATTTAAAATTCTTTTAAATGTTCTTAATATTTCTCTTTAAAAAAATCGTTTTCTTCTGGCTGTTAATGCAATATTTTTCTTTGCTTCTATTATTATTTTATTTTTAAATTTTTTTTTCTGATAGCTATTTATTTTTGCTTGTTTGTATAGTATTTAAGTGTGTCTTGACTTTGAATCCAGTTAGTGATAAAGCCGAGTTGCTCTTGAGACGTCGCCAAATAGCCTGACTGAGTTGTTGTGACGCTAAAAATTTACATTTCAGTACAAAGGTTTCTAGAATTGAAGTAAACATTTTTTTTAAGTGACAAGAATTTCTTATAAAAACTTTAAAAATTTCTCAAAATATTTATTTCTTAAATTTTCAAACAATACACATAAGTACTTAATGCTACTTGACAAAATCACTGGAACAAAAATGATCTCACCCCAATTTACCAATTCTAAGTCTCTAAAAATGTTTAGGTGGTTCTAAGTCTCTTTATGCGGGCTATTTAAAAATATATCTTCACTCTGAAATAAAAAATGTCTACGGGGTGTGACAGAAAAGTAATGAGACTGATTATATACAATAATTTTGTTTATAAATCAATGTTATCCCCTTCAAATTAGTTCCCTTGGGCTAGTTCCCTTTCCACTCTTCGTGGCAATGCTGGAAGGGTTCAACTCGAATTGCTTTCAGCCCCTCAGTTATAGTTTTCTGAAAGTTGTAGGCATTACCAAAATAATGTCCTTTCAAGTGCTTGTTAAATCTTGGAGAACAAAAAAAGTCACATAGACTAAAATCAGATGAATAGGAAGGCTGGTGAACCAGACAGGAATCTCTTTTTTTCCGACAAAAACTCGTTGATGGAGATGGACGTGTGACAGGAGCCGATCTGATGCTAAGAACTATTTTTCTGAACCTTTTATGGACTGCTTTATAAGAAACTATTTTTAACGAGGTTCGTCTTCTACCGTTTCTCAGCCCTCCAAAAATATTTTTTCACTAATTCATGGCATCTTTTCATAAGTCAAACTCGCGGATTCTCCAAGCTTAATATTGGGTTGTTCGGAAAGTAATTTCGTTTTTTTTTTATAAAATGAAAAACGATTTTCTTTTAGTGAATTAGTATTTTATTCAATTAAATATTGTCCAATCAGATCCAATAACCTTTGCCATCTTTCTGGCATTAGCATGATTCCATGCTCATAAATTTTTTGTTCTTTGCTGGCACAAAACTGATACAAGTGAGTTTTGACCTTTTATCGTCTAAAATTTTTTGTAGAAACCGCAACAAATAATAATCGAAAGGTGCTGGGTCTGGAGAGTATGGTGGGTATAGAAATATAACCCATACAAGCTCTAAAAGTTTTTGCCGAGTAGTCAAACTTGTATGTGGTTTCGCATTATCCTGTTGGAACACTATACCTTTCCTATTGACCAATTCTGGCATTTTTTCTATAAGTGAATTATTCAATTTATCCAACTGATGATAGTACACTTCAGAATTGATCGTTATGTTGCTCGGTAGAAGCTCAAAATAAACGATTTTTTTTTTAAATCCCACCAAACCGATAACATAACCTTTTTTTTTGATGAATATTGACTTTCGAAGTGCTTTGAGCCGGTTCATTTTTTCTACTCCAGGATCTTTTGTGCTTAACATTGTTGTAGATAACCCATTTCTCGTCCCCAGTGATGATACGCTTCAAAAATCGATTAATTTCTTGGCGTTTGAGAATCAAATCACAAACGTCAATGTGACGGCTCAAATTTTTTTCCGTAAGAAGATGAGGAACCCATACATCGAGCTTTGAGATTAAACCTAGCCGTTTTAAATGATCATGAACGGTCGAATTCAATAAATTTAATCTCTCAGCGATCTCAATTAAGTCCTTAATTAGGTCCTCTGTTGGGAAAAAACGAAATTACTTTCTGAACAAGCCAATAAAAAATTTGATGATACGTGGAGTTGCTCCAAATTTTCCTGTTCCATTTTTCTTGACACATTACATATATCACGCTCTATAGAGTAATTTAGTTATTGGATGAATATTGAATATTATATTGCTAGATTGCTCTCAATCATGCAAATATGCCAAAAATGCAGTAGCTTTACATTCTTTAGATATAAGTCAATGAAAAGTTTCCTAACTCTCTGGATCAACTATTATCTAACCCTTTCTAAGAAAAGAGACAATAATAGTAAAATTTTAATACAAATGAAATTTATTTATTTATAAAAAAAAGTAAATTATTTGAATAAAAAGAAAAACACATTTTAAAAACTATTTAATCTGACAGACGATCAACAATTTGTAATTATTAAAAATAATTGAATAATTTAAGACTTAGTTCTTCCCAGATTCATAACTATATTCCGAACATGATCCTCAGAATGACCATCAATTTCGATAAACTTGTAAGCCTTGTGATTATTCAACATACAAAGGGAAGTAAAGTACAGAAAACCAGTATAAAATTGGTGTATATAAAAAAATCCCTATTTTTTTTCATCTTTAAATATGGACAAAAATGTTGTATTTCCTGTGGCAGTTGCATCTTTGCACTTATACAAATTCAATTCATATAAATATCTTCACTGATTTTAAGTAAAGTACATAATGTTTACAATAAAAATTATAAGAGAATTCTCAATAAATTCATTTGACCCTTTTAGCCATAATTAACAGATAAAACAGGAACTACAGTGAAAATAAACACAAATGAACTTTAAGTTGTAAGATGAAGAAAAAAGTTGATATAATTGATAGGCATTTATAAAATGCATTTAAATTTATGTGCTTTTACACTTATCTGAAAAAAAATATAATAAATAACAAGAACTACAACTTCTGAAGTGAATTATTAAAAAACCACAAATAATTTATTTTTATTTCACTTAAAAACTAAAATGCATTTATTGAATGCAATCAAATATATTATTTTTATTTTTATTACACTATTGTTAAATATCAAAGAATTAATATTACTATCTTAGACGAATATTGTTACAAGAAAAATTAGTTGAAAAACTTTATAAGTCAATAGGTTTCTAACTAGATTTCAAGGATGAGCTTTTAAAAATAGAGAAATACACACATCAAATATAATAGCATTCAGCAATAAAAGTCGGTCAAAATCATATGGTATGTTATGTAGTTTTGTTCAATCAAAATAACTAAAACATGTTTAATATTGTAAAAAAAAATATCCAATTTTTTTTTTGATTGGTTTCTTATTATACAAATTAATTTTTTTAAATATTTTTTTTTTTAATCATATTTCCTTAATCATAAAATTCAATACAGATAAATACATAAAAACATACATACATTCATATATATATGTAATAAAAATATTATTCGTATCGTAATCATAGATAGATTTGCATTTGATCTTTTTCATCCAAAAACTTCCGATAAAATTTTTTCAGTTCCGGGTAGTCATCGCGATGTTCATGTACCAGTTTATTCAAAAAAAAAAAAATAAAAAAAAATAAAATAAAAATGTTTATTGATGAGTACCACGTTATATAATTTCTACCATTAGAAGACTATCATCTATTATATGAATATATTTTTTCGGTCAAGGACATTTATAAATGCCCGACAATATATTGTATTGACCACACATGTGAATGATCTTGTCTTAATATTTTCACGTTTTCGTTATCTTTCGATAAGCAATGCGGAAAAATTAAAAATTTCAATCGAATTCGAAATAGTTTTTGCTTGCATAAATTTCTTTATTTTTAAATATAAAATTGAACTTTTGTTATTTCCGGATTCCACTAAACTACACATATTCTCACCATGAATCAGGATCAGTTTAATTTGAACTTATTATATAGAAAAAGAACAACTTCCAATTTTCTAGGATTGATATTTTTGCTCAATGTTTAGATAGGAAATAAGTTAATCTAAGGAAAAATTAACAATTTATCTCAGAAGGTGTATGTTGACGTGTTAGCTAAAATAATCTTAGTTGAATAAAGCTATCCGACGAGACTAATGTACTACCGTACGAGCATGTGCTTGGTAGTGGTATATCGTATCTGGGTAGCCTTCAACCCATTTCCTCAATTTGACTTTATTCAACTTTAACCGCAAATTCTATCATGGTTAGTCTTGGAAATTTATTCATTTTAGTACAATCTATAGAAGAAAAAAAAGCCATCTTTGTGAGTTAATGCATACAATTTTTTCTCTTAATATTTTTTACCGAATTTCCTATCAATTTTAGCGAAATTATCAAAAACGGCAAAAAAAACCAAAATAGATAATTTCAACTTCTGTAAAATTGTGCAACTTTTGACTAAACAATTTCAGTTGGTAGTTTTTTTTCTTTCTTTTTAAATAATTTTACTAAATATAATTTACTTAAAATTATCTTCTTAAACATTTCGTTTAGTTGGAAATAAAAAAAAAAATGAATTATATTTTGTAATGCACATTTAAAAATGACACTATTTTCATAAAATAAAATTTTCGTTTCTTATTATAAATAGTGTTTGGTGTAGCTTAAGAGATAATAATGAAAATTTATTCAATTTTTTATTTGGAAAGTAAAGTTAAATAATTTTTTTTAATATTATCGAAATTTTTCTATTTTATTTAATGTTTAATATTATTCAAATGGTTACTACAAAACTTCTTGTAGAACTCGATCCTTTTAAGATAATTTCTTATAATATTTTCATACATTTCGGGATGTAATTAAGGCATCACTTGATGGATGTATGATTTTTAAATACTCTAAAAATTGAAAATTATCTACATAAATATGATTTTTTGTATAGCCTTACAAGAAAAAGATATACAACGTCAAAACGGATAGTTTTGGAGGTCAATTTACATCACCAAACTTCGAAATTATCCGTCCTAAAAACTGTTTGCCAAATATATGACATGTTGTGTGGTATGTGGTACCATCTTTTTAAAACCACATTTAGTCCAGATTAAAATCAGCAAATTTCATATAAAAAATACGGGCAAATAATGCCTTTTAGACCAAAATCCACAACAGACAGTCACTTTTCGCTGATAATGACTTCTCCATAATCACATGTGGGGTGTTCAGAGCCCTATTATACGAGATATGTTCAAAAAGTAGTGCGAATTTTGTGTTTTTTCAAAAATTATTTATTTATTCATGAATATTTATTTTGTCCCCTTCAAAGTAATCCCCACCAGATATTATACACTTGTGCCAACCTTTTTAACAATCCTCGAAGCACTTCAAAAATCATTTTTTGTGATCTTGTTCAGCTTCTCCTTCGATGCCATCTTTATCTCCTTTATCTCTATCTCCTTCAGTTTCGGGAACAAGAAAAATTCACAGGGGGCCAGATCTGGGGAATACGGTAGCTGCGGCATTATTAGTGTGTTGTTTTTAGCCAAAAATTCGCGCACAAGCAACGATGCGTTATCATGGTGCAAAAACCAATTTTTGCTCTTCCACAAATCCGGGCGTTTCTGGCGGATTGCTACTCGTAACTTGCGCATAACTTGCAGGTAACATTCCTTAATGACCGTTCCACCCTGTGGCAAGAACTCATAATGCACCATGCCCCTGCAATCGAAGAAAACTGTAAGCAAAGCCTTCACATTCGACCGAACTTGGCGCGCTTTCTTCGGTCTTGGCTCGTGCGGCAGCTTCCATTGGGATGATTGAGCTTTGGTTTCTACGTCATAACCATAAGCCCATGATTTGTTACCAGTTATTATCCTCTGGAGCAAATTTGGGTCAACGCGGACAGAGTCCAACAGCTCCTTTGTTAAGGAGCTGTTGGACTCTGTCCGCGGTGATTCGACGATTGGCCAATACTATTTTCTCCACTACATCAATGTTTTCGTCTGTTGTTGACGTGCTCGGGCGTCCGGGACGCTTTTCGTCGTTCACATCTTCTCGACCCTCTGAGAATATTTTGTACCACCGATAAACGTTGCTTCGGTCCAAGGTAGCTTCACCATATGCCACAGTCGACATTCAGAATGCGTCCGCGGAATTAATTTTGTTTTTCACACAAAATTTGATACAGACGAACCAAAACACGTGCAAGCAAAGCAGCTGTCACAAATTAACTGAACATTCAAAATGGCCGAACTTGTAGGCATAAGTGAGAATCATGAGTACCAACATAACGTCATAAAAAAATCGAAAATCGAATATACGTAACCCGCGGAAATTTTAAATTCGCGATACGTTTAGAACAGACCTTGTATATAGTAGATGAGCCGTCTTGCTGAAGAAATATTTTTTTTTGTGCGAAAAATCGCCATTCAAAGACTGTTCCAGCACCCAATTGGCGTATTTGCTCCGCAATTGGCATATAAAATGCCGAATCATAAGCTAAACCAAATGTTATCTTGGACATTGTATATTTTTTAACAACCATCTATATAATAACAAGGCTATACTTTTCATATCATTAAATAGCTAATGCTTTAAGCTTCTCTTATATGAAATAATAATTTTCTAAAATTCTACTTCTTAAGCTTTCTATAAAAATAATCTTACTCAGAAAAAAAAAGTTTAACAATGACGCTTTTTACCTAAATTGGAAAATTTGCGTGATTATAAGAAAAATAATTCTTAGTATATATTACGTACTCCCCAATCAATAGTCTTAATAGATATTTAAATAATAGACTTTAGATTCTTAACTTAATGTTGTGATAGAACTTATCAGTCTAACGTCATTTATATTCGTACGATCTAAAGTACTTTCGCAAAAAAGTTTCCGCCTTTTCGACAGTCGGAACGTACATTTTCATGGCATTTTTTTTTGAATTTATAAAGTGGTAAACACTTATGGTAATTAAAAATTCTGCGCAATTATTCTTTATGCAAAATTCAATACATTTCAATAGTACGTCATAATATTTAGGCAAAATGGGGAATTATTAACCAAATGTACATAAAAGAATTCCCATTTTTGGAGAACTCATTAAATACTGCTGAAAGATTGTTGTTTTGTTTTAAAGCTGATATTATTAATGGAAAAGACAGTATAACTATTGATATGCGAGCACGCAGTTGATATTGAAACATTGCTGTCAACAAATCTTTATAAACATTGCTTATATAATAAAAGTGAAAACTAGCAATTCTAAATGAAATTTTAAATGTTTTGTGCAAATAAAAATAATTTCTTTGAATTTATACGAATGACTCTATTACATAAAAAGAAAGATTACATTTAATAATTTTTTATGCAAAACTAGAAATTGGTATTAAAGAGTCTAAAATTTTATTCTTATAGAAAATTTTGGATATTGAGTTTTTGTAATTTTTACATTTCAAAACAAATTGTTACTTAAACGTTGAATAGTATGTGCTCAGATTTGAACAGGTGTATAATATTATTATTTTAAAGATTAATAGAAAATGTATAATTAAATTTTCTATAATTTGTACCTTTCCATTTAAGTAAAGTGGCTTTTTTATTAGTAAAAACAAATACCACATGGGGATTTTTTAAGTTATTGTAATGCATTAGGCATATACTCTGGATTCTGAGACTATTATTTCCACTTATGCAGATGATATGGCCATACTAACTTCCCCTATGAATCTTATCATAGCTTCAATTTATTTATAATATCGAATCCACAATCTCCAATCTTGGTTTACAAAATGAAGAGTGAAGGTAAATGAACGGAAGAGTGCTCAAATTACTTCCACTCTTTGTCAAAAGTTAACTACTTAACGTACTAAAGAGTTCGAAATTAAAAATAAATATTAAACTTTTAATATATAATATTAGAACTTCGCAACATTGTGTATAATCCATTTTCTAGGGTTATTAAAATTAACATCATTAAAATAGTTACTATAAGATTTCTTGCAGAACTCAATCGTTTGAAAGTAATTTTTGAAGACTTTTTTTTCTTTTTTTAGAATATACGAGGTCTGTTTAAAAAGTATCGTGAATTTTGTGTTTTTTCAAAAAATATTTATTGATTCATGAATATCTATTTTGTCCCCTTCAAAGTAATCCCCACCAGATATTATACACTTGTGCCAACTGACGCTACGCTACAATCGTCGAAGCAATTCAAAATTTTTTTTTTGTGATCTTGCTCAATCGTAGCGTAGCGTCAGTTTCGGGAACAAGAAAAACTCACAGGGGGTCAAATCTGGGGAATACGGTGGCTGCGGCATTATAAGAACTCATAATGTACCATGCCCCTGCAATCGAAGAAAACTGTAATCAAAACCTTCACATTCGGCTGAACTTGGCGAGCTTTTTTCGGTTTTGGCTCGTGCGGCAGCTTCCATTAGGATGATTGAGCTTTGGTTTCCATGCCATAACCATAAACCCATGATTCGTCACCAGTTCCGGCCATCTGGAGCAAAATTGAGCAAAAATCGAAGACGAGCCAAAACTGTTTTTGGTCAAAATTGAGCAAAAATCGAAGACGAGCCAAAACTCGTGCAAGCAAAGCAGCTGTCAAAAATTAACTAATCATTCCAAATGGCCGAACTTGTGGGCATAAGTGAGCGACATGAGTATCAACATAACGCCACAAAAAATCGAAAATCGAGTATACGTAACCCGTCTTTTAACCAAGTTTTGTTCGTTGTTTGATAAATGCACAGTCAGCAATATTAAATGCCAAACTTTAATCTACACGGTGTGTCCCAAAAACAACAGGAATTTATATTTAAATCATACAATATGCAGCGCCATCTATTGAAAATTTGTAGCATTAAAAAGATACATTCATCCTTTTTCAAACGCACCTAAATTCATGTAATAAGTGTGCTAATGTTACAAAACAAAAATGGCTGGGATATCATCATAAAATGCTCCTTTCATCTTGGTTTTCAGTTTTGGAAATAGAAAATAGTCACATGGTGATAGATCAGGCGAATACGGAGGGTGGTTGATGAGAGAAATCCATTTTTTCATCAAAAATTCGTTCACTTTTTTGGTTTTCATTTAATTCATGTGGAACAAAACGCGCACAGACCTTTCTTTTACCCAAACCTTCAGTTTAAATTCTCCAAATAGTGTTTTTAGTCGTATTTAATTCCTCAGCCAACATTCTCGTAGTAAAATTTGCATCGATGCCAATGATTTCACGGACTTTTTCCACCAATTCAGCACGATTACTAGCTTCTGGATGACCTGGCCTTAGGTCGTCCTTTAAAATCCTCACGACCATTTTTAAATCGTGTAAACCACGTATAAACTTATGTACGATGCATACAATCATCACCATAAACTTTTTCCATCAATTCGTATGTCTCAGCGAATTGTTTTTCAAGTTAAACACAAAATTTTATAATTGCTCTTTTTTGTTTTGTAACATTACCACACTTTTTTTTTTATTGAAATGGCTGTAACTCTCACATCTGTCATCCGATTACATGAATTTAGGTGCGTTTGAAAAAGGATGAATGTATCTTTTTAATGCTACAAATTTTCAATAGATGGCGCTGCATGTTGTATGATTTAAATATAAATTCCTGTTGTTTTTAGGATACACTGTGTATATAAGTTTTTTCTTTGTTCCTACTCGAAAATACTCATTGGTGACTAAAGAGTCAGTAGTCCCTAGATTTTCCAGAATCATATAACTCTCGTTAATTAGAGAAACGCCGATTTTTCCTCACATACACTCAACAATATTTAAATTAATAAAATTATTGATATTTACAAATATTTAAAATACCTTAATTATTTACTGATATTTAATATAATATTTATTTTTTGTTATTAAAAGTCCATTGTATATTTATCTTTACTCATAGATATATTCATGTCCACGTTCAAGGTAAACTTTTATCCTAGGTGTCCTATGTAATAAAAATTGATCACACAGTTTGAACCGGAACTTTATCATTTGGTACTATCAGTATTTATGCATTTATGAAAATTGAGAAATTATGTTAAATTTCAAGATCAAGCAGTTCCTATATTGTATTTAGTATTTATGATATAAAATGTTCAATTTCATATTTATGCGTACCGATTAACATTAACCATCGCCGGTTGGACACTCATTCCGTATAGTGGACTCCTTCCCATGGTTTTATGCTATAATTTTTAAATTTTCATTTTAAATGTATTGATAATATATATGATAATGGCTTTAATCATAAGTATAAAATATACAAGGTTTGAGGGAAGCGTTTGTATATGTATAATGAACTAAAGACACATCCGTATAACACGTGGTATAACTTTTTTAATTAATATTTATTGAGCATAAATAGGCAAAAAAGAAAAAAAAAGGAAAAAAAAATATCTTATCGATAGGAAGACAGAGTCTTTATTCAAAAGATCTTGCTTAATAGCTTTTATTTAAATTTTTATTCACCAACTTTTCTTGATTTAATGCTAATCTTTGACAGAGCTTTGAAAAAAAATCCACCACTTTTTTGCAAAAAAAAAAATTGGTTTTTTTATGAACATGTTAAATATTTAATTTGCAAATTCTATTCAAAATCATGGGTAAAAATATCTATCCATTCTCAAAGATGTACACTTTTCGAAATAAACTTTTCAAGATGTATCGGCAATCTTAGCCACTTTTTGGTTACTCACAACTATTTAAATACCGGTAGAGGTACGAAAAAAAATTTCTTTTTCTTATTTTTTATGTAAAATATTTATTCTTGTCTTATGCTTTATATCGTATTTCTAATTCTTTTGATAAAAGCTCATCAAACTAGGTGTGACTCTTTTTAAGAAATTGGCATTTTTTTTTTTTTTGGTAACTATTCCAAAGTTCACATCGCCGACACACTGTCTCCAGGTTATATTCTGTTCTCGTCATGAACTTGTCTCATCCACTAGTTGTTTTTTTATTAATATTCCTACTAAATTTAACTCTTGGCTAGTAAAAAAATTTGCACATATTTGATGAAAACCATTGGTTAGACTATATAGTCAAATAAAAATAATTAAAAAAAATATAATAAGAAGCTTATCCAAAAGCGAGATTTCTTCTTTTAGATTTTCTTTTATCTTCGAAATCGATAAAATCTTACATAATATGATGATAGGCCATTGTAGTATTATTGAAAGCATGTTTTTGATTATAGTCACTTTCATAAAATTATATAATTTTTTTAAATGAAATATGAAAAAAAAAAATTTTTATTTAAAGAATTTCCTTATAACATTTTTTTAAAAATACAGGAGGAGAGTAGAGTGCTACGTGCAAATTTGAATGTAGAATAGTTAAACTGCTTATGCAAATTATTTTTAATTTTTATATAAGCGCAAAAAAAAGAGTTTTTATATTATGGAAGGAAAAAATTATATTAAATGGTATATATTTAACCTTTTCCAGTTGAAAGTTTTTGGGAAAAAAATTTACAAATTCTGATTCCTATATAAGACTACCTTTACTGATAGAAGGAAGGTCTTATCACTTTTTATTTGGAACAGAATTGAATTTTTCTATTAAAATTCAGATACTTTTATGATAATTAAATTTTAGGTGGCTAAGAATATAATATGAATTCTTGGTTATTTTATAGAAAAAAGTTAATGTACTCGTACAAGGTGCGGTACAGAAGAAATTAGACTTTGTTTTCACTATTCGAAGTAATACTGACTTTTAACTGGAATCGCTTTCAGTGATGCAAGTCTTATTATTTTTCTGATGACATCCCCCCTCCCCCCCCCCCATACGTTTTTTTAAATACACAATTGAATTTTTTACGGTTCGAATTTTTGCAATCTAAAATAATTTTATATGAAATTTAAACAACTAAAATCATAGAATTTTTCGGCTTAATTTTCTTTGATTCCTTTTTTTTAATTTCAAACTATTTTTACACAAATAATTTTTAAAGTAAAAAAATACTATTTAAATAATTTATAATTTTAATAAATATATTTTATTTCTGTTTTAAATGAATTTAATTGCTTGGGGTTATTATGTTCCACTCCATCAAATCATTACTGAAGCCACGCGTTGGTTGTTTTTAAATGATAATAAATATTTTTGTAAAACTGTTTTATTTTGAAAGTGGAATTCCTCAATATGGCAGGATTATTCTCATTGGCTTATATCTCATTACTTTTCTGCCACTACTTTCGTTTATTTCCCTTTTATGGACGAATTCACAAAGCATATTGCTTGGCAAAAGTAGATTATTTTTCATCAAAATTTTTATAACGATTTAATATGTGTTTTCTATAATTTTATATTTTATTTACAATTTTTTTTTCATTTAAAAAAAAAGTAAAACTCTTTTTTTTGTAGTAATTATTTTTTTAAATAGTAAAAATTATTATTATAATATAATTATTACTAAGTATTTTTTTTTAGTTTAATAAAAGTAAATAAAATAATGTGTTTTTGTAGTAAAATATTATTTTCTAATAAATCTGAGATCTTTAAAACGTAGAATAATTAAGAAATTTATAATGATGAGTATCTAATTTTATAGTATTATCAACTTAAAAATGATTAGTACTGCTACCGAATACATTTTGTTTTGTTTGAAAATCTCACAAATATCATTTATGCAGAATTATGAAAAATTTTGAATAAAATTTCATTTTATAAGTAATAAATATTTTCTTAAAAATAAATATAAAACTTTTAATTAACAACTCAATAAGGAAGTGAGTATTATAGATTGACATTGGTATTAAGTAAACTATCATAAAACACTTTAAAAAGTAGACATTTTTTCAAATGAAATAATATAAAAAGAATGGGTATTTGAATAGATGTTGAATATATATTTTTAGATAGTTAAAAGTTGAATAAATTTAAAAAAAACAAACTCATATTAAATATTAAAATAAAGTAAATTTTATTATTCTTTTTTAAAATATCTTGTAAGATCATATAAAATTCTGGTTTCCTGTATTATAAACTACAGTATTAAAATGTCTGCTATTTTTTTTTTATATAGAAAAATTTACAACAATTTTTTAAAATATTTTTCAGAAATCAAAATATATTTTAAATTTTCTTTTCACACTTAATAATTTACGAATATCTTATGAAAATTTATAATTAGAAAAGAATTTATATTAAAAGTGCTTTTATATATATATAATTTTAAAATAATAGTAATTTATAAGAGAATTCATTTTTTTTTAAATTTCTATTGCGATTGTGTTTAAAATGAGTGTCCCATCATTTTAAGATTTGTGGTCAACTACATACTATTGACTCATTATTTCTTCAGTTTTTTTTCCCAATCACAAAGGTGACAAAAGTCTATTGTTATAAAATATATTAAATGCTGAGTCAAGTTTTTCTAAGTAAATAAATTCACTTTTAAAAGTTAAATTACGCCCATTACTAGTGTACACACCATAAACAAATTTTTATAATTTAAAAAATAAATTTTATAAAATTCAACAAAAAAACCATATATCTAAAAAAATTGGAGAAAAAAATATCTAAAAATTTGAAAATAATGTGTCTTTAAAAAAAACCGTAAATACATTTAAAAAAAAATAATTATAATACATTCTCACGCCCTAATAATACTTTTATTCAACCTAAGCCCTTATTTGAGTGGGTCTCAAATGTATTATACCTAATAAGTCCAAATTATTTGTTCTGAATTTTATATGGGTAATCATAAATTATTCCAATTTTGAATAATAATAATAATAATAATAAAATTACTATTAAATATTTTTTTAAGAGTTTGCTCCAACACTGACGAGGACATTTTCAATTTTCATCGTAGAAGCCGTCTACTTTTATAGTCAAAAACTTCTTCTTACATAAAAAATATTTTTTTTTTTCAATTTTTTTATTTAAAAAAAATCTATTTTGATTGATAGCATAAAGAAGATGTCTTTGACTCATTTCATGGAGTAGAAGAAAAATTCATAACCTTGGCATTATATCTTCTTGAACTCTTCAAATCGGATATGATACCCCTCCGTAAGCGTTAATAGATTATTTAAGAATATCAATTAGAAATACAACCATGCTCATCAGATAAAATAATATATATATATATATATATATATATATGTATATAAATTTATAATAATATTTATCAACAACAACAAAAATTATCATAATAAAATTAATCAAAAACTATGTCAAAATAACAAGGAAGCAACTTGATGTGATTTTAATAATTGGTAGACTCTGAACAAAATCAAAACTATAACAACCTTCATATTTTTGTATTTCTAATTATCATATGATATTCTTTAGCACATAAACTAGTTCAAGTTCATACTATTCACAAATTATTTAATTCAGTTTAAATTAGTTTTTTTTTTAATTATTTTAATTTTTTTTTAAAACAGTAGAAAAAGCTATTTTTTCGATAAGTTTTCTAGTATAAAAAAATTCACAAATGATTTTAAATTTTTCTCTTATAAAAAAATGCACAAATGAATTTTATGCAAAAAAAAATAGTACTTTTTAATGTATCACCTAATCATTTATATCTAATTTAATTTCGTGTTTTTATTTTTAAGAATACTTCTCACAGAACATTTACTATTTATAGAACAAATAATTAATCTTTTCAAAAAAAAAAAAAAATTAATTTAACTAAATTTAGATACTATACTAAAGGTCATATAATATTTAGATAATTCTTACAGAAGCTAATTATATTATTAGTCATTCAAATTATTAAAATTAAATAAACAACAAATAATTTTTACTATAATTTGCTGGTGTCAGGGCTATTTTTTTGTGTCAGACCAAATGTTTTAATTACTTTTAATGTTAATGTACAATCAAAATGTGATTTATTTCATAAGTACAGACCGCACGATCATATGTAATAATTTATAAAAAAAATTATAGTTAATTATTACTTATTAAAAAAAAAACTTATTTCATATTTAAAAGTTTTTTTTTTTTTTATAATGTAATAGAAATTATATTAAATAATAAAATATTATCTAAATTTGTACTTTGTAAAATAAAGTTAAATAAATTTTGCATATTTTATTTATTTAAGATTATCTTTAAATATCAGTTAATTTTTAAATATTTAATAACGATTTGGATTGGAAAATTTTCACTCAAAGTAAAATTGTACACAATAAATATCCAAAAAAAATTTTATATTTTTGAAATTTTCAATAAAGTTTTGTATATGGTATTTGAATTTTTTTTTGACTATTAAATTAAATACACTCTTTCTGTAGAAGAAAATAAAATATTATTAAAAAAATTATGGATTTTTTATTAATTTTTGTATATAGTTAATAAATATTAAAGTATAGTTAAGAAATGATTTTTAATTGGTAATATTACACATAATTCATTTGACTATTTTTCGGTCATTTACGTTTTTTTTAAATGAATAATCAACTCTTTCTTTCTATTTACTAATATTTATATATAATAAATATATTAAAATAAATTACTTAATTATTTATATAATAAGATTATTTGTTAGTTAATATAAAAATTTAATTATTTGATGGATTATATATTAAAAATATAATAAAAAAATTGGCAAAATTTTTATCGTAATTTTTCAACCAAAAAAATGTCAGTTCTTGTATCATTTTGTAGGAATTTTTTTTCTTGCTTTTTTTGTTATTGAATAGTGTTACCAGTGTTACCTACTATTGCAAATATATATAGATGCAAAATACTCGTATATACATATATGACCTGAAAATTAAATCATATTTGCATTTCTAACCTTGAAAAATTCAGGTGAAAAATATTATTTATATTTTCTTATAAAATATGTAAATAAATTAATATGTACATCGTAAGGAATATATTTTTTAAGTGATTGTTGTTATTATAATTAATTAGTATTTTATTTATTTTGATTAAAAATATAAAGAAATATAATAGAAAATTTTCAAAACTATATTTTTATTAATTACAAATTTTTTTTAAATTAAAAAAAAAAGCAATTTTAATTAAATAAACAAAAAATGTTTTTCAATTTTTCAACTATAAAAAAATCCTTCCAATAATATTAGAAATGAGAGAATCCAAATTTTTATCGACATTTATTTCTAAAACATGTGCTAAAATATTAGCTTAGGAAATAATAGTTAATTCTATTTTGAACTAGTTTAAAATTTTTGAAAAAGTATGTCAGAGTCAATAAATTTATCATAAAAAACAAAAGATTAAACAACAAAATTCATAGTGTTAATAAATATACAATAAAATTTTTTTTTTTTTTATTTCTAATTATATAAATAGTATTAACATAATTTATGCACGAATATTTCCTTATTCAAGATGGTATTATACTTTAAGTATTCTAATTTTGTAAAATTGAATCAGTTCAAAATGTTGGTACTTTTTACAATTTAGCAAAAGTGCACTGGTAATATTTATGAAGAGATGGGGGAAAGGGAAGGGGGAAGGTAATTTTTTTCTGAATTATTTATTAGAAATATCATTTTTGATAATTTTATTTTATTGAATGAATACGTTGGAATAAAATTTCAATGAATGAAATGCTAAAATGTTCAGATATACTTTCAATTTCATGACCGACAACGTATTCATTTTCATAAAAATACATATATGATTTTTTGGCTATACTCTTCGAAAAATTTCGCCAACCTTGGGTTTATCCGAAAACAAAAAACGCCGGAATTGTTTCTTCATATCATAAATTTTTAATGTATTAGTGTAGACTGTAGTTGTAATATCCACTTTAGATATGATAGTATCCACCAGTAAGATATATGAACATAAGTAAGGAAAAGAAACAGAAAAGCCAGTTCGCGGTCACTTACTGACTACAATATCGTCGTCATCAGTTACAAGTACCTTGTCCAGAAACATTTTATATATGCGTTAGGCATTCGGCTCAGGTCTAGTAGTGTCTTAGCTCGATCAGTTATCGGTTGATCGTTAGAGTATCTCAAAATTTCCCTGAGCCACTAGATCGGTGTGCTCAGTTCAAATTTAAAAATTAATTTTTTTTTAATCAAACCAATTTTAGTTAATATTTTATAATATTTTATTAAATGGTGTTGAGAAAAAAATAATAAAAACAAACATTCCAAAAAAAAATATATTCAAAGTGATCTTCTTGTGTTAAAAATCAATTCAGTTTGAAAACAAAATTGAACGATATTAAAGGATTTTATTTAACAAAAATTAATAAGGGAAATAAAACTGCTTCATATATAATAAGATACGTTATACCATATTTAAAATAGAAGAAAAGAAAACTATTGAAAATAGTTAATATTATTGACTATATATTGTAGTGGAAAAAAAGAAATATTTTAAAAAAAAGGTAATTGAAGTTTTTAAATAATTTTTTTTTGAAAAAAAGTTGATTTCAATAAATAAAGTTAATTATTGTAAAACTAAAAAAAAAAATTTTAAAGTGTTCAATACTAGAAAAATATAATAAGAATTTTTTTCCTTGATATATAACTATTGTAGTAAATATTTCATCAAAGCACTTGTTTTATATAAATGGTCATTCGAAAGACTAACTTCATTAAATTAAAAATTTCAACAAAATTTGTACATTATTCTCGTTATTAAAATTATTATTACTATTACTTTTTTTTTTGGTTATTATTATGTTAGTCTTCAATGATGTTTTTTCTGTAAAATATCCGAAATCAGTGTAGTGTAGAAAACCCACTTACCAAGTCGTGCAGAAAAATTTTGTGTATTTCGTAAAAGTTAATTTTGTGTCATCTTTTCTACACTTAACTCTATATAAGATAGGCAATTATCATTTCCTACGATATTTGCAGAAAATTTTCAAAAAATTCTAGACTTTTCAAATAAAAAAAAATCATCCCTTTTTTTAATTAATCGAATTTATTAGAATTTTTTCAATTATAAATTTCAATTTTAAGCTTTCTTTAATTAATGTGCTACTATTACGGATAGGTATAAAAATACTCTTATTGATAAAAAAAAATCGAATAAATTTCGAGTATTAAAATTCAAGTAATTGATGTGCTACTTACTATTAAGGATAGGTACTAGGAGGATACTCTAATATTTTTTGCTGATGATATTTTGACAAAAAAAACTTTAAATTTATATTCGATTTTTTTTTTCAATTATTAGCATTTGTTAATATAGTTTTTTCATTAAAATTCTTTTTAAATTCTCAACTCAATTACTGATATTTTCTTATTTTAACTTAAAATTAACATTGTATTGTAATATAAAATATTTACTTTAAAAGATGTAATTTTTTAAACATTATTTTAAAAAAATCTATCATATTTTAACTAAGATGCGGTTTATAAAGCTTTTATCTATTTTCTTACATGCAATATTATTGTATTAAATTTATGGATATATTATTAATAAATAATACTTATCCATTGTTATTTATATTATTTATTATTGTGGTTTCAATTATTAAAACTAAGAATCAACTTATCAAATATTATAAATAAAAGATATTCGTTAGAAAAATTTCTTAACCACAAAATTAAAAAAAATATATTATTATTATTTTCAAATAGTTTTCTTTAAATTTAAAATCTTTTTAAGTAAATTGCTTAATCATATTTTCTTTATTATTATAAAATTCATGGACTTATGTGAATGCTGTATTATAAAATCCAAATGCCCAAATCAATCTAATTACAATTTTATATTTAATTACAATTTTCTAGCGAATATAAATTTTGGTTGTGTTAAATTTTTATTTCTTTCTGCAAATTATTATATAAGTTTAATAACTAGAATAAATTTTGTACAAATAGAAATAAATTAAAAGAAAACTTTGTTTTTTTTTTAGTTTTTTTTCCCATTATATATGATAAGATTAAATTTAAAACAAGGCGTATTAAATTGAAATTGATCGGATTTAAAATGAATTAAAAAATGGAAAAGTAGAAAAACCCCACAGATGAATGATATCCAATAATGAAAAGTTAAATTAATAGATAAATTTCAAATATACATTATCAACTTTTGATTTGATTTAAAAAGAAAGTTTACTACAATTTGTATAAAAATAAAACAAAAAACAAACAGCAATTAAACAAATTTTCTTGAAATAGATAAATTTAATTTCGAAAAAAATTTGTTTCACTTTGATTTAAATTTGTTTAGAAAATGACTACTCGCACTTGTTTGGAAATAAAAAACTCTTATATTAGTTGATTAGCTAACTGAAATGTTATTATTATTATTATTATTATTATTATTATTTTTAAAGAAAAAAAAACAAAATAAAACGTTTCCTCTAAATATAACTGACAATTATGCATAATAAAAATATCTGCATCTAGACATATTGAATTTTCGTAAATAATAATAATGATGCATGATAATATTGACCTCTAAAATATACACCTTATGAAATTTCATCTCCATTGATGATGATACAACACAAGCTTTATAAGAAGGTCATTGTTCATATGGCCAGCACCTTGAAAGAGCTTTAATCATCAAAAAAAAATTTTCGTTAAGAGTGAAAACCTCCAAAAAAAAACCCCCCCAAAAAAAATCCAAATAGATTGCTTGCAATTTTTATATTATCTAATTTCTCTTTGCCTTCCTCTTAGATAATTTTTTTCATTTCTTGTTGAGTATATCAAATTCTAGGATTTTTTTCCGTAATCATTTATAAATTAGATTTATAATAGTATTCTATGAAGTAACATAGTTTTTCCTCTATTACTATAAATTGCAACGGATATGAATACTTGTTAGTGCATATTTTGTTAATATTATGTGGAGGTCAGCAGAATAATCGTTAATTAAGAACTGACATTTTCGTATATAATTTTTTTTTTTCATAATTAATTCTTGATCAAAGGTTAAGATACGGTTTTTTTTTTGAAGAAATACAGAAATCTCTGACGAATTTTGACAGTTCTTACTAAAAAAAAAAAAATCTTAAAAGAAGTTTAAATTTATTTATTTTTTCTTCAATTAAACAAAATATTTTTTGTAGGAAAAAGGCACGGTAAACACTTAGGTAGTCTGATGTTTTTGTAAAATTTAATCACTTTATAAGTAATTAAAAAAATTTTTGAGTGTCATAAAAAAAAAGAAAAAACATATCGACAACTAAAAATGAGAATTATTTTTAAAAAGACTAAATAAATAAAAATTGAAAGTGCACATTTAAAATATAATTTTACAAGTATTCATTGGTAGACATCAATATTTTAATAAATATTTTTAATTGTAAAAATTTTCTAACCTTTTTTTTTGAATTAAACTCCAAAAAAAAGACAATTACATTTAATAAGATCTAACCAATAACTGATCAAAGCAGAATAAGTTTGAAAAAAATTTGACCTTAAATTTATAATTATCTTTGATTAAAGTTTTATTTAATTTAATATTAGTACAAATAGAAAAATGATAAATTCCAATTACTACTTAAGGCGGATATATTGTCACCCTATGGCCTTTGTTGTCATACTAATTTAGAGTATCAATTCGCATTTGGTATGACTTAAAATAAAAACAAATTAAAAATATAAAGCCAACAATAATTTTATTGAAAGGTAATTGAAAGTATTTTTTTTTACTTAAAAAAAAATATTTTTTTTTATTATGATATTTACGAAGTAATTTTGATACGTTAGTTTATAAATTTAATATGAAATTCTTCTTCAAATATTTATTAGATAATCAGAATCAAAAATAATTTCTATATTTCTATATCCGTAAAGAAGCTATTTATTTTCTAATAACTTTTTTTCCTGTATACTTGGAGGAGTGAATAGGCTTGTTAATGTAAATATTTAATATATACAAATATTGCTAAAATCTCTTTATTCGAGTGGTTGACGTAAAACTCTAAGATAAATAAATTGAATGAATCCCATATATTTATTTCCATGAGATGAATATTAATAATTTAAGTGCTTTATGCTAATTACTATACAAAACTCTATTCGAACTTTGGATTATAATTTTTTGATGCTACTTACACGTACGTACTTTGATTATGAACTGAATAGAATCCAATCACATAATTATAGTTAATTTAAAATATAATATTTAAATCAAAATAAAAATCGGTGCAATATAAATTCTTTTTTTTGTAGATATTTATTTCATAGAAATATGTTGTTTTTTTTTTGGTTAAAAAAAATTATTATAAAGTTTGTTTTTGTAGATAATTTTTCAGAAAGCCTTTTGAAAAAAAATCTTTACTTTACAAAAACTCATTTTTTTTTGGTTGTAAAATAGAGATTTTTATGAAAAATTATATATTTTATGTTATAATGTTAATAATAAAGCCAAACAAAAGTTAAAAAAAATTCTAAAATACAATAATTAATTATTAAATAGTAGATATTGAAATTGTTTTTATTTTTATAAATATATTCTTCTTGATGGTTTTTAACCAAAATTAATTTAAAAAAAAACTGCTTTAGTTCAATTTACAATGTACAAAAACCATTTATGGTAAGAACCACTTACCATAAAACTATTAGAAAATGTTACGTCTTAAAACACGCATAGTTCTGCGGTTTTTAAGAAAATAAAACTATTTATTCTACATTTCATTAAAAACCAACTTCTTTTATTTGTTTAAATAAATAATTAATAATAATTTAATATTTCTATGCAAACGAATTGTAGTAATTACTTTTAATTTTTGTTTTTCAAAAAACTGTCAACAAATCTTATCAATATGTTGCTAAGCAAACGTATTAATTTTCGTATTGTTGCTAGAAGTAATTAATTACATTGTAAATATTTTAGATAAACTATATATAGTAAATATTATAATTAAAATAGAAAGAAAGAAATCTTTGGGCATTTTTGTATCTATAGAAAAACATCCATCCTATTAACGTTAAATAAAGTATTTTAATAGTACAAAAAATTTTATTCATTCATATTGTATTGAATAAATATCAAGTGTATCTTTTTGTATAAAAAAGATACACTTGATATTTATGCAAGATCTGCAAACGTTTTTTTTTTTGCTATTAAAATATAATTAGTGATAAAAAGAAAAAATGAATTTATAAATATTTAATGAGTTAATTTAAAAAAGAACTAATTCTGATAGAAAACAAATATTTGCTTAGACAATTATGACTTTTACTTAATTTAATATCCATTAATAATAGACGTAATAGCTTAGCTTCAGATGGCGCCTGTCAACATGTTGCGAGACAATAGAATTATGATAGTCTTCAATGGAAGATTTTTTAAAAATTCAAATTAGTTTTCAGTATAATGAACTGTTAAACGGAACTACATGAAAACAGATTGTCTACGATTCTATAAATAATTGGATGAGCAAAAAATTATTAAACAAATATTTCCAAATTGTATCTTTTATTATAATAAAAATAAAAGCATAAAAGGAAAATCTTAGAATATATTTGGTAATCATTAACTTATATCTAAAAGTTCAAAAATTCCCCAGAATATTCCCGTGACTTAAAACACGTTTCTCTGATCTGTTAAACTCGTATATAATGAATTGAAATCACATGCCAGGGATTTTATTTTGGCTCAACCTTGTAACTTTTTAATTTATCAATGTATTATTATTAGTTTTTTTTTTTCCTTCAGCAGCATGATTCAAAGTCATGTGAGTGAAATTTTAATCAAACGAATTAATTAATTATTCTTAATTTAAGCTTTGTTTTGTTCAGTTGTTCTAACTAACTGCCTGTCAGTTTCTAGCATAAGAAGAACACACTTCTGTCTAGATTGGCTGTTTAAATATTTCACAGGTGATATATACTAAAAAACTATCATAGTTGGAATTTAAAGAAGGCAGCTACAATCTGGTAAATTCTTTACCTATCAAACATATTACTTATACTCTGTGCTCGTACATTACCGATTTCTATAAGACAATCCTAATTTGGTATACCGGAAAAGTGTTAAAAAAAACAAATTATTTTATACAGTTTAATGGAGTTTTTTTTTTTTTTTTAATTACTACTTAAATGAAATTATGTCAATAAACTTTATTTTATTAAACAATGCTTCTTTATGATTTGTTATACAGAAAATTTTTTACCATAAACAAATTTATACGTTTACGGAAATCAACCAAGCGCATTTATCAAATTGTATAAAATTTTGCACATGATTTAATTCAAAAATAAAATATGAAAATTTTTTAATTTTTCTTTAAAATTATTGAGAAGAAAAAAATGTAAAATTGTTGTCAAACATGATTGGATATATAAAAATTCATATTACAGAATTGATACTTCGTATTGTCATGTTATCATTACAGTGGATCAACTTGAAAAAGTCCTCAGATACTATTGCAGCAGATTGAAGAGTCACTTATGTAATATATATGCTAGTCAAATAATTATTTTTTTTTGAATAACTCAAAGTGATACTTTGCATAACTGAAAAGGGGTAAATATTTACTAAAGAAACAGACGAGTTAATAGTCGAATATATGTAAATGTCTATTTAAGTATGGCACTAAATATAATGGGAACAAGTGACGCAATGTATAAGCATATTTAGAAAGTATACTAAGTAACTTTTCGATAGTGAAATACCTTAAGTACGATTTCTTTTTTTTCCCAATTATTTTTAGTGTACTGTCATATTTTTGGTACAAATAAGTACTAGTATATAGTGGACTGCTTTAGAGGAATTTCTAATTGAAATTTCATAACACGTGCAAAAGAAAATATTTGTTGAGTTTTTTTTTTTAAATAGTCTTTACAATTAAAAATTTTCTGGAAAGTGAAATTTTCTACTTCTTTTTAAATTTAAAATTGTTTATTAAGACAAAAAAAAAATTGATAAAAAATGCATTTATGTAGATAAAAATTTGTTTTTTTGTAATTTATTATCAATAAATATGAAATACGTAGAATTATTTTGAAAAAAAAATGCGTAAACCATTTTAACTCTAAAAAAATGAATATCTTACAAATAACTAAACTTAATATTAGTTGAAGAAAATTCATGTAATTTTTTTTAAAGTCTCTAGCAATATTATTAACAAAAAGTATAACCAATCAATCATATATCCGTATATTATCAATAAACAATATAGAAACCATTTGATGTCAGATAAATCATTATTTAACTGCTTAACATTTGTGAGCATATCCGTTTTCTACATTAAATAAAATTTTCTAAGAATTCACGCTAGGTTAACATACAATAAGAAGATCATAAAATCGAAGTAAATAATTTGCATTTCTTGTGATAAAAAATTGCGTCATACATAAAATGTAACTGAAAAATTATATTTGGTGTGAAGTTAAGTGCAGTAGAGTCCTAAATATTATATAGAAGGAAAATAGAAAATTTATGGTAAAGAAATTTTGCTTTCTAGAAATGAAAATAGAAAATGTTAAGAATCTCAATAATTGCATAGCCTCCTTAGATGATTGTGTGCATAAAGTCAGTATGCGGCAACGTAAAATCATAAATTGTCATATTAATGATGAATTGTCGTTGATTTTCTGCCAACAGTACTTTTATCTTCACATAAAATCAATGGTGTGAATATACGATGAAAAATGGGCTAAGCTTAGAATTAAGCTAACGAGGTTTTTGCATATGCATTCCGATCTTATAGACTACCAATATAAGTACTTCGATTATAGAGACTTAATCGAACTGAACGTCCATGGCAATTGCATTTACTGTCAACTATGGATTTGTTTTTTTTTTTTTCATTTCGAATTGGCGAACTTTGTGGTCTAACTTTTTTGATTTTCTAATGCCAAACTGGCACAAGATATAAGTACGAGAAAATTAGTCGTAGCCTGTCTACCTTGACTTCTTTGGTTACTGCACAAAAATATTATTGATTTTTTTTTTTTTTGTCAAGAAAATTAAATAATCACTTCGCTAGAGGAGGGTCTTTGCTGCAGCACATGACAATCAACATATATAAATTTCCCAAGACATTATTCTTATTCTCATCAAGATCAATTATTGAGTGGGACTTTGTTATTTAGTTATAAGTGAATTTACTTTAATAGAAAGTGTTTGTTCACTAACTCATATTGGATGATGGTAATGATGATAGAGTCTTTTCTAAAGTTCGTCTTTGTGTTCCGAAGAGAAAGTTTTAGTTCTGCAATAGTGCAATAATAAAATAATGAAATACTAGCTAATAAATGTTTAGTAATTTTTTTTATTCTTTATACATAGTAACAATGATTTAATGTGAAAATTTCTTAAATTGTCCATAATTTTATTTATTGTAAATTTCATTTTTTATTTGTTATATATTGTAGTTTTCTGGTTAAGTAGACTTTTGTGTGTTTATAATTTAGCAAGTGATTATTTTAATTTTGATATGTTCACATAAAAAAACAATTTTTATTTTTTTTTGAAAAATGTAAAAAAGCTATAATAAATTACTAATAAAAATTACTTAATTTTTATGTGTTTATTTAAACGATAATGTATAAGTTTTTATGTAGTTCAATATAAATTTATCATTTATCCGATTATACGTGTACATTCTATAGTTTGGAAAGTAAAATTGTATAATTTAACAAATTAAATATATATTTATAAATTTTTGATTACATTTATTGAATATATATTTATAATTAACAAATTAAATATATATTTATAATTTTTGATTACATAATTTTGTATTACGTGTCATTCAACTACTAATAAATAATAACTTTTATACAGTCACTTATGGATATGGGGCTCTGAAAATCCATAAGTGATTGTATAAAAGTGACTTTTTGGTATGCAGTTCAGTGTTGCAAGGCTACATAAAAAATTGGCCAGCATTTTTGTAATAATAAAGAAGGAGAGTCATTTACATTCAATTCTAAGTGCTATGGACTTTTGAAAGCCCACTTTTTTTTGGGTTGAACATGAAGATTTTAATTCGAACTATATGTGATTTTACTTCAAAAGAATCGGATCCTGTAACAAGTATTGTAGAAACTATTTTAATGATGTTATATTTCATGCATAACGACAAAATTAGTTTTATATAAAATCTTTGTCAAAATCTGAAATTAAAGTTTATTCAGTTTCACTTTTCTATAAAAAGAAAATTAGAATATTGGGCATCATCTACTACTCAGAAAAATCTATGAAAAATATCGCCAAATAATATATTTCATAATTATTGGTTTTTTCATAAATAACCACATTCAGATAGCTTAAATTTTTTCAATAAAACAATTTAACAAATGGTTATATTGAAAGAAAAAAAATTGGAAATTTTCTGTCGACATAATGTAGAAAAACCACTTTCGATTATTTAATACATATTAACAAAATCTATTTAAAAACTTTCTATTAAAAGGTATTTGAATCAAAGTTCATTGATAATAGCCATAAGATATAAATATCTAAATAATTACTCATGTTGACAGGTACAAATTTCACCTTCACCCAAAAATCTTGAACTTGAATTTTCATTTCTTATTTTTATTAAGTTGATTTAAATCAATACAAATATATGTATTTAAATGAGTTTTCTATAAACATAATAAAGAAAATGAATTTTATAAAGAAACAAAAATTATGATTAAATTGAATTATTTTTGAGTATCGTTTAGGAGTACAAATTACATTTACTTACCTGTTTATTAGTTAATGACGATTGAATGGAATCGTAAATACTAGAAATTATTTTATAATTTGCAGTTTCTTTTAGGATTGATATGTAAAAATGATTTTCAGAGCAAAAGGTCATAGCATAACCTCTCATTTAATATGTAAAAATATGTAATAATTTGTATTACATTAAATAATTACAACTATGCAATGGATAGTAATTTTTATAATGAGAAAATACCCTACTTTACTAAATAGATTTACTTGTTTTACAGAACATTGAAAACAATAATTACCTTTTAATTTAAGGCCAATAAAATATTTCGAACATTGCCAGATTGTATAAAATATGATATAATATCAAAATTGAATAATTTTAAATTGTCAATACAAAAAGTATTTTTTGAAATAATCAACATTTTCTGAAAAAAATATTTATTTTCAGTAATTCAAAATGACAACCGTAATGCAATTATTACAGTCCAAATATGATGATATGAGGACAGGAATTGGTAAGTTGTCCTTGTTGTTTTTTTAACAATACAAAATTGACTGAAATTTGTTGGAATAACTAATTTGAATCTTTTAAGATCCTGTCATCGATCAATGGTTTCTAATGGAGTCACCAACACCGTTGTTAACAATATTAGGTGTATATTTATTATTCGTCCTAAAAATTGGACCACAAATTATGGCAAATAGGAAACCGATGAACTTGCAAAGTATTATGATCGGTTATAATGCATACCAAGTTATATTCTCAGCATGGTTGTGCTCACGTGTAAGTAAAATTAATTTTTTTTTCTAAAAATTTTTATATAAAAGTATAATTTTCTTTTACTTTATAAATATTTTTCTTAAAGGCTTTCAAAGTGGATACATCATTTGCTAGCATTTTCAATAATACGTGCAAGAGTGAAAACGCTGTTAGCCGAGACTTTGCTCTAGAAGTTTGGACGGGTGCTTGGTGGTATTTCTTCTCAAAAGTAGTCGATCTTTTGGATACGATCTTTTTTGTTCTACGTAAAAAACAAAATCAAGTCACATTCTTACATGTATACCATCATTTTATAACAGCTCTTTTCTCATGGGGATACCTTAAATATCTACCAGGTAATAATTGCCAAAAAAAAAAACAGAATTTTTCACAGTAATTTTGAAAATATCGGATAATTCATTTTGTAGCTTGGAAAGTATAATTCTGTTATTTAATATTTATAAGATATATTTGCCATTTATTAAAATTTTAAATAATATGTTAAGTTTATAAAAGTTTTCTATAAATTATTCAATTTTGCCAAAGCCATGTTGACTACTTTCAGAGGAGATTATGTTTGTCAACAGTGAGGCTCATTTCTTTCTCAGTCAAAAAATAAGCAAAATTTTCACATGCACGAGCTCTAAAAACTAACAAGTAACTGTGCAAAAGCCATTGTATTAGCAAAAAGTGTTTTTCTGATTCGCAAATTGGTCTGAACCAATATGAAAATAAAGAAGTTCTGACTGTTATGGCTGTATGATAACCAAAATTTTTTGCGCTATCTTTAGGCTTTATCGCGCGAATAATTCTTCAAGGGGAAAGTCAATTGTCATCCAAGATCATATGATTTCTCTCTATTACACTTTTTCTTGTAAAGAGGCATAAAAACTATAATTACGCAGGCATTCCTAAAAATTTTGAATATTTTTAAACCAACATGTGTCATATAGCGACCGAATTACAGCCGAAATATCTAAAAATGTCATCTGTATATTAAGATTTTATTTTTATTTAACTTTACTTTCCGAAGTACAAATTGGAGAACTTTTTAATTTTCAATAATTTTTATTATATTTTTTTTTTTTTTAGGTGAACAAGGAATTGTTATCGGACTACTCAATTCATTTGTACATATTATCATGTATTTCTATTATATGATAGCTGCAATGGGTCCCAAATACCAAAAATATTTATGGTGGAAAAAGTACATGACATGGGTTCAATTGGTTCAATTCTGCCTTATGCTCTTCTATTTAGTAACGATTATTGCTATGGACTGTAAACTACCAAAAGTTCTAACATTCTTCTTTGTTGGAAATTGCATTGTTTTCTTATATTTATTTGGTAACTTTTATCGGAATGCATACAAAAAGAAGGGTGCATCGAATGGTTTGCTATTAAATAGTAAACTTCTTGCAGAAGGTGATGAGATGCGAAGACTTATTGCACAGAAAGATGAAGAAATGCGCCAACAAAATTACGATAATAATAATAATAATACCACAGATAAACCCTTTAAGCAAGACTAAAATATTTTTAAAAAAAAATCATAATTTTACTACTTTTAATAGTAAAAATTATTAAGCTTTTTTTTTAGAAATTTTAAGAGTACACATATTTAGCAATTTTGTTTATTTTCTTAAAAACAGACAATTAACGATGCTCTGAAGAATGCAGATTTTTTAATATATAAAAAAAATACAATAGTATTGCTATTTGATTAAATTAATAGTGCAACTATATAATTAGTAAAAGACAAAGATGTTAATGAAAAAAATAAATGTTCCTTAAGTCATAGGTTATTTAAGTATAATGTGTGAATGATTATATTGTAAGTTATTAAAATTATTCTTTAACTTAATTTATTTTTCTCTCCAAAAAAAAAATTAAAAACAATTAAAAATTATAGGAGTCTAGCGAGGGGAAAATAAATCCAATCAAAGTATTTGTATATCAAATATCGAATTTTTTTTCTGTTCTTTTCCATAGATAAGAGTTTACCTTTAAATTTAAGTTAATGTATTTTAGAATCACTTAAGATTAGAGATTATTTTTAAGAAGTTGGTCTTTTTCCGTTATTGAAGTTTTTTTTTTAAATACTTACTATTCCACTAATTGAGTGGATATACACATATGAACAAATTAATTTTAATAATTAGATATAAAAGAAAATATAATACAATATATTTTTCTCATGTAATTTGAAAATAAATTCCATAATATGAAAGTGTTTGTTTGTATTTTTTCATTAATAAATAAATATATTATAGATGAAACTATTCAAAGGAAAAATAAATTTTATTTTTTTGAATTTAAAATGTTGTTTTCATTATTGTGTAACTTTTAATTAAAAAAAAATAAAACACTTGCTTAAATTTTGAATTGATTAAATATAATGTTCAACGTTCGCATTCTGATGATTTCCTAGAACATTCAAATTTAGAGGAACAAAAAATTTAAGGTTATTATACGGATTCGTTGTTAAAAACCTAATATACTACATTTTATTATGATTTGATGATAACAATCGTTTTCGTCCTTGTCCTAAAAATACAAACAGGAAGTATTTTTATCGTCAAATAGTTTTAACATAAGGCCATGAAAATATTTTTAACATTTTCGATAAATAAACATCAATGATCAAGATCAAGACTAAAAACGTATTTCGTAAGAGTATAAAGGTTCGTGTTGCACCGGTTTTTTATTTTTCCATTCTTTTGATATAAAAGGTTTTGAAACAACCTTTGACCTTTAAAATAATTACATATGTACATCAAAATAAACAGTTATATCTGTTATTTATTATAAAAGAAATAAATCAAACATATTATATTACTTTTAATTTTTTAGAAAATTATTGAGATTTTATAAAAAATAAATTCACATTACTCTGAAAATTGAAACAAAAAATTGCTTATTTTACTGAAAACTATTTTTACTTAAAATTTTCACTGAAAATTTTTACACAAAATTTTTACTGAAAATGTTTATTAAAAATTTTTGCTGAAAATTATTTTCACTGAAAATTTTTACTGAAAATTATTTTTACTGAAAATTATTTTTACTGAAAATTATTTTTACTAAAAATTATTTTTACTGAAAATTATTTTTACTGAAAATTATTTTTACTGAAAATTATTTTTACTGAAAATTATTTTTACTGAAAAGTATTTTTACTGAAAATTATTTTTACTGAAAGTTAGTTTTACTGAAAATTATTTTTACTGAAAATTATTTTTACTGAAAAGTATTTTTACTGCAAATTAGTTTTACTGAAAATTAGTTTTACTGAAAATTATTTTTACTGAAAATTATTTTTACTGAAAATTATTTTTACTGAAAATTATTTTTACTGAAAATTATTTTTACTGCAAATTAGTTTTACTGAAAATTGGTTTTACTGAAAATTAGTTTTACTGAAAATTTGTTTTACTGAAAATTATTTTTACTGAAAATTATTTCTACTGAAAATTATTTTTACTGCAAATTAGTTTTACTGAAAATTATTTTTACGGAAAATTATTTTTACTGAAAATTATTTTTACGGAAAATTATTTTTTCTGGAAATTATTTTTACTGAAAATTATTTTTACGGAAAATTATTTTTACTGCAAATTAGTTTTACTGAAAATTATTTTTACTGAAAATTATTTTTACTGAAAATTATTTTTACTGCAAATTAGTTTTACTGAAAATTTGTTTTACTGAAAATTATTTTTACTGCAAATTAGTTTTACTGAAAATTATTTTTACTCAAAATTATTTCTACTGAAAATTATTTTTACTGCAAATTAGTTTTACTGAAAATTATTTTTACTGAAAATTATTTTTACTGAAAATTATTTTTACTGAAAATTATTTTTACGGAAAATTATTTTTTCTGAAAATTATTTTTACTGAAAATTATTTTTACGGAAAATTATTTTTACTCCAAATTAGTTTTACTGAAAATTATTTTTACTGAAAATTATTTTAACTGAAAATAATATTTACCGAAAATTTTTACTAAAAATTTTGTTTTATTGAAAATTTTTACTGAAAATTATTTTTAATGAACATATTTACTGTAAATTATTTTTACTGAAAATTTTTACTGAACATTTTTACTGAAAATTTTTACTGACAATTTTTACTGAACATTTTTTCTGAAAATTTTTACTGAAAAGTTTAACTAAAAATTTTTACTGAAAAGTTTTACTGCAAATTTTTACTGAAAAATTTTACTGCAAATTTTTACTGAAAATTTTTTCTGAAAATTTTTACTGAATATTTTTACTAAAAATTTTTAATAAAATATTATATATAATGAAAACGTTTCTAATAATGTTTTTTTTACTGAAAATTAACTTCCCCTTAATTTTTTTCCTGAAAATTTTTATTGAAAATTATTTTTACTGAAAACTTTTTACTGAAAATTTTAACTGACAATTATTTTTACTGCAAATTATTTTTACTGAAAATTATTTTTACTCAAAATTATTTTTACTGAAAATTATTTTTACTGAAAATTATTTTTACTGAAAATTATTTTTACTGAAAATTATTTTTACTGAAAATTATTTTTACTGAAAATTATTTTTACTGAAAACTATTTTTACTGAAAATTATTTTTACTGAAAATTATTTTTACTGAAAATTATTTTGACTGAAAATTATTTTGACTGAAAATTATTTTTACTGAAAATTATTTTTACTGAAAATTATTTTTCCGGAAAATTATTTTTACTGAAAATTATTTTTACTGAAAATTATTTTTATTGAAATATATTTTTACTGAAATATATTTTTACTGAAAATTATTTTTACTGAAAATTATTTTTACTAAAAATTTTTACTAAAAATTTTTACTAAAAATTTTTACTGAAAATTTTTACTGAAAATTTTTACTGAAAATTTTTACTGAAAATTTTTACTGAAAATTTTTACTGAAAATTTTTACTGAAAATTTTTACTGAAAATTTTTACTGAAAATTTTTATTGAAAATTTTTACTGACAATTTTTAATGAAAATCTTTACTGACAATTTGTTCAGAAAGTTTTACTGAAAATTTGAACTGAACAACGATGACCCATCGACAACCAACCAACGACGCACCGACGATCCACCGATGAACACAAAACGGGGCATCAAAACGTTAACAGAGGATTTGAAGGGTTAAAGCCCAAAGTTCAATTCCATAGGTTCAAATATGTTTTATTATTGTACACGTATTATACTATCTTAATAGTTTTCTTATTCTAGTGTGTAGATTCTTTGTTAATCTCATATCTAAGTAAAATCCTAAGTAAGGTGGAATTCCTAATTATTGGAAGGTATGTGAAGATTTGTATGGGTAGTAATTATGGCCATATCAACTGCCTTATAGGAGTCCTGCTAGAATAGGATAAATTTCTGAGTATTCTGTATTAACTACTACTTGAAAATATCGTTAGGTGAGATATGAATTTATAATTAACGAGGTAAAAGGATGGAAGCTCTTGTGAAAATACACCTGGTAAATTCAATTTCCTCTCAAGAGAGGATGGAATGTAATCGGCAACGCGATGGCATCGCTGAATTGTGAAGTAATTAAATCGGAACCCAACTTAATGATTAGGAATAAAAGTTTTTCTAGAAATTTCCTTCAGAATAGGAGTTGTTTTTAAGTCGCAACCAGGAGCTTTTTATTGAAAAGACGCAGAATAGAGGGCCTAAAATTTTTGGGAGAAAGGCTTGTAAAAATTGGTAATATTATTTGTCTGATCATTATTTTATTTATCTGATTTTGCCCAGTGTTTTATTTGTTTAAATTATGATAATCTTGTGAACAAAAATATTCTTTTATTGACTTTTTAGTTGGGTCTGCACTACATTTTGTGCGTTATCTTTTTAAGTTAGATTAATTTTCATTTGTACATTTTTATATATAAAGTATCCTTTATAATTTGCGGGAATACGTGAATCCTTTGAAATATATGACACATTTATGAGTGTATCGGCAATAGATTTTCATATACCCGTTCTTTTGGTATCTGTGGCATTGTACAATTAGTTTGGTAATTTGCGGTTCCTCAACTTTTATTCTTATGTACATCAACGTTAACCAATTAAATTTATAAAAAAAATGGATTTGGATTTATAATAAAAATATTGTCAATAAAATTATATATAAAATAAATATTATTTACTTAAAACTTTATTTTGTAATTTATTTCTTATGAGCTTAAGATTATACAATAAAAAAAAAAGAAACATTTCTCTTTATATGAATGTGCGAATACGAATTGAAACCCATTATAGATTTTATATATTAGCATTCTAATGTTTGCATATACTTGAGTAAAAAATAATTGACTATTTTTGTTAAAGTGGAAAATTGACAAATAACCACTTGAGGCGGCCACATTTGAATTATTATAATATTTATTTGCCTGTTTGAGAATTTTTTTCCAAAAGTTTTATTAACTAGAACAAAACATTATATAATTTTGAAATTTTAATAAAACAAATATTACTCATACAATAACTTATTAATATATAAAAAAAAAAACAATATAATTATCTAAATTTCGCCACCATACAGAATGTAACAAGGAACAGAATGTACATGATAATAAATTAAGAAAGTTTTCTAAACTATCTTATTTTTGAGTACAATCTGATTGTCATTAAAGTTGTTAAGAATTTCAAATTCTAATCTAAATAGAATCTTTATTTCTAAAAAAATTTATTAATTAATTTAATATCCCGTTTACATTAACATTCTAGGAAAAAACCTAGATACTGCCCTAGATTGAACAATAATTCATCAAACATTTATTCTTAATTTATGCTTTAAAGATATTTAGTATAAATATGCCTATTATTAAACATATTTACACCAATTCTTATAGGAAACTTTTATTAACTATAATTTATTGACTTAATTAGAATGTAAAAAAAAAAATTTAAAATTATAAAATTGTATAATTAAAAAAAAAATTCATTGGTTTCTATATACATGAACACTGTTGTTGAACTGTTTTTATTTGTTAACGTGTGCGTATTTATTATTGTACGCTTTTGTATATATTTTTTTTCTTCTATCATTCAATGATAATTTAATTTTTTTTTTCCTGCTAATTATCAATAATCTTAACTTATTTAAATACTATTTGAAGACATTTTGTGCTTAATTATTACACTTTTTATCGTTCTGAATTTATTATTTTCACAAGATATTTAATTAGAATCTAATTGAAATCCAATAAAATATCTTTTAATATAAACTTTCTTATTAAACATAATTTTTTTGAATTTTTAATAATTATTTTTCAATATTTGATTATTTTTTTTTTAATTTTTAATTTTTACTGATCTTTTTTATCATGTGTTTCATCATCAATATTATTATTTTTACTAATATGATTATTATTATTCAATTTATTTTCATTTTCAATTGTATTAACTTTTCTCGACCTGGATGAGTATGATTTATTGTAGAAATCATTGAAAAGGAAATAGAAGAAAATCGCATTTGGCATTGTGAAACAAACAGACCATCTAGGATATCCACAATCAGTATACAGTAGTTGAGCCGAATGAAGGAAAGCAATACAAAATTGAATCTATAATATTTAAAAAAATAATAATAATTATTCCATAAAAAATTGTTTTTATTAAAAAATAATTCTATATTACCATTTGGAGATTTGTAATGTATTTCTTCCACCACAAATATTTTTGATATTGTGGTCCCATTGCTGCGAACAGATAATACGTATACATAATTATATGCACAAACGAGTTTATTAGGCCAATCATAGTGCCATGTCCACCAGGATAATATTTTGTTGTTCCCCAGGAAATCATTGGCATTACAGTATGATGGTATAAATGTAAGAATGTTATTTGCCGTTCCTTTTTTCGTAATACAAAGAATACAGTATCCAAAAGTTCGCTAATTTTTGCTAAGAAATATATATAAACTCCTGTCGCTTCCTAAAAGTATAAATATATAAATTATATAAAATCAAAAAAAAATTCATAAAAATTGATTAATATAATTTTTTATACTAACCCGAATTGCTTGTGGTGTATTTGAAAAATCAACGGGTTGGCATCTCCAATTGTAATGTCTTAGCCATCCGGCATCTAAACCCTATAAAAAAATTATTACATTTTAATATTCATGTAATTGAGTAGGTCAGATCCAAGGTCTGTTCAAAAAGTATCGTGAATTTTGAACATCCGCGGGTTACATAAATTCGATTTTGTATTTTTTATGGCGTTATGTTGGTACGCTGCTTTCCTTGCACGTGTTTTCACTCGTCTTCGATTTTTGCCCATTCCAAAAAATGGATCAAAGAATTTGTATCAAATTTTGTGTGAAAAACAAAGTTAATTTCGCGAACGCATTCCGATTGTTGACTGTGAAGTTACCTTGGACCGAAGCAACGTTTATTGGTGGTACAAAATGTTTTCGGAGGGCCGAGAAGATGTGAACGACAAAAAGCGTGCCGGACGCCCGAGCACGTCAACAACAGACGAAAACATTGATGAAGTGAAGAAAATAGTATTGGCCAATCGTCGAATTACCGTTAGAGAAGTTGCTGAGGACTTAAACATATCGATTGGCTCGTGCCATTCGATTTTTACCAATGATTTGGTGGTAAGACGGGTTGCCGCGAAATTCGTACCAAAATTACTCAATTTCGACCAAAAACAGCATCGCATTAACATTGCTAAGGAGCTGTTTGACTCTGTCGGCGAAGAACCAAATTTGCTCCAAAGGGTCATAACTGGTGACGAATCATGGGTTTATGATTATGACGTGGAAAGCTCAATCATATCAATGGAAGCTGCCGCACGAGCCAAGACCGAAAAAAGCGCGCCAAGTTCGGTCGAATGTGAAGGTTTTGCTTACAATTTTCTTCGATTGCAGAGGCGTGGTGCATCATGAGTTCTTGCCACAGGGTAGAATGGTCAATAAGGAATATTACCTGCAAGTGATGCGAAAGTTGCGCAAAGCAATCCGCCAGAAACGCCCGGATTTGGGGAAGAACAAAAATTGGATTTTGCACGATGATAACGCTCCTGCTCACGCATCGTTGCTTGTGCGCGAATTTTTGGCCAAAAACAACAAACTAATAACGCTGCAGCCACCGTATTCCCCAGATCTGGCCACCTGTGACTTTTGCTTGTTCCCGAAACTGAAGAGCTACACTACGATTGAGGAGATAACGATGGCATCGAAGGAGGAGCTGAACAAGATCACAAAAAATGATTTTTTGAAGTGCTTCGAGGATTGGGAAAAACATTGGCACAAGTGTATAATAGCTGGTGGGGATTACTTGGAAGGAAACAAAATAGATATTTATAAATAAATAATTAATTTTTGAAAACACACAAAATTCGCGATACTTTTTGAACAGATCTCGTATTTATTAATTTAAAAAATGAAAAATCTACCAAAATTCTATTAAAAATGAGTAAGAAAAATATTATAGTTGCGAAAGTATATAACCGTTATACATTGATACTAAAAAGCTTCCTATTGAATATGTTGATATCGAACAATTTCGAATCAAACTTTTATATAGTGAGCTTTTTATTTATAAACATTTCAAGATGTTGCTACATTATAAGATTGATGATTTCAATATAGCCAAAAGCACATAAAGCTTTCAAAAAGAGTTTTTTTTTATAAATTTTTTGTCATCCCGAATTAAACTAGATATTTTTTTGTTAAATAAATATTTTCCATTTTCCATACTTTTTAGTTAATTTTTTGAACTTACCTCATAAAATAGATATATACTGGCAATGACTTGTATAAAATTATAAACAATTAATATATTTTCCAATTTATATGGTTTTCGATTTGACATATATTTGGGGCCCCATGATATCACAAAATATAAATATGTTGCTAGAATTGTGAGTCCAGGCACAGGAGACTTGATCAATGGCCAATCATTTGTTCTTGGATCTATAATTTAAACAAAAATAAACAATAATTATGAATAAACAAATATTATACTACTCGTATATTACATACCAGCTAAGTCGACAAATAAATAGTTCCAATAGTCTGTTGTTTCATTGCTATCTAAAGCCATTTTTACGATTTATATAGTTTTATCCGAACGATTTACAAATACTTTTTGATTAATTAATTCGAATTGCAAAATATCTAGCTAAGTTTCAGACTTTTATTATCGTTGCATATACAATCCCAGTAAAAATTTCTGATACGTTAATAATAGCTTCTGAAATAGAAAAAAAGAAAATAAATTATTATACACGTATTTTCAAAAAATATCAAATATATATGAATGAAAATAAGAATATTGAACTGATTTGATATCAGAAGACCAATATTTATATGTTATATATGAACATTTTGCATACTTTCTAAACAGCACTGTTAGAATGTATTGGAAAAGTACTCCAAAAAGGACTCAGATATTGTTTTAAAGTGAACTTATTCAATATTTCAGTTTCAACTTTAATTTTGGGCAGGCGTAGTAAAATATTCTTATTTATCTTTCGAAATTATTTCAGAATTTATTAGTTTAAGGGTTTTGAATGTAATTAAGCTTAGTTGAATTTTACATTAATTGAATTTCAAAAGTTTCTTATAACTTTGGTTAACCAAGGATATTGTTATAATACTCTTGCTGACCAATATTTTTTTTTAAAATTATAGTAAATAAATAAATCAGAATTTATAAAGAATTTTCCCATTTAATTTAATTTAATTTTTATAGAAAAAAAACTTCATCAATCAACTGGAATTTTATAGACATTTCGAAAATCTTTTATGAGCTCTTTATGCTTGTACAAAAAAGCCAATAAATTCGAAATAATTTTCAAGGATTATGTTTAATTTACAATAGATCTCTTACAGATTATACAAATATTTATATTAGCACTAATTAGTATCTTATAAGATATAATATAAATATATGCTTATATCAAAAACTTTTTTTGTAATAAAAAATAGTCTGAATATAGTGTAACAAAATGTGTAAACTATATTTTATAACATAATTTTATGAATTCATTCACCTTATAGTCGGACAATGACGCTTGATAAAATTCCATTTTAACATAGGTTAAATATTATAGTAATAAATTATGTGAAAATTAATCTCTTTAAAATGAAAAAGATGATTTTGCTTTAGAAGAGGGTATATTCGATACTAATCTTAGTATCAGTTCAGCAAAATATACAATATATATTATATTTTTTTTTAGCTTAGTAACAATCTAGTTAGTTTGATTTTGCTTATGAATAAAGAAAAAAACTCATTATAAACAAAAACACAGAATAGCAAAGTTCAATATACTATAAAAAAGAAATTTTAATAAAACATTTTTTTTAAACAAATTTGCTTTAAATATAAAAAAAATTATTTAAAATTTCAACAATATAGAAAAAAATGTAAACTGTCAAAAACTATTTATTGAAAATGTAATAGACTCATTCTATGAATCTGAGCTTTGGAAAAGGAAAAAAAAATAAATTTCATTTTTTGTAGGATTCGTCCTTTGAGGTAATTTTTGATGGCTTGTTTGCACATTTCGGTCTTTAAAACCGGCCATTACTTGACGAATGTTTATTTTTAAATACTCCAGGATTGTCTGCATAAAGACAATTTTTATATTGTTTTATAAGAAAAGGTCCAATAGTATCAAATTTACATCATCAAAACTTAAAGACTTTGCGTTAAGGCACCGACTTGAATTAAAATTCTACAGTTCAGACCAAAAAAAGTCTGTTATTATTAATTATCACTTTTGGGCTAAAATACACACAAAATCGTCCGATTTCGTAGACACAAAAATTTCGAAAAATATATACAAAAATTTCGAAAAAAATATACAAAATTTTGCCTATCAACATATATAGGCAAAATTTCATTCATAATACATAATGTCAATCTTTACACTAAGCAAATATTATCTTATATAATATACGAGTATATATCAAATATCTATTAAATATAACGTTTTTTACTTTCCAAACTATAAAATGGATCATTTTGTATTATGATATTAGTAATAAAAAAATTGTATCTCAGTAATACAATTTCATGTAATGTAACTTTATTGAAATAGTTTTTTTTTTATCAAGTATGCCTAATTTTTATTATTTTTCTAAAAATCCATTAAAAATATTTAAAAAAAAAATGAAAACTTTTTTGATATTTTAATAGTTTTTGTTTATATAAAAATAGAAAACTTTATAATAGTTATATTATTTTTATATCGATTTATATAGTATTTAGAAAATTTTTTTTTTATAAAACTCATGCATATTAATATGTGTAATTTCCAATATTTGATTTTTCCGATAGTATTATAATACCAGGAGTTTTTTTTTAATAATAAATTTTTATGAAACAAATATGCTTCAATGAATAAAAGTTTTTTTTATCATTAAAGCATATTTGTTTAATAAAAATTTATTATTAAAAAATAACACCTAATTAATATTAGAAGTTGCTTTTTAAAAAATACATTTGTTTTTAATAAAATAATTCAATATTTTTCATCAAAAATACTTTGATTATTAATATTAATAAATTATTATACTAAAATATTTGAACATTTAAATAGGTTTGCGACTAGTATACAAACGAACTCAAATTGGAATACGACTTAGGATAGTCTGATTCATTTCAGTGCTTATTTTACTCGAAATTACAATATAATAATAAGAAAATCCATCTTACATTATACGAGTATTATATGACAACATTGCATGATTTTAGAGAAAAATAAAACAAAATACTCTTGTAGCATACCAAACATATTCAAACTATGAATAATATTGCATAAGTTATTTGATAATTGAAAATGTAAAAGAAACATTTCTACTGGAACAGTTAAACATTTAATAAAAAGTCATTTAAATATTCAATATTATCTAGAGAAGACAGTCTCTTAAATGTGGTAGGTATAGTGTCCAATATTGCTAGCTGCAATTCAAATAACCTTGACCTAATACAAATACTTGAACGTAATAAATGTATCAAAAACCTGAAGATGCTATTAGTACATGAGGTAAAATAGATAAATGTTTATTTTTTTCATAAAAGCAATGAAAAATAGAAACTTTGGCGATGAGATATGATGAAACACGGTCTCCATTGTGATTCGATACTGTTTCTCAAAGATATCGAAACCGGCTAACCTGGTATACATTAAATTAAGATAATCAAATTTATCTTGCAAATAGACTTCATAAAAAAAAAAATTTCTCCACACATAACTGAAGTTCAGTGAACCATCAAAATGCTAGTCATTCCAAATATAACTATTACGCTCTCCAATTGTCCAATAATTTATGTAATAAACCTTAAAATCAATATCCACGAAACTAGCACACCGGCAATTAAATAAATTCTAACCAATACTCTCTATTAAATTAAATAATACCAGTAGACAAATAGATATTTATATAAATATATCTTCTCTAATAGATATTTATATGAATACCATATCTACTAATAGACATTTTACTCGTAATGCAATTAATGTTCGGGATCGAAAAAATGTCATACAAATTAAAAAATTAAAATCTCTTCTAATTGGACACTTTTATAATTTTACAAAATTTTGTTGGTGAAATATTTCACCAAATATATTTTTTTCTTCTTCAATGATTATAGTCTAAATAAGTACAATTATTTCACTAGAAAAAAAAATTAAAAAAAATTTGAAATAATGAGAGTAAAGAAAAAATATGAATTGCACAATTTAAAAGTAAAAATAGAGATTTCGTTATTTTCTAATCAGGTCTTCATATTATTTGTGTCGAAGTTTTCAGAAATTGTTTTGCTTGTAAAAAAAATTTTCTAAAATTTTTAATTGAAAATTATCTAAAATAAAATTTTACCATGCAAATAAGATGTAATTTTTTCGAAAATACTTTTTTTTTTTAAATAAACAAACTATCAACAAAACATATTAAAAACACAAATATTATTTGACAACTGTTAAATATAAATATTTATTTAAATTAAGATTTATTTAACATTTTGCCATTTTATATTAAAAGTCGCTTTACTATAAGATTATGCGATAAAATTTTTTACACAAGTGGTTACTTTGCTGTTGTTACATTTTGCAAATTTAGAGGGAAATTTTCTTTAGTGATAAGGCTCATTTATTTGCAAAAAAGTCATCAAATCATTATAATTGCAAAAAAGTCATCAAATTATTATCTCAAAAGCTCGAGTCTACCAAAAAAGTGCTGTTGCAGCTTTTTAAATAATATGATATTTTTTACATAATAGTAAAATATTAAAAATATAATAAAATTAAAATATTATCAAAATCTATGTATGTAATTAAACTTTACTTTTCAAAACAAAAAATTGAATAAACCTTTATTATGTAAGTTTAGAGTAAATCTAAAACTAAAAAGGATCTCTTAAATGTGTTTTTCAATCTCTAAAAAATTGTTAATGTCATTAGAAAAATTTTAATGTAAATAAAAATTTTATTACAAATTTTTATTGAAATTTATATACGAGGTCTGTTCAAAAAGTATGGCGAGTGTGTTGTTTTTGGCCAAAAATGGCAAAAGCCAATTTTTGTTCTTCCACAAATCTGGGCGTTTCTGGCGGATTGCTTTGCGCAATTTGCGCATAACTTGCAGGTAATATTCCTTATTGACCTTTCTACCCTGTGGCAAGAACTTCCATTGGGATGATTGAGCTTTGGTTTTCACTTCATAACCATAAACCCGTGCTGTCAAAAATTAACCGAACATTCAAAATGGCCGAACTTGTCTTCATAAGGGGGAGACATGAGTACCAACATAACGCCACAAAAAATCGAAAATCGAATATACGTAAACCGCGGAAATCCAAATTTGCCATACTTTTTGAACAGACCTCGTATTATACAAAAATTTAAAAAAAAAACCCCACGCAATATTTTAGTAGAGCATAACAATTTTTACTTTTTTTTTATTATTAACTATAAAACTTTCTTTAATATTATTTATAAAAAAATACATCAATTTGATGTTAATAAAATGTTATCAAAATTAAAAAGTCGAGAAAGCTTAAATATAAATTCAAAATAGAAAACTTAAAGTTAATATAGAGAAATATGAACTTTTTTAAAATATGTACTTAAATATCAGTTATTGGAAATTTATTAAAAAATTAACCAATATTGTTATGGTAATAGTATGCAATGTTTATTTTATAGTACAGTTTATAAAGATATTATTAACGGACAATAGTAACAACTATCAATTGGGGATAATTCGATCCAGACAAGATTATTTATTTACTTTACTTTAATAACATTTATTTAAAATTGAATTAAAATTTAAAAAAAAAAATATAAAAAATTTCCAAAATCATGTGATAGTTTTTTTTTTATATCTAAAAAATATTAATTTGTCGAAGGTTATTATCAAAAGTTGATATAAGAAAAACAAACTAAAAATAATTTTTCTAATATTTTCTAATATTAATGCAAACAATTTATTTGTTGTTTTTGAAAATAAATTTTTATTAATAATAGTCTCGTATAGACGTGTATATTACCTAAATCCAGTTTGTTGTTTATTATTTTTTGTCAAATCTTTTTATAAATCGAATGCATATGTTTTACCTATAAAATAATTTATGCGCACGTAATTTCCCAATCACATAATATCCCAATAGGATTTATTTAATAAAATTATTAAAATTTAATTATCAATAAAATTTGGATATAAAATAGTTTAATTTATTAGTGATTTGTTCTAAGATTAAAATTAAAAGCTTTATTAAAATATTTATACTGTTTATAAAATGCAATAACTATTTTAGATATTCTACGAATTAGTTTATATTTTTGGGAATATCCCAATAAAATAAAAGCTGTTTCGGGAATTTACCAATATAATACTAATAATTTCAAATGCGACTTAAATTCTTTTTTTGCTATAATAATTTACGACTTAAATAGCATAAAATTATATTTTTGCATTTCAATTGATTTTTTTTGTATTGTTTTTTTATCATCTAAGACGGGAATTAATATGATTTAAAAGAAGAGAATGAATATTTTTATTACGAGACACAGTCACATATATTGTAGAAAGATTTTTTACCCAAATGGATTTGATTCGCTAGGAATCGGATGATTTACTAGAATTCTAGAGTTCTAGTCTGTAAGTTAATATAGGTTTCAATAGAGCCTTAGAACATTTTGACTAGAAGTAAAAATATTTCTCGATATTGACTTTATTTGAAATCTCAAACTTTAAACTTTTAAGAATATTCAGATAAATACGATGACATACCTCATGACAGAGACTAAAAAATTCGTAGATACATTTAGAGTATAGTAAAACAAGTTTTATAAAAATATGTTAATGCGTAACAAAAGAGCGGATGTACAATTTGATTTTTTTTTTTTTAAATAAAAACTAGAATTTTAAATTAATAGAAAATTTCCCAAATATTATAATAAAATGAATAAAAATATATTTGAATATATTTATTAGATAATAAAATTTACAAATTCTTTATCCTTATCAGCCTTCAAAATGTATAATAAATCAAAGTAAATATTTTGTTGTATCTTCAGAGATACAAAGATATTTTACGCAAAAAAAAAAAAACAAATTGAAGGTTTTTTTTTTTTTGAAATATTGTAGAAAAAGAATATATTATTGTATAATAAAATCTCCACTATTATTTAAAAATGCATACACATATTTAAGAAACAACGCAATTGGAATTGTAAGATGATTCATTTTTAACAAAATATCTTTTATTGATTCCTTTTCATTTTAATATATACAAAAGATTAACTTTTTATCGTTTTAGTATAGAAAATGTTTCCTTAATTATTGTCTTTTGATTGATAATCCTACTGGTATTTTATTTATACTAAGTTTTATCAATGGTGGAGGGTCATCAATCTGATTATTTAAGGTCACAATTATAAATAAGACAAGAAATTTGTATAATTTTCCATAGAAACAAAAAATTGTGTTTTTCTTTTATTAACTAAAATATATTAGTTTTTTTTTTTTATTTGAAAACATAATTTTTTCCTTGGATAAAACTTTTATCTTGAACTTGAATTTTAAATTTATAAAAAAAACTAATTCGTATATTATTGAACTTGAAAATTTCAATATATTTTATCAATCGATTTTTAGTTGTTGTAGGTCATAGTTTAAATATTAAAATAATATTGTAGATAGAAAATCGTATTTCATTTCACAAGAAACGATGCAATTTTAGTAAACTTTTCTATAAAATCTCTTTTTTTTAAAAAAAAGAACACTTTAAACTATAACTAAATGAATTTTTTTTTTAAATTAGCTAATATTAGATTGAGTAAAGAAAATATGATGAATTTTCTTCTCAGAGGGGGTAACCTATATTTTTCTTTAATAATTGACTATACAAAATAGTAAATGGCCATTTAGTGATGGAAATCATAAAGTAAATTATTTAACCATTACTTAATTTTTTTTTTTTATTATTCAACTGCAATAATAATTATTCATTAAATGATTTGTTTACATTTCAATTTGGTAGGGTTTTTTTGTCTTTTGTAAGAAAAATTCGACATCAGTTAGTCCATTTTTATTTTCATTTGAAGAAAAGCAACGAAAAATTGATTAAATTTTTTAATTAATTAATTAACTGGTAATTCATAAGGTATACTTACAAACTATTACCAAATTTAATTATATTTTTTGTTATAAAATTAACAAATATTTGTAATAAATGTAATGTTTTTTTTTTAAATTGCATACAATTTTGTAAGTACCAACTACAATATATATTGTAGTTAGTAATTTCGAACTAATTGCTTCAACTATTCCTATAGTATTGCCACCAATTTGTAGATATTCCTTTAATGCATAATTTTACATCAGCTCTTCATGGTACACTAAATGTTATGGGTATAAATATTATTTCTACGTATAGATATGATTTTCAATAGTAACAAGCCCATATGACCATTCTTATAATAATATGGCTCATCATCTTATGTAATTTCATCATAGACAATTGATTCCGGAACATAAAATTGTTCCCAACTATACGATCAACATGGAAAAGACATCTCTTTTAATACTCAATTTGTTTTTCTTTTCTTTTTGTTCTTTATTTGGAAAATGATTTATTTTTATAGTTTTTTTCTCTCTCCATATTACATAGTAACAAATTTTAAAAGATTTTTCATATCGTATAAGTTGTGTCCAGAGTTGATGGTAAGAAGGAAAAACTACAAGTGAATTGGTCAGTTAGTTAGTTAAACACGCTCAAGTACATGCATTTTACTGCTGTTTTCATATTGTCAAGTGATTATGTTTTTCTTCAAATAGACTTAAAAAAAAATACTTTGACAAAGATTTGTACTTTCTTTTAGATAGTAATTTTTTTTCGAAAGAGTCAATCAAAAAAAAATTTTTTATTTACTATTTAATTAGGTGAAAGAAGTTCATTATTTCCAAAATGCCTTTTTTATGGAAAAAGATGGATTGCTGATGATAATTATATATTATATATAATCCACGAAATAAATTTTTTCAGTCTATTTAATTTATTAAATATTTTAAATTATTTAAACAAATTACCATTCAAATTCGATTTAGTTAATATTTTTTTTTTTTAAAAAAAAAGCCTAAAATATTGTCATAGTAAAAGTTTGATAGACTTGAAGGTTACTGTAGCGAGCTAATTTCATTGACATTTTCTATTATAGGAAATTATTAATATTTATAAAGTATTAAATCAAGAGGATTTGATTAATAACCAAATAATATTTAGATAATTTTGAAGGATGAATATTTGCATACAAACATATAAGATTGTTATTTTTTAAATGATAAATTATCAAACATTTCCTAATTGTTAGTATATAAATTTTTTCTCAATTGGAATGTAAGATTCATTTTTGGTTTTTTGAAAAATTAAGAATATTTTATATTTCTACGTGAAATTGTTTTATAATTTTTGAGCAAGGACGTACCAACAAATTATATTAATATGGGGAATATTTCTTATCAAGATCAAAAGTATTTTGCTAGCATCAAATATTTTTGAAGGATCACGGAGCAGTTGGAAACGGAACTTCGCAAAAAACTGATGAAAATGTGGTATCATTCAAAGAATTCTTTATAAAAAGTAATTCGTTTTCCTTTTGTAAAGTAGTTATTTAATGTCTTAGAAAAATAGTTTTTTATAGTTTTACGGAGATATAAAGGATTTTTGGAGGTCTAAAGAGCAGTTAAACGCGGAACCTCACTCAGGGAAGCATTCAACAAAAAAAAAAAAAAAAGTTTTCAACCACTTTTTAAAAAAAAAATTAATTGTATTTTATAAATAGTTTCTTGAAAGGCTTTAAAAAAAAGTTAATCTTAGAAGATCATACATTACAGATATACTGCCATCTCTATCAAGTGTTAATATTCCCCTAATCTAACCTCATGTAATTTTCTCTGCTCCCTAAGATCAAAAAAACACTTGAAAGACATCATTATAGTACTATCAAAAGTTATAGCCGCGAAGTTTAAGGCGATTCTAGTCGAGATATACAAGAAATGCAAGCAACACCCCCTTGGCCGATGAATGGTTACCCAACGACAATAATAACTTTTTTGTATAAAAATTAAGTAAAATTAGTCTTATTACTTTTCTTGTATACTCCATAAATTTTTTTAAATAGATAATTATAATAATATCAAATTTAACCTCTTGCTATTTACACTTTATTTGCTTGTAAAGTATTCATTAAATTTTATTTTAATAATTGAATTACAAAAATTGATATAATAAAAAGAGAAAATGTTTAATTTAATGAATAAATGTTTCAATTTTGCTTTCAACAAATTGATTTGTAAGAATAATAATATTTTTATTCGAAGGTTAAAAACAATTTACTAATAAATATTTTCAATAAGAGAAAAATGGCTATTCATTGAAAAAAATAAATGAATAATAACAAGTAAGAAAACATTTTTTTGGCATAATTAGTATTTTTATATGATTAAATATAAAAATAGAAATATTCAAACAATTACTTGAAAATTATTTTTTCCCCAAAAAACCTTCCTTCCACGTTTATCGATTTTAGGAAGCTTTTGTTTTTTTTAATGTACTTTGCCTGCATTGAGTGTACTACTAGCAAAATTAGTGTATTTCCTTGATTACCACAATTGAATAGGAGAACATCAATTTTTACTCAAATACAAATCAATGCAATAATTTGACCATGAATTTAATATAATAATTTGATAATTTCCAATTTTTAACCAAATCTACAATGTAACAAATTTTTTTTTCTGATATATACAAATTAATAGTTAAGGCTATTTGTTAACCATACATAAATACTTAATTGCACACGTGTTATATGATCAAAACTAGGTTACATGTCAAGCATGAGCTTAATAAAAAAAAAAAATCATTATTTTAAGAAGAAACAAATATAGTCAATGCTTGAAAATGAAAGTGAAAATTTAAGATAATTATATGATTTCGTTTATCATTAATTGTCAATAATGAAGGTTAAATTTTCTTCAAAAAAAAAAAAAAAACCAGAAACAAAATTAAATTTTACGGCGGTAGTCTTAAGATTGTATTCTATCCACAATTAAATATGGTATATGGTATGTACTCATAAAATGCCTGTAAAAATTTCGTTTTTAATATTATTTCTCTGTATTTAATATCCTTGACTTGTTGGTATGAACTTTTTTTATATTAAATACCAGGAAAAGTATTATAGAGCTTTTCAGTATTTATTTATTATTTGCAATCTTACTTAAATGGAAACTTTCCATGGTTAACTTTTCAAGATATCCTTACATACTCGTATTGAAGCTTGAATATGAAAAAGGTGGCTTTCTGTGAACATAAATTTTCTCAATATACATGATACTATACTTGCGTATATAATAAAATGTATACATACAATATATATCTTTGTAATATTAACAGGATTTATATATGTATATATTTATGAGTATACATACATATCTGAAAAAGGATAACTTCTATTGGAATCGATTTTATATAGTAATGAGTGTGCTATTTTTGCATTTTTATTTAAATAAGAAAATTCGTATAGTTTCTGTTATATTTTAGTAGAAAATTTTTATGGTGATTTATTATTTTACTAAATTATTTTCTTTAGTTTAAAGATTTTTCTTGAAAAAATATTAACTTTTCCTTAGAAAAATATTTTCCTAAAATCTTCAAAAATTTAGAAGCATTTAAAAACCAATATTTGTGAATAAATTACCGAATTATAGTCAGAAATGTGCAAAAAACTGATTAAAATGATAGAGTCCTGGAAAAAGTCTTATGGCAATTATTTGAATAATATTACTTTTTTTTTTTAAATAATAACAAAATTAAGATAATATAATAAAATAAAATATTTATAAAAATATAAATTTAAAGTATTTTTTATTTTAATTTATTTTCCAAAGCACAATTTGGATGATACTTTCATAGTATGAGGAAATAAGAACTAGCAATAAATACAAAAACTGGAATAATTTATTTATTCTACTTATTAGAAATTTATATTAAAGATAATAAAACAGTTCTTATAATATTTTATTAGTAGAATATTATTAAAGAGCAAATCAAGGGTGAAACGTGGGTGTCTGCACTATATACCCTATTCTATTCTGAGAGTAAAAAAGCCGGCAAACATTTTATATAGAAAGCTTTTATGAAAGTTTCCATATCTTCCAGTATCATTTTTATATATTTATTAAATATTGTTTAATATTTTTATATATTCATAAATAACATAAATTTAAAAAAAAAAAAACGAAAACAATAAAAATTGTGAAAGTAAATTTAAGAAATTATATTTTTATTCTTATTTCTAATAAATATTATTGGTATTGTGATATAATCAAAAAAAAAATATTTTTTTTACATAAATAAGATGGATTTTTTCATATATTTAACTCTTAAATTATTATGTCAAATATACTTTATGTTCATAACTCATATAGACAAAGAGCAATGGTGAATGAAAATTTCTCATAGAAAATTTGAAGTGGGTGTATTTTTTCGTACGATTGATTACATGCGCAGACATTACAAATTAATAATGAATATTAGTAAAAAAAAACATCATCTTAAGGAAAACTATTAAATTTTATTATGTCTACAAATTTCTTTCCTTATTCTAAATAAATATATACTCAAAAAAATTATTTAATATTTACATTTCATGAATTTTGAATATTCACTCATCTATGATACTGAACTTTTTTTCCAGATAATTTGCATTTTTATTTAAGAGAATTCAATTAATATCAGCATAATATTATTGCGGAAGAGTTTATGAGATATTGTACATTAGGGAATATGGAATATTACTTCAATAGATGGACTGATAGTTTTATAAGTTCTCTTTAGTGATAAAAGCTTCAATATGAATTTGATATTTTCCAACAAATTTTCTATAATTATATATTATCCAATAAGTTCTTTTTTAATATTTTGGTAATATATGGTATTCTTGGGCGAAAATACTGCCTTAGAATATGAAAACAGATACCATTTTTAACTATTATTATTCTATATAATTAAATGACAAGATACTACAATACTGCAATGCAGAAAACTCATTTCATTTGCGCTTCGATTTTATTGAATATTGGATATGAAAATATTTTAACAATAATGGTTTTAATTTTGCACATGAAAAATAAACTTTATTAAGAAATATAATATATTCAAGGAAACAAAAAAAAAACACAAAATATATATCTAACAAGGAAAATCTTTCGAAATATATTTTTTTTAAAACGATTTTTCTTACCGTCAATTCATTCAGTTGAATATATTTTGTAATCTAATATAGACTTGTACTATTCCAAATATTATAAAAATTACTTTGAGAAAAATTGGTTCACTATTTTTTTTAATTTTATTTTAATTTTCAATATATTATAAAAAACTTAATAGGAATTATATCCATTCACTTAAATATGCCAAAAAAAAAGGGAAAATGTTTCACGTTTTCGATTTATGTATCCAATTGACACAATTAAGTCTAATATATACTTTAACCGAATTATCTTTATTATTATAATATGTACTTTTAATTGATATTATTTCTTATTATCATAAAGCTCTTAATTAAAGTGGAAGCACTATTTTTTTTTTATTATATTATTATTATTATTATTATTATTTAAATGTTTTTATTAAGTTCTATTAATTATATAATTTAACTAACTTTTTATATATGCTAATCCATTAATATAATTAAAATGAACTTTAAAAAAAATGATAATATTTAAAAAAAAATTCTATTACACTTTATATTTTTTTGCATACGCCTTTAAACCGAATTTATGGCGAACGAAAACAAATAAACGAATAATATTTACAAAAAAAAATTAAACGCTGTACCATCCGAATATCCCGAAATCTGTACACCAACTGAGCTTTAATGGAGCCGTGCTTTCCAAGGTATACGAAAACGATGAATGCCGGAGAAAAGCTCATTTCACTAGAGTTATAAGGAAATTGCACAATTTTCAGTCGGCTCGCACACATATCCATGGGGACCGTCGAATAGATACGCCGATTTTAGGCTTATGCTCCCCATTCGAGCATATAGGCGATTCCGCCCTAATACACACGCATAATATATAACAAAATGTATGCTATCGTTTACTATGAACAGAATTGAATGATTTCCGAGAAAATATTTAAAAAAAAAACGTGTACTACCTTTTCTTTAGTTTGTATAAAGAATGGCTTTTAGTAGATATTAAAGAGTATATACAATATACGAGCATACATATATGAATAGTTTAAGCTAAGCTTTTGATAACACCACCTTAATACATAAGGGTATATAATCGATATGGTTGTTTAGATTTTGTTAGTTACTGTGTAACGAAAATATTTTTTTCTTTTTGTGATTATATTTTTCGTTAATAGTATGAGTTCAAACAGGATTCTAGGCATTTACAAACTCACATAACGCTAGTGATGGATATTAATGTTGATTCAGTGGATACTATTTATCATTAGAGGGTGGTCACCTATACTAAATAGTATTACGAAAGTATTATTTTCCGTATTCCTGAAAAAAAAACACATACATTTTTTGAATACTGGTTATTTTATATAATAAATATATTTTCAATAATTTAAATATGTTTTTTTGTATTAGTTTTAGGCTGTTGATTAGTTTTTGATAGGAAATCTATTTTATGTAAAACAATTTCTTAGGCAGAATTACGAAATTTTAAGTAAAAATACACTCGAGGAAGGCTAGAAAACGATATTGTATTAGGAATTAGTTTTGTCAAGGTACTTTGCCAAGGTATTTCTAATAGCTGTATATGACTAGACTAGAGGCATTTTAAATCATGGAATTAAAATGCCCTTAGGTATTATAATTATAGTTGGTTTACAACAAAAAAAAATAGTCTGTCTTTACGGCCCAAAAATATGAGACATTAATAGAGTCTAATTATGGACAAATTTTGTTACAGTTTATACTAATTTTTTCATACTTCCAGTGCAAAGTATTGAAAATTGAAAGTTAAATCTATTATAATTGTTTATGGAGAAAATATCTCACATATGATGACTGACTAGCACAACTTAGTTTTTAGACCAGCATCCAAAAGTGGAAATTTTCAATAACTTTTCTTAATAAAAGTGGATCAACGGAATCAATTTCATATCAAATGATGTTCTTTAGGTGTTGAATTATTTTTGAATAATTGGCAAATATTTTTTCTTTCAAATAGTTTCAAAAAAATAAGTCCAACGGTGTCAAATCGTAAGATCTTGACGACTAATTCATATCAACACTTCGTGAGATTATTTCCTCGCCGATTTTAGTACGAAGCAAACCGATGTTTTAACATGTTGTGTGGCTCGTAGTAAAAATAGATATTCTAAAAGTTGAAAAATAATACAACAGATGGCTTATTCGATATTATAATTACGAGTATAATTGTTCTTTATAATCAAATTTGATAAAAATATTATTATTAGAAAAGAAAACCTTCCAAAACGTAATAAAAAATTCAAAATAATCAAAAAAAAATCAATTATTTCAAAAATTTATTTAGTGTTTTCGATTTTATTTAATTTTATTTAATTGATTTATTAATAAGTTTTAGATAATAGTTTAAATAATAATTTAGAAAATTATAAAAATAAAAACAAAAGTAATTTTTTAAAATCATGCATGTGCTGATGTGGGCAGGGAGCATTCCATTGACGTGAATAATTCAATTTGAAATCGAAACTTTTTATAACAAGCTCAGATGTTGCTGGGGAGCATTGACACATTCTAAGTATTTATTTATTTTTTTTTTATTACTTTTAATAAAGGAAATAATTTTTTTTAAATTTATGTTTAAATCGTAAAATGTATGATTTAAAATAGTACAAATAGAAAAACGTAAAATATTTAATCTATTCTATTTTGGATATCTAAAAAAAAATTTATTATGAATCAGACCGAACATATTATCATTAGGATTAATCTGAAGTTCGTTAACGTGCCCAAAATTTTGTTACGTTTCATTAGCAACTACTTTCAACATAAAGAGAAGAAAATCCTGAAAATCTAGCCTTTTATCGATAAAATAGTATCAGTTATATAACATACAATACATCAACACGTCATTGTAATCGATGATATTAGATATAAATTTTGCTATATATTCGCTTAGTGACAAAAAAAAATATTTTTATATATTTAAATAGATAAGAAATAATATTATATCTATTACTTATATAATATAATATATACTCTCTATAAGTCCGGTTCTTTAGTAACTAGTTATAGGGTATTTCAAAGTTCCAAAAAATTATTCATCAAAACTAACATAATGTATCTTATCTAATAAAAATGATAATTTAGATGGTAATAAATTTCTTCTATCTAAAGATAAAATATTTTTTTGTTCATTTCTAATAAAATTCATCAATATTCGTATTATTTTTAATATCTATTTTAAGATTGTTGATTTGAAAAAAAAATTATTTTTATAGTTTCACATCAAGTTAAAAAAAAAAACTATTCGAAACGTATTTTTTTTTTATCATTTTGATTTCATTTATAAAATATTTCTTCATTATTTAAATTGGTTCTTAGAACAAGATTTTAGAATTTTACTATAACAAATATCATATTTTAACTATACGGAAATACTCTACGCATTTTTAATAATTATTAAAAGTCAATATTATTCAAAATTACTGGTTTAACTAATATAAAATTAATTTGTTTACTTTTTCATCATATTATTTCATAATAAAAATATTTAGTTCCTATATATCTTATCCCAATATTTCCTTATTTTATAGAAATAGTTAAAGCCCTATAAGTATACTTCCATTACCTTGAATTAATAACCTTCTTGATATTGAATAAAATTTAATTTATTCTAGATGGAATATTTTTTTCAAAAAAATTTAAATTACGAATTGTTTTTGATTTTTCAAATTTCGAAATTGAATACTAAACTAGTTTTAGTAAAGTTGAACATGATTTTTTTTTTGAAAATTCTATTAATAGTGTATTTTCACATTCAATATAGCTATTAAAATATATTCAAATAACAAACCTTGATTTAAAGTGTTTAAATAAAGTATATTTTATATTTATTATTAAGTATGTTTGAAAATTTTTAAAATGAAATTAACTTAAAATTTTGAATTCGAAAAACTTCACAGGAAAATTATTTTAGTTTTAAAATAAAGTTTCTTAAATTATTTTGAGTATAACAGACAAATATCTGAGAATATGGCTTTATTTTTTAAAGGATTAAAGGAGGAAAAGATTGCAAAACTATAAAAGATTCTATAAGAATTTACTTACTTTAATTTTTTTTGAGTAAATGGTCATTCAATTTGCGCTCTGAAATGTCAAGTTAAATAAAATACATTTTAAATTTGTATAATGCTAAAAAAAACTTATTTTTTTTACTTCTTGCAGATATTTTTGAGGTTATTTTTGATGTCTTTTTCACATATTTCGAGCTGTAATTTGGCCATTTTTTGATGGAACTTAGCTTTTAGAATACGTTTAAGTTAACAAATGATCTCAAATAACACAATCTTATAAGCCGATAGATATAACAAGATCCCAAAATTACATATTCTGGGAACATTTCGTGCAATAAAGTAAAAATTTATCGTGTTGTATGGCATTTGGCTATGTCTTGTTTAAACTACATGTAGGAGAAATAAAAATCTTCCAACTTATGCAAAGAAAAGTTGGTTATCATATGACCACAGCGCACAAAAGTAATGGTAACAGTCTATACTCCTTCATTTACAGAGAAATATGGTACATAATATACGAGGTCTGTTCAATTTTGAATTTTCGCGGGTTACGTATATTCTATTTTCGATTTTTTTGTGGCATTATGTTGGTATTCGTGTCTCTCACTTATGCCGACAAGTTCGGCCATTTTGAATGTTCAGTTAATTTTTGACAGCTGCTTTGCTTCCACGTGTTTTGGCAAGTCTTCGATTTTTGCTCAATTTCGACCAAAAACAGCATCGCATTAACATTGCTAAGGAGCTATTGGACTCTGTCCGCGACGACCCAAATTTGCTATAGAGGGTCATAACTGGTGACGAATCATGGGTTTATGATTATGACGTAGAAACCAAAGCTTAATCATCCCAATTGTAGCTGCCGCACGAGCCAAGACCGAAAAAAGTGCGCCAAGTTCGGTCGAATGTGAAGGTTTTGCTTACAGTTTTCTTCGATTGTAGGGGCGTGGTGCATCATGGTTCATTGGAATGATTGAGCTTTGGTTTCCACGTTATAACCATAAACTTATGATTCGTCACCAGTTATGACCGTCTGGAGCAAATTTGAGTCAAATAAAAATGGAGCAAATAAAAATGGTTGGTAGAACGGTCAATAAGGAATATTACCTGTAAGTTATGCGAAAGTTGCGCAAAGCAATCCGCCAGAAAAGGCCCAGATTTGTGGAAGAACAAAAATTGGCTTTTGCCATTTTTGGCTAAAAACAACACACTAATAATGCCGCAGCCACCGTATTCCTTAGATCTAGCCCCCTGTGACTTTTTTTTGTTCCCGAAACTGAAGAGGCCCATGAGAGGACGACGCTATGCTACGACTGAGCAGATAAAGTTTCAGGAAACTGAAACTGAAGACGCTATGCTACGATTGAGGAGATAAAGACGGCATCGAAGGCGGAGCTGAACAAGATCACAAACAATGATTTTTTGAAGTGCTTCGAGGATTGGAATAAACGTTGGCACAAGTATATAATATCTGGTAGGGATTACTTTGAAGGGGACAAAATAGATATTCATGAATAAATAAATAATTTTTAAAAGACACAAAATTTACGATACTTTTTGAACAGACCTCTTATACCATTCATGAATACAATGGCTTCTCCATAGTCATTTTTGAGTTTTTTAAATACCAAATAGGGTAATTTTGTCTATTGACGTATTCACCGAGACCCATCGCTGAACAAAAAGTTTTGTTTTGAAGTGCCAAATGTGCCTACGATGGGAGCACCACTAATTTATAAATATATTTTTCGAACTTTAGCGCCATATTTGATAATTTAATGATCCACAATATAAAATGGCTTACATCTGTCAAATGATAGCCCTGTACTTTTAATATCAGAACTTGCCAATATGGCTTGGACTATAAGAATAAAATATATTAAAATGAAAAGCTGTTTTTATTTCACTTTTAATTTTAAAAATTTATAAAAAACAAGATTGTTTATCATATTTTTCATCGTATACCTTTCAATCATACTGATTTGTGTATTCAACTATTTAGCATATCATTTCGAGTGTTTAATTATAGCAGTAACCATAAAATAGTAAGCAAGTTTTATTTGATTTGTGCATCAAATCATTAAATATCTTGAGCAGTATTTTTTATTTAAATTTTTTTCAAATCTAAATAAATGATTTAAAATGAAAAAAAAATAAGATTGCCAACTCGTGTTAAAATATTATTACAGTGAAAGAAAATCAATTGAAGTGTTTATCATTGGTATACGAGGACTTGTAGATGTTTACGCACAAACCATTTTCATATTGTATAGTTGTGACCTTCTTATTTTGACTACGAGTATACATATTGTCAAATAAACTTTTTTTTTAAATAATTACTTTTAAAAACTTGATCTTTTATAAATGATACTATAAGCTTGTACAATAATAAAAATTTCATGCAAAAATGTAGGATTCAAATCAACACTATTATAGTTTTCATAGTGATTTTTGCAAAAAAAAATAACAAATTTAAATAAGAAACTTAATAGAATATTAGGCTTTTAATTCATTATACTGAATCAAGGTTATATTTGAAGATATTTGCAATCAAGAATAATTTGCTATTAAATTCTATGAAAAAAAAAATCAACTTTCGTAAACAAATCAAATCTTTGTATTGCCTTAAAAATGCTCGTTATAACTTAATTTATGGTCAATTTTTATATTTTCCGGTTTTATCAAATTTATTTTCTTTTTCTTTTTTTTTCTTTTTTGATAGGTAAGTGAAATGAAACATTATTTATGAAAATTTTTATAATTTGTGGTTTTGATAAATATTAGATTTCCGCTATAGAACAATGATGACCTTTTAAATAAGAGATTGACAAATGTCTGTTATAGTGCAAAATATATATTGATAAAAATAAACTTAATGTAAAATCCATTAATTTGAGGGTTTCTCGACATTTTTTTTTTATCAAAGTGATAGTTTTTAACCGGAAATTATTTATTAGATTAAAATTTTATTCATAGGACCTGTTTCATTATTAAATATTCTTTCATGAAATACTGTTCAATATAGTCCATGCATATATGCATACTCGTCAACTACTCTATTAATATATTATATAAAATATAACAAATTTTGAAATAATTTTAGTAAATAATTAAAATTCCGTTTTTTTTTTAATATATGATTCTCTATTGATATGAAACTATATTTTTTTACATAATTATTCAGGAATTTATGTGTCGCCACGTTTTTGAATATGATAATTTGGCAAAACCAAGTTTATATCATGCTCTTTTGTCTATAGATTTTTGGAAATTAATTCCCTTGAGGAAAAATCTTTGCATTTTATTTTTCCCCTGAGAAAAAAATCTTTGCGTGGTCTTTTAATGGAAATTAATTCTCTTGAGGAAAAATCTTTGCGTGGTCTTTCTCTCCACACAGCTTTTATGATAGACGCTTTTAGACGTGCAGTATAAGTTTTACCCCATCCGTGAACTATTAGACCCTTTAGACCGTTATAAGTGAAGTTGGTTTTTATTGTAGTGTGTTAAGAAATATGGAATAGAAAAATTTGTAGAATTCACAAAATTTAATTTAAGAAAAATTGCAACGAGTCTTCAAAAAACATTCCTTATATCAAGAGCATACACAGTTTGTCCCAAAAATAACCGAACTTTATATTTAAATCATACAACATGCAACGCCATCTATTGAAAATTTGCAGCATTAAAAAGATACATTCATCCTCTTTCAAACGCACCTAAATGTAATTCGGATGACAGTTGTGAAAGTTATAGCCATTTCAATAAAATAAAATGTGTGCTAATGTTACAAAACAAAAATGGAACAAAGAGCAAATATAAAATTTTGTGTTAAACTTGAAAAAAAATTCGCTGAGACATACGAATTAATAGGAAAAGTTTATGGTGATGATTGTATGAGTCGTACTCAAGTTTATACGTGGTTTATACGATTTAAAAATGGTCGTGAGGATTTAAATGACGACCTAAGTCCAGGTCGTCCAGAAGCTAGTAACCGTGCTGAATTGGTGGAAAAAGTCCGTGAAATCATTGGTATCGATGCAAATTTTACTACGAGCATGTTGGCTGAGGAATCAAATATGAGTAAAAATACTATTTGGAGAATTTTAACTGAAGATTTGGGTAAAAGAAAGGTCTGTGCGCGTTTTGTTCCACATGAATTAAATGAAGACCAAAAAATCGCTCATGAATAATCGCTCATGTGGAGTATCATTTTATGATGATATCCAAGACATTCAAGCAGCCGTAACCGAGATGCTGAAGAACATTCCTAAAAATGACATAAAAAAATCTATGCATGCGCTTGTTGATTATTCCAAACATTGTATTAAGTATAATGGAACCTATTTTAAATAAATAATAACTTTTAAAGATAATATAATGTGTATTTTATTCTATATCCAAAAAGTTCGGTTATTTTTGGGACACACTGTGAAGTTTCTCAATGGCAAAAAGGATTTTGGAAGGCCAAAAAGAAATGGAAATCAAACCTCCCTCAGGCAGACCTTCAACATTGAGAACGAACCAAAATATGGAATGACTGAGGACAATTGTGAGGTATGGACTGACATTGAAGTATCAACAAGTTGCTATGGTTCTCCAGCTCTATATTAAGCTAATCAAAGTCCGTCTTTATAATCTCTCTTTGTTCTTTAATATAAAAAAAAATTTAAAAAAAAACGTTATCTTAGTAGTTTTGATAATATGCAAAGGAGTGTAATCGAGGAGTTGAAGACGATTCTAGTTGAGCCCTTCTAGCAATGCTATAAAGAAAGGAAATAATGCCTCCGCTAAAGTATAGCTACCCAACAAACCTACTTTAAAAAGCATAAAATTAATGTACAAAAATAAAATAAAGTGGTTTAAAAAAAAATCAGTCTCGTATTCTAATTCCGGATCTAAAAAAAATGTCCTTTTGATTCTATGATGGCAGTATTTTTAGGGCTATTTATCATATTATATAAAATAAAAATTCAAAAGTATAATCTATTTTTTTATATAAATAATCCCTTTTTTAACAAAAATGATTTCTCTTAAATTTATAGTAAAAAAAAAAATATTACAATAATATTGAAAAGACAAAAAATAACACGTGTATTTTAAGGAAAAACGCGTATTTTTTTTTTTATTAGTTAACAACATATTTATTGATATTAAATAAATTAATTTTCCCTCGATCTTGAAATTGAAAGATAAATTTTTAGGCATTTTAAATTTTACAATTTTCATGTGTGTACAACTACAATTATATCAAAGAAAAAATACGAAAAGAAACCTTTATAATACTATGAACGACAATACTTTTGTTTCCTTTACCAACACTACTACATACATAGAAATATGTATATAAATCAATCAACAACAAGGCTACAATAATTATGCAAAAAACTTCTTCTTAGCTTTCAAAAATGTTAATTTTTTTTATTTTCTTTTTCTTTTTTTCTTAAAAAAATACATCATTTTGGACATTTCAAAGTAAAAACTAATAGGAAAATAAATTATGAACGACTATCAATGACAGAAATTTGTAATTTTATAAAGAAACGTTTCAAAATTAAATATAGAGAAAAAAAAATAAATGAATTACATTATACTATAACTTCTTCTAAAAACTTATGATATTATTTATAAAATAAATAGTTTTATTTAAAAATCAGAAAAATATTTGCCAAAAATAATTCAAACAGAATAAATTCGAATTTTTTTGAATAGACAAACGTAAAACTTCTTTTCTATTCTAAAGATATGATATTATGAAAGTTTGTCTTTTTTTTTGTAATAAGTCATTAAGACCTACTTTTTATTTTCAAAAATATAGACTGAATATCCATAACAAAGCAACATGGATTATATGAAATAATATTTATTCTTCTCTTCTATTTTAAATAATAATTTAAATATAGATAAGAAAAATTCTAAAAATAGGAATTTACTATTAAAACCATAAAAAAAATATATTAAAACTATAAAAATGTCCAAATGTGGATAAAATGGAAGAGAATTACGGGTTTTAATTATTAATAATATTTATTGTTTTGCTATAAATACTTAAATTTTTTTTTAACGAGAGTATCTCAACTTTCCCATCCTTTAATTTAAAGACTCTTTAGAAAATATTTTTCCAAAATATTCCATTCCAGACAATCTCTTTTCATTTTGATAAAATATGCTAAAACTTAAAAAAAATTATAATAAAATTTTCCATGAATTTCGTAATTTAATTATAAACGGATACACTGCAATAGTTCCGCACTTATTATTTCGCTATTAAATTACTTAATTTAGTTAAAAACAAAATTATAATAAATTGCAAATATTTAAAATACGACTTCAATTTCATATCTAAATGTGCAACGGTTTGTATTTAAATATAGATTTGAATATCAAAATAATTATCAAGTGGAAAAAGTAAGATTATGCAAATTTTATGCATTTAGTATAAAGCATTTTTCAAATCCTCTTGAAAAAAACTAAGATTTTAAACTAATTTTGAAATTGATAAATTAAAAGCGTAGATAAAAAAACGCATTTTGCTGACCGGAAATAGTTTCAGGGTCAGCAAAATGCTAACATGAGGTCCGAATAATTAGCACACAAAAAAATACCTGAAGATACGAATATGCTGTTGCAATGAAGAGTTTCCAATGAATTATGACCACCAAAAAAATACACACTAACATACCTTAATATTATAAATATAGAAATTATAAATCTTTTAGATTATAGTTCTCCCAGTTAAAAAAAAATTATTTTATTCATGATTTTAATGCAAAAGTGGATTAGCATAATAAGACAAGATAAGGTACTCTTGAACTTGGTAAAAGACCTTCTTCATTATATAAAAATGTTTGTAATATAAAAATTTCCAAATATTCATATTAGAGATAATAATCGTATTATATAATTTTTTTTTTCATATCTAATTAATATTCAATTAAAATGACAAATTTTTGTTAAATAGTAGATACAGATTTCTTTCCAGAGGCAGATTAAAAATGTATTTTATTATCAAATATTTATAATTTAATACCTTGAAAATTTACGTTAACAAAATTGTATTCTTCTTAATTTTAATTAAATTTGAACTTGAAATTTTTTACTCTAAATTAATGATTTATTTATAATAAAAAAAAAAAACTAAAAAAAAAATTATTGCAATAAAAAGCATAACACTGAAGATATGTTTTATTTCACTACCTGATTGATAATGCAGTATACACGTAGTATCTTTAGGAAAATTTCAATTTAATTTCAAATATTTTGATGCAGGTAATTTCAAGGTAAAACTCCACAGATAAATACTATTACAAGATTTTTGCCCAAAAAAGTGATAGTATTTTCTGAATTAATTTATAACAAATTAATCATCCGGAAAGAACACTGACCCAGTTAATACCATCACTTTCAAGAATTGCATTATACAATATTTCTACTAATATTGGCGTATTAAAAACAATATTTTTAAAATATATAAATTGTTATTTTTTTAAAATATATGTATATATTTTAAATGAATAAAAAATTATTCATTTAAAATATATACATATATTTTAAAAAAATAACAATTTATATATTTTAAAAATATTGTTTTTAAAAATAAATAAATATTTTGATAAATATTTTTGCATTAACAGATAAAGTGCTATCTAATTTATGCTTCAGAAATTAGAGCTAAATAAAATACTATTAAAAGTTAGATTTTGATAAAATTTTAATTCAGTTATAATGTTTATACTTTGACAATATAATTTAAATATATATTATAAGATTTTTTTTTGATAACTTGACCTTTTTGAGGTAATTTTTGATGACTTTTTCGATGGGAGCTTTCAAATGTTCTGAGGTTTCATCGGAGCATTTAAATCTCATAAGTAAATTTTAAATCAATTTAAATCTTATAAGTAAATTTTAAATCACTAATTCTCCTAATTTCCAGGATCCTGGAAAAATCTTCAATTTCAAGTCATAAAAAGTCAGTTATTATACGGCCATACCGAACGGTCGATTCTTCTTTATTTTCATAGAAATTCTTAAACCGAAATGAAATTTTTACCAAACAGTCTGTTTTCACAAATACAATGGCTTGTAGATTTTTGGAGCCAAATATACGGCAATTTTTTTTCGTATTTTATGGTAAATTAAATAATCTATAATAAAAATTACAAACTTTAATCTATATTACAATATATATAAATTATAATTTCAGAAATAGTAAATTTGTTTTTAATTCAATATATATTAAAATAAATTTGGCATTTAATTTTTCCGAATTTACAAAAAAATAATCAACGAACGAACTGACAACGAATGCTTTGGGGAAAATATTATATTATTGTCACACCCAGCACATTTCCTTATTAATATTCACACTACCATATTACTTTGTATTATATGTTGATAAATCCAAGGAAATTCATATTATACTTATGTTTACGAATATTTTCTTTTTAAGAAAATATCTTCCATATTACTCATAAAACAGCTAAAAAAAAAATTATCTTATTCAAGTAGTTACAGAAATACCAGAGATTCTAACGTGAAAAGCATATAAAATTGTTTATTTACTATGTTTCCACCCTCACAATTTCAACACCAATAGAGTTAACGTGTCTAGAATTATTTATTCAATATCAACAGCATACATATTGTATTTTTTCTTCTAAAATAAATATGCTCCTTTTTAATAAATTTATTCAATTCAATTTGATATGTACACCATTTATTTTCTTGAAATTTTTTTGTAATAGACTTTTAAGCTCTGATAGTTATTTTTATCAATTTTGTTAACAAAAATATATTTATCTTTATTTCAGCTATAATAGTTACTTTTATCAGTGAAATTGAAATTAAATTTTTATTAAAATTTATACCATTTCATGCTAACAAATTTATTATAATAAATAGTATTTTTATCGTTTATATTATCTCAAAATAAACGATAAAAATACTTTTTGGAAAATTTTTTTATTGGTAAAATTTTTTACCAACTTTTTTAAATACTTCTAATAATTAATTAATTATAATTATTTCTAATATAAAACGATCAAGATTAAATATAAAAAAAATGGATGTTAATTTTTTTGGCCCTGACTGTATCATTGAATAATTTTGTTCAATTCAGCTACTATACGTAACCGGCTAATAAATACAATATTTTCCCTCGCATTAGTTTCGCAGATTCTATTCAGAAAAACTTAGAGAGCGTAGATATTAAATTTAGAGAAAAACCTACTTTCTTTTTTTTATTTTCTTTACTTTAAGACTGTCTTAATTTTGTTAATATTTTTACTATTGCATAACAATATAATAAAATATAATATTCTAAAAACAAGACGAAAATATGGAAATTCATATAAAAAACTTAATAGTTTTGTATAGTAAATAATATTCCTAAAAAATAATCTCTTACAAAAAAAAATTTTTTTTTCAAATATTCAAATAATAAGTAAAAATCAGTTTAATAATTTTTATATTATATTATTTAAAGAAAAAATATGATAAAATATAATGTAAACATTTCATCGAGAAAATTTCATCGACAATACACAATCAAATTTTTATAGTTTATAGATTGCTATAAAAAAAATATATATTTATTTACTAAAAATTCATTTTAATAATTAATAATATTTATTATATATTGTAAAAATATTTTTTTTATACATGTTTTATTTTATTAACAATAATTATATCAATATCTGTAGCAAGGTTATTTTTGCTGTATGCAAAATAAATATTATGGAGAAAAAAAGGAATTGCATCGTAAAAATTTACTTACAACTTATTGCAAATTGGCCATTAAGAAGCATTACCAACTATGTATAAAATGATACTTTCTACGTTTAAACAATACAACTCCTAGTTGCCATTGATCTCAATTCTGTTGACTAACAAAAAAATTTAAAATCCCAAAAATTATTATGTCAGCATTTGAAGAACTTTCAGTATATAAACAAATTTTCCCACACAAATTTCATGATGAAAATTTTCCTGAAAATTTTCGGTCAGTTGATCGTCATCAGCCAGCAACTGTTTCACATTTCATTTGTTTCATTTTAACTGAAACGAAATTAAAATTACATCAACCTGTTGTTATCGGTTATCTAATCTTTTAAAAGAAAATAGGTAAATTTAAGTTTTATTGGGGGAAAAAAACATTTTTTTTCTATATATTTCGGTGTATTTTTATATTTGAGGGTGGTAATCAAATGGTATTTAATTGAACATTTCAATATTACAAAATTTCAATTAAACTGAACGCATGTACGTACAAATACGTACTGTCTTTGATTTTTATCATTTTGTTACGTTTTCTACTAAATGTTTTACTAAATCAAATTAAATTTAATTAATATTATTTTTATAACAACATAAATTAGATGAATTAGTAACAATTTAACAGAATTTATACATTCACTTTTCTAACAACTTTTGCTCTCTGAAGAGTTAAGAAATATTTTTAAAAGAGTAATTTAATAATAATTGCTAGTTAGTTTTATTATTATTTTTATAAAACAAATTTATAAAATATTAGAAAAACTTATATATTTTCTACAATGTACGAGGGTCGTTCAATAAGTCCTTAGAAAAAGATGGAAAAAAATTGTTTTTTTAAAAAAAAATTTTTTATTTTTCAACATAATTTCCTCTTAGCTCTATACACTTTTCCAACCGTTTTTCCAAAATTTTTATCACGTCCAAAAAATAGGATTTCGGAAGTTCTGCAAAATACTCATCCGTTTGAGCAATGACGTCCTCGTTGGAAGTGAACCGTCGTCCGCCAAGCCATTTCTTCAGATTGGGGAAAAGAAAATAGTCACTCGGGGCCAAATCTGGTGAATAAGCGGGATGCTGCAACAATTCCATTCTCAATTCCACAATTTTGGCCATGGAAACAGCGAAGGTGTGCACACGCGCATTGTCCTGATGCAAGAGGATTTTTTTCTTCTTCAGATGGGGGCGTTTCTCTTTGATTTCCTTGCTCAACCGTTGCAATAACGACGCGTAATACGCTCCTGTTATTGTTTTTCCTTTTTCCAAGTACTCGATAAAAATGATGCCCTGCGAATCCCAAAAGACCGTGGCCATCACCTTGCCGACCGATGGCACAGTTTTTGCCTTCTTCGGAGCCCGTTCACCCTTGAAAATCCACTGTGATGACTGTCTCTTCGTTTTTGGAGTGTAGTAGTGTATCCAGGTTTCGTCCACAGTGACATATCGACGAAGGAATTCGGCAGGATTGCGATGAAAGAGTGCCAACATAGCCTCAGAATCCACTACACGATTGCGCTTATTCTCCTCTGAGAGCAAACGCGGCACCCATCTTGCCGAAATTTTTTTCACAGACAATTTTTCATGCAAAATTGAAGCGACTGTACCTTGTGATATGCCCGTGGCCTCAACTATTCGCGCACTTAAATTCGCCGATCGTTCAAAATCAGATCGTGGATTTTGTCGATGATTTCAGGAGTAGACACCTCAACTGGGCGTCCTGAACGATGTTCATCTTTTGTGGATGAACGGCCACGTTTAAATTCATTCACCCAATTGTAAACCGTCGCAAACACAGGGGCAGATGTGCCATGAACTGCATCCAATTCGGCTTTGATTTCTTTCGGGCTTAATCCTTTCAAATGGAGATGTTTGATGACAGCCCTAAACTCGCTTTTTTCCATTGTTATGCACAAATAAATGTCGTTAACTTTAATTGACGATATAAATTGACCTACACTTTGGATCGAGCTGAAATTTTGACAGCTTTCCTGTCGATAATGCTACTCACAAAAAAAAATCTTTCCGGACACTACGAACGCAATTTCCGAATTTTCTAAGGACTTATTGAACGACCATCGTAATATTTCATGTTTGAGAATTTCCTTTAAAATATACAAAAATTTTCGTTATACGAAAAAAATAATTTAAAAGAAAAGTAAAGTCAACAATCATTCAAAGTTCTGAATAAGGAAACTTCTCAGAATTAGCATTGGACATACCACACTAGCCATCATTTTCACTTCGGTAACCAATCCCGTCCTACATGCCCTTCCTATGACGTTTATTTCACCATGTCATATATTTTACTCCTTTCGCAAGTCCTTTATTAAGTAACTTTTCAACTACCGACCAATTTCATTAGGTAAGCTGTCTATACCAACTCACACGTAACATGAAGTCGCCAAGTAGCCCCATGGTCGTGGCACTACATAATAGCCTCTAGGTCTTTTTTGAGGGACCTGATAAAAAAAATCGAAATTCTTGATCGTTTTAACGAATTTGAAAAACACACAATTTTGCCATCAACAAAATATAAGTTTTTTGTGAATTTTTTTTTTTTGGAAAAAGATTTTAAAAAAATGGAATTTTAAAATTTACTATATATGTTAGATTATAATACATAAAAAAAATTAGAAAATCAAAAATTAACTTTTTACTTAAGAAATATGTTTCAGCAACATAGTTTATATGCACAGGAAATTGTTGCTATCAACAAAGATTATATTTTCCATTTCAAGTAAACTTTCAATTAGATTTAAAAACAAAAAAATACCAAAAAAATATTTTCGAACAACTGCACCCGATTATATGTTTTATGAATTTCGAAAATAATTTCTAAATTTTTAACTAATTTTTTTTGGTTTGTTTAGCATAAATCTAGGCTTTCAATAAATTGAAGCTTTAACATAGTGTTATAAAAAGCTTTTTCTTTGCAGCAGTGCACATTCTACCATTAAATAATATCGTTTTGTACATATTTTAAGTTTTTATATTATTACACAAAAAAAAATTGTGTAGTTCAATTACTCTTGAATGAAAAATAACCACTTTCTCCTCTCCACTCTTTTTCTTCACAATGCAGTCATATTTGGTATTTTCACTCCTACTCCAGTCAATTATGTTCAACATTTATGTTTAATAAAATCGTTTTTTAAGCTCTGTTAATATATGGAAATTTCAACACAATTCGCCTAAAAACTAATATTCGAATATATTTTTTTAGAAATAAAAACTGCTTTTAAGAATTCGACCATTAAGATTGGTAAAATTTTGATTATAATTGAAAAATAAAAATAGGGTTCCAAACTTAGGTAAGTTCAATGTAAATAGTGAATTAAATAAACATAAAATATAGCCAAAAAGGGATAAATTATATTGTATATAATACAATGTTAGCCATTTCAAAAGATATGCGTGGACTCTACGTAGTCATGTAAATTTTCGACAAAAATATAACCTCAACCAAATTTAATGATTTTGATTATCAAAGATTTTTGCCCTGACAAAATTACATAAAATCGACTCATTATTTACCTTTTTTTTAAAAAAAAAATCTATTTCCGCTTTCTAGAAAATTACTAAGTAATAGTAAAAAACCAATATAATCAATCTTCTATTCACATACTATTAGGATTTTTACGAAAAAAATTCGAAAAACATTTCCATAAATATATATATATTAAAAAGAAGTATAAAAACTTAGATATCTAATGCATAAATATCTAATATATTCAAGTATCAAAAAAAAACCCATCTGGGGAATTTTTTCCATTCTTCCATTAATTATTCTTACATTCTACGTGACAAACCTGAAACAGAATACTATTGTATATTTTGTGATAAGATACAAAATGAAAAATTTCATAAAATTATATTAACTTCTAATAACTTAAAAAGTTCATGACCTTATATATAGTAGCTTTTTTCATTACTATTGGAAAATTTATAGTAGAAACTTCAGCAGTAAATCTTAGTATAACAAATTTATATTAGTTTTGAAATATTTTGTATGATAAGAAAATTTTCTTTCAATTTATGTCAGTGATCTTTAAAATTCTTACAAAAATTATATTTTAAATTATGTACTAACTAAAATTATATATGATAATATTAATAAGAATTTGTTATTATATTTATTTAATTAAAGATACATTTTTTTAAGGTTTAAATTAAATTTTATTTTTATATGTTTTTAAATTTTTAATAATTTTAGAATTGCCTTTTTATATTTAAAATATTGGATTTGTAAGTGTTATAATAGTTCTATTTTTAATAGAAAATTTATTGTACATAATATAATTATTTTATTTTTGGTTATATGACACATAACAAAATAATATTTTAGTTAATTTAAAATATTTTAATTAATCTTATTCAGGTTTTTTTTTTAATTTTAAAGTAAAACAAGACAACAATAAAATTTTTTAGTGTCGAAAATGAACGTTCATTTTTTTTCTTTCAATAATTTCATTCAATATCTAATAAAACAGGTTTAATTTCACAAATATTATAGCAATAAAGGATATACTCTTTGAAAAGAACAGAAACTGTACCTTTTATATACCTATAGCCAAATTAATATATTCATTTATAGTTTTAAATAAAATAAATGACTGGTTTTTTAGTCACCGAATAGAAAATTTTAGTCATCTCTGAATAACTATGGTAAATGTATTTTGACTTTTTTTTTTTGCTATTTTACAGCCGTCTATAAAGAATAAATAAAAATATTTTATTTTATAAAATATCTGCAACGTGGACTTTGGAATAACTTTTAGGTGCGATTAACCACCCCAGAATTTGGAAAAAATCTCTAAATGGATACGATGGTATAAGTTTTGGTCGACATCCCGTCTAATGGAAGATTTAGTCGGAAGATGTACCTTTATATAAAACTGAGAGTTAACTTGTCCGTAAACTGGTTTATCTCCATGAGCGTATCATAGATTTTTTTTTGACCTTGTGTTGTTTATTGCTAAAAATTTGCATAAAATGGCACACGTGATTAAAAGTATTAAAATAACACACATTTACACACATTATATAGAGAGTATAATATTCTTTGTATTCTATACCAAAATCATCTTTTATTTTTCCAAAAATCTCTGAAAAAGATATCGTATATATTTACTTGTATTTCAAACAACATCAAATCTTGCAAATATTTTCATATACATATGTATGTGTACATAAATTCTGTATACATAGTCAAATAATGTAAAAAGCAACTTCCTTATGTGAATTTTGTTACATAAAAAAATTCAAGTTGCTATAATTAACCTTTATTATTATAATTTAAAAAATTTTAATTTGTTTTAATAGAATATAAATTTTATATTTTTAAAATATGTTATTTATTATAGTTTCATATATAATAAGTAAAATAAATTGGCATTAAGTAAGTGCACACAAAATATTGGGGAAAAATTTGTATTCTATTATATAAACTTGAAAACTGTTTTTTTTCTTGTTAAAGATATTATTATTATTTTCTACTTTTTCCACTTGAATGCAATGGTAAAGGTCAATTTTTTCTTCAAAAACTCATCTATATACAATTTTAAAATTGAAAGTTCATAGCTACTTCTTTATGTTTTAGTAGATGGATTGCGTGTAAAATTTTAAATTATTACTTTCATATAAATACGTTGAAAAAATTGAATTCTCTATACGAATAGCCATAGGATCTACTATCAACGTGATTGTACAAATAATTTTGAAGATATACCAATAAGATGCATTAAATAAGTAATACCTTGGCATAGATCCAATACCGGCCCTATTACTCTTACAATGACCTTCCTTAAATATTTTGTTAGCTACATATTCGTTTATATGCACATCATCTTCAACATTTATGTATAGAAAAAAAAAACTTTAATTACAAATTCTTGTCATTGTCATGACCACTGAGGCAGGAAGTGTTAATTTCTTTGATTCGATTTCATCAAACAAAAATCATATTATTTCCTATAAAAATTATAATTTTCTCACACCTTGAATTAGCTAAACACAAGTACTTACATGTGACCATAAGATGCATATTATATGCACTATAAATAATTAAAAGCTTAACATTAATTATTGTTTATAGATAAAATATGTTAATTACTGCTAATTTTTATATTATGTTTATTTTATTATTAATATTATTTGCCATAAAATTTGTTGTGGTTTTTTGTTGCTTCGTATATATTTAAAAATAAATTTAAAAGTGTCAATTACTATATTAAATATATAATAAAATATTATTGTTATTATTATTATTATTATTATTATTATTGCACAAGTGAATGCTTATTTAAAAATCTATATTAAAGAAATTTTATGATAAAGCTATTAAAGTTAAATGGTATTTATCCAAAATATTATTGAATGTTTGTATTTATTGAATAATTTTCTATGATAATATTATTGAAAATTATTTTTTTTTATTACCTTATGGATAAATAGTTATAGAACTATCGTCATAGAAAATGTCCCAGATATCTTATTGATTGAATATATCTAAACTAGAGACAATAAATGATCATTTAAAATATGTTAAAATTTATTTAAAATTATAATTGAATTTTACTTAATATTTTAATATAATTTAAATACATATTAAATTATAATTAATCTCATAAAAATAGGTAGAACACATTAATTAGATTTATTCATAAAATTTATTCTTAAGTATATACCCATGTTTATGAGTGTACGAGGTCTGTTCAAAAAATATCGCGAATTTTGAATAACCGCGGGATGTTGGTACTCATGTCTCTCACTTATGCTGACAATATAATTTTGTAGCGATATGTTGGTACTCATGTCTCTCACTTATGCTGACAAGTTCGGCCATTTTGAATGTTCAGTTAATTTTTGACAGCTGATTTGCTTGAACGTATTTTGGCTTTTCTTCGATTTTTGCCCATTCCAAAAAATGGATCAAAGAATCTGTTTCGGGAACAAGAAAAAGTCACAGGGGGCCAGATCTGGGGAATACGGTAGCTGCGATCTGGGGAATACGGTAGCTGCAGAAAAATTGGCGCACAAGCAACGATGCGTGAGCAGGGGCGTTATCATGGTGCAAAAGCCAATTATTGTTCTTGCACAAATCAGGGCGTTTCTGGCGGATTGCTTTGCGAAACTTGCGTATAACTTACAGGTAATATTCCTTATTGACCGTTCTACCCTGTGGTAAGAACTCATGATGCACCACGCCCCTGCAATCGAAGAAAACTGTAAGCAAAACCTTCACATTCCACCGAACTTGGTGCGCTTTTTTCGGTCTTGGCTCGTGCGGCAGCTTCCATTGGGATGATTGAGCTTTGGTTTCTACGTCATAACCATAAACCTATGATTTGTCATCAGTTATGACCCTCTATAGCAAATTTGGGTCGTCGCAGACAGAGTCCAACAGCTCCTTGCTGTTTTTGGTCGAAAATGGGCAAAAAACGAAGACGACCAAAAACACGTCCAAGCAAAGCAGCTGTCAAAAATTAACTAAACATTCAAAATGGCCGAACTTGTCGGCATAAGTGAGAGACATGAGTATCAACATAACGCCACAAAAAATCGAAAATGAAATATACGTAACCCACGGAAATTCAAAATTCACGATACTTTTTGAAAACACCTCGTATGTGGCATTATTGGCTCTTCTATAAACTCAAGAGCTTCTTCCTACTAGATATTATCTTGTTATAAATTAATATCTTTTCTCGATGTAAATACAGCATCTTCTAAAATATATCCTATTTGAGATGAAGTTCAACTATTTAGACTTTTAAACAATCGTTCTAAATTAATAATAAATAGTAAATTTTTAATGTAAAATACAATTATAAAACCAATTAAGACTTATGGAATTGAATTTTTGGTTTAAACCAAACGTTCCAATTTTTCTCTTATTTCATTTTTACAATTTAGTGTCTATATATATCTTTTAATATATTAGCCTTTTTTAAAACACTAATTGGTGACTAAATAAAATACGCCAATGGGTGGTAACTCCAACTTTATTGTGCGGGTTTACGTGTATATATTAAATTAAAAATAAATTTACCAGTATCTATATTACATTCATAATCGGATAATAACTTCTAATTGTAATAAATAAATGCTTGTAATGAGATTATAGAAATTTTTTATTTTTATTTAAGAATATTTTTAAAATATCCTGTAAGAAAAAGTGATATTTTGTTAAAAATAAGTTATACTCATACATGGTATAGAAATTCAAGTTCATTGTTATCTAAGAGACAAGAAGGGTAGAATAAATTTTTTTTTCAAATAAGTAATATTTTAGGTTTACCCATTTGGCTATTATAATAGTTAATATATTAAAATTAAGTAGATGAATAATAATACAAAATCTATTATATAAGTAGAGGTATCCGACAAAAACATATGTAGAAGAAATGATTTTGAAGGAAAATCAATCAAAATTTCAATGTCATCTACTCAATTAAAATGCTGAAGAAGTGAATACGAAAACAATAGGCATTTGTCTGTAAGCCTATTCAAAACTGCATCAAAAAGAATTGTTACAAGGACAAGCTCATAAAACTGAGAAGAACTCAACCAAAAATTAGATATTATCGAGTGGAACTGAACGCGATAACTACTGAATAATTTCATAATTAATTGTAATAAGATGGAAATGGTAATTCTTCTACCATAGTAGTATGAATATGAATGCAAAGTGCAACTGATTGCCATGTTAGGCCAAATAAATTATCTTAAAACATCTGTAATAAAAAATAGTATATGCAACAAAACTCAATGACTATGTATGTCTCATATGATTAGTGTTATTTCCACAAAAATTATTAATTCTATGTCCATTCCAATTTAGTTGTTTCGCTTTATATAAAAAAAAGACTAAATAAAAATAAAATCAGTTAAGTTAAAATTACATATTCAAAAATTTATTATGAAAATGAAATTATTATTTAGCTTAAAAAACAATGTCTAATTTCAATGACATATAAATGTAAGAAAAACTATATGAAATAAAAATAAAAGTTTGAAATTATGTTTTTTAATAATAGTAAATTTTTATCTGCACTTATAACAAGTAGTAAGGAGCATATTATAAACTCTTACAATGCGAAATCACCAAATTTAAACTACAATTACAAAATTTTCTATTTTTTTATTTTATTTTATTAAAAAGAAAAACTTTTATTCTATTATGATATAAAAATTATTATTACTAATCTTAAAATGGATTTTTGGAATTTATTTATATATTATCATATTTAGAACAACTTTACTCTATGAAGTAATATTTTTTTAGGGCTTTGTTGAAGTATTTATTATAATATTTCCCTTTTTTAAAACAATTAACTAAAGAATAAAATAGTAAAGAAAATATAGTTTATTTTAAGCTTTAATATATTTATCTACTTAATTTATTATTATATTTTAAACGTACTCCAGCAAAAAAACTGTACAAAGTTTCGATGACATTTTCGTACTCTTTGGTCAAAAGTTATTTGTTTTTTTTTGATTAAAATTCTAATAAATTTACTACAAAATTTTTTATATAATATTTTGAAAGCTTTAATAAATACTACGTCTGCTTAAAAAGTATCAGGAATTTTGTGTTTTTTCAAATATTATTTATTTTTTCAACATTTTTTCCAATCCTCGAAGTACTTAAAAAAAGCATTTTTTGTGATCTTGTTCAGCTCCTCCTTCAATGCCGTCTTTATCTGCTCAATCGTAGCGTAGCATTGTCCTTTCATGGGGCTCTTCAGTTTCGGGAACAAGAAAAAGTCACAGGGGGCCAGATCTGGGGAATACGTTGGCTGCAGCATTATTATTGTGTTGTTTCTGGCCAAAAATGTCAAGAGCCAATTTTTGTTCTTCCACAAATCCGGGCGTTTCTGGCGGATTGCTTCTCGCAACTTGCGCATAACTTGCAGACAATATTTCTTATTGACCGTTCTACCCTGTGACAAGAAGTCATGATGTACCACGCCCCTGCAATTGAAGAAAACTGTAAGCGAAACCTTCACATTCGACCGAACCTGTCGCGCTTTTTTTCGGTCTTGGGTCGTGCGGCAGTTTCCATTGGGATGATTGATCTTTGGTTTCCATATTATAACCATAAACCCATGATTCGTCACCAGTTATGACCCTTTGGAGCAAATTTGGGTTATCGCGGACAGAGTCCAACAACTCCTTAGCAATGTTAATGCGATGCTGTTTTTGGTCTAAATTGAGGCAAAAATCGAAGACGATCCAAGACACGTACAAGCAAAGCAGCAGTCAAAAATTAACTGAATATTCAAAATGGCCGAACTTGTCCGCATAAGTGAGTACCAACATAATGTCACAAAAAATCGAAAATCAAATATACGTAACCCGCGGAAATTCAAAATTCGCTATACTTTTTGAACAGAAACCTCGTAAGTATAATAATATATATGAACACAAACTTTAGTTGCTAAATTATATGTTTTATTCAACTCCTTACATTATTCTCTTCAATATGTTTATGTACGAAAATAAAAAATAAAAACTAATATTAATTATGCCTAAAATGATATTTCCAAAATATTATTTAAATATACTATATATTAACAATAATAATTAATGATTATTTTCTAATTGCATTAATTATTTAATTATTAATTTAGGTTAATTTGTTAACTAACCTATTAAAATGTTTTTTTATTAAAAATATTATCTGACATCAACTTAACAATATTTCCAGTAATATAATTGTTTTATTGTACTTCAAATCTCGTTAGAAAAATTAATTTTGTTAATAAAAAATATATTTTAAAAAAATATTCTTAAATAAAAATGTTATCTTAAATTAAATTTTATTTTATTTTCAGAACAAAAATAAATCTTATAAAATCCCATAATATAAAAATATTTCTTTTCAAATAAATTCTACTAAAAAAAGAAAGAAATAACTATAATTTGATAAATTTCCATTAAAAATTACTATTATATTTTTTGAAAAAAATTGCTATATTCGTAAGATTGCTATATAAAAAAAGAATACCTCAAAAAATAAGCTTAAATCTAATATGTGTATGTATATGTATATACAAAAATAAATATGAAAAAAGAAGTTGTGTAAAAAAATTAGCAAGCACATAATAATGAACTTTTAATTTTGTCATTTGACGCCACAAAAATCCAACGTCAAATTTACAAGAAACAACCATTGTCAAGTTCAAAATCATACTATTTATTAATGTTTGCTTTGATTTTCACAATTATTCCAATATTATAGAAAAAAAATATATCAGAAAATAAATAGATTTTTTATGTAACTAACATATTTGTATGTAAATTTCTAGTTTAAAAAACTTAAAAGAATAATTATAAAAATGTTTCCTCATAAACAAATTATTCAAATTATTTATAAACTTTATAGGAAAATACGTATCGAATTTAATTAGAAAAAATTGTATAGAATTATATTCAAATTAAATGCTATCATTTGTAAACAAACTATTAAAGAAAAAAAATTAATACGCATTAGAATAAGGAATTAAGGGATGCATCAGTTAACCTTGCATTCAATAGTTTCATTGCATGCAATTGGTATGAATTTCACAGTGTAATTATTAATAAATTCTGACGGAAGGCTTCGGTTTTTCAATTAAATTTTTTTTTATGTGAAAGGGGTGGAAAAATGTAAAAAAAAACATCCGCTACTAGTTTTCCCAAGATTTACGTTGAACATTTTTTCTAGTCTTTATTGTAAGCCTTAGTTACAATTAGTATTAGATCATTGCAGTTACTCGAATTACGATTATTAATGTTTTTATTGTTTAGGTTTAACAAATTTTATATAATAATGTAAATATATTTAATAAATAAATACTGCATCATTTATTTGTGATTTGAAAAAATTTAAAAGTAAAATACTCCAGTTTGATCGCAAGCGGTTTTTGCATAGTACTTTTGACGTTGTTGGAATGGATTTTTTTATACTTACCACTATTCTCTACTGTTTAATTATCCTCTAATTAATTAGACAATTGTTTATCGTTAATAGAAATTAAACTATTACTCCAATTAAACATTAAGATGTACTGTTATTATTATCGTCTAACTTTTTGTAAATATAATTAAGAAACAATTTGGTTTAAGATTTTTAAATTTATTATATGCGAAAAGATTCTGAAATGCTCCGCTAGATGGGAAATTATTTAAAATATTCTTATGTTGTTATGTTGGCAACTTTGTTATTACCCATATATTTATTGACATTAATCCCATTGCTCGCAATACTTAAAAAGAAAAATTTTGAAATCAGAGACATGGTTTTGACAGACCCGCGAGTAAAGTGTGCATAAAATTAAAGAAGCTGTAGACATCTTACAGCATTTTTCATATCTTATATGATAGGTTGGATCTTAGTTTTCCGCAAGATAGATACCACATTTGCAACCGAACCCGGTAGTTTCTTCTTGAAACAGAATAAAAATGCAATCGAGCCCGATAGTTTAGGAGTTGTAAAAAACGAAAGAACTGTCATAGGCCAATACGAGGTCTATTCAAAAAGTATCGCGAATTTTGTCTTTTTTCAAAAATCATTTATTTATTCATGAATATCTATTTTGTCCCCTTCAAAGTAATCCCCACCAGATATTATACACTTGTGCCAACGTTTTTTCCAATCCTCGAAGCACTTCAAAAAATTATTTTTTGTGATCTTGTTCAGCTCCGCCTTCGATGCCGTCCTTATTTCCTCAATCATAGCGTAGCGTCGTCCTTTCATGGAGCTCTCCAGTTTCGGAAACAAGATAAAGTCACAGAGCGCCAGATCTGGGGAATAAGGTGGCTGCGGCATTATAAGTGTGTTGTTTTTGACCAAAAATGGCAAAAGCCAATTTTTGTTCTTCCAAAAATCCGGATGTTTATAGCGGATTGCTTCGCGGAAATTGCGCATAATACATATTAAATTATAATTAATCTCATAAAAATAGTTAGAACACATCAATTAGATTTATTCATAAAATTTATTCTTAAGTATTTCCCATGTTTATGAGTGTACGAGGTCTGTTCAAAAAATATCGCGAATTTTGAATTTCCGCGGGATGTTGGTACTCATGTCTCTCACTTATGCTGACAAGTTCGGCCATTTTGAATGTTCAGTTAATTTTTGACAGCTGATTTGCTTGCACGTATTTTGGCTTTTCTTCGATTTTTGCCCATTCCAAAAAATGGATCAAAGAAGCTGTTTCGGGAACAAGAAAAAGTTACAGGAGGCCAGATCTAGGGAATACGGTAGCTGCGATCTGGGGAATACGGTAGCTGCAGAAAAATTCGCGCACATGCAACGATGCGTGAGCAGGGGCGTTATCATGGTGCAAAAGCCAATTTTTGTTCTTCCACAAATCAGGGCGTTTCTGGCGGATTGCTTTCCGTAACTTGCGTATAACTTACAGGTAATATTCCCTATTAACCGTTCTACGCTGTAACAAGAACTCATGATGCACCACGCCCCTGCAATCGAAGAAAACTATAAGCAAAACCTCCACACTCGAACGAACTTGACGCGCTTTTTGATGATTGAGCTTTGATTTCCACTTCATAACCATAAACCCATGATTCGCCACCAGTTATGACCCTTTGGAGCAAATTTGGGTTATCGCGGACAGAGTCCAACAGCTCCTTAGCAATGTTAATGCGATGCTGTTTATGGTCGAAATTGATCAAAAATCGAAGACGAGCCGAAACACGTGGAAGCAAATCAGCTGTGAAAAATTAACTGAGCATTCAAAATGGCCGAACTTGTCGGCATAAGTGAGAGACATGAGTACCAACATAACGCCATAAAAAAATCGAAAATCGAATATACGTAACCCGCGGAAATTCAAAATTCGCGATACTCTTTAATCAGACCTCGTAATATCAGAAGCTTTTGTTTAATTTAAATTTCTAAATTAAGGAAAAGCGACCAAAAGAAATTTTGTATCGTTTGCATATAATCAGTCAGCTAAAAATAAGTAGAATTAAATTTTCAAATCGATCAACATCCTCCATATTTGCCTGATTATGCTCCATCGGATATTTACCTGTTCTTAAAATCGGAAACATTCCTATTTTGTCAGACGAAAAGGTTAAAGGCTCTGTAAACAGATATTTTGAATAAATCCACTTCCGGAAAGGAATCGAAAAACTTGCAAGACATTGGACAAAGTGTATTAAACTTGGTAAAAATTACATTAACAATAAAATATTATCTAAAAATATAAATTCGTTTTGACTGTTATTTCAGAAATTTTCAATCAGCTTCCGTAAAGAGTTATCCATTTTGTGCCATAGTTCGAAAATGGGATCTAATGTATAAATTAACTACCAATCAATATTGGAACAACAGGTTTTTGATGCTAATTTTTCGATAAAATTTTTTTAATTTTATTTAACTTTTCGGTAAGGATTATTATTTTCGCTTAGTGGATACGTCAATAAGCAAAATTACTGTATATGAAGCCTTTAAAAATTCACAAATGACTCTTTGGCACTATGGTCGAATAATTACTGAATTTTTTTTTAAACAAAACAGCACCATAAACAACACAACTATATAAATTTTTACTTTATTTTACGGAAAGTTTCCAGAACACCTAATTTCAAGATTTAGTGATGCCAATTGGCTTTAAAAACCGCCCGATTTACTACCGTCAAACTTTTTCTGCAAGATTGTGCGCTAGTTTGTATTTAATCAGATAATCTTCAAATTTTAGAGCAACATCCCTTAAGTAATAGACAAATTACATTCCTACCATAAATAGGTGATAATTTCATCTTAAAAAATTGCCTAAAAAGGATCGAGTCTTATGGAAATTATTTATATTAATTACATAATGGTAAAAATAATTCAATAAAATAAATTCCTAAATTGTTATCAAAATTGTAATTTTAAGTATATTTTAGTTAATATTTTTTTCCAAAGCACAAATTTTTCAATAACAATTCGATAAAAATACTACAAAGAGAACCACCTCTCTAATTTCTTCTAAAAATATATTTTTTTTTATCATATAAAATTTATTGTTAATATCTAAATTTATTCACAAAACTAATCAAAAATAAATCAAATCTACAGCATATAGTAAAATTATCTAATTTTCTCATAAAATACCTTTCACGAAATTTTAAGTTTTTATTAAAAAAAAAATCTAATCAACTTTTTATAATATATCGAAAGCGAATCTTTCCAATTTTTTCTTATATAATAATTTGAAAAACTACAGAGTTCAATTTGCAAAAAAAAAAAAAAGCATCATATTATCTTCTTTAAGTCATTTCTCTAAAATTTAAAAAAAAACCAATATGATTAATTGCGAATAGTATTTGGATAACATCAAATCATAAGGGAAAATTCCAATCAAATTGATTCGTTTCTAGTGAATTTCAGTGCTTATGAATGCTTGAATCCAGATTTCTCAGAATTTTGGCGAAATAAAAAAACAACGACAAGTCAACTTGTTAGTAACTCATGCATAGCATGCAAGGTCGTTCTTCAGGTTTATAATTAAATTTTCCACCCATTATCCATCATATATTGCAGACATTTATCTTACATCACCCGTGACCATCGTTGTATATTATAACTTTGCTTTCTCGACCTACGATAACAGATGAAAGTTTCCTCAATATTTCTGACAAATTTATTGAGCCCAACGAAAGTATAACTCATTACAACTAGTTCATAAATAATCCCCCCAATTGTGTACATTTTTCATATACTCGTATAAGGTAGTATGTTGAAAGCATTGAAATTTGTTTTTCAATGCTTTCAACATAAACGAGAGTACATGGTATTTTTTCCATATACCTCCACAATGCACATGCTAATTCACATATTATATTAACATTCCACTACAATGAAAAATATTTTTGGTATTTTTATAACAGCGGATGTAGTATTACTAAATATTAACTGACCATAATATGAATTCTTATTTAGATTCTTTGTGAAGAGGCTCATACTTAAATCTGCTAATTGAAAGTACAAATCGAATATAAAAACTATTCAAATACTAAAAATTCTTCATACAATATTCTACCGATTCCATATAGAAAAATCGTAATTTTTTTCTATAAACTCAAGGTAATTGATGAATTTGTTTGTACATAGCCATACAAATAAAAAAGTACACTAAATACAAGATATTATAGTAGTAATAAGTTTTTATAGAAATTTTCCAAATTATATAGAAAATTTTACCTGAAAAACTTATTTTGAAATTCCATATTCAATATGAGGAAATAATACCAAATAACCATTTTTAATGGAAGACAATATGTTGATTATAATTCAGTCATGTAAGACATTCAAAAAAAAAAAAAACAAATCATGAAATATTTAACAGAAAATGTAATATTTTTACTATATTATTAAGAAATTATATATTTTATTGTATATATGAATTTTTTTTTCTTTTTAAAGAAAAAACTACAATTATATAGAGTATTAATTGTAATATTATAATAAGTATATTGTCTATGAATTTTTGAATTTATTTTATTTTATTTTATTTTGATAAATAGTATTTTTTTCTGATAGATACAAATTATTACTTGAAAAATGATTATGTACTTTGTGTAATAATTTTCAATTGTAAAGTTTTTTTAATGATGTTCAATAAATATTGCGTTATATTAAAAAAATTACTCATAATTTGAACAACAATCTCATTATAGCAATCACATGGAGATGAGAAATCATTACTGGACTAAAAAAAAAGTACGATACTCTATTCTATGAGCATATCTATTTTTCATGCTTTGGAAAGTAGAGCTATGTTATTTAACAGTCGTTATATTTAAGATAATATTTAGTTTAAATAAAATTTACCATTAAATGGATCGTTTAATTACAAAAAAATACCTAAAAATAGTAAAAAGTTCTTTCAAAAGTGGTTATTCTAACGAAGCCGTGTTTTACGCCTTAAGTGGAGATTATTATTGTCATGATTCTCGTTCGGTAAAAACATCATTAAAAAATATTACCGTGTATGAGGTTTTTAAAATCCACAAGTAATTATGGAGAAGCCATTGTATTTCTTGCATGTATTTTTGTTTGAACTCATATTTTTTCGTAAATGAAAAAGGACATTCCCTCACCATCAATTTTGAGTGCTATTATCATTTGATTATTAACTATTTTGGCTTAAACATAAAAATTTTAATCTGAACTATATTTTATTTTAATAAAAATATACCACACCCTACACAACACAATATTACATATTTTGGCTTTATGACATGAAAAGTTTCCAGGATAATTTCAGTATCAATTAACGTCCAAAATCAAGCGATTTAGTGTCGTTGAATTTTTTCTTAAATATAATGCAAAAAAATATGTTTCCATAAACAATATTCTAACTTTACAGAATGTGAAAACCAATATCCACTGAGTAATTGTAGAATTACAACACAAAATTTGTGAAAAAATTATCAAAAATTATTTGATCCCAAAGGATCGAGTTTTGCTAGAAGTTTTATGGTATTTTTACCATAATTTAAAAATCTTTTTTGATTAACTTTACTCTTTATATCAATACTGATATTAAATAGGTGTTTTTTAAATAATTTAAAGTGATTATAGATTTATTTATTAAAAACAAAATCTACAAAAAAAGAACTATTTTAATAGCATGTCAAAGAGAAAAAGAAAAATAACTTCCAATCAATTATGTAAAAAAAATTTGTTATCATTAGAATAATATTGATAAAGAATTAAGTCCAAATATATTTAATAAAATATTAAAATGAGAACCATCCCTTAAGATACCAATATCTTCTTTATTATAGTCATGAATCTTCTCATTGGTATAATATATACAATACAAAAATTTATCAATGGTAGAATTGTTTTGCGTCATTGGATACAAGATGTTCCAAATGTGAATTTTTATTTAATTCAACACGTAGACAAATTTTTATACAATATATACTGAAAATTCACCTTTACACAGACCTTGATCTTATGGAAACACGCATCATATATCCATTATCATCTCACAAATCACAACCACAATCATCGCTGAATCATTTTTTTCCATTACTGGAAAAATGTATTTCCTTTAAGAAATATTATTTCTTATATATATAATTACTATTAAATATAAAAATGCTGATTTCGTATACGATGTCACAGTATAGTGGCCCCCCACATGATCTGACTGTAAAGTATAACATACGATACCACACAATCAGTAATCAGTAGTATCGGTAGACCATTTACGAAATGTACTGGATTTTTTGAATACTTTATTATCAATACCTGTCTGATTACCTATTCGCCAGACTGTAGACTTGCCTTTACATTTACATTGCAAACCCTCATGGTCAAGTATCATCTTCAAAAAAGAAAACAATAAAAAATTTATACAATATTTTAAAAGCAATCTAAAATATAAAAATACCAAATACCTGTTTTTGGGCCTTCGAAAAAATTGTTCTTTCGGAAACTTAAAATTAACTCCTTGAATCACTAAAGCATATAACTATAATTTTTACTTGAATGGTACATACATACATGCTGATGTACGTAAATGTTTATAGCTAAATACGTACACAGGTAAGTGCATTTATAAATGTTTTCATTATTTGAAAATTATTTGTTTTTACATTTAGTTTCTTAACAATTATTCTAGATAATAAAAATCTTTTTATTTTTTTTATTTTTATTTTCTATTAAAAAGTTGCTATTATGTGTATATAGTTTAGCCTTAATATTAAGATGGTTATAAAAATTAAACTATTTTCAATATCTTTTTTTTTTAATTTATGCGAAAAGAAAAACTTGTTTAAGTATTTATTTTTAAATACATATACATGAAATATCTTTAAAAAGTTACTGATAATTTTATGTATGTATGTAAATTTATCTAATGTTTCACGGAAGTTATTAGTTTTTCAAAAAATATATTTTATTGACCGGTAAGAATTTTGAAATATAAACACCTCAAAAAGATATTATTCTCTTCAATACAAATGAGCGTATTTTGGAAAAGATAGAATTTTTTTAAAAATAAGTATCTTGATATTAAATAGATGTCGACTTTTTTCAGCAGCTAAAACAAACGTTTTTTAGGTCTCAATTGTATTAAGAGGCTTATGGAAATACATTTTACGTCGATATACGAGGTGTGGCAGAAACGCAATTCTTTTGCAACAATTCTTCAAAGTGGTTTACTTGGTCTGCTATATATTGGCGAAGGGGTTGTTTCCACTTTTTGTAGCAGTGCTGGAAGGATTTAACTGAAGGGCTTCAGCTGAAATAGCATCCTCTAAAGTATTTTGTCAAAAACAAGTAACACAGACTTAGATAAGGTAAGGGGGGGGGGGGGGGTAGGTTGGTTTAAATATACATTTTTCTGATAAAAAATCGGAAGCTGGCTGTGTGACAGAAGAATTAGCATCGATATGAATAGTCGTGGTGGAGCGTGAGATCTAATGCAAATGATCCTTTTTCTGAGCATTTCGAGAACTTTTCCATCACTAATAAATTTTTCTCAATGTACTACAAATACACAACTTCAGATATCACAGTTTATTGAATCCTCTTAATTACCAGAAGTTTGTAGTGTTGCCAAAATGTTGTCAGTAATATCAAACCCCATGCCTTGTACGCTTCCAAAATCTTCTTTTAATGTACTCAAAATAAATATATTATAAAGAAAACTTATAAATTATAAAAATGCTATGAAAACTTCAACTTAACTCTATGCAAATAATATCGACCCCTAAAATTTTTCTAGTAATTTTTCAATTCTTAAAGTTTTATTTTTTGACTATTTAAATTTATTCCATGTACGACCATGCCTCAGTGGGATTCGTACCCCTCCACCCTTCATTATAGTCAAGTAAGCTAATGACAGTGCTACCGAACTGACTATAAGTTATTCTAATTTAAGTTTAAATTACTTTCTTTTTTCAAGAATTGATAGTAAAAATATAACAAGTAAGCTTTTTAAAATATGTTATTTTTAGTATATTTATAATATTAAGAAGCTATTTTCTTCTTTTAAGGAAATTATATTTTTATTGAATTTTTTGTAAATATATTTAATTTTTGTAATATCACTTAGTAATTAATACTTATTAAAAAAATGTATTCATTTAAAAATCACTCAAATATTTAACAAATAAATCCAGATATATTGATGGTCATCGAAAATTTGCTATTATATATTTCCAGATCTTATAATGAATGATGTAACATTAGATCTAGTTTTATGGATAGTTTTTCTCAATAACATATATATAAAATCATCATAGAAAAAATTTATTATCCAATTTTATAGGCTTAATAATATATAAAATAATAATAGAGTTGCTTTATAATTTCTATAATAAAATTATACGAAAACCAAACATGTGCCTATTTTATGTATTCATATTACTCGTATTTAAATAATAAGTTAACAATAACTTATAACCTTGTTCGAGTATGATTTTCTGATATAAATATTTTATAAGAAAATATTTCGCATTTTTAGGGATATAATTAAAATTTTAATTGACAGAAATCTACATAATATAATATTAAAACTATAATTAATTTAAAAAAATTAATAAAATCTTGAAAAAATAATAAAAATCAGTTTAATTACAATTAATCTTTGTTCATGAACATAAATCGTTTTTCTAAAAAGAAAATATACTTTCCAGAAGAGTGCGCATATTCTTTAAAGATATTTTACCTTTTTCAATGAAATTTCCCATTTCCTTGTGATCTTGTAAGGGCAACTTCATACGATTTGGTAAACATCTTTAAATGCAAACTTGTTTTTGATGATTGCAGAAGAGTGAAAACTGCAATAATTTCCTGACTTAAAAAAAAGTTATCAGTAAAAACAAACAAAAAAAATTCCAATTTTTTAGTTCCGATATACTTTAAATATAAAAGATTTAAATATAAACTGGTTTTGATGTGATAATGTTCTTTTGACCGAAATGAAGGACATCAGCATTCATCCGAAGGAGAAATGAAGAAATTTGTCTAGAATACGAGTTCATATTATCACTAACAAAATTAAAGGTTTCCCAACATGATTGGTTCATGGTCATCTATAGATTCGTATTACAAATTAATTGGAGAGAAAAAATTTACGAGTATCTATAGATAAAATTTATACTTGCTAAATGTATTGGAAGATCGATCAATGGTCAAGGCAGAAGTTAATGTTTTTGCATTTCAATAATTAAGCGGAAGTGAATTTATGCAATTATGGAAAAACTTTCCCATATCCTTCAGCCCTTTATTTTAATGTTTCTATAATAAAAATAGTCAAAATAATATGGAGAAAATTATTCATTCATATTAAATAAATAATTAATACAAAAAATATAAAATTATGGAATTTGAAAAATTCATCAAGGTTTGGAATAAGCATCCCTCCAAGCGCAATACTCACTTGCCCAGGCGGAAGTATTCTTTCTCAATTGTTTTAAAATCTGCTCACATCCTTCAATATTTTAATCAAAATTGATCTTATGATATAGAATAATTATAAGATTACATGGAATTTAAATAGAAAATTTATTATAAAAAATAAATAAAATATTTTGTTTATGAAAATTAGAACAAAAATACAATAACGAGCTAGGATTATTTAATATTCAACCAAGGTACGCTAGTAGCTTTTGTGCATTATTCTAAATAGAGATAACGTTGATGATCTTCTTCTCAAGGACTTAAATTTACGAGTATGTACACATCAACTTGTCAACGTCGATGATGGTAAATGTCTGATTGTATCATAAAAAATATGTTATATATTTTAATTTTATGGATTTTTTGAGCATTTAGAATGCAAGTTGAATATAAATATTTGGTCTGTATTTCCCTAAACAAAAATATTTTACAAAATTAATGATGTTAAACTTTTTTAAATCTCTGTATAATAATATTTTATCATTTTTATGAGTATATTTTTTACACCTATTATAAACTACAATAAATAATATACAATATAAAAAATATATATTTACTATTATTTACTTTTTTTGAAGTTTAAGATATTTTATTAATAAATATAGCTAGAGTTTTTAATTATTTTTAGAAATCATAAAATATTTTGATATTATTATTAGTAATTATTATATATCCAGTTCAATTGTATGTTTAAAAAAATATTTAAAAAAACCGCCCATAAATATAAGATTTTCAATAATTTGTCTTCTAAAAATTCGTACACATTTTTATCGAAATTTACTTTTTATACAAATATGCATATGCGTATTTAGTTACTTATCAGAATTTCTATATTAAAAAGATTATTCGTTTTTAAATTGAAAGAAAATTTATAAAAAAAAAAATTATTTATTTGTTTATTTATAAGAAATTTAAATTTTAAGTCCTCTTCATTATAATAATCATTTGCGTATTGAAAATTTGAGAAGATAAACACGTTAACATTTGGACTGGGAAGATACATTTATTATTTGGGAATATTGTGTGTGTTGGGAAAATCCAAAGTAATAAAATTTAAAATGGTTTCAAGTTCAAATACATATGACTATGTAAATATTTTTGTGAATATTTATTCATTTGACACTCCAATATAAGATAAAAATATATATTTTATTATAGAATTTTTTTTGGTGAACTTATTGTATTATTCAACATATTCAAAAATCACGTGAACTTTAAAAATGTGTGATTGGCGGAGCTAGAGAACCACAGCATTCCCTTTTTTCGACAAAAATTTGTATCTAAACCATACAGTATTATTGTATGTAACAAAATATAATATCTTATTACTTTGTTGAAAAATAGAATAAATTTTATATAAATACTTTTAACTAGAAATTTTTAAAATCACAAAATTTTTCCATATTTTTGTTATATTAGTTAATATGTGAATTTGTAATTTTTCACACATCTAATGTCCACAGAAAGCTAATATTTACTGTCATAATTTGAACTTGAATACGCTTTATTTAAGTTTTACCAAATTTTAGTTAAATATTTTAGTAAAGCATAAATATATGCGAAAAGTATTAATTTACATTGAAAATTTACACATACAACATGTATTAGGAATTGAACTTGAAAATTTATGTTTTAAAAACTTATTTAAATTTTATATAAAATTGCAATAAAAAAATAGATAAATTTTTCTTGAATTCATTATATAAATATTGGCAAAGTAAAGAAGGATAAAGTTCTCAATTATTTATAAGCAATTTTTTAAAAATATTATTAAATATGATATTTCAAGGCTATGACAGTTTATTAGTGGATTTATAAAATTCTAAAAAGGTATTATTTATTATATGATACTAAAGTTATTTTATAATAAAAATTCACTTTTTTATGCTAATTTATAATTTTAACAAAAATATTTTTTTGAATTTTAGGATATTTCTATTTTAACTAACCAAAAATGGATAAAACACCAATTTTTTATATATAAAAATACAAATAAAATTTTAACATCTTTTTAATTATTTTTGATAATTTTCTTTTCTCAAATCAATAGAAAATTTTAGATTTACATATTTTCCATAATCCACTTCTATAATAAATGTACTTTTAAAAAAAAAATAAAACTAGCCTTTAAAATTATTAATTTCACGTAATAGTAATTATTAGTGTAAATCAATGACATGCAAAATGCCATTAACCTTTTTCAAAATAAATTTTACAAAAATAATTTTTTAATAATTAATAGCATTAGAAAAATATTAATATTTCAGACCCTTTTCTGGTCATTTATAATAAAAATCAAATGAATAACTAACCACAATCTTTTGACAAAAAGTATATTAGCTTTTTTCGAATGAATGTATTGAAATTTTGCCGGCAATATGGGAGTGTTCGTATTGTGAGTTTAAAAAAAAATGACACTTAATATTCAGCAATTTATTTGTTTTTTTTTTTTTAATATTGAATTATAAAAAATTGTTAGCTAATTTATTTCGTGAAAAAAAAATAACTATTTATTTTCAAAGCTTTCAAGTAAGTAATTTACTAAAAAGCCAACTAGCCCATTGAGGAGGAATAAGGAAATGATCATGAAGTTACTTGAAAAAGGGATCAATTTTCAGCAAAAAATATTGTGGCATGCCATTAATATTAGCATTCATATATACATACGCCTATTTACTATAATCTATCTTAGTATTTTAATAAAAAAAAAATATTGTTAAAATTTTTGGAAGATACTACACTGTATATACGTATCTGGTAGTACAAACTGATCTTTGGATCTTGTCTTTTCTTATTGTTGTACGATCAATCCCCTCTTAATTTGGTTACCTCGTCACTACTGTATATACAGTTTGAGGTAAGATTGTAGCAATTGCGAATAGAGGTATATACATATAAAATTTTTCCATTCGCATACACATAAAAGATATGCTTTTTAAATTTTTAACTTAAGCCGACAAGATAGTTAAGATTTAGTTCAGTTAGAGCTTTCGTCCGGTTCGGTATGGTAGACTCTTAAGAAAAGTTCATGTTCGTATAGATAGTAAATATTACCACACAAAAAAACAACATATTTTTACTATTTTTCATGTTAATAATTGAACATATTTTTTTTTTAATAAGAATTCGTTAAGGAGAAAAATATCTATTAAAATATAATTGTCCTATTTTGTTTAGTTGTTTTTTTTTTTATATATATTTAAACTAAAAAACAGATAGAAAAGTGATTAATTTTATATTACGAAAATAATCTTAAGAGTGACACCCGAAAATATTGATTTATTATTAATTTGTTAAAATTTTATATTTGTGTGCTACGCTAATGTTAAAACCGAATATTAAAAACAATTAATAATAATCAGAATGCTGTTATTGCTACAAATGGGAGTCATATAAATTTGAATAGGTTATATTGTTTATCCTTAAAGACATGTGTATGCGCGCTTTACAGTAGTATAACGTATGATAATAAAATATCGAAATTCGATTTATCCTATTTATGAATAAATATTAAATATTAATTTGAATTTGATTCAATAATTTTGAAAAATAACGAACATTTTTGCATACGTAAAATCTGGAGACTGCTCTTAAATGATAGCCCAGATAGGATATATATGTACATACATGCATAGATAGTCTTATTATTTAAATCGTATAAATATACATATATATTCAATTGAGAAACAAAAAAGATTCGAATATTTTGTAAGATATTAGGAAATAATTATAAACTTATCAATATGGCAATGGAAAATTATACAGACTTTTCATTTGCTGCGGAAATTTATCATATTGCCATTGATGAACTGAAATTGCATCATAATATAAGGAATTATTCAGGATTAATACCAAGATACTATCATTTAGTTGAAGATGCATTTGCAGGTACATATTTATATATAACTTTTATTTAAATATACATTTTATTTTCCTATATAGTCACTGGTTTTTTATTTGATGTTAAATATATTTCTTGTTAAATAAAATTTAAGGAAAAAGTATTCTTAATTTTATTAAGAAAAAAATACTCTTTTCAGGATTAGTCAAATAATATTTTCATACATAAACTTTTATTATATTAAATTACTTTTTATTATTATATAACAAAGTATTAAATATAAAGTGTATTTCTTATCAAATATTTCATCTTTCTTCTACTATACGTGAGAGCATATTAATTTTATTTTTATAACACGTATTAATAAAATGCGAATATTTAATGATCTCTAACTTTATGACTATTATAAATATTTTCTTTGCGGTTAGCTAACAGTGCCAAATTTTCAAAGACATACCATAATAAGGATAATAGATATATATTTTTACATACTTAACTTCCCCTAACTCCATCTTGGAGTAGATAATATTAATCTTTTTATTTGCTAACCATATATAAATAATGTAGCATAAAAGAAAAAGTTTATTAAAAATTTTTCAAAAATTAATTAACTAATATTAAAACTAAAAAGAGTCCAACTTGTTTATGAGTGATATTATGACAAAATTTAGTTAAATTTTATTGTAACCGGTTACTGATGATATTATATAAATTTTTTTTATACTTGAACTAAACTTTTCTACAAAACTACATGCTAATTATATTTAAGTTAACATTTTTAACAATAACCTTGCTCTAAATTGTCAAAAAAAACACACACAAACACAAAATACATTTTTATAGTAATTATATTATCAAATAATTAGCTATAATAAATTTTTTTTTTTTTAATATATCAAATTAATATAATTTAATTATTTTCGAAGGATATGATTATTAAAAAAATCATATATAAGGTACTAGTCGTACTCAGACTGGTATTCGATATAGATAATTTTCTATTTAATGTTCCATTTCTATTACATTGTACTAAACAAGAGCATAATAGTTTTTTAATAGTTTAATCAAACTAAATTTTTTAAATATATTTTTAATATTTTAATTTAACTACAAAACTGTTGAAAAAATTATTGGTTAACCAAACAATAATATCGATAATTCTAATAAAAATAAAAAATAAAAGAATTTTATTAATTTAGATTATTAAATTTATTTCAAAAATAATATTTTTTTTTTATTATTATGGAACTTTTACAAAATAAAGTTCCACGTAGAATCTTAGGAGTAGCTTTTATTTTATTTTCTTATATACAAATTTTGACTAATTATAAATATTTTCATTATTACGTCAAAAAATGACCACAATAGTGAATGCATACAACAAAAAAATGAATATACAACAATTAAAAATATAATTGTTGAACCTAAGATGAGTAAGCATATAATCTATTAGATACTTTTCAAAGCTGTTGTACAAAAATTTATATAAAAACAATTATACGATTTTAGTTGTTGTTTTTTTTTTAATATAAGAAGAATATTCTGGCCTTTTAGGAGAAAAAAAACGTAAACATTGTACATATTTAAATATATTAACATTGATAAAAAAAAATAAAAAATTATGGTATTTCTAATAGAAAAAAATTCGGCTTTCGAATATAGCATTTTGTATGTACATAAAATTTAGTACTCATTTATTCAACAAAAACAAATCATATATAGATTAATATATATATATATATAAATACTATATGTATATGGGAGAAAGCACCTTTAAAAATAACTATTCCTTGAATACACCTCTACCTTTTTTTATAGCAATTGCAAAATTATAGCAAATCACAAAATGAACCTTCGAACTTCAAATTTCTTATATCATATTATCTTAATATTTACAATCTGATTGATTCAAATATAGATTTTTTTATAAAAACTAAAGCGTAGAAAAAGTCGACGTCCTTGTTAGTTTTTTGTTTTTTTCTAATAAGTTATTGTATTTTAAAGAAAAATACGTAAAATTTAGTTTTTTACAAAATAACTTTTTTCTTATTCCAATAGTAAATGAAACAAAAATATTTGTAGCTTCAATGGTTTTTTTTTTTTTTAATTTATAAAAGAATTTATTTTTATTTATAACTGGTTTAGTATAAACTTATACTAATTTTCTTGTTTTGATTAATGTAAACATAGTAAAAAAAAATTTATATATTGTTTTTAAAGTATTAAAAATTCTATTGTATTAGGAATTCGAAGAAATTTTTATTTATAAAAATTATTTCTATAATTTTTAATTTTAAATAAATAAATTTTTAAATTTTAATATTTTTTACTTCAACATAAAAATTTTAATAGTTAGTTTTTATTTTATTTTTTTCACTATAAAAGTAAATCAAATTTCCAAATTTCCTGGGTAAAATTTTTCTATAAATTGTTTTTTTAGACAATTTTTTTTTAGTATTTTTCTAAATATTTTACTATTATTATTTACATATATACTTCATTTTTTAAGTTTCGCACTTTATAGAATATTATTATTATGATATTTCGAATAGTACACAATATTTGGAATATTTTTAATAACAATTATTGCAAGTAAAGGGTATAGTGCATTGAACTTTTTACATGCAACATCTTCCGTCACTGGCTAGGAGTCTTTTTTTCCAATTCATTTTTAATTGATACAATGATATATTTAATGGGTGGAAATTTTTTTTAAGTATAAAATGAGAGAGTACATTTTATATAGTTTTTTTCTTATAATTCATAAAAAAAAATATTATAAGAAAATTGTGCACACGTGTTCTAATATTTTGCGTTTGTATTTCTTAACAACTCTTCTGTGAAAAAATGCATACAACATTATTTTTATAATTTGACAAATAATTTTACAAAATTTAGTAAATATAATACTAGGAAAAAATTTAAAATTATTAAAAAATATGTATTGTCATTAAGTAAAAATTAGATGTAGTTAACAATTTTAAAGTTGTTGTATTTTAACTTAATTTATAAAACTTTAAAAGCTCACCGTTTTTTCTTTATAATTTTTGTTAAAAAAATTTATTAATTAAATCAAATTAAATTTTTATTTAAAGTAAGGATAGACAGACGATGAACATTTTACTTATAAATTAGTCACTTTAAGTATTTTTGACAGATACAAATTATGTACGAGTAAATATTCTATTGTAAAAATAGTTTTACAAATATAATCACCGGTCGCTCATATATTACGATTATTTTTATAAAAGACTTTTGATTTTTTTATTATTATTATATTTATGTTACATGTAGGGGTGTGGTACTAGATTTATTTCTAAGATTCTAACAGATATGAATAAATGTATATTTTTTAGATAGTAATAATTTTTCTTCTACCATTTATAAAAATGTCTTTTTTGTTCTCTATCATCATTTTACAGATTCAAGGGCATTCGAATATCCATTTATGGAAAATCCTATGATGACATTTGGTATGGTATTCGCATATTTATTATGGGTTATGGCCATAGGTCCAATGTATATGAGAGATAGAAAACCAATGAACTTAAAAGTTACACTTATAGTCTATAATGCTTGCCAAGTACTTTTAAGCGCATACATGTTTTACGAGGTAAATATAAACAAAAATTGTTTGATTTTTTTTTATCAAATTTGTTATTTTCTTTTAATTTCTATAAATAAACTTTAATTAACATTTTTAATATTATTTCATGTCTTGCTATTAGCATTTAATGGCCGGTTGGTTAAATTACTATAATCTCAAGTGTCAACCTGTAGACTATTCAGATAATGTGATGTCACGAAGGGTAAGTTCTAACAACTTATAATTAAATATTTTTCTTTGATTTTCTAAAAAATTACATTACACATACATATAAATAATAAGAAGATATTTTATTATTTCAAATAAGTGAAATTTAAGAAAATACGATTTGCCTCTCATAGTATTTATCTAATTTCTCATATTTTCATAAGTAATGCAATAGAAAAAATTGAATATACTCCTTTGATCAAAGGTCTAGTCTTGTTATTATTCGATAAAAAAAACATACTAAAATAACTCAGAGTATATTGTCTTATGTTAATTGTTTATTTTTGTTGCAGTAATCAATATTTTTTTATCAACATTAAAATTATTTAAATTTTATACTGGAAACTACTCTAATATATAAATTATTCCATATATTAGTTAATGCATATGCACCAATAAGTTCGGTTACTAAAATTATAAAACATATTTTAAATTTAAGTCATCTTCCATATAGGAAATAGTTGATTAAAATGTCAATATAATATCCAATAAAATAATAACTAAAATAACTAAATCTATGTTTTAATAAAACTTTTTTTTTTAATAAATTTATTGTAAGTAAATAAATTGTAAAATGTTATCTTATTAAAAAGTGATAAGCTCATTAACTGAAGGTTTTATTTTAATTGGAGAAAAATGTTGTTAGAACAATAAAAGTAGTATAAATAAACTTGAAAGCGTACACATATATTATTAAGTAAAGCTATAAAATTCACATAAATTATATTATTAACTAATCACTTATTATTAAGTAATAGATAAATTATACGGAAATATTATATTTAAAAAAAATATAAATATTTTAAACAGAAGTTTTGAAGATCATGGTTAATATGTTAATTATTATCTATAATAATTATATTGTATGCTAAAAGTCAAAAAAACTGACATAGAAGTTTTTAAAAAAAAAATATTTTTAATAATATATCAAAATAATTTTGATTAAATTTTGGTTTAATTCATTATTTTAGCTAGAAATCAAATTGTTACCTTATTATAATTTTGCCTAAGATATTAAAATATATAGTTGGGTTTTGAATTTTTAATATTTTTTTTTTTTGGTTTTTATATAAAATGAAAAAAAAAACAGTAATTAAATATCAAAATTATTATATATTTCTATATTAAATATTTTTTAAAGTAATATATTTGCAGAATATTCAAAGAAAGTTATTACAATTTAATAAAAAAAGTAATGAAATGTTTTTTCCAACTAAGAGAAAAAAAATATATTATTAGAGAGAAATTTTTTTAAAGATATTTGTAAATAAAATGTTTCGGATTTTACGAATTGACTAAAAATTATTATCAAATCAAAAGAAAAATTTAAAAAAAAAAAACCACCTTATATAAGATCTCAAAAATTAAAGTTTTTAAAAGAAATGCATAAACAACGAATAAAGATAAAATTTCAATAAAACATTATGCATATTTTCAACATTTTAAAACCGTCTGACAAGTTTAAAAAACAAACAAAAACGAAACAGTTTTTCACATATGGTATGCTCAAAAATCATAAAAACAAACAATCGATCAATGTACCACCAAGCTTTTATAATTTAATCCCAATTCCACCCCTCTCTACACAACAAAGAAATCATTTTTTAAATAAGAAATTTACAAATAAAAAACCATAAATAATTTTACCACGAATATTATCAAACTATTAGTGTCTTTTCGTTAAAGAATCAAATAATATCTTCAATATCTTAGTTAAAGTTTATGTATTTTTTTGTTTCGTATTTGTAAAAATAGTAAAGTGTAATTATTAATTAAATTTATAAATCTATAATTCAAGGGCAACGTAATCATCAATATTGATGATTGCGTGTTTTAATAGATTAGCACTTGCACAAAAGCCACCCATTTCAATATACCAAAAACAGGTGAAGCCAAAGTCAGAGATTACAAACCAAAGAGGTTGAATGGTCATTGAGGTGTGCAGTATAGCAAAACTTACCTTCAACAATATCCATCAATGTTCAGCTATAAGGTATAAAATCGGCATTTTTAAAGCTCTGTTGAAGTGATTCTAGCTTATAAACATGATTTTCTCTCTCCAATCGTTTTATTTGCCTTATTATTATATAATTTTTCACGTGTACTGTTTCATATTACCTGCCAACGCATGGAATATCAACAATAATAATAATAACAATAACAATAACAATACTCATATTTTAATAAACATAAATATAAATAAAAATATTAGTTTAAGTGTACACATACCATATACTATAGTGCTACATCAAAAGCATAATTCTGGTTAGTTTTAAAATTTCTTATAGTTTCTACCATATTGCATTCGGATTTCTTTTTAAAAAGTACATTTTACCGTGAACTAAATATTTGCTGAACCAGTGATAATGTTCAAATATTTTGCACTATACTAGAATACCATAAACATATAAATGTTGAAGATTTATTATACAAATAAAAACTTACTTCAAAAATTAATAACTTTACTTGGCGACATTGAGATGGCAATTTTCGTAACTAAATAAATTGTAATTGAACAACAAAACAAGAAGTATTGTGGGTAAATACAAAATAAAAGAGGCTTTTTTTTTATAAAGACTTCATTTTTATATTCCAGAAAACCACTTATTATTAATTAATTAAAAATTAAGTATATATAGAAAATAAAATTATTTCTTCACTTATTACTAAATTTTTAAATTTCTAAATAAAGTTTCCCTATTAATATTAGTTGTTTATTTATAAAAAAAAAAAAAATTGTAACTTTCTTATCGTTCAATAAATCAAAAGCAACATTCTTAACCATTAAATAAAGTACAGTACCAGTTAACTTTTCGTTATTTACAAATTATGAACTTGTCACTAATTATTACTTAATTTCAATAGTACAATGGATATGTGCGTACGTAAAATAATATTTACAAGAAAATATGGAAAATTTCAACATCAACCAACTAATTCACCAGTAATAATAAAATATTTTGTAAGCATATGCTACAGATTATATTTTTAATATGAATAAAATTATTAAAATTCCTCTATTCAAATTAATAGTATTTTAATAGTCAGAATTCAAGTTATTGTCGTCAATTTATTTTCGATTTTCAATAATTTTTTTTTTATAAAACCTTGAAAAACCTCTGAAAATTACGTAAGAAAATTTTATAAATTTACTTAAAAATTATTCATGCTTATAATTGAATTAAATATTAAAAAAAAATTTTAAAATAAAATAGATTATTTTAAAAACAAGTTTTACTATTTTTTTATTTTAAATTACTTGAAGATATTAGAAAATAAAATTTTACATAATAATATATATTTTATATATTATATTATTTAAATTTGTATATTATATTAATAAATTTCGCTTAGATTAATTTATCAAATTATGAAACTTATTTATTCCATTAAATACGCAAATATTTTGTTGAATTTCACAGTACTTTTACATAGAAAAACTGGATTATTAATTTATATATATATTTATTGAGCAAACATATAATAAATAATATAGAAATGAAATAAAATTTAAAAAGTTTAGTTTTATTTAAAATAAATTGGTAATATTCGTATAACATTTATATAATGAGTATTAAATTATTAATCTAGTATTTTCCTACTGGATTATTAATTTAATAATCGATTTATTCGACATCTATTAGTGACGGTCATAAAAAAAAACTAAACAAATAAGACTACTACTTACATAAAAATATTTTATATAAAAATTTACTTTAATTTAATTAAATAGAAATAATAAAATTACAAATCACTCGATCCTTTTGAGGTGATTTATTTCCATCAAATCGGAAAATAAAGTCAAAATTGATAAAATATGGCAGGCCAAAAAAATTTGGTTATTATATGTCCACAGCGCTCAAAATTGACTGTAACTGTCTATCATCCTTCATTTAAATAAATAGAGGCCAATAGAAGCTTAAGATCAAAATCTTTCGAGGATACAATTGGCTTGTCTGTCGTTCCAGCACCCAACCGGCGTATTTTCAGCGTCTACAGTCAATTAATTTCAATTTATAAAATAGCTAATTTTCAAATAAAGTTATTTTATCTTAAACGATATATTGTATTATATATATCTAAGAGCTCTTAAATACTTTTCGTACAACAAAATAGTTAATCCTGATCAGTGATCAATCTTATTTTAAATGAACAAATATTACAGATATTGATTAATACAATTATAGTACTATTATCCAAGTCTAATCTATTAACAAATATTATTAAAATCAATTAATTTTCACATACTTATAGTAAATTTACACACAACATACACATACACATATTTATATTCTGATATAGTGTATCAAGTTATTGTTCAATTTTTATCAGATATTAATTTTTCTTAAAATGATTTAGTTATTTTTTTTAGAAAGTGAAAATACTTTATTAAAATTAGTAAAATATAGAAAGTTTTTATAGAAATTCCATTTCCTTTTTGATTTTGAAAAAATATTTCTTAAAATAGCTTCTAAACAACTTCATAAAAATTTGGTTACAAAGTTTTTATTTCTTACTTTTAATATTTTAAGTTCATATATTTTAAGTCATTAAATTTAGTTTTTTAATTTATTAAATTTCTTTTTGATTTAAAAATGCTTTAAAATAAAATATTTAATTTGTCATAAAAAGAAAAAAAAAACTATAAATAAGCAGAAATAATTTTAAAAAAAATATTTTGTAGCAAGTTACTATGCTTATAAGCAATGAAAACTATGCTTATAAGCTTTCTATCAACATGTTGATAAGGCAATTCATCAGATTGTGTATACGCACTCAAAAAAAAACAAATATCAACTCCTAATTTATAAATAAATTAAAATAAATTTACTAATTAAATAAATTTTTTTTTCTCTTGCAGATGTTGAACTTGTGCTATCTTTATTATTTATCCAAATTGACTGAATTTGCTGATACGATATTTTTCGTTTTAAGAAAAAAGAAGTCACAAATAACATGGCTGCACATATATCATCATTCTGTGACGCCTTTAGAAACATGGGTTTTAGTCAAATTTTTAGCTGGTAAAAAATTATTTTTGCAAATTTTTTTTAAAATAATTTTTATATTTAAATTGTTTTTAAAAATTCTTAAAACATTTTAATATTATAAGATAATATATACATATATTTTTTTGTTCATAATTTTCTAGGTGGAAATGCCACATTCCCAAATATTCTGAATAATTTTGTTCACGTTTGTATGTATTTCTATTATATGATGTCTGCCATGGGACCACAATATGCCAAATATTTGTGGTGGAAAAAATATATGACAGAATTGCAAATTGTAAGTTTATTTTAATTTATTTCATTAACTTTTGCTTTAAAATTTTATCGTATATAATTTTGATTTTACTTTGAAACTTTATCGTATATAACTTTATCGTATATAAAAGAAGTTATGAAATTTTTTGTTATATACTCGTACATACAAAGGAATTTATAGTAAAAATTAAATTACAAGCCAAAACTATAACTATTGTACATAGCTCATTTTGCACTATTATCGATATTATTTTTATATATTTGGTTTGGTAATTATTTCGTAGAAAATTCAACATCTTGATTCAGCCAAAAACATACACATACTTTAAGATAGATATTAGGTGTAAAATCAAAACCATACAGAGGTCTTAAGCAGTTATTTTATGTGTGGTAATAGTGTTAAGACCTATGCTGAGACTAGACTAGCAACTCTGTTGATTTCTTGCTTGGAAACAAACCGAAAAGTTGTGCAATTTCTTGAGGAGCGGAAAGTTATTTTTTCGCAAGATTTTTTCTTCAGTTTCAGTTTTACTATTGCAGAGTAGCGGAAAGTGTTTTGAAAAATGCAATTTATTTTTAAAAAATTTTTAACTTTTCAATTTTTTGTTTTGTTTTGTTGTTGTTTTTTTTTTTTTTTTTTGATTGTACGCGCGCAATTGATTTTATCGACTCATAGAATTAACAAATTCAAATCGATTTTATCCGCAAACAAATGGATTGAATTCTGTTAGCATGAGCTTTAATCTCGATTAGCTTTTAATCTAGTACAATTAGCTTAATAAAGTAAAAGTATAAAAAATCGATTATTATTTATCTTTACTCATATCGATAATCAATGAGGATTTAAGTTACTTAATTTCCAATTTATACGCAATTCTATTGTAAATGTAATGTTAGTTAGCATTTGGAAATGTCGGAGCAAAGTCATATAGGATTATTCAATTGATTTTCTAATTAATGCAGAATAAGAAATAAAAGTATTTTACTATTAGTATTTTATTTATTGTATTCATATTTGTTAATTTTAATAGATACTATGAGGGTGGGTGTCAAAAAAATGGTTTGTTTAAAAAAATACTTTTTATCACAGGCTCATTTAATAAAGCTTCAAACACTTTATAATGGGTTATCCATTTTAATATTTGGCAACTATTATTGTAAAAATTTTTAGGTTTAATTTTATTAATTATTTAAATATCTTACATTTCGTTTGAATTGTGAAAATTTTCTACAAAATTGATATTTCTGCCGTAGCCGTAAGAGGAGAATATAGTCGTCATACTGAGGCTCATTTCTTGCTTGGTGGATACGTATATGGACCTGTGGAAAAGCCATTGTATCCGCAAAAAGTGAATGTCTGGTGTGTATGTTGGTCTGAAAGTGTTTGCAAATAAGAAAGGTGAGCCCATTACCGTCAATTCTGAGCGGCATGTCCGTATGATAAGTACCTTTTTTACCATGAACTTGACGATTTTTTGAGATAAAATCAACTTGAACATCCGTCAAGTTTGTTTTATGTTAAAAGGCGCGAGTTCTGCAAAAGGCTCGAGTCTTGAAAAAAATCGTGTAGGAACTTATATATAATAATATGGTATTATCAATGTAATGAAATAAAATTTTTTTATCAAAATCTGAATTTTAAGTGTGTTTGGTTTAATTTTAAATTTTTTAAACCACAAATTGAATAACTCTTATTATTAAAAGAGTTTTAATATAAATACATATTCCCCAAACAATATTCAAGAAATATAAAAACAAAAAACAGCTTTTGAAAAAAAAATCCTTTTTTGTGTTTTTTTTTGGTTATTTAAAAAAATATTTTTTTTTAACTTTTATGGCCATGGCTTCTGAGCGATATTGTTCAAAAAATTGATGAAGACATAGTTTTGAAATTTTTTCAATTTCCTTTATTAGAACTGATGCTAATAACTTTTATAATTCTAAGAATAACAGGAAACTGACCGACACATTTCTTACATTATTTTTCTATAACAAATTGTAATTTTACTTTTGTTAGAGAAAAAATCCTGTCCAAAAAATGTAAACAAATTCATAGAAATATATGCAATCTCAAGGAAAGTGTAAAGGAAAAATTAATTCTTAATTTGTTCAAACACAAAAAATGAATTAAATTTTCCTTTCAATTACATAATCTACTCCAATTTTGTAGTAATAAAAAAAAATTTCCAATTTAAATTTAAATATAAGTGCAAAAGATTATTTCAAATTCAATAACTCTCAACAAATAGAGCAAGACATGACTCGACATAAATAAAAACTTATGATTAACGATGTAAATCATTAAATTACAGACTTACCAACTATTTATTTATTTACTCATTAAACAATTTAATGAAATTAGTAAAATTTACAACAACAAAAAATTTCTGATACAATACATAAGTTTTTAGTTGATATTTTGTTAAGAAATAATTTCGATAATTTTTTTTACTTTACTTTGATTGTGTAAAACGAAAATCTCAACAGCTACTCATATACGAGTTGTTATTATTATTTATTATGGTAAATATTTTGAAAAAAAAAATCAAAATTTATTGTAAGATATGGAAAAGGTATAATTTATAAATGAATATGCAATATTTTATAGATATCATCCTCATATAATATAAATAATACGAATTTCAATTTGACCAGTTTCCTCCTTTGCCCGAATGGATGTTTTCAACGAAAGAAACAATAAAGCGACAAGCCTAAACACGCAAAAAACATGTTGCCTATAGTTTCAGACAAAAAAAAATGTTGCAATAAAAGCGAAAATTGGAAAAATCACCAGACCTAAACTACCTTGAGTGTTTAATGTGCGTTTTTCTACCGGTTTTCATTTTTCATATAAATTTTCATTTTGTTTCAAGTGCTTTTCCGCCGGATCACTTGCATAGTACACTTCCAATACGGCTAACCCGAGCGTATTTATTTTCCAATTACTATTCCGTAAACAAAATATTTATCTTGATTTAGTTACCTATTTAGATTAGTTGGGAGGAATCTAAAATTATAGTATGCATGTCTTGATTTAACTCAGTAGTAATGCTAGCGTTTAGTTAATAATCTGTATGCACATTTACCATGATAACCGAAAGTTGATGGAAAACCACTAACAAAAATTGACTTTAAAAGGGACATGATTAGCTTTTCCAATTTCCCATATATAATTTTTGTACACTTACTATGTAAAAAAGTCAATTTATTGATAAATTTCCGATCCATACCCTCAATTCTTCCGAGTTGTAAATTCTTGTTTGTCATTCCAACTAAACTTTACTATCACTATTTCAAAAGCTACTCGTACCATTAATCATACATGCAGTAGTGTTGGGCTAGTACAAAAAAAATTTATGCAATCCACTAACTAACGTGTCAATAGTATTTTTTTAAAAATTTAACTAATTTTCATTTACACTTTCCGTTTTCACTTCATAGTATTTATAGTGTTAATATTACAGACTATATGGCAGTATCGTCAAAAACGAAACTAATTTAACCTACTTAGAAGTTGTCTAGAAAACGCAAGCCTTTATACGAGTATATCTAGCTTTACCATTTTATATTTTTTTATTATTTGTATACCATATTTATGTAATTTATTTTGAGAACATAACCAATTTTCCTTGTTTTCCTTGTCTACTTTTGCTATGCTTAAACAAAAAAAAATGTTATCAAATTGGGAAGGGGAAGTCTGGGGTATAAAATTTAATTGAAGATTTTGCAATTCTATCAATACAGAAAATTTCAATTCAGCTTGTCTATGTACAAACAGATATAATTTGGTAGTAGCAATTTTAAGTGAAAACTTGTTTCTATGATGTGACCATTAACTCGATACTAAATACTAGTCGAATTATATTTACTACTGTTTATTGTATTTTATACTTAAAAAAATATGTGCACAATTTGTAGAAAGAAAAAAATAAATTTCAAAAACCACATTTGAAAAAGATGGAAAATAAAATCTATATCGTTAATGTGTTGTTAGAAAAATGTTGTTTGACATAAATTTTGAAATATTCCTAATTCGAAATAATTATGTTTTGTAGGAATTTTGTATTCAGAAGTTATATTATAATTTTTATAATCAACAATATAAGATTATAATTCAACTTTTAGAATGAACTATAAATCTTATATTTAAGATAAAAACAGTAGCTTACTACTAAAACAACATATATGGTATACAAGATAATAATGATTTATTTGAAAACTTCCATTTTATATTATGTGTCGTTTAGCTATAAAACAGTATGTAAAAATTGTTTAAAACTTTTTAAAATGACTGGTGTGCATTTTGTTATAAAGTTGGAATTGAACCTTATTTCTTTGAAAATGAAGAGGGTGATCGTTACCGTGAATTCTGACTATACCACCTTTTTCAAAACGTTACCGGAATTTATTCAGAAAATTAAAAATACAAGTTTATTTATCTAAATCTATAGTGTGCTCTTCGATCCCCATCGACTTTAACACACTTATGCCAGCGCTTGATCCAATCCTCGAAACATTTTTCATAATTCGGTTTTCGGTATGTCCATCAGTTCTTTTTTCCATTACTTCCTCTCGGCTGTTGAAACGCGTTCCCCGTAATGGTTTTTTAACTCGATTGAACAGAAAGAAGTCACAGGAAGCCAAATCAGGTGAATTCGGTGGTTGTTGGATGGTATTTGTTGCATTTTTCGTCAAAAAATTACAAATAATGATGGCACTGTGCGACGGTGCGTTATCATGGTGCAAAATCCACGAGTTTTCTGCCCACAATTCTGGTCTCCTTCGGCGAATTGCTTCACGCAAACGTCTCATAACGCCCAAATAATACTCTTTGTTTACTGTCCGAACTTCTGGCAAAAATTCATGATGCATTACACCGTTGTAATCCATGAAAACCGTAAGCATTGCCTTCTTTTTTTACTGAAAACGACGTGGTTTTTTGGGTCTCGGCTCATTTGGTGAACGCCATTCACTTGCCTGATGTCTGGATTTCGTGTCGTACTCATAAACCCACGTTTTGTCTCCAGTAATGATCCTTTCGATGAATGTGGGATCGGATTCAGCCTCGCAAATCATGTCTTTTGCGACGTCAACGTCTCTTTTTTGCATGAAATTGAGGTCTTTTGGCACCAACTTTGCTGCTACACGACGGAAACCCAAATCATTAACCAAAATGTCTTGGACGGATCCATAGGCAATGTTCAAGTCCTTCGCTATCTCTCTGATGGTTAATTTGCGGTTATTGACCAACATTTCTATTACTTTATCAATGTTTTCGTCGATTTTCGATGGCGATGGTCTGGCACTGCGTTCATCATCTTCGATTGACTCACGACCACTTTTGAACCGCTCGTGCCACTAGTAAACGACCGTTTTCTTTAGAGAATCGTTGCCGAAACACTTTTCTAACATTTCTAACGTTCGCGCACCATTAAATCCGTTTTTTACTCAAAATTTAATAGAAGTTCGTTGTTGCAAATTTAAATCCATTTCTAAAATTGTAAAAAATCGCCAACACACACAGAGATAGATGTAATCTTGCCTACGTAACTTTTGCAAATGTCAAGCTATGACGCTAAGATTTAGAGGGAATATCAACAACAGATGTACCAACTTAACAGAACTCAAATCGGAAAGATGGAAGAGCCACCTTTTTGATCAAGCTGGTATGTGGTCTTAACATAATAGGCGACTCAAACTATTGTATACACTATGAAAAATTTTGGCTTGAACTCCAAGATCGTGCGATTTGACGTCGTTTGGTATTTTCTTGCAGGGCTACGAGAAATATATGAAAAAGTCAATAAAAAATTACTTTAAAAGGATTAAGTCCTACAAGAATGGAAAGGTGTGTTTTATTTAACTATACTTTCGGAAGCATAAATTTGATAATTCTTTATTAGATAATATAATTTTTTAAGACTAATTTATAATAGAATAATAATTTTCATTCCATAGAAATACAATTTTATTATAAAATATTAATTGTAGAATAATTGCCAGGAAATATTAATGACAGGATAATTAGTTATATTCAACACTCTTAAAGTTTAAAGTTTTTACGTAAATTTTATTCAAATACTTATTATTTCAAAATAAATAAAATCAAGCATAATTTTTGCATTCATAATGACTATCTTATATTTAAAATAATTTGATGCACTTAATTTTTCCTGTTTTAAAAGGCTAAAAGTTTTTCATAAAATACGTATTAATTTATTTTCTATACTTCATTATTTAAACTATTATTGAGGTGTTTTTCTTTTTTAAAAAAAAAGCACATCAGTCTAATATAATAAAATTTTTACAATAGTACGTAATCAGTAGCATTATTGTATTTAAAAAAAATTACAGTCTCATTTCCTTTTCATATATAATTCCAATTAAAAAAAATACATTCATTAATTTTGATTTTATTTCATTTTCAAAAAAAAATTCACTTCCTTATTTTATATTTTAAAAAAACAGTTAAAAGCAAATGTTAAAATAGAAAAAAAAAAGAAAAATAATAATTTTATCTAACGTGATGACAGTCAAAGGTCAATTTAAGACCATCAAAATGTATGCTTTTTTTGTACAAATATATTTCCGAAAACATTATAATAATAGTACATTTTTCGAAAATAAAATTCACTCAATTCAGAAATAAAGTTTTTTCTCTACGTCATTTATTCCTTTCTTTTTCTGATAATATAAAATATATTTATTAACCATCAAAACATAAAAGCCTTCAATATACAAGGTCAAGGTTAAAATAAAACACAAAATATTTTTCCACATTTTTCTGGACTTTAATTTTTTTGTTGATTGTTTTTAATGTTATTGACTCTTCAATATATTTTGGTAAAATGTCGGTTATGCATAATTATAATATAAAATGGCAATATATGACATTCAACATTTATACACATAATTATTTTAATAAATATAACCGCTTGATAGTCGATAAATATTACTTTATCAGAGGAAACAATAAACTTAAAAAAAAAAACTTATGAGTAATATTTGCAATCAATATAGAAATGTGCAATACCGAAGAGGTGCAAAAAATTTGTGAATAATTTTTTTAAAGAAAAAACTCAAAATCCAATATTTGGTGTAACGTTCTCAATAAAAGTTTCATTGAGGAATTAAAAAAAAAATTCAGATTTTAATGTACGAGGAAGGAAATTTATAAAATAACTTGTTTTTCTTAGCACGGACTATCCAATTTCACTATCACTATTACTGTAGAGCGTGACCTACTTCTAATTATTACCAGCATTATTTCAGCAGCAATAGTACCATAGTAATAGTAGAAATTATTGCCGGCCCATATTACAGAAACAACAGCTTCAGCAGCAACAACATTACTTACAAAAGAAACCTGCTCTCTAGTTTGGGGTGTACTTGCCAAGGTACTTGGACATTACTAGTGTTATAAGCAGACTTGCAAGTCTGTCCGTACATAAGTACGAGTAAACGAGATCAATGAATTCGCAAATATTTCTGAAGAGGTAATGCTTCGACGACAACATATGTACTCGTAAATGGTTAAGGCATCGAAACTGGAACAGAAGTAAACGTGAATTTGAACTTTCGATTTCGTAAGACTGAGCATTGCTTGCAGTACTGCACTTAGCGTACTCAAAGTCGTAGAAACAGCTTTTTCGAAAAACTAACAAACAACAACAACAACAACAACAACAACAATAATACCAACAATCATACTAATTTTGTAGTAGTAACTGCTGTAGAAATGATATTTTTTGGAATCTAACCATTCATTGTACGAAAACTGGCTATTATTCAGATTTTGCATATTTTTCTACTATTTGTTTAGTAATTTTCTTACAACTAACTACGTGATGATCAATAGAGTAAAAAGACAATCCCAACCCATCCATGGTATAGACCGGACAGAGCAAACGAACGACATTACAATCATTGACCATAGTAGACACCTGTACAACTGGTTATTTATCTGAAGTAATACTCATACTCACATCTCCTCGTATACGATCACCTTACCCCGTCCTTCGACAATTTTGACTAATTTCCTCTGGTGATATGGTCCAGCGAAATAGTTTGTATAGCAAGAAATGTGCAATCTTATATTTACTTTGCCAATGGCGGCCGATGTCGAAGTATCTATTTACCCTAAATAGTTGTGGCATATTGCGAATTGCATAAATTGCAATGAAGTTGAATGTCTAGTACAGGATTACGAAATACTGAATGGCAATATTGGTTATCTCATCGTTGAATAGTAATAGCAATGCGCAGATGCAGCTTTCATTTGAGCTGCCAGAGTACTAGTAGCTGAAACGATATTGCATAGAGCAAGTGCAACCGCCTAGTTACAAATATGAACGCACGTATGTTGAACTTTGTTTAGATTTTCCACTGTCTCTATTTGAACTTCGAAGGGATTATATAATATCTTTGAAAAAGGGTAAAAAAGAAAAGCCTCCCAACCATACCCACTCATCTTGTGGAATTTCTTCAAAACTCTTACGTAAAATCTGGTAATGGTAAATTGTGACTCTGACCGATGAAATTATTGTACTTTGTAGGTCATTACAATCGACTAAGTAGGTTATGGGCTTTTGAAAGTCAACCACCAAACTAAAGATTCCGGAAGGATACGAAATTTATCAATAGTTTCCTTCATAAAATCGCTTAATTAAATATAAATCTTATTTTCGAAGATTCAATTTTCTTTATTATTATTATACGATAATACTTCAAATTTATATATTTTATTATCCCTTAATTATAGTTTATTCAAATTTTTTATATATTTAATTAGCATTTTTTATTTTTCAAACCCAATTATGGACTTTTTATTGAGCTCTTATAAACTTAAAAGATTTTAATCAAATCCATTTTTTTTATAGTGACACACCCCTCACAATACGAGATATAAAAAATAACTTAACATATTGAATAAATTTTTTTCATGCTTTAAAAATAAAAACAAATTTCTCTAATTGAAAATTATTTAAGATCTAGTATAAAATGTTCATATGGTAATTATTCGTAAAAAATTCGCAATCATATGTAAATAGTAAATCGTGTAATTATTTATCTTCGTCACGTACTTAAACAAATTATTAACATTCCATGTCAGAAAAAAATTTCCCTAAAAGCAAAGGTACTTGATGACACACTTAAATATATAAAAATTACAGAAAAATAAAAAGAGGTATAATTTTAATTCATCATATTTGTTGACAGTTTCTTGTAACTTACATCATTAATATTATGAAATTTTTAAGTATTTTTTGTGAATTTTTTTGAAAATATTTAAACTTATTGAATATAATCGATAAATTTTGTTAATTTTTGAATTCCTAAAAATAAAATTTTGTATTCTAACTAAAATAGAAATAAAATTTATTAACTTTTAATTTTTATTCAAAAATGGAAAAAAATATATAAATTTGAATTATTCACAAAACAACTGTTGATGATTAGGTAATATTATAAAGTTTCTGACGTTGACATCTCGCCATAAAGGTGTGTCTAAAGTGCGCAAAAAGATTTAATATAACACGATTAATAAAGACAAAACATATACTCATAAACATACATAACATTTACAATATTATAATATAATATTTCCAACAAATTAAGAATTACTATTGCTATACCATTTAATGGTTAGTCAGTTAGTTTATTTAGATAAACGAGGTCTGTTCAAAAAGGATCGCGAATTTTTTTTTTTTCAAAAATTATTTATTTATTCATGAATATCTATTTTGTCTTCTTCAAAGTAATCGCCACCAGATATTATACACTTGTGCCAACGTTTTTTCCATCCCTCGAAGCACTTCAAAAAATCATTTTTTGTGATCTTGTTCAGCTCCTCCTTCGATGCAGTCTTTATCTCCTCAATCGTAGCGTAGCGTCGTCCTTTCATGGGGCTCTGTGACTTTTTCTTGGGAACAAGATAAGTCACAGGGGGCCAGATCTGGTGTGTTGTTGTTTTTGGCCAAAAATTCGCGCACAAGCAACGATGCATGAGCAGGGGCGTTATCATGGTGCAAAAGCAAATTTTTGTTCTTCCATAAATCCGGGTGTTTCCAGCGGGTTGCTTTGCGAAACTTAGGAATAACGTGCAGGTAATATTCCTTGTTGACCGTTCTACCCTGTGGCAAGAACTCATGATGCACCATACACCTGCAATTGAAGAAAACTGTAAGCAAAACCTTCACATTCGACCGAACTTGGCGCGATTTTTTCGGGCTTGCCTCGTGCGGCAGCTTCCATTGAGATGATTGAGCTTTGGTTTCCACGTCATAACCATAAAGCCATGATTCGTTACCAGTTATGACCCTCTAGAGCAAATTCGTGTCGTCTCTGACAGAGTCAAACAGCTCCTTAGCAATGTTAATCCGATGCTGTTTTTGCTCGAAATTGACCCATTTTGGTACGAATTTCGCGGCGATCCGTCTCACGCACAAATCATTGGTAAAAATCAAATTGCGCGAGCCAATCGATATGTTTAAGTCCTCAGCAACCTCTCTAACGGTGATTCGACGATTGGCCAATACTATTTTCTTCACTTCATCAATGTTTTCGTCTGTTGTTGACGTGCTTGGGCGTCCGGCACGCTTTTCGTCGTTCATATCTTGTCGGCCCTCTGAGAACATTTTGTACCACCGATAAACATTGCTTCGGTCCAACGTAGCTTCACCACATGTCACAGTCAACATTCGGAATGCGTCCGCGCAATTAATTTTGTTTTTCACACAAAATTTGATACAGATTCTTTGATCCATTTTTTGGAATGGGCAAAAATCGAAAACGAGCCAAAACACGTGAAAGCAAAGCAGCTGTCAAAAATTAACTGATAATTCAAAATGGCCGAACTTGCCAGCATAAGTAAAAGACATGAGTACCAACATAACGCCATGAAAAAAAATCTAAAATCAAATACATGTAACCCGCGGAAATTTAAAATTCGCTTTTTCAACAGACCTCGTATACCAACGATTCGGAAAGTAATTTACTCTAGCAGTTAATTATATTATCTCATTTTAGAATATAATTAAATATCTTTATGCTTCATTATAACATTTTGTTTAATATTAAATATTTTCAAAATTTATTTATTTATTTATTACTAACTAACAAAGAATATATGTATGAAGTGGGTGTCGAATTCACAACAATTTATAAAATATATATTAATTTTATTACGGAAAGATTGCCTGAACTAAAGGCTTCTGTCTTTCGTAAAAATGATGTTAATATGTCGCCTTTAATAACAACCGAGGAATACGAAAGAATCAGAAAAAAAAACTTTACTAAACATTTTTTTTTCAAACTTTTTTTTTATATAAAACTTATGTTTGTAAACAAATATTCTATGAAAATAATAATAGCTCAATCAAGTCTAGAATAAGTCTAGAATACTATTAAACTTCAAGTTCATGGAAAATCAATGAAAAATGTGCAATATTATCATTCGGTGTATAGGAAAAAGCACCTACACGTGATTACAACATTTTACAAGACATTTCTAGAGGCAATGACTTCATTGCATAAGCGTAAAGTTGTTTTGTATTATCGGAAAGAATATTGAATGAAAACCAGTTGCTAAGAATTTTAATTTTTCCTGTCTATAATATAGAAGAAAACCTTTCGTAAATCTGGAAAATTTATTATTACTTGAATATCTACAATTATTCATAATAGTAATAATAATATCGATATGCAATTTCTATGTGAATATTCATATTTTTGAATGTCTGTAAGTATGTACATAGAATAATATTGAATTTCATTTAATTTTAGATAAAATTCTTATAATTGAGTTAAAGTCATGGCTACTATTGTTTACAGAATGTTATAGATACATGATTTTTAGGAAAATATTTATACTTTTTTTCATTTAATAATCATTAATATTAGTAGTAAAATTTACAAAAGTATGTTATCTTTGAATAAAAATCATTAAACAAAAATTAGATTAAGTACCATAATTATCTAAAAATAGTGAATGGAATTTCAAGTGATAAAAAAATTGAGTTAAATGACCTTCCAAATGTGAAAAATCGAACGTCATTCTTAAAGACCTTGTACATAAAATTATTTGATTCATAGTTGGTTTAATTTTCAATTAGTGAATTTTTCGTGACATTTTTAATGAGAAATGGAGCATGTTAATATAGAAATTAAAGGTAAAAGAAAAATTCACGAAAGTAAAATTAATAGTGCAGTAAATTTTGGCCCCACTACAACATGATCATGTGATTTCAAATATATTCAAAGTAAAAATTATAAATAGAAATAGTTTTTTTTTTAAATTTAAGGCTTTTAAATATTTTTATAGAAGTTGAAATAAACTCATACTTATATCATTGACCATTAATCCTTAATTAGTGAATGCCTTATACTATTAATATAACAATGTTTAATCCAAATTACGTTTTAGAAGATAAAGTTAAATAAGATATACTTTTTATTGAGATTTTGATAAAAAATTTTAAATTTTTATATTGCTTATATTTTTCTACTATGTATAATAAATTACATTATTCAAATAACACACAATGACTTTTTAACAATCACTTGTAGATTTTTAGAGTCCCATATTCAGCAGTTTTGCTTATAGACGTATTCGCAGAGAAAATTTACGAAAGTTTTTACCATTTTAGTTTAACAATTCATAATATAAACAATCTTTAATATAAAATGGCAAACTATATACTAAATAAATTTTATTTAAAATAATATATATTTTGGACAACTATTAAATGGCACGGATGTGCTTTTGAAATGAATAACCTGTTATAATATAGAAATTCCAAAAAATATGCTTTAAAAAAATACTGCTCATAAGAAAACTGGAAAAATAAGGTAATATTATTGCTATATACCAAAATAATTTATACACAAATAACCACAACTATTTCATTATAGTGTTTGTTTTTACTTTTGATTTGTTTCTTTAGGAAAAAATATTTAAAAAATAAAACAGAAAACTGATTTGCTCTGGTTATTCAAAATATGTCACAGAATCAGGAAGTAATCAGTTTCTCTTTCATCAAAATTTTCAACATCTTTAGATAAATTTTTTTTTTTGCTCTTTCTAATAGTATCCATGAAAATATTTTAATTTTCGTAATCTAAAACCACAAAACCAAATAATTTCATCAAAAACCTTCAAGATATGATTTCCTCCAAAAATCATACTTTTTTACCAAAATTACAGAAAGTTCAATGTTATTTCCTTTTATATTAAATTTCGATATCGTTATTAAATTAAAATGTTCATAAAAAGAAAATATTTTTATAAATAAACTCGTGTATTACATTAATTTTATATAAATTTATTAACTATTGCTGTTTTTCTTTTTTTCAAAACTCTATTATACGTGTATTGTGTCTGTTTGAAAGTATTTATTGATTATAGTTGAATAATTTTTGCATATTTTTATATAATCATTTATTTTTTAACTTTTTTTTCTTTTTAAAGAAAAAATATACTCTACAAATTATGCTAAAAAATAATCATTTTATAAAAATAATATTTTACATTGCAAAATTAATCATTTTTCTAAATTACCAATCAATCAAAAAAAAAAAAAAAGTGAACTTTTTTTTTTGGTAAAATTAATAACGAAAAAAATTGCGTAATTATTTTGTATTGATTTGTTTTTATAATTTAGCGAAAGGCTATTTTATTTTGCCTATTTAAGATCTTAATAATAAATGATAATGTTGGTTTGAGTCCTCGCTGTACCAAATGACATATTCATATTGCACTAGAGAATTATTACCAATTAAATAATTTCCGATTTTTAAATTCTACTTAAAATATGAGAAAGGTATGTTTGAAAGATTAATTAGAAAATAAATTCCTAAAAGGTTTTTGAATACAATCAAATAGAAACAGAATTTATCTTGTACAATAAAACTAAGCTGAAACGTTGACTATTACAACAGTTTAATTTATCATTATTGAAAAATAAAAATAAAAAACATTTCAGGACATATACCATTAAATTTATCACATACCAATAAAATTTAATAATTTTTTTAACCACCCATTAAATATTAGACGAGGTAGAAATTTATAGGTACAAACATATTTACTTATATGAAAATTTGTCTGTGTGGAAAAAAAATTTCTTTTTTTCAAATTTTGTTTTCTGTTCACAAATATTTTACATAATTCAATTTTAGAGATCTTAGAAAATATATTATAAAAATTGCATACATACGTAGAGGGATGAATGTTTTTTTTTCCCCATTTCATATGTATTGGAATGAATTTTATCTGGTCAATGCGTGTATGTTCGTTTGTTTTAAAAATATTCGAAAACGGCCTATTATGAACTCAGAAAATATGGTGAATGAAAATAAAGAAGAAAAGCCCAAAGGCGAATTTCGGTTGAAAGTCGATTACAACTTGGAATTGATTTATTTTTTATATCTTGAAAGCTTTTTATAATTATACAATATGATCGAAGAGTGGTTATATCAGTTGAATTTTTATTTTTCTTAGTTATTTAACGATAATTTTTTTTAGTAAATCTTCTCTTCTTATATTTGCAATTATATGTAAATACTTTTCTACTTTATTAATAATACAATAATATGCACTTTGAGAGCATATTTTAAAAGAAAATAAATAATTTGTCAATAAATATAAAAACATATTTTATTAGCTTATGAAACATATTATACTTACAAAATGTACGATAACTTTTTTTAACTATGGTAAAAATTAATTAGAAGTACAACTTTAAAAACAAAATTTGTTTAATAAAAAATATAATAAGTTCAGATAAATATATTTATTTTTATACATTTATTTTAAAGAATATCTAATGAAAATATAAGATTAGGCATATTTTAGATTTAAAAGTTGGCCATTTTGTTTTTATATTTATTTTTACAAAAGCAGTATTTCTGCTATAGCTACTTTGTCGCATTTGAAAAGGCTGTGAAAAGACATTGTATCTGCAAAAAGTCACTTTTTGTGGTATATATTGGTTTAAAGGTGTCAGTCTTTTTTTGAAAATGAAGGAGGGGAGACCGTTACCGTCAATTCTAAGCACTATAACCATATGATAACCGACTTTTTTTGGCTTCAAATTAAAGATTTAAATAATAACCATGTGTGAACACATGGACAGTATCTCAAGATTTCTTCGTTGGCCTTTTTGATATAGCGCTACGCAAAAGATCATGTCTATACAAAAAATCCTCAAATGATAAAATATTTAAAAAATAACCGTCAAATAATGGATGAATTGTGAAAAAAAAGACATCAAAAATTACCTTAAAAGCTCGAGTTCTCCACAAAAGTCTAGTGACAGCCATTTAAATAATGTTATATTTTATTCATAATTGCAATATTCATGCAATATAATAAAGTAAATAGTTTATCAAAGCCTGAAATCAAAGTATATCTTATTTAATATTATTTTTTCAAAATGCAAATTAGAGTTACCAACGTATTTAATTTTTACCAAATGTGCGAAAAAGTACTGAAAAATTATCTCAAAAACTACATTTTTCAAAGCACAAACACTTGTAAAATAAATTTTCAAAAATGTTTATTCATTTTTTAAAATATCGTTTTGTGTTTTTAACTTAGTTTTTTTTATAAAAGTGAAGTATTTTTAAATTAATAGTCTAATAAAATATATTTTTTTTAATATCAATATATTTTAAGTCAAAAGAAAATAGTTTTGAAAAAAATATGTTCGTTAAAATTTAAAAAAAGATATTTAAAAAGCAAACTAGTGTATTTAAATTTAGAATTAAATTAAAATTTATAAAAATCTTGAATGATAGCCTTGAACTTGTTTATGTTTTTCAGCTCTGTTTAACTAAAGTTCAAAGCTTATTAGTTGTTCTATAAGTGCTCTTTCTAGTAGGTCTAGGGTATCTAAATTTATTTAAGTAGATTTTTTAAATAAATTATAAAATTATATCACGGCATAGGCTTATATTTAATTAATGTAAATACTTTGGATCTGATCATTGTATTCAGTATGAATTTATCTCAAACTTTTGAGAACGTATTCTTACCTTTTATGAAATTTATCTAAATTTAGTGTTAATATCGTTATTAAATTTATTTTATAAATGTTCATAATTTTTTTTATTTATTACAGGTACAATTTGTATTGTGTATTGCTCATACATTACGTGCCTTACTATCATCGTGTCAATTTTCGAAATTCATCTCAGCACTATTATTGCTGAACGCATCAATATTCTTCGTTCTTTTCATGAACTTTTACATTCAAAATTATAAAAAGAATCAAAAACAGGAGATGTCAAAGAAAGTTGATTAAATATAAAAGACTAATTATAGTTAGTTTCGTAAGTCTTAGTTGTATAGAATGAAAAATTAATTTAAAAAAAATTATTTTTTTTAGTTTGAAAACTACACAAAAAATATTTTGTATATAATTTTCTTTCTACAACATAATCGAAATTTAAGCAAAAATAAAATCCTATTTACACGCATAGAACGTTATTAATTATAAGTTATAATTTTATATTTTTATTTATATATATTTTTTTGTAATATACACACATACATTTATATTGAAAGTATATTGCCAAAAAAGTACAAAATCGGAATATTTTGTGACTTGCCACCATAGAGATTTTTAATGCCTTAGATATTTTTTTTTATTTTTGTATTTTAATTAATTAATTTTTTTATTTGTTGTAAATATTTATTGTATACCTTTAGTATACTTTTGTACATGTATTAGTAGGGAATAAATTAATGTATCGATTGGAATAAAATTGATAAGAAAAAGTTTCAGATGCTTTAAATAAGACAACATTTTTGTTTTTATAATCTTAAATAGTATTAGTAAAATTTAATTATCGATTTGATTATTGATGAAAAATAGAACAGGTTTTTCCTGATAATACGTTAATAAAAATAACGTTTGTAAATTTTCGTTATTGTAATAATGGAAGTGCCTTGTTTTATTCTTTATCGATCAAATCGAAAATATCAATGAATATCCGTATTTTTTCATAGTTTCTAAGTAATTTCTTTTTTTTGTTGATAAAACTATTTAATTATAGATTATTAATTATAAAAAAAAACTTATATTTATTATTTATAATTATTTTTGTAAGGCCAAATTATTAATCGGTGAAGTTAACATATTTAAAGTGTTCAAAAATTTTAGATTTTAATTTCTTATTTTTATTTTTTGTTTATATTAATGTAAAATTCCATATTGAAATTAATATTTTTTTAAAAAAAAGTTTAGATCCTAAAATTAAAAATCTATGCATAATATAATATTATTCAATAATAATGCTATTATTATAATAAACATTTAACTAAATTTTTTCATTTTATTTTTTAAGAAAAAACTACAATATTTCAAGTTTAGAGTAAAATATTTTTATGTTAATTTTATTATGGAATCTTAAAGAAAAACATTATTTTTCTTCTTTATATATTTTTCCAAACTAAAAAAATAATTCTTAATTTATTTTTTTATATTTTTTTTTTTAAATTTTAATAAATTTCGAAGTAATTGAAGAATTTTTTCAATTCTAAAAACAATAAAATTATATATATTTGAAAATAATTTATTTTTTCAATCAATATTTCCGTTTAAAACTTTTCAAATAATTTATAATTTCATTTTTTTAAATATTTATTTTATGTCAAAAATATTATTAATTCTTACTGCCAAAAAAATTATTCATAAAAAAAATCTTTAAAAATTTTATAAGAAAAAGAATTAGATTCTATAATAAATATAAGAATTTATTGAAAATATTAAGTGCAATCTTTATAATAACATTAATAATATTTAATATATAACTTAAAGAAAATAAAATAGATAAAATAAAAGGTAGTTAGGGATCTGCTCATAATATGGTACAATTTGAATAAAATGGAAAATATTAAATAACTGATATTCTTCTTTGTATGATAAAGATTCAAATAAAAATCAAAACGTCCCAAATTTAATAAATCGACTAGAAAAATCTTTTTTTATATAATTTCTTGAAATAAAAAATATCAAAAAATAAATAAAACAAAAAATACAAATAACTCGTAAGTTAATACGAGTATGTACTATGTACTCTTTTAAAATAAAAAACAATCGAATATAACAAGTGCCTTGTTTTGTATTTATAAATTATATAAACTTAACTAAAACCAAATAATTATTAAAGAATTTCTTTTATAATATTATAATTATTAAATTGATTATATTTTTATGTGGAAATAAAAGTCGAATATTTTATACTACATCAATGTTTTTTATCATTTTATTTTTGTATACAATAAAGACGCATGATTATATCCTCTTAAAACCTTTCTCTTCTTCAACAATTTATCCTTAATTATAATTAACCGAAAAAATATTTTAATCTAAATGATTTGTTTTAATTTAATTCAAAAACGGAATTAATTCAGTACTTTCTTTTAAAGTTTGTAAAAACGAGGAATTTATATATAATACAAATATTATTTTTTTCCAGAATTGTGTTATATTAAATAAATAAATATAAATTTCTAAAACAATTAATGTGCTAATTCCCTTAACAATGAAGAAAATAATCATTGCTATCACAGCTGGACAATTTTATAATTTCAAATATTAAAAGATTTATTATTTAAAGTATTGTTTTTCAAATTCACTTATAGCGCGATTATTAAAAAAAATTATAATGAATTATCAAAAAAATGTATTGGAATAATTTGATTCAATGATTAATTTTATTACTCCTTGTTTTATGAGGGCTGTATGATAAGTCAGTGCTAAATGCTACAACGAATTAATTTATTCCACAAAAATTGATTTATTTTGCAATATAACTAGATACATTTCGTCCAACGATATTTCAAATTTTTTATACCATTTTTATAATCCCAGTTTCGGTTACAAATTCATAATTGAACGTAAATTTCTTTCCACCAAGTTCTTTATGTTTGGAAACAGAAGAACGCGCATGAATACAAATCTGGAGAAAATGGTGGTTGGGGAAGCAACTCATAACTTAATTACACAAATTTTACTGTTGTGCAGGTTTATTGCCATGATTAAACCCATTTTTTTTTACCAAATGTTTTTGTTTTATTTTTATTTCATTATTTAACTGGTCTAATAATACTGTATAATACTGTTCTGCTATCGTTATTCCTTTTTTTTATGAAGATTATACCATGTGAATCTATAAAAACAATAATCAGAACCTCGCCAAATGGCCTCACGGTCGTGGCACTATGAAGTGGCCTCTGGCACATGTCTAAGGGACAAACAAACAAACAAACAATAACCATAACCTCTTCTGACGAAAAATCCCATTTTGCCTTCTTTGGTTCGGGTTCAGTAGCCGAAGACCATTAATTTGTCTGAACTTTCGTTTCTGCTGTGTAATATTGAATCAATATTTCATCAACAGGTACGAATCGACGCCAAAAAATTCATTTGAATGACATTTTTAAATATTTCAAATACTCCATTGGCGTAGTTGCACGAACACGTTTTTAATTTTTCTCATACACAAAATTTCATGCAAAATATTGCCTACATGTTCTTTTAATATATTTAACATGTCAGCTATCTCATACACTTTTATTCGACAGTCTTTTAAAACAATGTCATGGATTTAATTAATCATTTCTTCGGTGGTGACGTAAATTGGACGTGCTGGCCGCTCAGCGTCTTTTGTGCTCTTACAACCACGACAAAATTCCATAAATACTATGGTGACAAATCCCCTTTAAAATTTTCAAGCTTGGTTTTGATTTCAGATATGGTTTTGTCCTCAACAAAGTGTTTTATTAACACACGATTATAATTTTTTTGCATTTTTATAAAAAAAGAAACAATTTTTCTTTTCAACGGCTATCAAAACTATACTAATGAACGGATGTTTGGCGTCTTTTTTAGAATGCCAATTGATAAAAGCAATATGGTATTGGTGATATCAGTTACATCTGATAAATTTATTACTGACTTATTAAATTGTCATTGTATCGATTCCGAATATACGAAAAGTTTTTAAATTATAGTTTATTAGATTATTATTAAATGCGAAGTAATTTAGACATATTAAAATCTACCGCCTAGGCAGTAAAATTTATTAATGGCAGAAACTTTTTGCTCACCCAGTTTTGTTTTGACAGTTAAACGTTATCATGGATAAAGATGGTACGCGGCCAAGTTCATATAGTTATGGCTACCATTAGAAGAGTTTTTTCCTTTAACCGGTTAGTGTTTTATTTTTAGTTGAAAATAATTGAAATAAATTGCATTTCTAATCCATTAATTTGGACATTATAAACAAGACGTAAAAATCATAAATTTTAAACTCGCTAAAGTATATGGTATATAGTAGAAATTCTTATTTAAAATGAAATAGTGCGTGTGACAATATAATTAGGTGATGTTGTAAGTGTCAGAAACCAAAACAAAACGAAAAGCAGAAACTTTTGAAAATTTATAACACAGAGTGGAGATAGACCAACAAAGAAAAAATTCCATTGCAAATGACAGTCACTGCGATGGATGGAAGGGCCACAAGAACTCCGAAAATGTGCTGTAAATCGGATGAATATCACGATAATGACAACTGTAGCGAAGTCGACCTTCTGCTGTCGAATCCAAGGTTTAAAGCTTCGCGGGTATCGGAAAATGGGCTTGTCGCGGACGACGGGCAAAATCAGGTGACTTGGCTGGACGACGAAGAGATCGACCAACTGGATTATTCCCTAACAGGAGAGCAACCCAATATGTTCTTTAACAGAGTCGACAGTGCCGAAATAATTTACCAAGCAAAGAAGAAAACCTGCAAAATGGTCGGAAAATATGTGATGGGTGATATTCTCGGCGAGGGATCATACGGGAAGGTCAAAGAAGTTCTCGACTCGGAAACTCTTAATCGTAGGGCTGTGAAAGTATGTAAATTGAACAAAAATCCACCAAGATCTCATAGAAGCTAACAAAAATTTCTTTTATTTTTTCATCGCGCCATTACATTTTATGTAATTTTATGTGTTCCCATTAACCAAATACTATAACGCAGATATTAACAAAACGGAAACTACGACGAATTCCAAATGGAGAGCAAAATGTCAGACGAGAAATTCAATTATTGAGGAATTTAAAGCATAAAAATGTCATAGAACTCCTCGACGTTTTGTACAATGAAGAAAAGCAAAAAATGTATTTGATTATGGAGTACTGTGTGGGTGGATTGCAAGTAAATTTCGATGAAATCGCCTATATTTTTATGTCTAGTTATATATCTAACGAAATTCTGTTTATGTAGGAAATTCTTGATCATGCTCCAAAGAAGAAACTACCTCTATTCCAAGCGCATAAATACTTTCGACAATTGATTGATGGACTCGAGTACCTGCATGGGCGTGGAGTTGTCCACAAGGACATAAAACCAGGAAATCTCCTATTAACGCTCGACCACACATTAAAAATATCCGATTTTGGTGTTGCCGAGCGATTAGAAGCATTTGCCGGCGATGACACCTGTACAACTGGTCAGGGCTCACCTGCATTCCAACCTCCAGAAATTGCTAATGGTCATGAATACTTTTCTGGCTTTAAAGTTGATATCTGGAGTAGCGGAGTAACATTGTACGTGAATTTTGTAATTAATTTTTTAAAAAAATATCTTGTTATATCCGATTTTACTTTTTAAATTTAGATATAACATAACAACCGGACATTATCCATTTGAAGGTGACAATATTTATCGGCTACTAGAAAATATTGGCAAGGGTCAGTGGGAAGCACCCGACTGGTTCTATGATTTAGACAAAACGTTAGCTGAATTAGTTTTTGGAATGCTACAGTCAGATCCAAATAGTCGATTTACATTACAACAAATTCGCCATCAAGCGTAAGTATTACAACTAGCAAAATTTAGCAATTTTCAAAGCATTTATAAATAACAAATATTTCAGATGGTTTATTAGTGCACCGGAGGAAAAAGGGCCACTGATACCAATCCCACCGTTAAAGAATGACGAGTTAAGATGTTCCACAGTACTGCCTTATTTAGAAGCCTATCATTATGATGCGGAACGTGATCTGGAAGAAGTTTACTTCACCGAACATGACTTAAATCGTAAGGAAATTAATAACATTAACAAAGATTTTAGTCTACTAAGTTTAATAATAATTTTCGACATTCTATTCTGGTAACGCAATATAATATTTTTTTAGAAGAGCTCGCACGACAAGCAGCAGCTGCAGCGGCACATATTAAAGCAACATCAGCACAAAGCAGCTCAACAGGGATCTCAAACAAAAAGAGCAACTCCAGCGGAAAAAGGTCACGATCAAGAAAATCGGTATCTTGCATATCAGTAAGAAGATTGACAAGTTGTCGCCCTTCGTGAAATAATTTCGTCGATATAATTATTTCTATACGTCGTTGTCGACATTGTCGTCTGGTCTTTTTATAGTTTTCGTCGTCGTTGTAGCTCTCGTCCTCGTTGTTATTGTTGTCTTCGTTCGCCATCGCCAGTGTTGTCGGCATCCAACAGAGGCTCATTTAATTTTCGTTTTTGTTTATTTTCCTTTCTCGTAATTTTTTCCTTACGTAACAATTTCTAATTGTTTTGAAATATTTACGTGTCGCGATTATCCGGTAATAACTTTTTATATCATTCTTATTCATTCACGAAAATTTGTAATTATTTTTAATATTTTCTAATGTTTTATATCAGAAAGTATCAACAGGTGCAGGGCTAGTATTTGTATATATACCTCTACTCCACAAATGCATTTAGTCATTTCTTTTTATAACATTTAAAAACCTGAAATAGTACTAATAATCGAATATCAATGAAAAACGAAACAAAAACCAAATAATTTTTAAAATATTTTTTCTTTGTTATAAACCCCTCCGATATTTTTGTAAGTATGAATATTTTTTTTTTATGAAAGTTAAAACAAAATTTAATTTCCCGACGCGTTCTTAAATGTTTCTAAACACATTTTTTTTTCAATATAAAGGAAGCTCTAAAGCTTTATTCGTAAATAATTAAAAATAATATGAAATTATTAATTCACAAAAAATATATGTAGAAAAATATTTTTAAAAAACAACAAAATTGTGTTGAATATTAAATATTAAAATGATACAAAAAACTTTACCGCAGAAAAATGAAAACTGAAGATAAAAAGTATTAAAAAATTATCAATATACGAAGAATATTTTGTTTTCCATTGAAATTTTAACTATCATCTGCTGGCAGATGATAAATAAAGCTATAATAAAAAAATAAATAACAAACATGAACATGAAAGATAATATAAATAAAATAAAAAAATTACTATTAGAAAAACGGAAAAAATTATTCCTAGAAATGAAAATCGCGTAAAATCTTAAAAAATTAACATTAAAATAATTTTAAAAATAATAATAAAAACAATTAAAAAAAATACTACTGTATAGGGTATCCTTTTCCTTAGTTAGGAATATACCGGTTTTTAGCGATAAAGAAAAATGTTTAAGAAAACTAGTTTTTTCTCATTTTATTATTAATTGCTAGTCACGCATTTTCAATTGAGGAAGAATAAGAAAATTTAAAGAATTTTATAGTAACATGAAAACTTAATAATTTCCCTAATAAACTAAGGGGAAATAAAAATATTTGTGCTTAAAATAGAAAAGGTATTTTGTTTGTTAAAATAAAATAGCAATCCTTAAACGCAAAATCGTATTGAATCAAACAAATATTCTGGTAGGTTTTTTTTTTTTAATACTTGGCGGTTATATAATTTCCAACGCGGTTGTCTCATTTGAACTGATTTTGCATATATAGTTTGTAAAATAATTTTATTTTATTAAAAATTTATTATTATTTCTCCTATTTTTTTTTTAATTCCTTTAATATATTTTCTTATAAAATTTTTTTTCTTCAATTGTTTAGCATAACTCAAAATGTGATATGCGATGTGAATACCATAAACTGAAGATCGCTGACATTGGTTACTTAATGTTCACACTTGTTCCTTAGAACAAACAAAAATGAACTTTAATGAAATCAAAAGAAAAAAAACCGAGAGAAAAAATTGCGGAAATAAATTAATATTTACCCACGTCTATAAAGCGTAGAGTAGTGTACTCTTATACGATTTAATATAAAATGATGAAATTCAAAAATATTCACTTTTACAAGTAATATTACTTATTTCCTTTTTTTTTTGCATTTGAATCATCAACAAACATTTTTTTATTGTTGTATGAATTTTTCAAACTTCTTAAAAATGGTTGTCAATTATGAGCTAGTATTTATTATGGTTGTTATTTTTTTCCCTTTTGGTATATTTAATATAAAAAATATAATTAAATTTTTATTTGAGAAAACCTAAAAATTCCGAATGCTTGTGCATTCTCTAACGTTTTCTGGTTAGTTAATGAAGCTTGTTTAAAATATGAAATGTTTGCATGCGTTTTGTTGTTAATTTTTTTTTCCTGAATTTTATCCATTTTTCAATTTACATAAAAATATCTAAATTTACGCAAAATTTCGGTAATGTTTATTCAAAAACTCTAAAACAATAAAAAAAAACCAAAAATAAGGTCATACCGAATATGTTTATATTCCTAATTGCTTGTTTTTTAAAAAAAAGTTGCTGTTTCTGTAAATTCTCTTCGACAAGAAAAAATACCTAGAACATTTTTTTGTTGGGATTTCAAATTTACTTTAATAAAAAAAATTAAAAAACTGGTTTTTTTTTTTAAAAAAAAACATTTATAAAAATCGTATTTGAATATTATCAAGTTTTACTATCGCGTATTAGAAATTTTTTATATTTATTGAAATTTTTACAAAAAACCCTAATTCGATTATAAAAATTCTCCTCCAAAATAGGTAATATTTTTTCTAATCTGTGTTTTCTTACTAAAGTCTATTAATTAATCTGTCATTTTTAATATTTTTATTTGATTTTTCTTTAAAAAAAAGTTTTTATAAAGAAAAATATATCAGAAAAAAAAAATTTATAGAAAGACCAAAAAATATTTTTTCTTAAATAAAAGGAAAAAAAAGAATTTTTGTTGTTGAAAAATGCATTGATAACTTTATGTGCATCATTCCCATTATCATGACTATCCTACCTATAATCATCCTTTTTATATATTAAATACTATCTATTATGTATATTCATCGTCATCATTACTAATATTTTTGTCATGGAAAAAGTCAATAAAAAAATTTCAATTTTATAATAAAAATTACGCTGCGCCATGTGAAAAATGAAAACAAAGAACATTCTAATCTTAACATATAAATTTAAATATATCATAATGACTAGAAAGTAAATATATATAAAAATATTAAATAAAAATAAATAAAACGCATATAATAAATAGTAGCAACAAAAAATAATTAAAAAAATACTGTTATAAAAGTAAAAGTGATGCTAAATAATCTAACAAATAATATTAGATAAACATATTAAAAATTTTATTTAAAAGAAAAAAGGATTTGAAGAAAAGTTTAATAAGACAAATAACTTGCAAAAATTGAAAAACCACGAAAATTTTGAATATCAAATCTAATTGAATAAAAAATTTGAAAACAAAACAAATCATACAATTTATTGTTAAAAATTATTTTTACTCAAAATTGGAATATTATTTCGACTGTGCTTCTTAATAATTGTGAACCAAATTAATTTAAAAAAATCCCAATTAGATGAAATAAAATATATTTTCAATTTTCATTTTTCCTACATAAATAAAAAAAAAAATTTCAAAGTTGAAAATTGCTTTTGCTTTTAGTCAAATTTTGCATTATTCGATTTTTATTTTCTTCAAGTTTCCAAAATTCCTTTAAAGCCTTAACTTATGCGGTTTTAATTTCTTTTAGCTTACGTAATCCTTATTCAAAAAATAATCATAAATATTATTTCCATTCCCATTCTCCAAAATTAATTCATAATTTACTTTTAATTAACTTTTTATTCAAAATATTTTAATATTTCTTTAAGTTGCCTACATTGCCATTGGATTCAGCCATTTTTTCTAGCTGTGAACGAAAATTAACAAGCAAACCAACAAAAATCCAACTAATCGTTTAATTGTAACATTTTAAATAAATAATAAATATTGTACATTTTGAAGAAAAAAACTTGGCATTTTTTAGTAGAATAAAACTGCTGTATAATTTAATATAAAAATTAATTTAATGCAGTAATTTCTTTTTTAAGCCACTAATTTTTATATATTTTTTTCTATTAAGTTTTTAGACAAAAAATACATTTAGTAATTTAGTTTAGAGCGAGATAGAAGTATAATACTTTATAGAGAAAAAAGGACATAGAAAGAAAAAATGGCCTTTTTTCTTCTTTTCTAAATAGTAAGCATTCCCCATAATTACTCTTAAAATTAGAACATATTCTCTTTAGCTTTTCTCATTAATTTGTTTTTTGGTTTTTTAAATAAGTATTAATTAATTTTCGTTCTCTTCTTTAATTTTCATTGAGCTTTAATTTTTTTTTTTTTGATTTTCTGTTTTTGTTAATATTTTATTTTAAAATTTATCTTTATGCTATTTTATTGAAATAATTTTGAATTTTTATTACTTGCTAGTTGATTTCTTCACTTTACTTAAGAAATTATGTTTATGATTTTAAAATTATTTAGCTTTAATATAATTAATAATTGTTTTTTTTGAACACCCTCTCTAATACTAGTAACCAAATAAAATATTTACAATAGAAATTTTATGTAAAACAAAAAGATATCATAAAAACTATACTTAATAATAGTGAAAAGCATACAGAAAACAAGAAAATCATTAAATAATATTAAGAAGGAAGATTTAATTTCGTTTTATCTGTTATTTTAGTATTATTTCAAATGAAATGAGAAAGAAATTGTTATCAATATCGATTATAAGTTATTAATTATTTATTATTATTACTAGTATTTCTATTATCATTATTATTATAATTATTACAATTAATTTGTATTATATAATCACTTCGTGTAAATGAAAATGAGAAAAAGCAAAACAAATTATATATAGAAAATTAAGTAATCATTTCTAATTAATATAAGAGGAAGAAGAAAAAAGTTATATTAAAAAACTTTTTAAAAAAAATCAATAAATTGAAAGATAAAATAACAATTTAATTGAATAAAATTGAGTGTCTTTTTTGTTTCACAATTCAGAAATGTTAATTATTCCAATTTGCTCAGAATATTCCAGAAATCTTCCTTTCAATATTTCCAGTTGAACGGGTAAACACATGCAAAATCAATTACATTGATGCTGCCATGGTTTCCTTTAGCGATCTTCAATTCGCAGTAAATTCAATACCAAATAAATGCAAAACTATTTATTCTTCTTTTTAATTCCTGAATATTCCAAAATTATTCAAAATGTTTTAGAGAAGAAAAAACAAACTGCACAAATTTCTTATTTTTATAAAACAATTTAAAGGTTTGTATTTAATTAAATTCACAATCTAATACTAAATTTTATTAATAAAATTTACTATGTACAAAAATAAGAGAATGCAATTAATCTGGACCCTGTGAGATATCAACAACTGGAATTGGTTCCTCTTCATCGATCAATGAAGGCATTGCGAACATTTGATAATAAAAGCTGCCAATTTTCGGTAGTTTCTTCTGCATTATATTCCGTAATGGATCAACATATTGTGGCGGCGGTTTCGATAGAGCTGGATTTCGCCAAAATAAGCCGTTATTGTCACTTTGAAATAGCGCTCTCGACGGAACATAATCCTTTATATAGTTCCAAACACACTCTTTCAATACTAAAGCAATCTGTTTGTAGGCGAAAAAAATATTAAAATTATTTCTTTTAGAACAGTTTTTACACTAACCTCAGGTGCTTCAAAATATTCAATAACCAAATGGAGATTTGAGAGTGGAGGCGGTAATAACTGACCGATTGCAAAGATTTCTAGCAAACGTTTAGTCCCGCTTAGAAGTTCCTCATTCTCAATAACAGGTTGGAAGCGATTTACTGTTGAATAATAAAACATAAAGTCTGGGTTTTGGAAAAATATTTGAACACTGTTTTTACCATTTTTCGCTCTCCATTGATGCAGGAATGCAGCACAAAGTGCTCGTAATAATACAGACGCGAAGCATAACGCTGGCCTTCGAGTGGCCACTAGCGATATCAAAGCCCAAAGGATTGGCGATCCCTTAAATGCACGTTGGATTTGTAGATCACGCTCCACTGTCACCTTAGTAAACTCTTCATCGGGAAAAGGTAATCCGTTGTACATAATATCAGGCGACACCATCTCCACAAGCAGTAAAGACACCGTGTAATAGCCATCGAGCACACGATTTTGATCCTGAAAATATTAGATTTGCTACTATAGGGAAAATACTTTTGAAAAAACGAATTTTCGTTACTTACAGTATCTTGACAACAAGAGTCAATTGCTTTCAGAAATAAAGTCTGGGTTTCTGCGTCGGGCTCTGACGTTAGTGATTTTAGTTTTGCACCTTTCAAGCCTTTCCCAATAATTCCAGCATGTAAAATGGATCTACTACCGTTTGGAACGAGATCTTGTGATTTGTTTATTAATAAAAGTCGCTCGTTTTCAGGAAAATCTGTTCGTTCGCTCTCATTCGCTTGTCGGCAGAACAGATTGGGATACATAAAAAGGCAACCTTCGACAAGCTCACGCAAGCATGCCGATCGAGACTCTTTTCTCGCGGAACACTGCATTTGAAGTAAGGCGAATGCCCTGTTAGCTGATACTGTACGAATAGTTGGGCCTATTAAATAAAAAATTTAAAAAAAAGAATAAAATCACTGTAAACTTATTAAGCAACTGTTCTCACTTTTCTCAGTTAAAACCCAGAAAAAGTACTTTGCTGTCAAGTGTGCTAATTTTAAAATCTAAAAATGAACCAAAACAGAGTTTATTAGTTGTAAACTGTGTAGAGAAGAATTTTTAAATTACATTAGTTATTTGGGTAATGTTCTGCATTGTTCCTGCTTCAATAACGATCAAGAGCTGCACAATTGCATGAACAAGTTCACCGCAACTTGTTAATTTAGGAAAACATATTCTATCCTCTTCATCGGGGTTATCGCTTTTCTGCCGCTTAATTTTTGGAGTTAGCTTCGCCGTATTTCTATTGCTGGTTGAATTTATATTTGTTGATAATTTATTCAAAACACACTCCATAATGTCGAGCAACTTAGAAAGGCATTTAATAAGTGCTGATGACATTGGTTGAGACTTTAGATTTTGACAAGAATTGTTCTTTTCTAGTCTGAAATGGAAATTTTCTATTAATTTCCTTGACAAGCAGAAAATTGCCTTGAATATACATACTTGCAAATAATCATCATATTTTTAATTGCATTCAAGCATTCGACCTGTTGATCGTTCGCGTGAAACTGTTTCTGTATTAGAACTCTTTCCAGCGCTGTCTCTATGCCAGGATTGATTTCTGGAAAGTCCGTTGTACCGCTTAAACCGATTATGATTCGAACTAGTGAACTTAATAAATTTTTATTCACCACGTTAGAGAGCATAAGCAAATCAGCAATCGTTTGGTAGTAGATATGCGGATGTTCCGTGGCTAAAATTTGTGTTTAACATTAAAATCAATATTGGAAAACATGGAAAATTTATTTTACAAATTAATAGTAGTAGTCGGACTGCAGTTTGTTGTTCGAGGAAAATTGTGCTCACACAACTTTTCAGTAGTAGCGACTTGGATTCGTTCGTTGCCAAATCCGTATATAGTTCGCATGATGAGCCTTTAAGGACCAATTGTTCGAGTTCTTGTATTGTGTACTCAAGGAAATCCTGACACCAATTATACTTCTCAGCAATGCGTGCGACAGTGAGTAGCAATTTAGTTCCATTTTTCTCCAATTTAAGTGCAATATTATTAAGAGAAGGTTGCATATCACGAAAAGCAAAATTTTGTAACCATAAATTTGTTTGTTGTATAATTGTTTCGATGAGTTTATCATTAACTAACATTCATAAAGAAATAAATTCATAAATAAAATTATTGAAATAGAAATAAGCTGAAATTATTTACACATATCGAGAAATACACTGACAATTGGCTGCAATAATGCCGATGAATTAGTTGCTAATTGCATTAGGTAGGGAATTATGTGTGCGTGGTTAACTGATTTAGGATAGAAGCCATCCTGAGGAAAAATTCAAGAAATTTAGCATAAATAAACTGGAAAATATTGCCATACTCATTGAGAACTTACTTCTAAGAGATCCTTTATAGCTTGTCGAAGATCCTTTTCGTGGGTAAACGATAGGTAAACTAGAATATCGATTTCCGAATTAAAATTGCATTGAGGTTCCTCAGCAAACCGCTTCAATCCGTATTGAAAAATGCTGTGAATAATAAAAAAAATTTCTCTTGTAGGCAGCCGAGAAATGCTTTTATTTAGGTAGGAATTACTGTGAAATTATTTTGAGCGGAAAGCAAACTCCCAGCCGAGCCACAACCCAGTCAAACGTTGGGAAGAATCGGGTATAAGTTGCTAGAAAAACACATCAAAAAATTAGTAATTTCATCGGAAATAGGAATAGTAATTTTTTGAAGCGTACCTAAGAGGGTACTAATACAGTGTTCAGTATCAGAACTGTTCATTTTTTGAAAACAGGACGCAACAAGACCAAGAAGTGATCGCATTGCACTACAGTTTAACCAATAATTGCACGCAACACCAATACTAGGTCTCGGTAGTGAGTATTTATGTGACAGTCGGCCAATGAGATCCAATGTCCAGGAGGCAATTAAGGGGCTCCATGCAGGTGGACCTTTTGTGACGAGATTTTCGAGGGCTTCTTGCAATACGTTGATCACTTCATCTTCTGGCGGGGTTCCGTCGATGTTTTGACGCACATAAACCACATGATTGACAACACTCGCATCAAAAACTAAACCGAAGAATTCAAAGATAACCTCTCGTGCTGCCGGCAAATCTTCCAACAAATTCAAACTGTTTCGTATTAGTAGCGGGGAGAGGATATTTTTCTGTAACGTCCGCTGATTTGAAGCGACATCGATAAATTGTTTTAATTCGGTTAAAATGTGTTGTTTTATCATTGCTTTTATTGTCCTTAGATAATAGTATAATAAATAATCCAAGATATTGTCATACAACTGACTTAGTACACGATTAACAACAAACGAGAATTGAATAAAATGACAGCTATCAAAAGATTTCCACACAATAATATGACAGCTGTAGCCATCTATATTTGAATGCTCTTCATTAATAAAATTGTATCATGTGCAATTTGGTTGTAGTTTAAAGACAAACATTAGGAATTTTTAAATTATATAAAATATAAAAAAAATCTATAAGAAATCTAAAGTTTTGGTTTAATTACAAGCAATTTAATAATGACAATTAAATAATTACCAATTGAAGAAATATGTTCGAATAAATGAATAATAAATGTAAGTGCATGTATTTTACCTTAACCGTTTTTCAACGTTTTTTTTTTTTATAAAATAATGAAAACTTTCAAATAATATTCCAGGTATTTGTTCTTTTTATTATACCTGAAATTCTGTTTTAAAATATTTACATCGTTGTTTGCTTTTTATATCCCTAAGATTTAACATTTTATATGAGTCAATTAAAATAAAACAAAAATTAATCTACATATAATCATCTATATTCACTAATCATTATTATTTTTTTTGTTTCAAAAGGATATAAAAAATGTATTGATAACCTGTACGTAAATACAATTTATTCATTCAACAAAAAGTTTTTATATATTTTTAAATTTATTTTATACCAATTTGATATATTTGTTCAAAAAAAATAGTACAAAATTGATATATTGAACGTTTTTTACTAGTTCTTTCAAAAGAAAAATTAATTGGTGTTTATTTTGGAGACTTTGATTTGATTTATGTGTGCGGCCATGAATTCTGATGGAATATAATGCAATACTTTTAAGCCCAGGTTATTATTACAAAATATTCATTTTGAAGTCAATGTTACTTCAACCGATATTGCATTCAACACGTTAAAATATCGGTTCATTTTTGTTTAGCTCTCCAATGTAGATTTATAAAAAAAAGAAAACCAAATATTATCTAAGGTCATGTGGAGAACTACTGCGCTGCACTGCAGTTGACTAAAAAGATTCGGTTAAAAATGCTTCGAACGATGATGAAATTCTTTACATCTTAAATCGAAAAATATGAATACTCTTCTTACTGTTCATAAAAATGAATTTATTACAGCAATATTATTGCGTTAAAATATTTAAGAAAAAAGACTATGATAAGTAAATGGGATTTTAAATGCACCTATTTGTAGGTAAACTCTTTTGAAAAGAAATTCTTTACAATAAAGGAAGTGGTAGTGATACACTCGGTTCAGTTTTTTTTAATAAATAAGATTTTAAGGAGTACAAAAATAATTTGTTGGTTAGTATTTTTGTTTAGTAATAATATTATACAGAAGAAGTAAGTATATTATCTTAAATTAATTTAAAAAAGTAGGTACTCCCAAATAATATATTTTAGGCTAAAAGGCTTATTTGAACATTATTTAAGGTCTTTCAAAATTACGTAAATTTTGGAATTTTTTTTTTATAAAATAATTTTACATATACTTCCAATATATATAGTATTAAATTTTTAAACTAAAGCATATTTATTATTAAAACCATAATCACTTGATAAAAAAAAAATTCTATGTTAAAAATGATATGATGTAGGAAAAAGTTTTTTTTTTAAATAAATAAAGTGACTAAAAGTACATGAGTACGTAAAAATATAAGTAAAACAAAATATTTTTTTAAATATAAAAAAAAAACTTTAATTTGCATTTTCTTGACAATTTTAACATTAAAAACAAGGTTAAATTTTTTATAAAGTTCATAATAAAAACTATTACATTTTAAAAAAGGTTTTTCTGAATTTGGATAATTTAAAAATATAAAATTTCTATTAAATATAAAAACAAAAACATCTCTACACATACTATCAAATTTCACTATTGTGACAATTTATTATTGGATATTCCTCAATCTTGATTGAAATTTATATCGAAATCCATATTGATGACAATTAGACAAGAAAATATAAATTAAATTATCATAAATATACTATATTTTATATTTTTTTGTATTATTGTATTTTTTTTTTGTTGATAAAAAACATGTTTTTATTATTAATTATGTTAGAATAAAACAGAACTTTTTTCTCACTTATCTAAATGAGCAAAAATGAATAAATTCATCACTGTCGGAAACAAGTTATTAAAATCAACACCCAGAACACCGATGAAATGGCGCATATTTCCGTATTTATCATTGATGATTATTGAATGAAAAAATATTTCCAGTTACTTTTAAACTTTTTTTGAAAAAAAAAACCAAATTAAAAAGGAAAATTCACAAAATAATCGGACTTTTTTAATATATATCCAAGTATGGTTTTAATATTATTTTTTAGTATATGCGATGATTTAAAACGAACTACTTATATTGTTAATACTCGTAATATGAAAACGAAATCGCACATAATAATCAAAGATGCTAATCTGATAGTTGTGTAGGCATATGGTATTTCGATCAATTTTAATATTAATAAAATTTAGCACCAGAATAAAAAATTAAAACTAATAATAACAAGGTTATTAAATTTTTGAAATAACGCCAATTTCAAGAGCATTCATCATTGATGTTCTTGTTGACCTCAAACGTTCTTTCAACTCAAGAAAAAATCGATTTTAAGCAGTAAATGTGCAGTGACAGTTTTTATTTCCTAAATATTTTAATAATTTTTTCCCCCTAAAAATTCCAGTTAAAAATGTAAAAGTTACTCAATATACGTAAATACTTTTGGTGTTGAATTTAAATTTGCATTTTTTTTTTAAATTAGTAACATTAGTACTGAAATGTATATTCTAAGTGCCACGGCACTAAAAGGCCATTTGGCGGTAAAGGATAATATCGGGATAAGGAAATTAAAGTAGAAAGGGAAAGGCGAACTGGATTTTTTGGAATGAGATTCGAACCCACGACCCCTTGGACGGTAGTCCAGTATGCTAACGACTCTGCTACCTGGCCGGCTAATATGTGTTTTTATAATAAGAAAATCAAGTCAATATTTGATTTTTTTTTAAAATATCGAGTGAATAAAGTTAATTTTAATAAATATTTTAACTTTATAAATAAATTATATTGAAAGAAAAGAATTGAACATATTACAATATTAATAAATTAAATTTTATCAACATATATATTTAATATTATTTTTACAAAGAGTGTTTTATTGTTATTTAAAATAATTAAGTCAATAAATATGATTTGAGATTAAAAGATTTAAAAATAAAAATGTCATTTTCTAGTGTAGCCAATATTTTTTGTGTTAGTGCAAATGCATAAAATTTATTAGATCGAATTTTTTAAAAGGATTATTTCAATTTTTTAATTTTAATTTCTTAACAATTAAATTTTAATTTTAATTTCTTAACAAAGTTATTTTGGCCTTATTACGGAAAAAGGTCCTAGGACAAGTGATTTCGAGGTTTTGTGGTGTCAATTGGCCTCAAAGATTATGTAATCTTAAGCTTTTGAGCTTTTTTTGTATAATAACATGAATAACCGTATTTACGCAGATAATTTTTAAACTTTAGAATATTAAAAAACCAACATATGTGTACATCAAGCCATTAAAAATTACATCGAAACCATCCAGTCCTGTAAAATAATGTTATAGTTTATACATAATGGTAAGGTAAAATTAACATATTAAAGGAAAAATATTATTAATATCTGAATGCTATAATGTATTGCATTAGTTAATTCGATAGTTGAAGATTATAGTTTCTTATTTCAAAAAGAAATGTCCAATAATAATCTGGATATAAAAATATAAATAAATAACTATATCTAAAAAATAAAATAGGAAAGCAAATAATATTTTATAATAAGATATCGTACAAAAAGGACAATTGATTGATTATTGCCCCATTTTTAATATATTAAAAATTTAAATCAGTAGCTATTAAAGAAAGAAGAAAATTTATATTGAGCTACTCTTATCAAATAACGCAAAAAAATAAATTTAAAAATAACAAAAATATATAAACAAAACAAAAAGTAAATTATGCATAAAATCTAGTATCGTTCATGACCTAATTTTTCTTGGCGTTTAAGTTGCAAACAAATCACTTTAGGATAAAGACTACCAAACCATTTTGGTAAAAAAAAAACTTATTTGAAATTTAAATAAAATGCAATTTTTCCAAAATTTGTTTTATTATTACTATTTTATTAAATATTTTACTAAAATTTCTTCATTATTAAAATTTTTTTTTTTCATTTCACATGAATCAAATTGATTCAAATGATCATTCTACGAATATTACGTAATTTACTATAAAATACAAATAAACACTGAAAATTGTTATAATAGTATAAGTTATAATAATAAAAATAATGATGAAAATTGGAAAAAAAAATTTTTCCTCATTTATTTTAGCTTTTTTGGGAAAGTTTTACTATAAAAAAAAAACAATCGTATGGCCTTGGAATCCAATTTATAGACCTACAAGGCTATCATCATCTGTCAACAAAATTTTCTGTTTTCTCCAAAAACTTACTGATGAAGAGACTCATAATCATATACGGTTGCCAATAGTTTGATAAAATTTTCACAATTTGATCCCAACAAAAAAATAAATAAAAATTAGAAAAACAGAAAAAAAACAAATAGATTTTTTTAAATGTATATTACGATATCGTTGAATTGATTGCTCATCAAATTATAGAAATATTAATGAAGCTAATTTTGCTATGTCTAAAATTTTTGTTAAGTTCACATAATTTTTATTTTATTAATTACAATGAATTTTTGCGTAATTTTCAAGTACGTTGCACTTTCTTAATTAGAGTCTAAAGTATATGAAAACAATTTATACCAAAACATATTATTTATTTTAGTCATGGTTAAAGTTTTTGGGAATTTTTGCATATATGACATTTATTTTCTTATAAATAAAGAAAATGCACGATTTAGTAGATATTGTAGTCATTTACTAAATGCATCTGAAAATTAAATTCTGGCAGTAAATCTGGCGAAAATGCATACTTTTGCTAAGAAGTGACTTTGATTTTATATTTTTTTCCTCTTGTTTAGTTACAGGAATATTATTTAAATATGCAAAATTTTACTGCACTATAATCATTTATATTTTATTTATATTTTGAAATTTTTATATATAAACTTTTATAAGTTTCAAGTTAAAAAATTCCAATGACTTAAAGACCTTTAACTTTTTTTTTTTTTTTTGGTTAGCTTTTAAAGTGTTATGTGAAAAATTCTTTCTGCTTTACTAATATTATTATTTCTTGATAAAGTGTAAGTAATTTCAACAAAATTAATTATTTTTTTGTTGAAAATTATTTTTTCATAAAAATAATTTAATTAATTAAATTAATGTAATAGAAAAATTAATAAAATTTAATATTTTGTTCTAAAAGTAAAAATAATTTTACCGAAATTTATAATAATTTATAAGTAAATTTTCAAAATTATTTAATACTAATGTTTCAGAATGGAAATATATCTAAATTTTAAAGGATTTTTAATTTTTTTTATTCAATTGAAAAGATATAATAATAATAATAATATAATAATATAATAATAATAATAATAATAATAATAATAATAATAATTATAATAATATTTTCATTTAATAATTTCATTCGAAGAAATATTGTAAAAAAATAAACTATGATTTTTTAGATTTCAATTGCAAATCACATTGTTACTTACAACGAATAAAAATTAAGAAAAACTATTAGAAATCATATTTTTTACTTACAACGAATAAAAATTTAAAATTGTCAAAAAAAATTACTTTTTATAAAAAGTAAGTATCGTGAAAAATATATTCAAAATATTATATTACATAAAACTTTGATTTAAATATTAATTTTTTAATAGAGTTTACTTCTTTTTGAATTTCAGTACTTTAATAAAAGTTATTTTTTAATATGATAATTGTTTATGTAATTTTTAGTTTTATTAACTTTTGTTTAAAAATGATTATTAAAAATATAAAAACTCAAATGAAATAAGAATATATGCATTAAATTTAAATTATTGTAGTTAACATTTAGAAATGGGAATTGTTATTTATAAAAAAAAAATATTTATTGACAAAAAAATATTTTTTAAAAACTTTACAATAGAAATAAAAAAAATACGCAGAGGTAATATTTAGTAACAGTTTTTTTTGGAAATATTGAATTAAAGATATTGCGTAATATTACCAATATTATATAAACAGATCCAGTTTCAGTTTTTTTTAAAATAAATTTACCAAATTTTAAATTATATATATAATAATATATAATTTTATTACGAAAAAGTTACTACTTAAAAAAAATATTACATTATATGCATAAAAAATATTAGCATAAACGAAATAAACAAGAGAAATAAAAACAAAACTTAAATAAAAAAGAATAAATAATGATAAAATTAATTTATGATTTAAAAAAAGAAATATTTATTTAATTTTAAAATCAGTTTCTAATGCCAAATTTTATTAGAAAATGTTTTGCAAAAATTTTAACCTAAAAATTATTTTTATAAATTTTTGAAATGATATAATAAGTTTTGCAATGAATATTATATAAAATATTTTAATATATACACATATGTATATAAAAAAAAAAACGAAATACAGTATATATATTGTAAGGGTAGTGTTAGTTTTTTTTATATGTAAGTATATAAAAACCGTTTTGCATTGAAGTAGACTAATATTTAAAGGGTTGAATTTATCTTGAAATTTGCAGGTGAACGCAAAAAAATATGTACAATTCTTAATGAATAAAAATTTTATGAAATCATCAATAAGATAAGGAATGTATCATTGAAATGTAGAAATTTTGTTTATGACGAAAAGTAATATGGAAACGCACTAATGCAATATTAATGGTATTAAACAAAATATATTGTTCAATAATTGTCAAAATTTTCATCAATATTCTTATGCAATTTATCTCATATAGTTAAGGATAGATAATTGAAAAAATTACAAAAACAAATTATAAAATAAAACTAAACACATACAAATAAATTTTAAAAACAACAAATATTTACAAGTATTGCATTAAATTATAATAATATTGGGCTAAAAAGATACACAAATCAAAAAACGCTGCCAATTTTCACATCAAAAATATACGTCTAAAAATTCAATTTTTAAAATATTGTTAATTTATTGAATAGTTGACAAAAAAATATGAAATGATAAAAACCAGAAAAAAGCTGTTAATATAGTTTTTTATACAATTAAATTAACAAATTTTTAATTCACAAAGTTTACTTCATAAAATAGCTGAACGTTAAGTTTGTATAAAAATTATATACCTTATGTGCAAGCAGTTAATTTAAAAATTTTATTTAATTATAATTAGGATGTAGTTTTTTTTAATTATTTTTATAATTATTTTTTTCTACAATTAATTATTGTACATTGTACTAACATATTAACCTTTGGAAACTTTTAAAATTTTGTAATAATACCTAATCTTAGGGTACATTCTTTATTAGTGTTTTGTTGATTATTTTTGTGTGAATCTTTAAAAGAAAAATTATATTTTCTTTTCTTAAAATTATTGTAAATAATTGCTATTTTTTTTTAAAAATAATTACCCATTTGACTATGTTTGAACATTTGTGAAAACCAAAAATCTTATTACGATTGTCGACTGAATCAGAAATCGAATAATAAAATTATATCCAATTTGCGCTTCGGAAAGTAAAGTTATATATTATATTAGATTTAATTTTATTATATTATATAAATCTTATCATTATAAATAAAATATAACATTATTTAAATAACTGATACTAGACTTCTTCCAGGACTCGATTCTTTTGAGAGAATTTTTAATCATTTTTTCGCATATTTTAGGCTGTAATTCAGACATTATCTTATGAAAAAAAAACCAATATTTTTAGTAGCATTGAAGATTACCTGCATAGACTTAGCTCTACACGAAAAAGTACAACGGCGTCAAATCGCACGATCTTGGACTTCAATTGCATCAACATATCAAAATTTGTTATGTTGTATAGCTTATAACATTGTATTGTTAAAAACACATATGTTCCAGATTAAAATCTTCAAAATCAATATCCAAAGCCTGTTGTTTCAGCCCCCATTCGGCGTATTTTCTACCCAATTTTAAGCACTGTTTAGTTATTAAACGACTAATAATATAAAATGCCAAATTTTAAACTAAATATATGCTATTTTTGATAAAATGTCAGGGTTGTACTTTACAAATCATAAAATGCACAACCCTTTATTAATTTAAGAAAGTTATGTTAAAAATTATTCACTCGACGTTCGTGATAAGATTTCAAGTTTCACACACAAAATTATTTTTTACATATCCATTTCTAGAGTCTAAGCCATACATGGGTCTGAGAATTTCAAAATATTAAGATATTATGTAATTATTTAGAAACTTTGAGCAATTTTATAATATTTTTTTTTTGCCATGGTCATTTCAAAGAAAAAATAATGCCAATTATAATACCCCCTTTTTTACTAAATTCCATATAAGAGTCTTACTGGATCCCACTCAATGGAGTACTTTATTTGAGTCGATAAAAATTGGTTAAATGTTCATTATATTATTTCATAATATGCATTAAAGATAAAAATACTCTGACTAATATTAATATTTGATTAGCTGAGAAAGAAAAATATACAAAAATATGATATAATGTTAAAGATAAAGTATAAGTTCATATAATTCAGAATATATTGAAAGTAAAAAAAAAAGTTTTTATTAAAATAATTTTTATTTACTAACGCCTTAAATATTTTTTAATTTGTTAATTACTACAGTACAATTATTTTTCAAATCATTGAAAACAAAGTTTTTATTATTAAAATTTTCGTGGTATTTTAAGTTCTATTAAAATATTACTTGTGACTAATAAAGCCGTTCAGGTACTTTAAAAATATTTTTTAAGTAAACTAAAATCTTATTTAGTTTGTTAAAAAACATTATTACTGGTCAAAGTAAAATATGTAATATATTAAATATCGAGTTATAAGTTTAATTTGCATTTAAACAGTTGAACTAATAAAATATTCCAAAATAATTACAATTAATACATTTTTATATGAAATACTAATATTAATACGTAAATATAGAAGCAAATCTTTAGTTCACGGTTGTTGCAATATTGATACACATGCAAATTGAAATGTTCAAGTGGATAAGGTGTCAAGATTTTTCTACCTACTTTCAGTATAAAATTTTACACCGAAAGAGACGTTATTATTATTCATGCGAGAAGAAAATACTTAAAATTAAAATATAACACTTCAAATATAAATACTAAAACTAATACTCAAAATATAAATACTTAAAATGTGTATAATTTTATGGAATTTTGTGTTCAGAAATTTATTAGTTCGTTTAATCAAAAGAAATTTAATAATAATTTTATTTTAAAAATAATCTTAAAAATATCTAATATAAGAAATCCTTTTCTAATTATTTGTAAACACCTTTTTTACTAAAGAGTAAACATTTTTTAAAAATTCTATTAATTCTATTTAATTATTAATAATTTTAAAATTTTTAATAATATTAAAATTTGTATTTTTAGTTTAGTAGAATAAATATTTTCTTATTGTGAAAGTTTTGTGATTTTTTTAAAGATAAAAATTAGTAAGAATCTTTCAATAGAGTAGAACGTATTTTTATTTTCAAAATATAATTAAAAAATAAAAAATTTTGTGTTAAAGCAATTTCAAAATATAAAAAATTGTGTAAATTAAACAAAAAAAAAATGAAAACTTTTAAATAAATTTAAATTTTCATAAAATAATTCAAGCTTTTATAAAATGAAAAACTATTTAGAGCTTTTGTTAAAAAAGTTCTCAAATTTTTACAACTTCCCTTAAAATGGTTAAAAAAAAGTTTAAATTTCAATATTCCATCGTTAGAAATTTTTTTAATAAATTATATCTCTACTAATATTGACATAATTCAATTTTTTTTTTTTGAATTTTTGCAAAAATTTAAAATTGGTTTTTAATCAACGTTTGCGTAAATTTTCTAATAATTTATTAACACTTTTGTGCAAATTACCAATTTTTTTTTCAGAAAACCATTTGATGAATACCTTAAAAGTCACCGTAAATTCAAAATTAAATACGAGTTTTCTTAATTATTTAATTAAATTACGTATTTTTTTTATCTGAAAAAAAGCAGTATATAATAATAATAAATATACTAACAAAAAAAAATTTATATAGTACTTTTGAAAAATGTTAAATTTATATAGACTCTTAGTTAAATGAACTTACATATAAAAAGTGGCGAGTCATTTTTCAGGTAAAAAATTGTCTGTGTATAATTTTATAAAAAATATATTACAGACATCTTAAATATATATTTTCAGATATATATATATTTTCAGATATTTTAAATATTTCGTCGATTTTCGTAATGATGAGATTTATAAAATACTATCAATGACTACTTTAAACTCTAGGTATGGATTTATTAAAGTTCATTGTATGCAGCCTCTATAATTTTGGCACTTGAGTACTTTACTATATTGTACAATTATGACCTTCAAAGAGAAATTGTGAAATAAATGTTTATTGAACTTCTATTTCACAATTTCTATTTACATGTTAAGCTATACTATAAAAGTTCTTAGAAATTTTACTTACTTAAAAATGAGTGTACATACTCTTATAAAAAGCGGTTTTTTCTATACTTGTTTATTGATTTATTATCAGCATTCAATTTTTAAACCATTCCCATATTTCCTTAAAAAATGAACAAGGAGAGAACCTTACTGTCAATTCTGAGAACTATGACGACATGATAATCAGCTTTTTTTTTGGCTTTAACTCAAAGATTTTAATTTTAACCATATGCGATTATAACAATATGGCTTCACAAGCTACACAACATAACAAATTTATGCTTTATTACACGAAAATTTTCCAGGACCCATAATTTTAAGATTTGGACTCGGGACGCATAATTTTGAAATGTCAATTCACCTCCAAGATTGTGTAATTTAACTAATAGCCGGATTACAGTCCGAAATGTAAGAAAAAGTTTTCAAAAATTACTTCTTAATTATAACAACGAACGATTTACTGAATACACAGAATCACTGACAACTAATAAATCACTCTGGACAGCTACCCGACGAATTCTCAAATACAAAACAGCTACACACCCGCTCCGGAATACCGACGGAACCTGGGCAAAAACAGATAAACAGAAAGTCGACATCTTCGGCAAACACTTAGAAAACATCTTTAAGCCTCACGAAGATGTCCAAGACATTCTGCATGACGAACAAATATTCCGACAAATATCAACTCAGTTGCCCATAAGTCCACCTCCTAAGTTTTTCACTCCTTCCGAAGTTAAATTCACAATAGAACACCTTTCCAATAAAAAAGCCCCAGGATATGACCTAATAACTTCAGAAATCCTGAAACAAATTTCCAAAAAAACCCTCGTCCTTATAACCTATATTTATAATAGTATCCTCCGCACATCATTTTTTCCTTCCCTGTGGAAGTTTTCCATAATTAAGATGATCCCAAAACCCAATAAGCCCAAAAATCTTCCTACCTCATATAGACCTATAAGCCTCCTTCCCATGTTATCAAAAATCCTAGAAAAATTAATCCTAAAACGCCTTTATCCCATTTTTGAAACCGAGGGTGTCATTCCTCAGCATCAGTTTGGATTTCGACCTGAGCATTCCACTATCCAGCAGTGTCATCGCGTAGTCGACTACATAGCGTGTTCGCTAGAGCGAAAGGAATACTGCCCAGGCGTGTTTCTTGACATTTCGCATGCTTTCGACCGTGTATGGCACCCTGGATTGCTTTGGAAGTTGCAGCGAGTCCTACCCTCGAGTTATTTCCACATCCTTAAATCTTATCTCTCAGACCGATATTTTCAGGTAGCTGAAAATATGGAGTACTCTGACATTTATCCAATTTCCGCCGGTGTCCCCCAAGGAAGTATCCTAGGTCCTATCCTATATAACATTTATACCCATGACATTCCTTGCCACAACAACATCCTAACCGCAACATATGGTGATGATACAGCCATCCTGACATATCACAAAGATCCTTCCACAGCCATTAGTATCCTTCAGAACCATATCCACTCCTTAGAAACTTGGTTCAAAAGGTGGAGAGTGAAGGTAAATGAGCAAAAATCTGCTCATGTAACTTTCACACTCTGCCGAGAACAAATTCCCGACATAACCCTAAACGGCAGTATTATTCCACAAAAAAATAGCGTACGTTACCTTGGACTTATATTCGACAAACGGTTAACCTGGAACCTTCATACGAAAACTAAAAGACGTGAACTTAACGGACGATACAAACAATTCTTACGTCTCCTAGACAGCAAATCGAAACTTACAACAACAAGTAAACTATTACTGTACAATACGGTTCTGAAACCAATATGGACATATGGTCTAGAACTTTGGGGTTCGACTAAGCATTCCAACTCCCTTCCAATCCAATCCCTACAATCCCGAATCCTTCGTAAAATTGTCAATGCCCCCTTTTATGTGCGAAACACTGTTATCCATTGTGACCTAAATGTTCCATTTGTTCGTGAACTATGCATCTCCCGATATAAAAAATTCCATTCGCACCTATCCTTCCACCCTAATCCTTTAGGAAGGGAACTTTTCACTCCCACCCTTCCAGTATACACCCATCGACGTTTAAAACGGCGATGGCCGAGAGATTATTTAAAATTATAAAATAAAATTACCCTGTTCTAGAGGTAACATCGATGGGTGTTTTCCTCCACATGTCTTCATGTCCTTGTATATTTCCATAAAAAATCTGCTTGTTACTAGCATAAGTAGTTGTAGATATCATTTAAAATAAAAAAAAAAAAAAAAAAAAAAAAATTACTTCAAAAGAATCTGGCCCTACAACAAGTCTTATGGAATAGTTAATATACGATTATACCGTTTAAATTAAAAATAAATTTTATTTAACTTTTACTTTCCAAAAAAAAAAAACAAATTGAATAAATTTTAACTTGATTTGGAAAGCTTTTCTTAAAATTAATTGAAATACAAAATAAGCGCCTTATGGACCAAGCAGCCGCGTGCGCCAACACCAGACTACCCAAATTTATTCTGGGATAATCTGTTTTTATAAATAAATAAATAAATAAAATACAAAATAATTGTCTGAATCTTAACAGTAAAACTATGATAGAAAATAATATTTTTCTGACTAAAATCCTGAATAAATAACAAATCAAATTACAACAAGTCAGAGATAATTTATAAAAAGTCAATTTTCCATCATATTCGATTATTTATGGTAATAAAACTAAAAAAAAAAAATTAGAAATTATTAACAAACTTTAATAAAAATATAGATTTTATTATAAATTCATATATGAAAATATCTGTTAATTAATAAGAAATTCAAAATGATCTTAATGAAAAGTTTTCCATAAAACCATAACAATTTAGTAATTTTTTCTCATAAAGCACAACAAAAAAATGCATTTCTTTTATAAAGTTTATCGTACGTACGTAAGTAATTAATTGTGAAGAAATAATTTTTTTTTTAGCTGCAGTAGATCTGAATTTGAAAACAGTATGCAAGGTGTACACATAGGCCTAAGCAGGGCATATGATATAAAAGCTCGGGATCCTAGTGGGGAAAGGTGATCATCGGAGTGGGCATCGGAATTGTCTCTCGACTTGGTGCTTTTGATTGCAGCAAACCAAAGCAAAACCGATCGTCTCAGATACGGTGGGGCGCGCTCATATAAAAACAAGGTGTCGCTATCAAACCAAACTTACTTCAGTAACTGCTACAAGCTCCGCCGAAGCGATAAGTTTCCTTTTCATTGGTAAGGTAACCAATAGTGTTTTTAAAAGTTTCCATTATTATTGTTGTGTTTTATTTTTGCTTTCTTTTGTATACTCTCTAAGAGAACAAACAGAAGCAATAGTGTTTATAAATTGTATAATAATTTATACATTATACAAATAAAACTAAAACCAATTTAATATGGTGTAAAAATAATAATAAATGAAAAAAGAAAAACTCGATATTTTGGGAAAGAACAAAATAAGATTTACTCCAAGAAAGTGATATATAAAAAAAATAACTTTAAGTGTTTTAATATATAGAATTTAAACTTATATAGTTGAATTGTAGAGCATCATCACCAACTATGAACAGAAAAAAATATCGAAAATTATTGCTAATAAAGTGAATAACTTTTATTTATGTTTGTACGTAAATGTGTCCAAAGATATTAGTTTAAAAATTTCTGATGGGATTTTTTTGAATCGAATGTGATAACAAATCGTGTTTATTCCTCAACATTATTGTACCTGAATAATTTAGCAAAGTTGTTTTTTCACAACTACATTCAATATTAAATCATAAAAAGTGTTCACATAAATTTGAACAAAATATCTGAATAAGTATAAGTGTTGTCATTTGAATTTTTTTTTTCTCAGAAGGTAGATACAATTGTAAATATTTACACAGAAACGAGAGTAAAATTCGTTTTACTCCATAATTTATCAGATACGAGAAGTTACGTTGTTAAATTTTTTGTAAATAATATAAATTTTTGTTTTATTTTTTTAGCAAAATTTAAAATTTTTTTTTGAAGGTACTAAAAGTACTAAGTGAGTTTATTTTGGATGTTTGACAATTTTTCTATTAGTTAAAGTGACATTAAATGAATTTTTGTGTCATAAAAATAAGATCGTATTGATGGTAAAAAAGAAAGTCGAGTGCAATTAGCTCGTTATTATAATTGGAAGATTTTCCTTGAAGGAATCGATTATAAATTTCAAAAATGGTAAGTTCCATTTATTTTTTCTTTTTACATTAGAAAAACTTCCAAGTGTATAGTATTATTTTGTATAATTAGCAAGACAAGAATGAAATTAATTTTAGGGCAATACAATCAGCTTTTGAAAAGTCAAATTTTAGTTTTTAAAACAAAAATATTAGTAATTTTGTATTTTTTAAATATAAATATTTAGAAAATGATTAATATATCTGTATATAAATATTTTAATATTTTTTTTTTGAAAATTTAAATAATTAAACTTAAATAATTAAGAAAACGATATCTAAGTTACCCTATAAAAGTTAAAAATAATTTAAATTTAGAAATCGTAACTAAATTTTACTAAACAACATTTTCAGTCTTATTTTAGATACAATCACTATTCTAATGATTATTTATTGATATATGTACATTTAATGTAAATAAAATTAGATTTTTTTTTTAGATCTAAAAAAATAAATATTATTGGTAATAATTAATTTGAATAGCCTTTGACGTTAAAACATTATAGCAAGTTCACATTTACAAATTGGATAAATAATCTGAGATGCTTTAAGTAAATATTGAGTATTATGAATTATAATTTCATTTTCTCAGCATAAGATGATGTTGTTTAGCTATTTAAATTTTCTTTTTTGTTGGTATATATGTTTAGAAAAGAAATTATGCAAAATTAGTTATGAAGTTCAGTAACTAGTGATTAAAATTCATGCAGCATATGAATTTTCGAAAGAAGATTTCTTCCTTTTAGTTATAAAAAAAAACCCTTTTTGTATTTAGTCATGATCAAATTATGACATTTCCATTATAATCTGTATCAACTTATTTCTAAATTATAGCAGATTGATTACGATGGTATTATGTAATAAAATACTAATTAAGGAATCTTGAACAGCAATTTGAAGTTTATACTAAGATTGAGTAATGAATTAAGATAAAGAAAACTTGCACAAAAGTCATTAAATTTTTTATAAAATTCTCTTAAATATTTATTAAAACATTATTCTTATATTAGATTATTTATAATTAATTTAAAAAATATTTTCAATATGTTAAAAAGTACTTTTAAAACAGATTTTAGATTTTCAAATACCAATTAACTAAATTGTTAAACATTTTGTTATTTTCTAATAAATAAAACTTTATAGAGATTTATTTGCAGTATTTAATAGAATTTTTAAAAGTACTTTATAGCTAAACTGGTTTAATTAAAGAACATGTCATTGAAAAGAAAAATAATTTCGTTATTTAAATTCTTTGAAAAAGAAACCCTGATCAATTATGGATTCTACTATTTGGGTCACAGAGTTTTTTAAGGCATACATTCAAGTAGAATGTTTTTGATTGAAATAAAATCTGGTTTTTTCTTTTTTTCTTTAAGTCTTTATTAGTAATTGGAAAATAGAATTAAATTTAAGAATAAGACTTTATTATTTTTTTTTGGAAAAAATCTCTGAAATTAGAAAAATTAATTTACTAGAAAATAAGTTAAAATAGCAATTAAAAACACTAAGATTAAACTAAAACAGTTTTGTTATTGATGTGACAGGTTTTTTTTGTATAATTGTGTAATTAAATTTTAAGAATTTTAATTAGAGTTAAGTTTGTTATAATTATGCACTTAAACTTTGAGAATTTTTATTACATTGAAGCATCATAAATATTTCTTTAGCTTATTTCAAATAAAATATCTTTTAGACTATATGTTTTGATTCTTTCTAGGTGAGCATATATTTTTTTAAATAATAATTGACCTTGCTTAACATTGATTTTTTATGTAGCCTCACATATTTTCTACTATATTCACAAACACATTATGTTGATTCTTGTTCTACTTACTTTAGAATTAAACAAAAAAACAAACAAATTTATAAATGATAACTTTTCCTTTTAAAAATATTATTTGCAGTTGCATTGTGAAGTGGCCAAAAATTTGCTGTCATTTCATAATAACTGATATTGCAACAATTAATATAAAAAAAAAATTCCATTTCTGTCAAAGTGCAATTTTCTTTATTATTTCTCTTATTAGTCAGCAAATTTTACGTTGTCACATGGCATTTAATAAATAAAAAAATATGAAAACATTTTCAAAAAATATATATTAATAACTAATATAAATTATAATTAAAAAAATGGGCAAATTTTATTTTATTAGTTCAGTTAAAAAAAATTAATTTAAATAGTGAATTTTTTAATAAAATAATTAAAAAATTTCTTATTGTAAACTTTTTTTTCTTTTATATAAAATAAAGTTTCAACTAAATTAAATTTAAATTATTTTTTTAAAAATATATTTTTATTGAAATAAACTTAATATAACAATAAAATATCTAATCAATAATAGCTAAAAATTTTTTAAGATAAACAAAAATGTTCATAAAAAAGTAAATATTTAAATAATAAAAATACGAGTATTTTGAAGAATAAATTTATTGATAAAAACTGTAAAGATATTCAATAATTTTTTTTTTAGTTACGTATCACTTTCATTTTTTCTATTCAAAATTTTCACCTGATATCGTATATATAACATTTTCATTATACCTGCTAGTTAAGTGGATTTTTGTTGGCAATTAATTTTGATATTTTTGATATCATTCAATTGATATATAAGTTGGTAAATATGTACATGTATATAATTATGTGCATCTATAAAAAATGAAATTGTCATAATATACTAATTGTAATAAGAGAAACATTATTTCCTACTTCAATTTAATTAAAAAGAAATATAATTTTTGTAACAATATTATTTATGTTCATACTCTCTATGATCATCTGAATATTATACAGGCATACCATATATACATATATGAAAATCTCTGCACCAATGATTTTATAATCAATTTTCAAATTAAAAATACAATATATGAAAAGCTCCAATACTATCCATTTGGAGAAAGAAATACCACAAAAAAAACAACCATCGAATTTTATTTACTTTTGTATAATAATATGATTGCCTAATAACGATTAATTTTGGTAATGATGAAAATTGTTTTGTAATATAAAGTTTCGTTCGATATGATGGATCAATTTTTTTCTTATGGAACTATAAGATAATAATTAATTCATCCTGATATATATATATATATAAATACAATTTCTTTATATTCATGAATAATATAATAAAAATTAAAAATTTTACTGAAGTAAAAATAAAAAAAAAACACAAACGGAAAATTAAGAAATTACGAATAAAATTAAATTGAACATAATGATTTTTATAAAATGGAATTGTGTTAAATAATATTAAGTTAAATGATTAGATATGTTAATATATTAGCATAAATTCTATGATTTCCATATTATTAAAATTCTAATTAATCCCTTCACCTAAACATGCTCGCAGAGTATTACAGTACACGTAATACTTCAAAATTTTCTTTATTTTTTTTCTTCTTTATAAATATTCAATTAATTGAAAAATACTCTATTTGAAATTAAATTAATTTTTCTAGTACATATTTAGTATTTGTGACAAAGGAAATCGAATCCGTTCAAAATAACTTTATAAGGTTAACCAGAGGTGTTTTTTGTGTTCTATTTAAACATTTCTTTGTTTATTTGCTAAACATAAATAGTTGAAAAAAAATACAAAATCACTTTATTTTTTAAATATATATTTGAGAAGACATACATAATAAAAGTGGCAGTTACCTTTATTTTAAAAAAAATGTATAGATACTTCTCGGTAGAATATCATTTTGTTTAAAGTAAATTATTGATTGTGAACAATCTAAATTTTAATTATTTATACTTTAAAAAATAAAGTCAAACAAAATATACTTAAAATACAGATTTAAAAAAAAAAATCATTTTTAATATTTTGGTTAAAATTAAAATCTCAGTAATTGCCACAAAACTTCTATTAAGAACTCATTATTTTCAATGTAATTTTTGTTGATTTTTTCGCATATTTTGTGCTGAAATTCGGTTGCTAGTTGGCAAATGATAGTTTGAAAATTGTTTCTTAAGTTTGAAAATTATTTTTATGAGCAGGATTATTTATATAGGCTTACACGATCTTAGGACCAATTGACATTTAAAAAAAAAACTGAAATTATGAGTCCTGGGAACTTTTAGAGCAATAAAGCCAAAATTTATTATATTGTATGGCTTAGAGCACTATTTCCTTGAAACCACATATGGTTAAAATAAAAAAAAATTTGGTTATCATTCGGTCATAGTGCTCAAAATCGACTGAAACCATCTCTGCTTTTTTATTTTCCAAGAAATACTGGCCACTGATATCTTCAGGCCAAAAAAGAAATGACAATCATAATAGCTTCTCCATAATTATTTATATATATTTAGAGTGACAATTTTGTTTACTAACATATCCACCAAGCAAGAAATGAGCATCATCGAAGTAAAAAATTTTACACAAAACGTGTAATGATTATCATCGCAGAAAAAAAATTATTTTAATAATATAAAATGGCAAACTATAATTTAAGATAAATATTATCTAAAATAATATAAATATTTAAGAACTGTCAAATATAAGGGCTGAAATTTTCTAATTATAAAATGGATTTTTGTAGAATTTTTTATATGTATTCTTGGTAGATTATATAGGGTTTTCCAATAAGAGTGATATGATTTCTAAGTGACGTTTCGGCCATTAGTAATACTATATGTTATGATCTGTCTTTTTTTTTCATTGTATTTAGTAATGTTTACAATTTTATCATGAAAACAAATATACAAGAACAACATTTAAAAATTATTCAATTTTATTATCAAAATAATCGTTCTCCAATTGCAACTTTTCGTGCGCTTTTGCCATTTTATGGTCGTAATAATCGTCCAACTGTGCTTGCTATTCGTCGAATTGTTAAAAATTTCGAGCGTACATTTTCTTAACATAATGTTCAAGTGCCAATAAGACAAAGAACGGCTCGAAGTAATGAAAATATTGCTGCCGTTTAGGCAAGTGTTACTGAAGACCGCAATTTATCGATTCTAAGACGTTCTCAAGAATTGGGACCGTCTCAAACCACAACCTGGCTGATTTTGAGAAAGGATTTGGGCTTGCATCCGTATAAAATTGTAATCACTCAAGAACTGAAGCCATTGGACGACCGTAAACGTTGTGAATTTGCTGATTTTGTCTTGGAACAACTTGAAAACGATAACGATTGTTTTTAAGAAAATCATCTTCTCCGATGAGGCTCACTTTCATCTGAGTGGTGCGGTAAATAAACAAAGCTGTCGATTCTGGTGCGCAGAAAATCCACAAATTATTCATTTATAATGAATAATTTGTGGATTTTCTTCGCACCAGATTACATTTACCTGAATTGACAGTTTGGTGTGGTTTTTGGTCTGGTGGAATCATCGGTCCGTACTTCTTTCGAAATAAAGCTGGTAGCACCGTTACTGTCAATGGAGAGCGGTATAGACCGATGATAACCAACTTTTTATGGCTGAAATTGGAAGAAGTTGATCTTGACAACACTGATTCCAACAAGACGGGGCTACGTGCCACACAGCACGTGCAACATTCAAATTATTGCGAGAAAAGTTTTTAGATTCGATTATTTCAAGAAATTGTGACATTGAATGGCCTCCAAGAAGTTGTGATTTAACACCATTAGACTATTTCTTGAGGGGTTATTTGAAGTCATTGGTCTTTAGCAATAAACCAGATTCTCTTCAAGTTTTAGAAGTCAATATTGAACGTGCTATTTATGACATACGACTTGATTTAGTGGAAAAAGTGCTCGAAAATTGGGTTCATCGAATTCGTTCTTGCAAAAGAAGTCGTGGAGGCCATTTGAATGACGTTTTATTCAGAACTTAATTATATCGATTGTACTTCATATTAAATAAAAAAAATTTGAATTTCCTTGACAATTAGTATGTTTGTTTTTTTTTGAAAAGAAATCATATCACTCTTATTCGAAAACCCTTTACTTGTAACTTCCCTAGAGGCATCTTTATGATTAAAAATTGAAATATTTCTTCAACCATAACTACAAAAAATTCAAAATATTTTTTTGGAAAAGTTGTGGTCCTCATTAGCATCAAAAATAGATCACTTTATTTCAACAACTAATCTTATTTCTATACATCTCTAGAAATTATCTACATTGCACCTAATTAACTATATTTTCTGAGACTAACAACCGATTGCAATATTAATTTATGAACTGAAACAATTACTAATTTTGATTTTTATTTGTTACTTTTTTTACACAGTTAATTTTTGTAAGCTTTTAAAACACTTTTTTATGTATCAATAATGGACATAAATTTAATAAAAAAAACATATTATGCTGAAGAAAATCTTTTTTCCATTTATATATTAATATGTAAATATTTTTTTTATATCTATTATGATAAAGATATAATAATACAATAATTGTGGAAAAAAATCATAATATTATTCTTACTATGAGGTTTTATAATAGCATTTAAATAAAATGAATGCGGAAAAAAGTAAAAATTTAAATAAAAGTAAAAATATTGATAAAAATAAAATTTAAAAAAAAAATTGTAATAAGTATTTTTTTTATGTTATATAAAATAAATAAACCTCAACCGAGTCAATGAGACGCACCCTGTACAATATATTTGGAAGCATATTCGTATATATATATTTCCATATATACATATGAGACTATTGTAAAAAAATATTTTCCTGTTTATATGTATATACATATATAATAGTATATAATATTGTAGTAATTTTTCTTTTATATTATATATTTATATCTATTACAACATAACCTCACATATTGAGATATTACAGATGCAATCGCTCAATAAATGCGCACTCATCGCATAACCCTATTGAAAAAGCTTCCTAGTGCTTGTTAATGTTTACATATGTATGCTAATATGAACATTTTTTAAAAATAGTACTTTTTAAATACTAAATTGTTAGATTTAAGATTTATACTTAAATGCAAATTGATTTTAATGTTGACTTTAAGAGGAAAGGTAAAAGTTTTTATTTAGTATCAAAGCCGTTTTGAGAAAAAAATACATCAAATTTATGTTGTGCATGTGTGTGTATTTGTGTGCTTATAAATATTTATAGAGAAATGAGAGAAATTAATAAGCCGAAGGAAAACAAATCATGCCAAAATGGCCGTAATGTGAAGCTTTTACACTTCGTCAAATTCGAATGTGAGAATAAATTACCAAAAAGTTAACAAAATACTTTAATGGAAATGGAAATGTGTACACGTTTTTTTTTTTTATATATTTATCTTCTGTGGTTAATTTGGTGATGTTTATTTTACTGCTTAGCTTTAAATTTGATAGATTATTTACCTACCAGAATGGGAAAAAAAATCCATACACAATACGGTCAAGTGGTTTATGGTTATTTAAGATACGTTGTCGTTATTACCTACTACAAATTTTTTTTTAAAGTTTAAGTTAAAGAAAATGGCAAGTTTTTAATTATTTTTACTATTTGATTTAATTTCCAATCATGGTGGTAATATTATGAAATGTTTAAGTTGCATAATAACTTTATGAGAAGACAATAATTTTTTTAACCTTGTAAATATTGAAAATATGTAGGAATGTAATCTGTATAAAAAAAGCTTCTCATTAATATTACATATTACATGGATGAATTTGTCGAAAAATCTACTAGGAAAATATTTACAAACTTATACAGTTGATTAGGTAATGTAAAAGGGAATTTTGTTGAATAATTCTAAGAAATGGTCACTATTCAAATGACAAATATAAGATTTTCTTTTTATTTACCCTAAAGAAAAATGATATAATATAATAGAAAATGCGTATTAATTATTATTAATTATTAAGCATTATATTGTAATATTATTTAAGTATTCTTAGCTTTATTTAAAAAAAAAAAACATTTTATACTATTCATTAATAAGAGTACACTTGAAATTATCTTCCGAGTTTTAACAGGTAGTTTACTGGTAATTGTTTTGAAAGATACGTAATATTTGTATGTGAAAATTGCTTAGACTCTTTAAAAATGATTAATGATATTTTAAGAGATTATTTTTTAAAAATTGCTACTTGATGACAGAAAGTATTCATATTGACATTGGCAGATGATTTCTGTTTTTTGTTTCTTATAAAATATTTTTAAAAAATAATAATAAAATATTTGTGAGAATATAAATTTAAAAAAAAAAATATAAAGCGTACAATATTATTATCTAGTTAGGTCTTAAGATAGTAAGATACTTGACAGTGAAATTTTTTTTAAACTTGAATTATTGTAATAGAGGAAGTTTTAAAATTAAATATTTAAAATATTAAGTACTACTGGTTTATTTTTTTTATGAATAGATTAATTTCATCTACCAATTATTATTTATTTTAAATTGAATAAGTTATATTAATTTGTAGGAAATTAAAATTTTATTATGGTTGAAGTTTTTAAACTTTAGATAAAAAAAAAGATCTTAAAATATTTTTTAATTTTCAAATGATTATAAACTATTTCCGCAATAGTTACAAACCAAATTAAAAAAAAAAAACAAGCTTAACTTAGTTGAATTTGAATGGGTATTTTTAGGGTAGTATCTATATAAATTTATGCTTTATTATAGAAATTTTGAAAAATTTGGAGAATATTACCCAGTTTTTGAGCAAAATGCTTACTAAAAATCCTGAAAATTGAACTTTTTATTGAGAATCAACAATTTTCTTTTTTAAAGTGGAAAACTAATTTTTTTTTCATACTTCCTGAATTCCATTTGAAGTATTATATATTTAAGATAATAGAAAGTTTTAAAAGTCGGAAGTGTGTAAGTGAATAACAACTTAGTGAAAATATAGTGAATTCTTGTTGAAATCCTTGGAATCGATTCTGTATACTTAAGTCTGTCAACTTGCGACATAACATAAAGTAAATAATTTAATTGCTGTTTTGAATAAAGTATAAATAATAGTACAGTTTTTTTTCATATGTTATTGGCTAATATCTGTACTTATTCTGGAGAGAGAGTGTTCTCAAATAGTGGCTCCTGACATTGGTACTTATAAATAAAACGGAACTATTTTTTAACACAATAAATTAATTAAAAAAATCGTAAAATAACATCTGTTTTCATATTAAAAAATAATATTTTTTATTATTTCCCAATAATTTTATATATTAACTTAAACGATTAACTAAAACATTATCATTTTACACCTAATACATAATCATTTATATTTGATTTATAAATTGAAATTTATGCAATAATCTTACACATGTTTGAAGATCTTCTTCATTTTTGAAATTTGTTTTGTATTTTTTACTAATCAATTTTTAAAAATATACTATTAACCTATTTTATGCTATTCAATTTCTTTTAGGTCATCGAAAATAGTTTATATTATTTTTTTTTTATTTAATTGATTTTTACCTTATTTTCCATCAGCGAAGGCCACTGTTATTTGTTTTCAAGAAACTAAATATAGTCTGTGACTTGTTATAGGAATTGTAGAAAAATTTAAATATTAGATACTCATAACTCCATAATTAAAATATGTTAGTTATATATAAATATATTTTTAGGTGTACAGTTTTTCAATAATTTTAGAAGTTTGCCAATACCCAATCAATTTGTTGTATTTTGATAATTTCAAACTATGTGGGATTATTTGCTTAAATACCATATAAGATTTTATAGAAAATAAAAGTTTTGATATAAATAATTTTCATTGAAATATTTCATTAATAAACTTAACTGTTTTGTATTTCAATTTTTTTACTATTTCACTAACCCATAAAATATGTTATTAATTTCTATAATTGTTAGGTATAATTTTTTGAAAATATCGATTTTTTTTTTAGCCTGAACTTCAAGAATTAAATCTGGACCATATATATTTAAATCTTATTTCAACAAAACGGTGCCATAAGTCTGACGACTTTATGTGTAAATTTGGCTTTAGTAAGCAATAAGTTCCTAGCATATGTAATTTCTATTTAGATGTCAATAAGCCTCCAAGATTTGATTATATCAATTAGCCTCCAAGATCATGTTATTTGACGTTGTTCAATTATGTCCTAAAAATTTTTCCATTATGAATAATATGGTGCTACTCTTTGGTTTTATAAATGCGAGAGTACTAATAGTATTATAAATACTTATTAGTTGTATCCTACTACTCGTAGCTTAACCAATCGCCAAAGTCTGTTACATCAGGTATTTCTTTTACCTTAACCTCATCAATTGAATACACGAAATAGATAAATATATAATTAATTATGCATCATCTTACTTTTCCACGAATTATTTTATTATTCAATATTTCTGTTAATTTCTTTTTTGGGATTTTTCCTTTTATACAAGAAATGAATTTTTTTTATAAAAAATGTTTTTCAATTTATTTTATAAGCAAAGCCTATACAATAAAAAAAAACAATAAAAAATTTATCAAAAAAATTTCACTTTAATATCAATTTACAATTATTTTCTGTCTAATGACTCCATTTCCAATTAATATTTCATAATGGAGGAAATGCTATAGTAAATTGACTAGTATTCTTCTGAAGGAATAAAAATATAATTATATTTTGATACTAGCTTGCTGAAGTTAACATTTACTTATCTAAGACCTCAGTACAACTGGTATATATGATTTTTTTTTTAAAACTTTTTCTTGGTATATAAGGGACTGTAAAAATTCACTAAAAGGGTTCGTGTTTATTTCGGCAGTAATTGTTCAAGTAAACTACACAAAAACTAAAAACTAACAGAAGAAAAAAGTCCAAATACAAAAAAAAAAAATTACTTTTACAAGAAATACTAGAGAGTTTAATGGAGAAGAAGCAGAAGAAGAAAAAAAATCTTTCGTCTGACATTGCTTTCACTTTCATTTTTGAATGTATCATCGTTTTATCATTTATATTTTAAGATTTTATGAAGAAACTTTCCCACCTTTCTAGCCCCACAAAAACCCCTCTCAAAAAAAAAAAATACAAAAAAAAGCTTTCGACTATGAAAATTTGTAAATTATGAATTATGAATCCATTATAATGATTAAACAGTGTTAATTTTTCTGTAGCAGATTTTTTGCCTAATATTTCTTGTTGTAATCTTATGAAAATAAATTCTGATAAATTTTATCTTATATAATTAAGGGCAGCACCTTGTCAATCATTTAAGAATAAATAAAAAGTTCAGAAAAGAAAAGTTTTCCCATAAAACAAATTTAACGATTTTTTTTTTGGTTGCTAATTTAGCTAGAAGACGTTTATATTTTCAATAAGTAGGCCAATTTAAAAAGGGACTTGTTTATATTGAAATTTTTTAGGTCATATAATAAGAAAATTTCAAGTTTTGTTTGATTTTTCATAAATTTATATTAATGTTTTTTTTTTAAAGCAAATAATTCCTTAAAAACATTTTATTTTTGAATTAATAAGAACATTTTTAGAATATTTTTTATTTTTTTTATAACTTTCAAATTGAGGCTTTTAAATTCAGGTCTTATAAATTGTCCAAATAAATTATTATTGAAAAAAGGATCCAAATGACACTTCAAGTTCTAGTAGATCTTTAAAATAAGAACTATTTTTTTTTTAAATTTCTTTAAAAACATTTAATAAACGTAAACCATAAAAATTTATTTTTAGTATTATTAAAATTTATACTAGCATTGTAACCATAAAAGTAGAATTTAAAAAAAAAATGTCTCTTGCGTACTTTATTTCTTTCGTAAGTCCAAATCTGCCCTAATGAAGGCGGAAAAAAATCACATCCCAACTTTGAAATGCACGATCTCATGAAATTTGATTAGAGACAACCTGAAAACGATTGACAAAAATTTCTTAAGAGCTCGTAATTATGTAGTATGCTGGCAAAGTGGTCCAAGGCTGAAGTGCCACCTTTCTCTTACTACTTACTATTGGCTTTTAGGTATTGGTTTTTGTTTTTGTAATTTTTCTGTTGTTATTTTTTTTCTCTCCTTTTAAATAATTTTTATTTATATAAATATACATACATATATACTCGTATATATTGTTAGCTACTATAATATTACCAAAAAAAAAGGTGAATTAATTTAATTTGTGCGGTTTAATTTTCGGCTGTCATTTTTAACTATTGCAAGTGATACTAAATAATACAATATAATGTGTGTGGTCAGATCTGGCTCAGGTAAGTATTTAATGAATTAACAAAATGTCAACGTTATAAAACATAATCGAGTAGAAATTTGAATGATTTTCATCTATTTGTCCATTTATTGAGATATTATTTTCTCTATTTATTTACATCTACAAATTTCCCAAAACTGTTATTGTATGTATGCATTTGGATAGTATACGTGTAGTTTACCGGCCAATGACAATTCCGACTGTACCTACAGTTTATCAGTACACGTGTATAAGTTTCAGAAGAAATTGTACAAAATAAATTGTTCAAATCGATTTCAAATATTTTATTATATAATTATGTTTTTGTCTTCTCACAATTAGAGATTATGAATAGCAATTGCTTAAAAGTACCACTAAACTGAAATTATTTTACTTTCATGAATTTTTTAAAAATTGTAATAAACTATTGTAGAAAATGTTGTTTATAAAAATTTGCGTAATAAAATTGTTTTCTTTCCGAATTACATTTTTAGTAATTCAAAAGTATTGATACTTTATAAAGTGTTTAAAATAAAGTAATTAGATACTGGGTGTACTAGTATTATCATTTTTTGTTGTTTGTTAAAAACATTTTACATTTCAATTTTTTGCGGAAGATTTTGAAATATAATAAAAATAGCTTATTCAATTTTAATTTTCATCTCTCAATACGGAATGGGAACAAATATTTATTTCACACCATTTTTGAATGATAGTTAAAAGTTTTTGAATCATATTTGAAATCGTACAATTAAAAGTCATTTAAAAAAAAGTAATTCGTTTAATTAGTCTTCCATAATCATCAATATTTTTTTAATTTCTATAATAAAATATGTTATATATTGTATATTTTTATAATAAAAAGAAAAAAAACATAATAGTTTGTGAAATTTTTGCAAGTTTAAAAAAAAAACAAAACATAATGTTAGATTTATTCCATTATTTTACTATCTATTGATATATAAAATTTACACTTATGTTAAATCAATTTATATAATCTGGTATTTGATAATTTTATTAAAGTGATACGGAAGAGATCAGTTATGATATCGATTTACATGACTTCTAAATTTGTACGTTTTTTTATAGTCTACTTATAAAATATTTTAGTATTATAATATTTATATAATCAATATATGCTTTCTCCTAATTATATATATTTTTAAAAATAAAAATATTCCAAAAAAACTTTTCCTCTATTATATAAAATCAAAAATTTTTAATCAAAATACTTTGGTTTTTATCGTTTTTTTAACAATCTCTAAAACATTTACTAATTTTCAACTATTCCTGAGAACAAAACAAATTTTAATATGTTTTTTTTTCCTTGCAAATCATAATTTTTTAATTTTTTTACAAGTTGTATGGATTAGCAAACTTACATAAATTTTTAAAGATTTTAATAAATTTTTCAGTTTCTTAATAAAATATTGAAACAAATTCTTCTTTTTTTGTTTATGTTAATCCATATTGTAAATTTGAAAAAATAAAATCTTAAATTAAGCAATTAAATTACTTCAAGTAAGGAAAATAAAATAGTAAACGTTTCAGTAAATACATGGATTTTGGGATCATAATTATTAAAAACTACATTTTTCCTTCTTTTTTTTAGTAATTTGCAAGCTTTTCATAACGTAAAATAGGTGGTTTAAAATTTTCCAAAAATTATTAAAATAAATCTCAGATTAATTATTTATTGAAAAAAAAATTGTAAACAAGATTTTAAAAATTATCTCCTTAAATTTGAAAGAAAATTATTTCTAATATCACAAAAATCGTATAATAAAAAAAAATATATTAGGAAAAAACTTTTATTCATTTCAACATACACAAAAATGCGTAATTTTTTTATTAAACATTTATGCTCTTAACATTAAAACTTAACATTTATATTGTAAATTTTAAAAAAAATTCGCAGATCTTATAAATCGATTTCTTGTATAATTCCATTTGCGGTGGCATCAAAATTCCAATCTTACATCATAAAAGACCACAGAGCATTTGAAGCCTTTTTTTGGGGGCATAAATTTTTCCAACAAATTTTTTCCAATTATTTTCTTTTTTTTCTGTTCATTCAATATTGCCATCATTGTATTTGAGGTTAAGTATCTTCTCAAAAAAAAAAAAGTGTGGTTATAAGTTCATACATATGTATGTGTATGTTTATAAAGGGTTTTTCCAAGTTTGTTGCATAATCCATAAATAAAATGATTGCACTTATATTTCTATATACTATTTTATGCTCATAGATAAATTTTTTTTTATAGCATCATCATTTATGGTATTTGTAAATAATAATAATCAAATGTCAAAATATAAAATTGAATTAATTTATGTTATCTTTTCTATCTCATATATATATATATATATATATGTGTATGCTCAAGGACATTACTAACTATTTTGGAGTTAAAAATTATTTCAACACTGCATATTTTTGCTATATTTTGCTATAAATTTGGAGAAATAGAAGAATTGTATTCCCATAATATTATGTATATTTTATACAGAATTATGAGCTTTCAAAACTATTATGATTTTGCGATTAAATATTACGTTAAATTTGATATGTATTTTCATTACTATTTCATAATTGCATTTATTTGAAGAAAAAAAAAACTTATTTTTATTATTATCATAAATTTTTAATAAAATCAAATTTTATTTTTCAACATTTGAATTTTTATATTTTTATGCATAAGATTTGAGAGAGAAAATTTATTAAATGCTTACGAAATAGTATATGATTAAATTTAAAAAAAAAACAGTTATATATAATTTACTCAAATATATATTTTCATTAGGATTTTAAAATAAATCCTATCATAGTTTTAAAAAAAAACACAATATTTAGCCTTTTTTTATTCGAAATATAATGATTTTAACAGAATTTAAATATTTTGAAAGCCCCTGCTTGAAATATTTAAAAATTTGTATCACTAATATATGTATATAAATTATATATATAAAAAGATAATTAAATAATAATAGATACATTTTCTTAATTATTTGTGTGCTTTTCCAGACCAAATTTTTTTTAAAAAAAAAATAATTAAACGGTTTTGCAATTTTTGCTTTAAAAAATTTTTTAAATTGAGTTTTAGATATGATACATTTTTTAATTTATTATATTTTTTAAAATGAATGCTATAAGACTTCTTGGAGGAGTCGATTCTTTTGAAGCTATTTTTAATGTTCTTTTGAGGCCATTTTTACTGCGATTCGGCCATTAGTTGACGCATATTGGTTTTGGAACGACTTAAAATTTAAGGAATATTTGCGAAAAAAAAGTTTTATAAAAAAGAAAACTACAATCTCGAAAGTATGAATATTTCTCAATTTCGAAAGTATGAATTTTACGAATTAACAGTAATGATTTATAGCCCTATCATACGGCTATAAAGCTCAAAATTGACAGTAACGATTTCTACTTTTTTAGTTTTAAAAAATATTCTTAGATCAAAAATGACACCCAACAGTTAATTTTTTATAAATTATTTGTATATTTTAAAGCCTTATATGTAGTAATATTGCTTATTGAAGTATCTACCAAGTAGTAAAAGGATCCATAATATAAAATGACAAATTTGATACTAAACTAATAATATATATATTTTATAGCGGTCAGATGGCAGAGCTGTACTTTTTAAATTTTAAAATCGTTATTTCAATTTTTATGTATGAAAAACTTGTTAAATTCTGTCTAAAAATATCAAAATAATTTTTTTACATTAAGCGTATACATATTTTTTAAGATATGACAAATTATTTACCAATAAAAAAAAGAGTAATATTCCATTTTTAAGGAAAATATTATACGTGTATATAAAAATAAACCTGCTTTAGTCTCTGTATTAAATTTCTTAATATTCTTTGTCCTAAATTTTAAAAGTAATTATGATCATTTCTTGTAATTAAAAATTCCAAATTGTAAATAATATAAAATGAAAAATAAATTATATTATATAAAATTAATTTAATAAGATAGTATATAAACTATATTATATGATTAAAACTACCTGTTTTTATTGTACATATGTGTATGAATAAAAAATTAGTCCAAGCTGTTTTCGTTGTTATCAATAAATTTTACATCAAATTACCTTTCAAACAATTTATATTAAATTATTTTTAAGTTTTTATTATGATACTGCACCAAGTTAATTGATAGTAAATATGTAATTAAAATTATTATAATAAGTGTACATATATACTAATATGTAACTACAATATATATTCATATATGCGATTCTTTGCAATAATATCTATCGTTTGGCGTTAATATAAGACTAATTTTCAGAATAAGATTATTTATACAAAAGTTGAGTATAGGTGTTAGTATATTAGAATTATAATAATAATTAGTAATTAATCAATTTGGTTTTATTACTCTAAAACTACGATCATCTTCAATTATTTATTAATTAACTTAGAATGTTTATTATTCCAGAATAAGTAAACAACATTAATTAATACTTAAACTTTGATCAGAAAATAAGTTTCATATTTTAAAACTATTATTAAATAAAATTCAAAATAATATATATGTATGTGTATATATCTGGCTGTATAAGAAAATATATTGGTTGTTTACTTAAATTGCATATTTTCATTTCAACAAATTTGTAATGGTTAATTTTATGAATGAATTTTTTTTTCACTTTGTGGTTTTTGCCAGACTATCAGAAAATTGTAATTTTCATTGCTCATTAAACTTGATTGATTGATAAAAGAGCTTATAATGATAGAAAATTCATACCTATTTTTATTTTAAAAAAAAAATATTTAAAAAAAAATACCTAATAATCAATACTAGTTAATATATTTTTTATAGTAAGCGATTTGGTTTTTTTTAAATCTGCGCAATTTCATAAGCTTTTAACATTAAAATCGAAACATTTGATTTAAAAGCTAAGTATTATAGTTTACATTTTATTTTTTTCCCAAAAATTATCAATAATATTTATTTTTATATTTCTTTTTTTTTAATGATTTTCTCCATATTTGTATAATGATTTATCGATTAATTTTGCAGTTTGCTTTACTGCAATAAATTGATATATCCGGTTGTATGATGACTGCATATCATATTATTTGTAAATTTTATATTAACGTATATTTGTAAATATTGACAAAACCATTTAGAATATATGAAAAAAATTTATATAATATGCTTTATTCTATTCTAATTATTTTTAAGCTAATATTGATGATATGTAAGTTCAATAAATTTTATAAGTTATTAATTGTAATTAATTATTATAATTTAAATATATTTTGCGAGTAAAATAAATGAAGTAAAAAAAAATTCATAATAAAAATCTTCAAAATATTATCATTTTTAAATGAAAAAAAAATATTATGTCTCGCTTGAAAAATTTAACTCCCAAAAGCTCAGTAGTTGAATTTAAAATAATATTTTATAAAATTTCTTAACAAAATTTAAAATATGAAAAAATTATTAAAATAAAAACTGTTATAATTAGGATAATTTTGTAAAAATAACAAAATTCCCTTCAATTGTAAATATTACAAATTTTCTTTGTAATTATCTTTATACAAAAATGCAACCGAAATTAGATTTTTGGGTTAGTTTCTAATTAAAATTACCCTCCAAAGTCTCTGCCAAAACAAATTTAGATGTTGTAGAAGAAAACATTATTGAGTAACATAAGAAAATACCTACAATTTCACTAAAGATGTCAATAATGGGTATAGTTTATTTGAAAGGAAACCACTTTTGAACATTACTGAGAAGTGCACATAATCAGGTCTATAATTTTTTTTTTGTGTGAATTTTCTCTGTACCATTTTGTTAAAACAAAAAACCAAAATAAAAATAAACATGAACATAAGCTTAAAAAAAGATTTTTTTTTAACAACTTTTGGCAGAAAAAATTATATTGTGCAATGAATAAGTTAAGTAACTGAATAAAGTGTGTATGGGTCCGAGTAAATGTCAATAATTTATCTGAGCGAATAGTAAACAGTATGTAGAATTTGACTAGTGATTATTATGAATGGGCGATGTTTTAGTTGTTCACACGATACACTACTTCAAAATAATATAATTAATGAAAAAAAACAACTTTTTTTTTTACCTAATTTACCTGAGATGGTTTTTGATGTAACGTACTTGGAAAAGAGGAGGTCTAGTCTGACACTGCCACGCATGATATTCATCACTCAAAATATTCGAAAAGTCTGCGCAGTGTTTTCTTTAGTTTAACAGGCGGAAAGAAGGCAAAAATGGTCCCAAATATTTATACACTATTGACTTATACAATATATCATGGTACAGATGATAGACCCAAAAATGTTACTTACAATTATATATATTATTAGTTGTATTCGTAGTAATTTTGTTTTTCCTTATTACTGCATTTCCAAACATATAGACTTGAGTCTTTTCATTAAGTAGTCATTAATGAATCAACACGAATTTTTTTCACCTTTTTCTTATAATTTCTCTACTCAAATTGACCATATTATATATACAAAATTAATTTTTTTTTGTAATTGCAATATTAATATAACTATAGTTATTAATATAATATTGTATAATTAATATTTTCTTAACGTGTAAAAATAATTATAGTATCTACAATAAATTAATTTGTGATCATTTTTTAATGATTTTAAAACAAACCAAAAAAATGTTTGTATAGGCTTTTGCCACCTATAATAAATGACTGTTCATAAAATCATTATTAACAAATAGTTAGCATATTTTTTTAACTGTTTTAATATAAAATATAAAAAATATATAACAAATTATATACTCATAAAATTTTGAAAATTCTAAAGTAAATATTTTAATTTTTTTTTTTATTGTTATATTGTAATTTTAAAATAAATTTCATATTAATTTATAATCACTGGATTAGATAAAAATATCTAAAAATAAAAGCAGTTGTAAAATATTTATTTTTATTTGAGATAAATTTCTTTTTTTTAATTTAATATAAATTTTGAAATAATTTTTTTTTTAATAATTTCAAAACCAATTTTTATTTTTATGAGTACGTGTATACGTGTATTTGTTTTTTTTTTTGTATTATTTATGAGTATTTTATAATATTAAAAAATAAAAACTAAATGAAAGCAAAATAAATAAATTTCTAAATAAAAAATTACTTAATTCACGGATTGCAATATTGAATAAAAATTCTTTTAAATAAATTGTTTCGCTCTAAAACACAAAATAGTATAAATTAAATTAATTGTTTAATTCACTTTCAGTTTATTTTTTTAACTTTTTTTTTTATTGTGATGAAATTATCTTAAATACCAAAATTAGATATAAGGAAAAAACTTTCAGAGCATGTACTAAAATTGTTGGTGATTTATTTTTCATAGTAAAGGGTTATCCAATTTGTATTTCAAGAAATAAATGCATTTCAAATGCAAAATTTAGATGAAAATATTTATTTTAGTGTGTTGTTTATATATTGCCACTACAGACACTAGAAAATTATTTAAATAACTGCTTCAGAACTTTATTTAGGACTCAAACATTTCAAGGTTATTTTTGATGACTTTTTTGCATGTTTCGGGCTGTAATACTGCCATTTTTTCACGGATGTTGGTTTTAAAGTGTTCTTAAGTTTAAAGTTTGCCTTTATACAGATTTTTTTGTATTTTATAAATCAAATACTACGTAATGTCATTAAATCACATAGTCTTGGAGGATTGTAGCGCTCAAAATATAGCCGTAATCGTCTCACCTTCTTTATTTTTATAAAAATACCAGCCAGTAATACCTTCAGGTCCAAATGCACACTTCATTTAATGAAGTATCTTCTGTGCATTTATTGATCATTTAAATTTTATTCTAAATAATATGTACAGAAGCATTAAATGATAGAGTTAGACCTTCCAAACTAAAAAATAGATAATCCGATAGAATTGCAATATTCTTAAAGATTTTAGAAAATATTCTAAAGTTTTGTAGATATTTTATGTTTAAATTTTTTATAAATATTTCTTTTTTTTTATAATTAAATTTCACAAATATTTTCATATTATTTATATTTATTAATATTACCAGAATTTTATATAATTTTGTTTAGAGCAAATACAAAACATTTTTTCTTCACATTATTTTAAAAATGATAGTCTACTTTCCTTTTGCTATAAGATTTTTCAAATATCAAAGCAATTTTTTATTTATAGAAGAATATATATAATAAAAAAAAAAATAAAAAAACTTCAAGTTCATATCGGAACCAAGTAAGGAGGAATATTGAGCAACTGTGAAATGTTGCTTGAAGGAAATCTACTAACTATGAAAGGCCAAGTGAACGGAAGCAAAATGATCTAAGTTGACATGATCAATTTTTCCTTTGTCAATTCAAAAGCTTTTCATGATTTTATAATAAATACTTCTAGCAATAAAGTTTTAATTATTTTATTTAAGGAAATAAATATTATAATTCTCAAAGAGTTGTTAACTATTTGAACTGTAATAAAACATTTTAATTCATTTAAATAATGAAAGTATAAAATAATTTATGTTAACCAAATTATAGAAATTAAAACACATAAAGTTGAGTTTATTTAAATAAAAAATATTATTGCAACAATCTTAAAGCAACAATCTTATTAAAATTGGTTTCCTATCAAAAGTGAGCTTATATTTACATTTTAGCCACTATTACAGAAAAAAAAACTATTTCCGTTTATCAATAATTTTTTAAAATAATTAATTCAGTGTAAAATTATCATCATTTATTGTATGGAAAATTATAAAAAAAAAACTACTGAAAATAATATTATGACTATTCCATTATCTAATTTAATATATTTAAAAAAAAACCCAAACGTTTATTTATTAAAGCTTTTGTCATCAAAAATATTAAAAATATTTGGAAACTTTTACTATTTTTCCATAATTACATATATTGTTGAACTTTTAATAGTTATAGTATTTTTTTATTGGAAATATGCCAAATTAGTTATTTAATATACAGTTTTAGTTTCATATTATTTAGTATTAAAAAAATATTATTTTTAAAAAAAAATTTCTGTTTTGATATTTTATATAGTTTTTCAATTTATTTTTAAAATATTATAAAAATTTTCATAATGAAAATGTTCCGAATATCTAACAAGTTTTTATATATTTGATTTATCATTAAAGTAACAAGTTTAGCGGTTTTTGATGATAATGAAATGATTTTCAAATAACTTTCGAAAGTGATAATATGAATATATACTTCCGTATGTAAATTAACTAATTAAATAAATTAAATAATGTTTGAAGTTAATTTTTAAATAGTTGAAAATAAAATAATTTTATTGGAAGATTATCCTTATTATCGCAATTGATAATGAAATATTTTAATTTGTTTTATTTGAAATGGAAAAATTTACTTGAGATAGTATAATGGTAAAATATCGGACAAGGTTATGATTCCAATCATAATTAACGTATATTGCTACATGCTCTTAAAAACTAAAACCTACTTAACCAATCGAATATTAAATTATTTTTAATAATTAAAGTGTAATTGAAGGCTAACAAGAATTGAACATAATTCTATAATATACCATTAGACCGATAATATTGGTTTTAATAAAATTAGTTTATTTTAATGTAAAAAATTTATACTATTGTAGATACATATACGTTTTGTCAATAAATCAAAGCAGAAGATTAATTTATTTATTTTATTCAAGTTCGAGTATATCCATGCGTAATGGTGCCATTTTTTTTTATCTAAATATGCTTATACTATATTGAAAAGATATCAAGGTTATTTGGGAGTAATTAGTTATATTTTTCCATTGCAACTAATTGCATGTGTAACCGGAAAATTTCAGGTGAAAAAATTCCAATAACTATGATGAAAATAGCTATACTTTACTTTGTTTATATTGAAGTAATGCGATTTTGATTTCCTTTGTGCGCAAAATAACCACACGATCATCAATAGACAATAATTGACTATTATGAAGAGCAAAATGAATTTTTATTACAATATCATAAATATCTAAGCCTCTAAATATAGTAAAAATATATAGTGGAAATGTTGGTAAATCAGTTAAAGAAAACTACAAGTACCTTAGTATACAATTATCTTATATATGGGAAAATTATGAAAATTATTATTGGTAATAAATAGTTTTTCTAGTATTGAATGCAGTTTAATAGTTGAAATGCACTTTTAACAATTATTCTTTTATACATAAGAAAAAAATATATATTTATAGTAATATTTTTTATAATACTAAAACTTTGAAATTATTGTAGATTTATTTTCAAATAGTCTTTAAATGCAGAAGATTTACTACAATAAATAATGAAGTATTTTATAATAAATTGCTTACAATAATTATTATAATCAAGAAATTATGTAATATTATAGAGTATTTAGAAAATCTCCAAATTATGATGTTTTATTCGCCTACAACATTTGAACTAAATTTCCTTTGTGACATTGGCCTTCCCAAATATAAGTTTTGTTTTTGATGAGAATATCTATGTATGGATACCAAATGAAGGTTAAATAAATTTTTATCAACAAAATTTTATGGAGATTTCTTAGATTATTAGAAATATGTTATATTTGGTAATACTATTTAGGTTTTATGATGCACATCATTATTCATTATTTAAATCTTATAAATTTATAGTTGTATAAATTTCGAAAACGATTAATATTGAAATTTGTTTATTATGAAAAAGGGCAATAATGTGGGAGTAATTGATTTTTATTCAAACGTACTTTTATTGAATGATATTTTAAAATATAATGTTACTTTATAATATTATTAATAAAAAAAATTTTATTTAAACAAATTTCTATAAATTTATACCATGTTGCCATTTCATAAATTTCAAATGAAATCTTTTATTTTTTTTAAGGTTTCTGGCTTAAGTCTTTTGTTTTGATCTTTGTTATTTTATCATAAAAAATGTATACATCCTTAAAAATTTTGAAAAATAAAGTAAAATATAAAAGTTTATATTATAATTAAACAATCAATAGTTTTTTTTTTAAATACAATTTATAAATATATAAAAAATAATGTTAAAAAAAAATTCTCTTCAAAAATGTGTCGAAATTAGGTTTTTTTTTTATTAAAATTTGAATAAAAATAATGCTTTTTAGAAGATTTTTTTATTAATATTTTTTTAAAATCATAAAAAAGAATATTATTAAAAATTTTAAAAAATAAAAAAATTTTAAATCGAAACATTTCTTTCAATTGAAGATTTATAAATTGGATCTGAATTGGCGCTAACTTAATTAAAATATTATATTTGGAACTACCATATTTTTTTTAATATGCAAATATTATTGCAATTAAACTTCATATTATTAATTTGTTATTTGTAAATACTCATGATTACAATTAGAATTCGTATAATTGTTAATGTCGGATATATAAGACGCCTTTTAGTTTAATTAAATAATATAATGTCCATAATCATTTTTTGAATATATTTTTCTGAAGTAATCCTATTATTAATTATTGCAATTAATTTAATGACTGCAGGAATACTATTACTTGAAAAAAAATTAAGTATTTTACTTGTATTATTCAAGATACACTAATTATAGTACTAGTATATAAATTGGAAAAAAAGTCAAAAATATTATTAGAAATTTAATTTGATTATTATTTTTAGAAAAAAAAAATATTTCATTTCAATTACAAAACATCATCTTTGTAGCAATAAAAAAAAACTTTTTTTATAGGTATTATGAAAGGAAGCACATGCTAGCAAATAATAAAAGGGAAACTTTATTTTCGAACCTAAAATTCCCATAGTATATTCGATGTTAGTACAAAAAGTACTACCACGATAATTTTATTATTGCATGAGATGAGTTATTATTTATTTGGAAATATATTATTCAATCCCTTGTAATTTGATTCTCAGAAAGGAAATATTTTTTAAACGCAATACGAATTACCAATTAAAAAAAAGATTGTTATTAAAGAAAATTCTTTTTCCAAGTAAATAGAAAATTTATGCAAAAACTATTGAATAAAAATAAGTATTATATCTGATAATCATATATTAATTATAATTTGATAAAATAGTATTTTATGAACTGTGCTATTCATAATCAAGTACTGACTTATCCAACTATATCTATGATATGTATAATATTTTAAATATTAATTTACATATTCAAAGAAAATTTTCCTATATAATTAACATTATTTTAATTGATTCTAAGAATATTTTAATTTTATTACAATATATTTCTATAAACATGATATGATGTACAAAATCTTGTAAATAATAATTAAATATTAAATAATTATAGTTTATTGTGTTAAGTTAAAAATAATAATATTTAGTTATTATAAGATGTGAATATAAATTATTGTAATTTTTTACCATTTTTATGTATTTTTTTTTTAATTTATAGTATGTTTGTTTCTTTTTTAAAAATAATTTTTTATAGTAAAAAAAGTTTTATCAAATTTTTTACAATAGATTTTCATTATTTGCTATTAAAAAATTAAAATGTTGAAACTGTATTAATTTTTATATATTTTGGTGGTTACCTAAAAGCTTTGATTTTATGATGAAAAATTTTTTTAAAATCAAAAAGAAAGTTTTATTAAACTTTATGTTTTTTTAACAAAAAAAAAAAAAAAAAAAAACATAAAAATGTATTTGGCTTATACCAAAATAATATCTTATATATTTTTATATTTCTTTAAATCATATAACAATAGAAATTAATTTTAATTGGATGATTATTTTGCTATAATGGACTTAACATAATATATAGAAATTAGAGAGTAATTGACAAATATCCGTGATAATTATTATATAAAATAATTTATATTTTAATTCATACCTTATAATTAAATAATTAAGAGTAAATCAAAAAAAATATACATACAAAGACTGAGTAAATATATAATATACTAAAAATCAATCACAAAATTGTACTCCCATTCATGATTTTTCAAGTGATGCTTCACAAATTTTTTGTGATCGAATTTCTCCATGCCATATGAAATATTTGATCAAATAAAAAGTCAAAACTAATAATTATGTAAAGAAATTGAAAAACAAATAATTATTATAATTGGTTATATGGTCAAAAAGAGTGAAATAATATAACCAGTTTAAATTATGAAAATATTTTCATTAACATTAAGTATTGTAATAGATTGATTTTTGGCTAACTAATAACAATATTTTATAATCTATTTAATATAAAACTTTCTTGCCATTTAAATTTTCCAATTTTATTGCATAATTATTAGACTTTATGCATATTATCATAAATTAGTTATAGTCTTTAACCTAAGTTATACAACAGGACTAACGTTCTCTAAGATAATAGTTTTAGTTTATGGAAAATTTTAAAGGATATTATTGAATATAAAAATCATATTTTAAAAATAATTTGATTTGTGTTAAATTTTAATATAATTAAATATTAATTCATTTTTTTTTTTATTATTAACTATTTTTAGGTATCATACATCACATCATTTTATGAAGGATGGCGGGATCTTATGGATAATAAATCGGATCCAAGGACAAGCGATTGGCCACTTATGAGTTCACCATTTCCAACAATAGCCATAAGTTTATCATATGCGTATTTTGTAAAGGTAAATTTTATTTTACTCATGATGCTTGAAAAAGATATTATCCATTAAATAAATTAAAAAAAAAAACAAAATCAATAAAAGTTGCAATGAAAGTTTTTTTAATATTAATGAGAAATATTTAAGAAATTTTAAAGTTATCAGCAATTTTATATTTAATTTCTTATTAAGGAATTTTTTCCCATCTCCTAAAGTACTAAAACTTAAAGTAAAAATAGTCTTCATAATCACACTCATAGTCAACAAGGATGTAAATATCTTTGCATTCTAGAGTTGGGTTGTCCTATCTAGTTTATGATTAATAGTAACTAGTATTCCTACATTTACAGAATATTGAACCTTTATACTTGAATTTTGCATGTTAAGCAAGCAAATTGCTGGAAATCCCAAACCAATAATATTGCTTAACTCCTAATCATATACGAGAATATTTAAAGTTCTTCTTACTTCGATTGCTTTTATTATAATTTAAATCCGGTTTGTATCTTGGAAATGGAAAACCAAAATAAAAAATTCAAGATGAAGATAATTCAGAGGACATTTTGAATTGATTCTTCGAGAACTCCTTTGATTACATCTTCGCTTTACGACTGCGTTATTCTGAATTTACGTACATATTTTGTCCAAGTCAATTAAAAGAATATATATACACGTAAGTCTATGCATTTTATAGAAGGTTATAAAATAAAAAAGTAAATGGAGTTTTTTTTTTTTTTTTTTGAACAAATAACAACGATAACAAAAATAAAAAATATTCTATCCTCTTTTTTTTTGTAATATTAAAGAAAAGTTGATATTTGACTCACTATTTTGACGCGTAAGCTAGGTCAGCAATTTTTCCATGTAGAACTATGTCAAACTCAGTACTGGCTATACGACTGTTGATATTTTAAAGTAGAATTCAATCCCATTTAGTACAGTGTAAATAAAATACTTTACATAAACCAAAAAAAAACCACAGAAACTTGCTGTCTGATGATAATATATTTTTAATATTTTCAAAAGACTATCGAAAAGCAGTAATAATTCATGCAACAACAAAAACAGACTTAAACAATTTACATAAAAATTGCATAATCAACTAAAAAGATATTTATTAAAAGAAAAAGAAAAAAAGCAAATTCGTTCTACGAATGCTGTTGTGGAGCAGTATAGACTTTTCCAAATACCAGTTTGATTTGCAATTAATCAACATGTAGCCAAATAAATATGAATATACGAGTATATATGCGCATATGCACATGCATCATGATAAGATGCAATACATTCCCTTAACCCTGAATATATGCATCCGGAATTCTTAACTGGTTTTTGGAATTCTTACACAATTTCAAAAAAAACAAAAAAAAATTATATACGCAATAAGCTACGTTAAAATGCATTTTATAGCTGCATCATACCTGATTTGTGCATTTTGCAAACATACTACAAATAAAAGTCTCCGAATTCAAGGTTGAAAATAGTTTTGGTCAAACGACCTTCAATCTTATTTGATAAACTGCATTCGAATGCCTTCACAAAGTTCAATGTAAATGATAAAAATCTTAAAAGTCCAATTTTCCAATGTTTTTTTTTTTTATTCAAAATAAAGTCAACTTAATATGTTACGCTTTGTTTTACCAAAAACTGACTTGTATAGTTGCTCCAAATTTAATTTAACAATTGAAAAACTCAAATTACATCCCCTTCCACCCCCCCCCCAAAAAAAAATATTCATTCATCATAGAATTAAATTTATAATATTTGAAAAATATATTATTCCAGATTCTGGGACCAAAATTGATGGAAAATAGAAAACCTTTCCAATTGCGAACTATTTTGATTGTGTACAATTTTATTCAAGTATTATTTAGCATATGGCTATTCTATGAGGTAAGTTATTCTAAAATAAATTATATTTATTAAAATTATACAGACTTAATTAAAAGAATTTTTTTTTTATTCTAGGCTTCACTAACAGGTTGGTTAACTGGTTATAGCTACAGATGTGAACCTGTTGACTATTCGAACAATCCAAAAGCTTTGAGAGTAAGTAAATAACTATGAATAGAAAAAATTTCCAGTACAGTAAAAAATTTTCAGTCAGCGAAAATTTCTGTTACTAAAAATTTTCTGTAAAAATTTTCAGCATAAAAATTTACAGTCAGTAAAAATTTTTCAATAAATAAAAATTTTCAATAAAATTGTTTAGCAAAGATTTATAAACAATATTTATTTTAGGAAATTTTTTTTAAACAACTACTTATGAAATTTGTCCTTAGTTTCATATAAAGTTGCTAATTTAAAAAAAAAAACAAAAAAAAAAAACAAAATGTCATTAACAAAAATTAACATAAATTTACAATAAAGTATTTAATAGATAGAAGGAGTTCATATGTAAATTTAATTGACCTTTTCATTCAAAATTTCGTTAATTTGTCAATGTGTATTATAATTGCTAACAGTTAGTAATTGCTATAATTAATCAAAAATTTATCTATATAAGATAAAATTCAGATTTTACAATACTACGAGCAGATATTCAATACGATTACTTTGAAACTGAAGAAATTTTCATAACCTTTTCGGAGCTGTTTTTCTCTTATGATTATGAATTGTGAGCTTATTCTAGGCTATAGTATATAATAAAATTTATAATTTACTATTTGTGCAATTGCCTACTTAATGGATGACTGCCATTGATAAAAATCAAAATCAATCGAATTGAATCAAATGAGCACAGTACGTTCGACCCGAAAACTATAATTGCCCAATCTCCGTAATCACAATCACGTACGAGTGTGTATCGTCAATCAATCAATCAAATGAGATTCGGTACCAAATATTAGAAGGAGGCACAGATTCCAATGATTTGAAATATTGTTTTCTTTGGGAAATTTTTAACGAATTTGATTTCAACATTTTGATTTTTGGAGATTTTCGAAATATTTACAAATAAAAACACGTTCCTTTTACATCAGATGTGCGTACATTTGAATTGTTGCATTGGCTAAGAATGTCATTTTTGATTGTACTTGAAAATTTATTTAATTGATGTTTAAATGGCATAATTTTACTCTCAGTTAATCAGTTAGGCATTTTTCTGAAACCCATTAATATGACATGAATGTTAGTGCAAGACTTAATTGTTCTCTGGTTTATGGTGTAATTTCAGATGGCGTCAGGTTGTTGGTGGTATTATTTTTCAAAGTTTACGGAGTTTTTCGACACATTCTTCTTCTTGATGCGAAAACGTTATGATCAAATCTCTACACTACATGTTATCCATCATGGTATTATGCCAGTTTCGGTTTGGTGGGGTGTTAAATTCACTCCTGGTGGCCACAGCTCCTTCTTTGGATTTTTGAACACATTCGTACACATCATCATGTATACTTACTACATGTTAGCCGCTATGGGACCAAGAGTCCAGAAATACCTGTGGTGGAAGAAATATTTAACCGTCTTGCAAATGGTCCAATTCGTTTTGGTTATGACACATGCGTTCCAATTGCTCTTCAAGAATGACTGCAACTATCCAATCGCCTTCGCTTACTTTATCGGCGCTCATGCTGTTATGTTCTACTTCTTGTTCTCGAACTTCTACAAGGAAGCTTACATGAAGAAGGTACGAAAAGATAATATTTTTCCATCAGTAAAAAAAAAACTAATACCATTTTATGTATTTTTTTTTTTTAGAAGGCAAAAGCTGATGAAAAACTAGCCGTTACTAATGGAAAAGAAGCTGTCTGCACTACCACCAATGGTGTGAAAGAAGTTAACGGAAATACTCAATTTTATGAAGCAATAGGAAAAGTTGAAGAAAGCTATTCAACAACAAGGCATAGAGTTTATGTAGGATCAAATAATTAGTTAAAAACCTTTCACATTTTCTATTAGGATAATATTATATGACAATTCTTTCCAAATAATAATTAAGCTATATCCGGCAACTATTTACCCCATTCTATGATATATATAATTATTCTTTGTAACATTTATAAAAATATTCTTAAAGTTAAATATGAGAAAATGAACAATTAAATTTATATCATTATTATTTTAAATTACTACTTGCTTTTTAGTTTTTCTTTAAGTGGAGAAAATACGATAAGAGAAAATTAATAAATGAACAATAAAATGGAAATTATTAAAATTTAAAAAATAAAAAACAGTTTGAATGAAAATTAAAAATTTCTTATTTTTAAGTGATATTTTTAAAGAAATAATTATTGAAAATTTCCAAAAAAAAATAATAATAACATAACAACCTATACTATAATTGTCCAATCATGGTTTAGATGTCCTTTGTCTAAGCCAGTGATTTTTGGATAAACTAACACATTTCAAATACAATTAAAAAAAAAATAATAAAAAAAAAAAAAAACAATAAAAGCAATGTACCTTCTTATTAACCTTATAGATAGATTTGTTTCCAAATATTTGTTTGTAAATCAATTCTAATAATTTTCCCATTAATTGTACAAAACCCACTGTTGTCCGGATAGAAAAATAAAACTATAATTTTACTTATTTTAAAAGATAATTAAATAAGATTAAAATAAACATTAATATAATTATGTATAAATAAAAAAGAGATTAGAACAAAATAATATATACTATCTTATAAGACAATATACTATTTAGTTTATAAGAAAAATATGTACTCATAATCGTTGTGGATTTGTTAGAATTAAATCTTATGTAAAAAAAAAATTTAAGTTAATTAAGTTAGTTTTTAATAATCATTAATTAAAAAAAATATTTTTGCTGTTAATTTAAATTAATAAAATAGAGTATATTTGTTGGATTTTTTACATAAAAATATATAAGAATTTAACAAAAACTTATGATTTTCTATTATTTTATTTACTATATGTAATTGACTATTTTACTGTTTATTTATTTAAATTAATAGAGATACGACAATAATCATAATAATAATAATACCATAATTTTTTAATAATTCTCTTACCGTATTTTGGAGAAAAGTGTACAAATCTTACAATTCTACATCCTTAGTTTGAAATATTTTTTTCCAAACATTTTATATCTGGTTTTTTTTAAGAAGCTTTGATTATTCTCGAAAATTATTAGTTAATCATAAAATTTTGTAATGCAAATTAATTTAATGAATATTATTTATATAAAATATATTTTCTGTGCCCTGCTTGAAAGATTTTGTGATGTCTTGAGTGCAAATTCAGCTTGTTTCCTTAAGTTGTTGCCAAATGGTTAGACTTAACCAATTACTGATAGCGATATGACAACACTGAAAACTTGTGCTCCACACAAATTTTAGGATAATCCTAAGTCTAAAATGATAAGTCAAAAGAAACTTTTCTTGGTGTGTCATCAATTTTTGTATTAGTTAAGCGAATCGTCAAGCTTGAGTTACAAAATTCTGCAATGAGACTATGATTCATAATCTCGCTGAAGAAGCATTCAGCATCGAAAACTGATGAAAATATGGTACGAGTGAAGGCTCTCATGAGGTCAAATAGTCAATTAATATTGTAGCTGATAAATGAGTCCTTGAAAGGCTCATAAATAGAGTTCTTGGATGTTCCACTATGACAAAGCACCTTATAACACTGCCATCTCCATCGATTTATGTTATTTTCCAGCCTCCTATTTACATGCTATAAGTCCGTGCTATTTTTTTTACTTTTACTAATTGAAGTTAAAAAAATTTAATAATAAACTAGGATTAGATACCCTATTATTTAAATTATAAATTTTTAATCTAGAGTAGTAATAGTTAAGTTCTTGAAATTTAAAAAATTTGGCGGTATTTTAATCTATTCAGAGGAACCTGTTTTATAATCGATAGTCCACGTTGGATCTTACTTAAATTTGTTTTCAATTTATATATCGTCGTTATCAGAATATTTTAAAAGAAAAATAATTTTCTAAAATTTAAATTTATAATGATGTCAGATACCATACATCAGTATTTAGAACATCTTGAAGAGTTTAACCAATAATCTGAATTAAGTTAGGCCTTCCAGCAACTGTAACGAACTTTGGAAATAACATCTACCCGATGTATGGCTGCCGAAGCCTATTACGAGCTCGTATTTTGAACGGATAACACAATCTCATTACCTTTCTGCCACAAATCATGCCACGAAAAAAATATTTTCTTATATTTTTTAGAAACTTTTGTGTAGATTTATATGTCAATAATTTTTATAACAACGCCTACTGCATGATTAACAAATAAGCTTTTTCAATAAGTTCACAGAGAGTGATGTGTTTATGAATAAGCCCCAAGTTGAAAAAAAAACATATTTCGATCTGATCGCTATAAGCTTTTATTGCATAGATTTAGGAACTTCTTGAAAAAAAAGACAGGGTGGCTGTGAAATATTTTTGCATTATAAAATATTTCTTTTCTTCTGAATATTGTTTTATTTTAATAATATTTTAGTTTTTTAAATACAACAAAAAACAAATTTGGGGCTTGTTTCATATTTTAATAATTAGTTTATTTAGAGACAAATTGAATCAAAATAAATTTTTGTAGTCGAAATTTTATAAAAAAAATTACTTTATTCCTTAATAATGGAAAAATTAGCAATTATATTTACTGGAGAAAAATTAGCTATTATAATTTAATCAATATATTGTGTAAAAATTTCAAAAAAAAATACAAATTGTTGGTTTTTAAAAATTACTAGAAAATCAGCTTAGAAAATTGTCAAAAAAATATTTATTTTTGTAAAATTTAACTGAATGCAATTAAGTTTTAATACGAAATTAAAAAACCTTATCCTAAAAAGTTGACTCATTAAATATTCAAGAACAATTTAATAAAGTGAAATAATTATGAAATTATTCAGCAGAAACAAACTTTTCTCATTGTTGTTATAAAATGGAAACAAAGTCATTTACTTATATAGAAATTTTCGGTTTAAATTCGATTTAATCGAATAAAAAAATCGATCATGTCATAATAATGCAATATTAAAGAAAATTATTTCGATTGTTAGTAAAATACCAATTCAGATAGTACAAAATTTAATGTAAGATATTATTGCTTATCATCGATCTCATAATAATACAATATTACAAAATGATACAGCAATCTATGACTGGTAAATATGTTGAAGCTATTTTGCTTATATAGATTAATTTATTCTATTTTGTTTTTTGTTTTCGTAAGAAAAAATTAATGCTATTTAAGAGCAGATATTTTCGTATTTATTACAATTGCTTCGGTATTTCTTTTATCGTAACGTGCTAAGACATTTAATAAAATTATTAATCAAAATTATAATGGAATAATTTTTGGCAGTTGTTATTATAAATTAGTAAACATTTTGTCATATTTTTAATCGAAAATATGCTTCGTACGAGCATGTGTTCAAATATTTCTTTTAGATAATTTGCGACTAATTACCGCATAATTTTGATATTAATAATTTTAATTATAATTAATTTTATTTGCATTTAAGTGAAGAGAAAACATTTGGTTACAGCAATTTTCTGAATTGTGATCTAAAGACGTGTGAATAAATATTATCATGCAGGAAGGAAGCTGACCAAGATATAAATTCAGGGCCGACTTAATATCATATTGCCAAATAGTCATTACTTATACTCATATTTATACTTGGTATCAACTTGTACGTAGAAAAATTAATTTCAACTTTTGCTGAAAGTTAAAATTTTACCATGCAGTGATGACAATGGTAATGAATTTAATATGCATATAAACTTGAAGTTTCTTAAAATATAAGAAGAAAATATTGTATATTTTATTATCAATATTATAAATTATAAATTAATTCATTTTTCATATTATAATTGCATCGTGTCAAGATAATTTCATATTCATTTATATGAATATAAAGAAATTATATATTTATGAGAAAAAAAATCGATATTTTTCGGAAGTAAATTAAATAAAATTACTTCATTGTTATTAGGATATTTAAATTGATGACGAAATAAATATTTATTATTTTATTATTTATAGAAAAGCTTTAAATAATTCAAATAGAAGAAGTAATTCTTGAATTATTTTATAGAGAAGATAATAAAACGGAAGTTATACTATTTTACTGTTGACGTTAATAGAAGTTGTAAGTAATTTTTTTTCTAAAGTGCGAGGGTCGTTCAATAAGTCCTTAGAAAAAGATGGAAAAAAACTGTTTTTAAAAAAAATTTTTTTTTTATTTTTCAACATAATCTCCTTCTAGCTCTACACACTTTTCCAAAATTTTTATTCCGTCCAAAAAATAGGATTTCGGAAGTTCTGCAAAATACTCATCCGTTTGACCAATGACGTCCTCGTTGGAAGTGAACCGTCGTCCGCCAAGCCATTTCTTCAGATTGGGGAAAAGAAAATAGTCACTCGGGGCCAAATCTGGTGAATAAGCGGGATGCTGCAACAATTCCATTCTCAATTCCACAATTTTGGCCATGGAAACAGCGCAGGTGTGCACACGCGCATTGTCCTGATGCAAGAGGATTTTTTTCTTCTTTAGATGGGGGCGTTTCTCTTTGATTTCCTCGCTCAACCGTTGCAATAACGACGCGTAATACGCTTCTGTTATTGTTTTTCCTTTTTCCGAGTAGTCGATAAAAAGGATGCCCTGCGAATTCAAAAAGACCGTGGCCATCACCTTGCCGGCTGATGGCACAGTTTTTGCCTTCTTCGGAGCCCGTTCACCCTTGAAAATCCACTGTGATGACTGTCTCTTCATTTCTGGAGTGTAGTAGTGTATCCAGGTTTCCTCCACAGTGACATATCGACGAAGGAATTCGGCAGGATTGCGATGAAAGAGTGCCAACATAGCCTCAGAGTCCACTACACAATTGCGCTTATTCTCCTCTGAGAGCAAACGCGGCACCCATCTTGCCGAAATTTTTTTCACAGACAATTTTTCATGCAAAATTGAAGCGACTGTACCTTGTGATATGCCCGTGGCCTCAACTAATTCGCGCACTTTAATTCGCCGATCGTTCAAAATCAGATCGTGGATTTTGTCGATGATTTCGGGAGTAGACACCTCAACTGGGCGTCCTGAACGATGTTCATCTTTTGTGGATGAACGGCCACGTTTAAATTCATTCACCCAATTGTAAACCGTCGCAAACACAGGTGCAGATGTGCCATGAACTGCATCCAACTCGGCTTTGATTTCTTTCGGGCTTAAGCCTTTCAAATGGAGATGTTTGATGACAGCCCTAAACTCGCTTTTTTCCATTGTTATGCACAAATAAATGGCGTTAACTTTAATCGACGATAGAAATTGACCTATGCTATGGATCGAGCTGAAATATTGCGACTTACAAAAAAAAATCTTTACCGACACTACGAGCGCAATTTCTCGGATTTTCTAAGGACTTATTGAACGACCCTCGTAGTAAGGACGATCGAATATTATCTGCTTGATATCATCATTTTTTTGGAAATTGTATAGACGAATTACTTATAGAAACTCTTCTTGATATGAATAATTGTATGTGCATATATAATATATGAAATATACTAAAAAGTAATATTTTTAAAAGTTATCTTATATACAGAATATAGACTATAAAATGTATAAAAGATACGCTAATTGGGTACTAGAACAAACAGCTTTCGATGGTGGTCTTTCGAACAAAATTTTCTTCAAACGTGACTGCAAAGAAGCCACTGTATCTGTAAAAAGTGATAGTCTAATATGAATTTCGGACTAAAAGTAGACTAAGAGACCATTTGACAAATGACTTTTTTCGGCCTGATCTTGAACATTTTTATCTGAACTACCACAGAACATAACAAGCTTAGGCTTTATTTAACGAACAGTTCCCAAGACGGGTGTTTTCGGAATTTGTTGATGTCAATTGGCCTCCAAGATCGTTCGATTTGACGCCGTTAGCATTTTTTTTTGGTAAGACTACAGGGAAAAAGATAATTTAAAAAACTATCTCAAAAGAATCGAATTCTGCAAAAAATCTTATAAGTGACAATTTATGATAAATAATATAAAATTTAATGCACAACGGCAAAATAAATACAATTTTGAGTATATTTAATTTAACTCTATTTTCTAAAGTGCAAACTCGATAATCCTTTATGAATATAATTTTTCCAATTTAATTTACGCTCATTTGTACATTATACATTACAGGATTTAAATTTTTCGAATAATATTTTTCAATAAATAGATACGAAATAAGAAAATTCAACGTTAAATGCTTTTTGAAATTGCATAAACATTTTACGGTCTAAAGCATTTAATGTTGCAATTTAAATTTCAAATATGGTTGATTTTTCGATACATCATAGTTGAATCTATGAAATTGCATAAACAGCCAAAATAATAAATTAAAAGTGAATCGAACATCGAACATGGTCAGATGAAAAGTTGAATTGAATAGCAGCGCCATGCTCCTCTGTTGTGGAGGCGTTTTTTATACGATCAACCCAAATGAACAATTAACTTTGCAAATATCAAATATGCTAAGGATAGGTGGGTTCACCAAGCGACCATTTCACTTATAGTTTGCTGATCAGTATTTTGTCATCACCTGACGACTTACCTTAATTTGCAGAGTGTTGTTGTAGATGAAGCACGAGTAGTAACCTGGCGCCTTGTGTAATGTACAAAAACTATCTGCTTAAGTACATTAATAAGCACCTATGTGGAGGGAGTTTATTAGTCTAATTTTGTTATTTTTCCTTTGAGCTGTTGCTGACCTTACAAGCAGTTCACCTTTTTCATAAAATAACCAATTTGAATAATACCAATTTTACGTTGGCTTTACTGTAGAAATAGACAATGATCAAATCAGTTTATAATACAAATCAATTTTATTTAATAACATTAGTAGCGGTATTAATATTTCTTGTTTTATTGAGACATACTCTAATAATTTTACTAACTATTTATGTGCATACAGCCATAGTTCCATGGGTGGGGGAGGGGGATCGGGTTATAGTAATTGAAGCTATTGAATCTATAATATGCACGACTAGGTGTTTAAATTGAACGTAATCACACTTTGTCTATAAGGAAAAGTGCTCAAGATTTGCAAAACTGGTTTTGGTTACTTGAGCATGTCGAGAAATATATGCTGTCAGGTAGAATTGGCATCCAAAGTATTTCGATTCGTTCCTGCAATTAGCTTGTGACCTTGAATACGAAATGATACAATTACGATTGGAGATAACCAATTATTATTACGATATTGTGCATAAAATTCCTCATCGCCGATCAAGTTCGAAGGAATTCGTAACAGCTGGAAGTAATTTTCCATATGTTGCCATTAAAGATCACCTATATTAGCAAAGTGGAAGTGAAAGTGTCCAGGAGGTCAAGCCAATAACAGAGATAAATTTTTAAACTTCTCAAAACCTAATAGTTTACCAAAAACGAGAATATTCAGAAAAGAAATTGTTTTTAGGATAAATATAAATTACGAAAATATTAAATAAATTCAAATTTTTGCGTCCGTTTATAACATTTTTGCTTATTTATTTCATACAAAAATAAGAGTATATATTTTTTTTAATTTCTTTTTTTTTTTACTATATACTTTTTTTTTTAATAATATACAAACACAGCTAATACCTGATAAGTATTATTGTAATCAGCTGTTTATCACAAAATACTTGTCGTTTTTTTTTCTTCTAATTATTTAAATTACTACCGCTAACATTGTGAATGAGGAGAGGTCAATATGATTGATTGATTCACCAATAAATTAAAAAGAAAAAAAATGGGAAAATTTTGTGAAGAAAAAATTCTGAAATCATCGAGTCCTTCGGTGAAATGTACAAGGATAGTAGAAGAGGAAATTGTAATAGAACTGTAGAGTAATAGGAAATTTCCTTAGACCTTGTTAAAACTGTAGCTGAAACCATCTGGAGTTCTATTGAGGGATAGTTTGCCTGGTGGCTGGAATCGGTGTGGATTTGGGGTGGTGTACTCTTGTGGAGCTGGATTGTAGCTGGGTTGGTGTTGGAAATTGTGATTATATTGGGCTGGAGGTGCAGCTGGTTGTGGTTGTGGTTGATGATGAAAGGCTGGAGCTGGTGCTGGTGCTGGAGCACTGTGGAAGTTAGCCTGTGTGTTGAAGCCTGGATCGTTGTATCTTGGATCGTAGCTTCCATCATCGTAATCATTTGACCGGTGGTTGAAGTTTTGCTGTGGTGGTTGGTATTGTGGCTGTGGTTGATATTGTGGTTGAGGAGCAGCTTGTGGTGGAGCTGGTGGTGCAACTGGCAAGTGATCGCCAGATGCTTGGAATCTGAAATTAAACAAAAACAAAAATTTTGTAGCAAAAAAAAAAAAACATTTTTTTAATTAGCTTTAGAACCGAAACTAGCACAATCAATGTGCAAGTAAACTTTCGCAATATATTCGGACACACTAATTTTCACGGATCAATGAGTGCACGAACATAGAATTTTTCCATTTCACAATTCACTGAACAAATGCCTCACGGCTAGCACATTCTTGGTCAAGAAATACTCAGTAATGGCAAATATCGTGCCAATCGCCAACGCTAGATCAACTGATCGTACCGTTGCAATTGTGTACCATTTCACCAAGTCTAAAGGATTGCTCAATACAAGGAACAACAGAAGTTGTGATTTATGTAAATAATTTTTTTTTTTTTGTTTAGCCAAGTTGTGCATAGTTGTTTGCCAGGTCATAGTCGTAAGGGAAACACTTGATCAGTTCGATTACATCACGCCCGAGAATGGAATGCGGAATAAATGATCAACTTACCCATTTTTACCAGCTGTGTACGAGATAGTCCTTCTTTGTCCAGTTGGATCAACATAACTGTAGGATCCATGGCGGGTTCCATCGGAATCGGTTTCTTCCTTAAAGTTAATACCATCTTCTTGCGAATAAGCAGCACCGAATTTTCCATCACCGGAAAGGTAACGCTGTTCGCTAATGATCGCTGCTGTCTTAGGATCGCGATTGTAATTTTGGCCCATTGACATGGCAACCAATATCATAAAGATTACCTAGAAAATACACAAATTGATTGATATCGTTATTTTTTATTGATCATAATTAATTAAAAATAAAAAATTTTCCTTCCATTCAATATTCATTATCGAATGTGTTTTAACACTTAAAATTTATTAATTTTTATAGATTTTTGTACATATTACGCATATTTGTAATTATTGATTTTTTTTTTTTTTTATTAATTTTTGTATTTAAAAATAAACTTACAAATTTCAACATTTTTAAATATAAGTTTTTCAAATAATTAGTTTGATATCCAAACAGAATGTAAACTGCAGCCTAATCGCTAGCCTATACAATACTAATTCGAATGAGTGAATTGATCGAGGGTCCCAGTTACCGATGGAAACAAGGAACTGACTTGAACTGTTTGTCTGGGAGTATTCGGTTGACTTTTATATGAGACACTGGAACCTTGGCAGCCCCCAAATGAAACTAGTACGCTAGTATAATGGTGGTGACTTGATAACTGGAAAAATTCGTCTCAACAGAAAAAAGAGAAAGGTAGGGAGAAGTTTTGTTTCTTCGTTTTTCGTCTTCGAGTTTTTGGTTGATATAAACTGATAAAATTCCACCATTAACATTTCTATCTGATTTTTTTTAATGATTTTTTTTTCTTCTTCCCCGAAATTCCTATAAGAAAAAATCTATTATTTTAAAATATAATTTATTTGTTCAAAAAATTTTATAATTTATTTCAATTATTTGATTGAAAACAGCATCAAGCTTTTAAGTGAGATCATTAGTCACATCTAATGTTTTATAAGAAGTTGTGTATTGTTTATTGTACTTGCAATGATATAAAAGTAAAAAAAATTAATACTAATAATCTAATTAATTAAATGTTAACGTACTGGAGCATTATTTTGATCTACAATTTTAATACTGGTTGTATTTTTTTTCCTTCTAAACTAAGATCGTATAGCAGGATATCTTAACTATTAAGTAATTAATTATTCTACCTTTATAATAATTTAATATAAATAGTTTCAACATCATGCATAGAAAAAGTATTTGTAAACATTTTTTTTTACCAAGTAGATCAAATTTTTACGATTTTAATTTTGGCCTAAGCCGATGATAGAAAAAAACTGTTATTAAGTTCGATTCTAATTGAATGCGGAAATATGCTTTTGAGCTTTTAATTTTCGTTTGGTTTTTTTTTAAATTTTTTGTTTGTTTTTGTTTTAATTTAAGAAAAAAAAAATATGCACTTTGATTAGAAGTTAAAGTTTTCATTTACAATATAAGTATAGTTATTCCACGATTGAATGTGAGTCAATATTGTGAAATTCCCTTTAGATCCGGAATATTTTGGTAAAAAACTTTAATAAAGGGCACATTTTCTTACAAAAACAAGGAGCATTTAAATACAGTATTATAAAAAAAGGTGTTTTTTTTATTGTAATTAGAGAGTTTAAAGAAGGGAGTTTAAAAATGAGAAAATTCTGACTTTTCTTTTTCGTTTAATATAAAATAGAGCAGTTTTTTTTTTGTGAAAGTGTAATTATAAAATTTTTTAAACATTCAAATATTTTAAATATTTAGATTATTTGCTTCTAAAATATTTAATTTTTTTTTGTATATAGATTAGATATTGTTTAAATTGAAAAAAAAAAAATGTTTTGAGTTAAAAAACCAACAATGGACGAGAATTTGTTTCAGAAATAAAAACTGAAAGTGTTTACCTCAAATAAATATAAATAGAGTAAAATTTAAAATAAATCTTATCGTTAACTTAAAAATTATTATAGTTAAAAAAATTTTTTTTTTTAATAATTGTGTGATTATAGGGAATTATCCAATTTAAAAAATTGTAAAGTCTTTTTATTAAACAAACATCAAATAACTATATTAATGTAAATAATAATCAGTTGCTTCGTATTTCTTCGGATCATAACCGTCAATTCTGAACACTTTTTTTGGTTTAAACTTAAATATTTTAATCTGGATCATATGTGCTTTTAACAGAAGTTCCCAGGATCCATATATTTGAGATTGGGTGGATTTTTTTTAATTGTCCTCCAAGATCGTTCGATTTGACATTGTTGGACTATAAAATACGAATTTTAAGAATATTTTGTTTAACTTTACTTTTAAAAGCACAAATTATATAATTCTTTATAAGAAAAGAATATAACTTATATCTTAAATAATTATTTGATTTAATTTGATTTATGGCATTAAAATGTTTTTCGAAATATGTAATTAATTTTCTACAAAAATACTGCTAGAAGCCTAGTAGCACATACAATCAGATTAATTATACCTAAAAAAAATACATTCCTTCTTATACCTGCTTTTAAAGAACTTGTATTAAAAATATAGGAATTTAAAAAATAAAAAGTTTTATAAAAATACCAAAACACTTATATTTGAAGGAACTTTTAGAAAAAAATAATATTAAAATTTCTTATTTCGGTTAAAGCGCATATACTTATTTTTTTTGTAGGATTTGTCTTCGATTATTTAGCAATAACAAAGATAATAAATCAAAATGATTACAAATTGAATATCGAATTACTTATTGATTAGCCTTCGAACTGTTTTTGATGATATCTGACATTCATGTCAATCATATAGAACATTTATTTATTCCATACAATGTCAATGCAAATTGCTTAAAGTTCGAAAGTTTTGAAGTTCATTATTCTCTAGGTCTAGTTGTATTAATAAGATCCCATCTCAAAGCATATTACTTCCTCACATCATTAGTATCGTTAATGTGCAATCATTTTTTTTTTTTTAAATAACATTTTCATTTGATTATTTTAGATTTGTTTTATTTAAGTCTTTTGACTAGATAAATGAGAAAAAGAAATGATTAAAAACACCTTTATTTGTCAAAGTTTCTTTAATTTTCTTGTGTAAAGTTTGGCCTATATTTCAAGATAGATTTAAACTAGCGAAATATTTTATTAACTATTGAAATCTTAGGTAAAAATTACTGACCTATTTGGCTAAAGATTTTTACTCAATTCTATTGTAATATCGATGAAGAAAAAAAAAATTTAAATAAAATCAGCAATATTTCTTAGAGCACGTATCTATTTCCATGGAAATAATTTGCGTTAAGCACGATTTGAAAAAATGAAAATTACAAGCCCAAGTTCCGAAAGGCGCCACAAATTGCAGATAAAATAATAAACAAATACAATTATACAAAAATGAAATTAAATATAAGAAAATTATATGAAACAATGGAGAACATTTTAAGATTAAGTTGATGCCATTTTTGTAGGTGGTAGCCAAATAGTAAAAGTAGAAAATTAACTTTCAGCGACTCTTTGAACTTATCACTTCTATGAGTAGTATTAAAGTTTTGCACTAAAACTACTCATTTTAGTGATGGTATGCATTTTTAATGTTATGCAATATTACTTCCAATTTTTTTTAATATCTTGCAATAGAAAGAGGTGCGTACCAAGCAATTTAATAGTTTTTTTTCCATTTACAGGTACATTTTTTAGCATTTAATTAAATTAAAAAGTTATTCGAGTCTAGTTGAGTAGCTCTTTTAATTATATTTTAGGCATAATATTAGTTAATAAAGGATTATCCATTTTGTGCTTTGGAAAGTTAAGATAAATAAGAATTATTTTTACTTAATAATACTATTACATTTACTTTGTAATTATGTAAAAATATAATATTTTTTAAATAATACAATAGGTTATTCACAGTCACTTGTGTGTTTTGAGAGCCATATTTATGGAAATTTAGCTTATTGACGAATCCACCAAGCGAACAATGAGTCTCGTGGCTGAAGAAAAAGCTAGTAGAGGCTCCACTAAAATAATAAATATATTAAATAGTAATGAAATGATAGGGTTATACTTTCTAAAAAAATACTGCACAACCCTTAGATTATGTGTTTCTGAAATGATAAAGATAAAACTATCTTGTTTTTAGTTTAAAAAATAAATATTCTTTTTAAAAAAAAAAAAAAGTTTCAAAAAATAGCGGTAATGAGTTCTGAGAGTCGTAATCTATGTTGAAACTTTAGTAGGTTCTGAAGGTCCCATTTTATCATGTAAGATCCTAAGGTCATAGAATTTTACCTTCAACAAAAATTTTGAAAGATGACCTTTAAAACATTTTTTAAAGAAAACCTGAATCCAATAGATCAATTTTTTAATATAATAGTTAGTTAGTCTAATTTTAGAATGCTCACTTAGATATAGTCTGGATCGAAAGAATTTTCCATTACCTTTTGGAGACCTGATGGAAATTTTATTTCCGAGAGAAACTTCTAAAAGGGAAATAATAAACAGAAATTCACATTTAAATGATTAATAGCATAATTAATTGATATAAAAAATAGTGGAAAACTTATTTCTCAGTAGGAAATATTTAGTAAGTTAAAGAAAAAAAATTCCATGACGAGTTCTAGAATAATTTAGCTTTTCACCATAAAAGAAGTGTGCTACCATCCTTGAGAATTCACATCTGGCAATAAATAAAATTCATAAAAATTATTGAATTTTTCGCATAACAGTTTCGATCTTCCTATTCTTTTTATTTAAGATCATTCTTACTTTCAATATTATTGTATGTAGGAAAAATATATATAATTTTTTTGTTTTTTTTTTTGGTTTACGGAAGGACTAATCTTTTAGATATTCAAAGAAAATAAATCCACAAAAGACAAATCGAATTTATTGTTATCGAATTGTGGTTGACACCTACGATTTTGTGGAATAATTTCAATTAATCATTTTTGGGAGTACCTAAAATTATTTGCAAATATATAAAAACATCAGTAGTTAATAAGTACAAAAGGTGGTTTGTATAAAATACCAAATAAATAATATTTTTACATGTACAATGGTGAAATAGACGTACTAATACGTTATGAGGTAAACTGAATAAATGGTAATATTCTCAGATAGCATTCCGCATTTGCGCTCTGTACAGGTATATTGCTACATTACCGGTGACATTGATTGTCCGTAAAAACCTGTTGATCTTGTTTATAGCTCTTAAACGCACCTCGTTTTGTTTTAATAGAAAGTTAAGTAATTTTTTTCTTTTTTAAACAATTCTTATATTGAAGTCAATTTAACAGCTCTTTACCTCTTAATTCCCATTATGTGACTATGTTTTGTACAATTCGAAGCTTGTTGGTTTATACGATAATGCGTCAGGAATACCCATTATTCCAACTGCTGCTGTTTTCTTTCGTATAAAGCTTACCAATAAAATCATGATCATCGATCAGCGCCCTCAGTTTCGGTATAAAACGAATCCACAAGGTCAAATTTAGACCGGTCGGTGATCTAGAGTTTGTAATTGGCAACATACAAACTGTGGTTGTTGTCAGCAAATAAGCAATACCAAAATTATGTTTATGCTTAGTACCAATATAGTTTCATAATATATTCAGTGGCCACGGAAAAGGGAACACATTGCCAAATAAAACTTCGCCATAAATTTAGAATGTTATGCGGTCGTTTTGTCAGCAATGGTCATTCATATTGCCGTCAATTCGTACGCAATTTATAACTTTAAGTAAGTCACTTAACTAAGCCAATGTCAGTCAAGAAATATTTGATTTTTTTTATCTTTTTGATATTCTGTAGGTCAAATAAAAATTCATTAAAATTACTATACATTTTTCAATATTTCAATATAATTTCTAAGTTTCTTGTTTTCTATATTATTCATGCAGGATGTGATCATCTCACCTTTTTTTTCCTATTTGATCAAATTCTTAAAAGCCTCATTGTGCTAATTATTATGTGGAAATTTTTATACTATAACCTTGAAAGTTGATTTTAGAATGATCGATTCATCATTCTTCAGAGTTGACTATTTCACGTTTTAAGTATAATTGGAAACCAGTTGGTTTGGCTGATCAAAAAAATGCCTAATTTGATCATTCACTTATAAACAACAATCCAGATTTTTTTTAAAATACATTATAAAAACTAAATGGCTAAATTTTGAGAGTCAATTTTTATTGAAAGTTTCTACTGAACATTCATACTGAAAATTTCTCCTAAAAATTTCTATTGAAAATTTCTACTGAAAATTTCTACTGAAAATTTCTACTGAAAATTTCTACTAAAAATTTCGACTGAAATTTCAACAAAAAATTCTATTGAAAATTTCTACTAAAAATTTCTACTGAAAATTTCAACTGAAAATTTCTATTGAAAATTTCTACTGAAAATTTCTACTGAAAATTTCTGCTGACAATTTCTATTGAAAATTTCTACTGAAAATTTCTACTGACAATTTCTACTGACAATTTCTACTGACAATTTCTACTGACAATTTCTACCGACAATTTCTGCTGACAGTTTCTACTGACAATTTCTACTGAAAATTTCTACTGAAAATTTCTACTGACAATTTCTTTTGAAAATTTCTACTGACAATTTCTACTGACAATATCTACTGACAATTTCTACTGACAATTTCTACAGACAATTTCTACAGAAATTTCTATTGAAAATTTCTACTGAAAGTTTCTACTGAAAATTTCTACTGAAAATTTCGCCTGAAAATTTCTACTGAAAATTCCGACTGAAAATTTCGACTGAAAATTTCGACTGAAAATTTCGACTGAAAATTTCGACTGAAAATTTCGACTGAAAATTTCGACTGAAAATTTCGACTGAAAATTTCTACTGAAAATTTCTACTGAAAATTTCTACTGACAATTTTTTCTGAAAATTTCTACTGAAAATTTCTACTGAAAATTTCTACAGAATATCTCTACTGAAATTTCTCCGAAAAATTTCTACTAAAAATTTCTTCTGAAAATTTCTACTAAAAATTTCTACAGAAAATTTCTTTTGAAAATTTCTACTGAAAATTTCTACCGAAAATTTCTACCGAAAATTTCTACTGAAAATTTCTACTGAAAATTTCTACTGAAAATTTCTACTGAAAATTTCTACTGACAATTTTTTCTGAAAATTTCTACTGAAACTTTCTACAGAAAATTTCTACTGAAAATTTCTACTGAAAATTTCTACTGAAATTTCTACTGAAAATTTCTACTGACAATTTCTACTGAAAATTTCTACTGAAAATTTCTACTGACAATTTCTTTTGAAAATTTCTACTGACAATTTCTACTGACAATATCTACTGACAATTTCTACTGACAATTTCTACTGACAATTTCTACAGAAATTTCTATTGAAAATTTCTACTGAAAGTTTCTACTGAAAATTTCTACTGAAAATTTCGCCTGAAAATTTCTACTGAAAATTTCTACTGAAAATTTCTACTGAAAAGTTCTACTGACAATTTCTACTGAAAATTTCTACTGAAAATTTCTACTGAAAATTTCTACTGAAAATTTCTACTGACAATTTCTTTTGAAATTTCTACTGACAATTTCTACTGACAATATCTACTGACAATTTCTACTGACAATTTCTACAGAAATTTCTATTGAAAATTTCTACTGAAGTTTCTACTGAAAATTTCTACTGAAAATTTCGCCTGAAAATTTCTACTGAAAATTTCGACTGAAAATTTCGACTGAAAATTTATACTGAAAATTTCTACTGAAAATTTCTACTGAAAATTTCTACTGAAAATTTCTATTGAAAATTTCTACTGAAAATTTCTACTGAAAATTTCTACTGAAAATTTCTACTGAAAATTTCTACTGAAAATTTCTACTGACAATTTTTTCTGAAAATTTCTACTGAAACTTTCTACAGAAAATTTCTACTGAAAATTTCTACTGAAAATTTCTACTGACAATTTCTACTGAAAATTTCTACTGAAAATTTCTACTGAAAATTTCTACTGAAAATTTCTACTGAAAATTTCTACTGAAAATTTCTACTGAAAATTTCTACTGAAAATTTCTACTGAAAATTTCTACTGAAAATTTCTACTGAAAATTTCTACTGAAAATTTCTACTGAAAATTTCTTCTGAAAATTTCTACTGAAAATTTCTATTGAAAATTTCTATTGAAAATTTCTACTGAAAATTTCTACTAAAAATTCTGCTGAAAATTTCTACCGACAAATTCTCCTGAAATTTTTACTAAAAATTTCTAATGAAAATTTTTACTGAAAATGTCTACTAAAAATTTTTATTGAAAATTTCTACTGAAATAATAATAATTTGTACAGAAAATTTTCACAAGTAATATTTACTGACATTTTTTACTATTACAAAAAATTTTAAGAAAACGTTTGCTGAAATTTTTTAATAAAAATAATTAATATATAATTTAGACTAATTTTTAAGAGTTTGTTGGACTTTTTCATAACAAAATTTGACGAATTAAAATTTATTTTTTGAGAATTTTTGTTTTGAAAATGTTCTTTTATCAGAAAATATAAGTGTTGTAACTTAAACCCCAAATAGTTCTAAAATGTCCTAGGAGTTTGGTTTGTTATAGTCAAATCGTGAGTACATTTCGGTCTTAATTCAGTAAGCGTTGACTTAATTTATACTGCGTACAATAGAAGTCGATTCTGATTTGTGATATCTTTTCCCTACGCAATTTTAGAGTATATAGAGTGATGGTGGCTAGAGTTCAATGAGCAGCTGAAGAAACATATCGCAAGCCGAAAAATACTGCTTTCAAATAGCAACCCTAATAGCTTTCATTATCTTTTGTTGTCATCAATTGCCGGCAGAAGATAAAACCTGAAAAACTATATGCCTCAAAATCAAAAAGGCATGAAGTTCGCCTCTACTCAGATTCCAATCACCCTTAATGCAAAAACATATACAGCAATAGCAGAAGTCATAGTAGCATAGACAGGAGCAGAACAACAACTAGAACTGTTAGTCGAGATGCGCCTAAGGGTGGAAGGTCGAGGGTTGGTTGGCTGTAAAGCATATTGATTTGTAACCAACTGACGATGACATACTAACGCATTCATTGAGCGAGTTTGAGTTAATTTTTCGTACATCAAAAAAGAGGTCTTCATTATTTGGCATATGCAGCTTAATCCTCAGCAAGCCAGTGACTTACCGCAAAGCGTAATAGGGATGGGTACAGAATGCCACAGGATGGTTCAATTAGTACATCGACGAAAAATTTCCGGAACTCCAATAACCATAGGACAAGCTAGAGAAAAATAAAACTCGAACATTACTACCCACCCTGTTTGAGTAAAGTAAGGGTATAAAAGTATGCAGCAATGGCGGACAGATTACATTGAAAACGACGGATTATCTTCAATTTCCTGACAGTGCCAAAAGAAAAAAACCACTTACTGTTAGTATATAATAAAATACCAAAGATAAAGTACTGAATAGTCTATGAATATGAGTGAAGAGTTCTTTTTTTTGTTCAGTGAATCTGCTGAGGGTACATTTTAAGGTACAAATAAACGAAATATTCGGTTTCTATCGAGATGATGGTACAGCTGGAATAACTCATTATGCGCTGTTAAAATCATTATATGGATTGCCAGTTCAAGATCAATGAAAATAGATTTCATTGAATTAGTTTGGCAGCAAACTGAAATTGGCCAAGTGTTCTTAATTTGTGTGCTCTTGTTGCATGTGGTAAGTGCACTCGCTCAATCATGCTGATTTGAAAGTAATTTTCAAGGTGATCGTCGCGTACCAACGCGATAAATTCCAATTATACAAAGGTAAATGGTATTATAGATATTATTCATTCACTAAAATGCAAGTTCAAGACCAATCCGGTAGTCGCACGTTTATTTAATTCCCTTAATTTTCCATTATTCGATTTGGTGAATATTTAGTTTTACTAATGAAAGTCATTCCTGATATTCGCAGTTGGTTACAAAGGAATGCAGAGTATTGGATAGATTGTTTGAAAAATACTAGAAATGTTTCAAGGCTTGGCCAAAAGGAGTGGAAATACTTTTAAAAAAAAATACGACAACAATAAGGAATATTTATCATTAAAAATAGTATAAATATATAAGAATTATTTAGTACTATTATGGAAATTACTAATCGAAACTAATTGGAGAACGTAAACTAGAAAATATTATAGTAATAAGCCAAATATGTAAGAGTGCTGGTATAAAAAGACAACTGTCCAGTTCCGTTCCCATATGGAAAGATAATCCGTCAGCCAAAAAGTTACCTGAAGTCTAACACTTATCAATCACGGACATTTTAAATTTTGTTTACCTCTACAATATGACCAATTCTAGCGGAACAGACATACTCACAAGTAAACTGTTTGGGATAGTTACTATTATCAGCGAATCATTGGTAAGTCAATTCAGTGAATGAAAAATCCGTACAAATGTATTAGTATAGGTAGGGGATGAAAATCCCTTTTTTTTCTTTTATGTTCAGTTTCAATGCAAACGTTAAACCGTCGCCTAAGTATGAACACACAAGGGAGGCCGACCTCAATTATCTGCCATTAGAAGAGCTCAAGATCAGCCATGCGTATTTCGACTTCGGAATATTTGAGAGAAGGCTGTGCATATTTTCTAGTTTTGATATTGTTCGGTATTGTTCAATAATAATTTTTGCTAGGGTTTAAATTTCACAAATAAAACGAGAGAAAAAAAGACGCAGTTCCCTAGTTTTTTTTTTTTCGTTTAAATATGCCAGAAAGGTCAGGTTTTTGAAGGGAAAAAATGGCGTCAATTTTCATTCAGTGTTAGAGTCAGTTAGCAGCCAATGACTCCAAATTTGAAATATCTACGTAGATTCACAATAGAGGGAAAGGAAGGGGAAGAAAATGGTTTAATTTTCTTCCAAATAAATAAAATATGATATATGATATTTGATATTGAATTCATTTATTGGTGGGTGGTTTTTGAGTCAGAAAATATTTAAGAATAATCAAATCTTTCATAGACTACAAATATGTAACAATTGAAAATCGAGTGCATATTATCTCTTCAACAGTCAATATTCAAATTAAATTTATTTTTAAGATTTAATACAAAATTTTACTAATAAAAAAATATATTTTAAGAGATTTTTCAATTGAATTTTTTTCAGAAACTAAATTATACAAAACACATTTATAGTTTAGATTATGACTTTAATTTTTTTAATTTATTTTAACTCAGCCCTGAGATTATGTAAAAATTATAAGCTCTTAAAATATTTATGATAAAATTTCTTACTGGATTTGTGTCCTTTTCAGGCATATTTTAATAAATTTTTCATATATTTCGGGCTGTAATTTTTCCATTATTAAACGGATGTCGGTTGTTAAATATTTTAAATATTGAAAATTATCCAAATAGAAATATAATTTCTTATAAAGTTTTATAAGAAAAACTTTAATTGTATGAAATCAAACGATCTAGGAGTCCAATTGACATAACCAAATCTGGAAATTATGCGACCTGGAAGAATTGACGGTATTGGTCTCTTCTTCTTCATTTTTAAAGAAGATATTTCGGACCAAAATACACATCAGACAGTTACTTTTCCAAATACAATAACTTTTTTATAGCTATTTGTGGATTTTTAAAGCCTCATTTATTACTGCTTATTAGCGTATCCAACGAGCGATCGTTAAACCTCATCACTGACGGCCATAATCTCTTCTTAAAAGCGCGAAACCGGGTTACAGCAGAAAGGCCACTTTTTTAGAAAGTTTATGTAATTTTTATTTGATAGTTAAAGTATTACAAAATAAAATGTCATATTAAAAACTAATGAAATTTCATCTTTTATGATATATTTGTTGAAAAACTATCAAATGAAATTACAATGAACTTAATTAAATTTTCTTATATTATAATAGTTTACTAATTAATGAAATAATTTTCAATGTTTTTCTATTAAATTTCTTATAGTACTGAGTTAATTTAACAAAAATAAGTATTTTATTCCTTGAATCTATAAAAAGTGTATATAGAAAAATATCATAAATATTATATTGTATAATAATTATGTTTCTATTTTTCTTTCATGTACAGTTTTTATTAAAAATGTAATTTCGAAATGTACTGAATTTTTGTATAGTTTTCTTTCTAGTGTATTTTCGATTTTACGAGTAGTATCAGAGAATCATGTAGATTGTAATCGATTATAAATGTAGTATATCTCTTCGAAAAGTATATAACTAAGTAAAAGTGCAAAATTAAAAATAGTACATTTAAAATGATAGTCATTGAATTATATTTCTTTCCATTGATTATTCTCTTTTTCTTTTAAACTATTTTAGCATGTATATGCACTAAGAAAGATTTCTTGTTACTTGTTGCTATTGCAGCTGTACAAATAAAAAATGTCTTACATTGTCAATTTTTATCTAAGATGCGAAATATCACAAGTAAACCAAATATATTATGTAAGCATTTTTATTTACCAATATCGATTATATTCATCTTTAAAAATAATACAATGCTTAATATTGATTTCTTATATTTTTCGTAGATAACACTGTAAAAACAATCAACTAACTTATAGAAGACTATTTTTTTTGTAGTTGAAAATACAGTCTAATTATTTTTTTTTTGTTGAGTACAATGAAATTTAATGCATTTCATTTTTACAATTTTGTTATAAGATATTTTCAAAAATTTCTTCAAAAAGAAAATTTCTGTATTCTTCAATACAGAAACCTATCTTAATACCATTGGTAAAGGTAGTAGTCCTTTTCTGCGAAATTCAGTAGCGGCATCATGTTTAAAGAAGGATTTAGAGTAATTATGAAGAGTTAGTTCATGCATTTTGAAAGAAAATATATCTTAAACACAAGATTCGACTTACGGAATCTTTTGTTTTGTATTCCTTTTTGCCTGTAGTCAGTCAGCCCATTTTGACTTTGTTGCTACAAATAATTCAACAAAAAAAAAATTGATAACAGAAAGAAGGTATTTAGCGGCGGATAAGAAAGACTTTTCACCAATATTCCTAATTCATCAGGTATCTAACAACAGGTACAGCTGCATATAAAATAATGATGCTTTCTTTCTATTTAGTTATTCATAAAGTAAAATGTACTCTTTCAATTTTTTGATTTTCAGTTTTTTTTTTTTTAAATATTTATTTTACGAAATTGTTAACTATATTCTGTTCAGTGGTAGTGCGAAAGGGTAATCTTTATATCCTTTCGTTAATATAGTCTTAAGAATTTGCCGGTGATTTTCTTAGCAAATTGTCTGCTTTTCCCTGTTTCGGAGATTATAAATATGACAAAAGGATATCACTTTAAACAAAAAGAAAATATTTGTAAAGGTATTTATGATGTTTTCTGAAATAATAAACTACAAGATTGCTCAGTAAATTGAAAAGTTTTCGCACTCTTGTTACTAAATTTCTATTAATTATGGAAATTAGAGAAATTCAATATATTGTAATTAAAAAGTTATTGAAAATAATTTAATTAATAATTTCCATATATATATAATAAAAAAAAATATTTTATATTATATTATTAATTATTTTTAATATACAATAAAAAAATTACCATAAGTTTTATGTTAATAATGTATCAAAGTACATACACGTATCTGCAAATGAAGAGGAAATTAATAAAATATTGAAAAATTTGAATTTAATTTATTATAAAGTAATAATAATTATATAATCAGACTAGTTCGTGTTTACAAATAATAAGCATTAATTTTGATGAAAAGAGGAAGCATTAATTTATTAATTCTTCATTTTAAAAATGAGAGAATGTATTCTATTTAGCTCCATTTATGAATATAGTTTCTTTTAGCAATAAATCGAATTAATTGAATATTTTTTGAGTAAAGAAAAAATATTTTAGAAAACCAATACAACCTCGTAAAATTTATTTGAAAATATTATGGATGACTAAGCTCCAAAGACATAATATCATAGTTAACGTTGCTTATCTTAAATTAATTAAATTTATATCAAATTGTATTTTAATTGGATTAATTTTAAATAATGTACTTTTGAACGAGGTAATAAGAGTTTTGAATTAATCTAAGTGATAGGGCTAGACACTAATGAGAGGTGTCACAACAGATCATGTGGAACGAATCGTTTCAAAATCTTGATCCGTTTGGAAGACGAACTTATGTAATTTCTTCAAGTTTGATTTTATGGCATGGTTTCTATTTTATATAATATGAGTACCTATATACCATATTTCTCAACACTCTTAATTAAGGTTGGAAATGAGGTAAACATGCATGTACCCTAAATATGTACAGGATTATCCATATTGTAGCTCGGAAAATGCAGCACTTTTATTTGATTTCTTTCGGCCGTGGGATAAGCAAAAGATACGCCGATTGGATGCTCCAACCAAAACATAATTTCCTTAAGCGATAGGGCTCATTTCTCTCATGCTAGTTACATCAATAACCAAATTTTTTATAAATAAAACTATATAAACGTAAAAGTGACTGTAAAATAATTATTGTATTCCCAAAAAAGTGACTGAATTGGTGAGTATTTGTGTCTAAAAGTTTCATTGGACCATTATTCTCTAAAAATGAAAAAATTGAGATCATTACCTGAGTGTTATGGCCGCACTATAGTTAACTTTTTTTGCCCTAAATTAAAAGATTTTAATCTATGTCATATGTGGTTTTAACACTAGATTGCCGGATATTGGGTATATACCTAATTTGCCTGAAATGAGTCAATTTGACTCAAATACCAAAATTGAAATTTAAAAAAAAAAAAAATGTTATTTTAAAGACGTTTTATTCTTCTATTTCTCCTGCATGACACTTGGATATGACAATAAGAGTAAAGTTGTGTACAGTCCTTGGTTTTATAAAGTTGTGTGGAAAACCGTGCCATATTGTCCTTCTTGGCTTTTATAATTTTAGGCAATCATTTTCTACTTGCTCGTATTGTTCGAACCAATGAAGTGTTTTTCACGCGTAACCTTTTTGCAAGTGATAGGCTTGTAAAAAAAATTGTCTGTGGTAATATTTCGTCCACAACCTAAATATCGCTCAGTGATTTTATATACAACAAACACGCTCAAGGAAATAAAGGGTTTCGAATAAGAAGTCGTATGTCATGAATAGCACGTTCAATATTGACTTCTATAGCTTGAAGAGAGTCTGGTTTATTGCTAAAGATTAATGACTTCAAATAACCCCACAAGAAATAGTCTAATGGTGTTAAATCACAACTTCTTGGAGGCCATTCAATGTCACGATTTCTTGAAATAATCGAATCCCTAAACTTTTCTCACAATAATTCGGTTGTTGCACGTGCTGTGTGGCACGTAGCCCCGTCTTGTTGGAACCAGATGTTGTCAAGATCAACTTCTTCCAATTTCGGCCATAAAAAGTTGGTTATCATCGATCTATACCGCTCTCCATTGACAGTAACGGTGTTAGCAGCTTCATTTGGAAAGAAGTATGGACCGATGATTCCACCAGATAAAAAACCACACCAAACTGTAAATTTAGGTGCATGTAATGGGTGTTCATGAATAATTTGTGGATTTTCTTCGCACCAGAATCGACAGTTTTGTTTATTTACCGCACCACTCAGATGAAAGTGAGCCTCATCGGAGAAGATGATTTTCTTTAAAAATATCGTTATCGTTTTCAAGTTGTTCCAAGACAAAATCAGCAAATTCACGACGTTTACGGTGGTCCAATGGCTTCAGTTCTTGGGTGATAACAATTTTATACGGATGCAAGCCCAAATTCTTTCTCCAAATCCGCCAGAAACCCAATTCTTGAGAACGTCTTGGAATCGACAAATTGCGGTCTTCAGCAACACTTGCCTGAACGGCAGCAATATTTTCATTACTTCGAGCGGTTCTTTGTCTTATTGGCACTTGAACATTATGTAAAGAAAATGTACGCTGGAAATTTTTAACAATTCAACAAATAGCGAGCACAGTTGGACGAATTTTACGACCATAAAACGGCAAGAGCGCACGAAAAGTTGCAATTGGAGAACGATTATTTTGATAATAAAAGTAAATAATTTATAAACGTTGTTCTTACGTATATCTCTCCATGATGAAATTGCAAACATTACTGAATACAACAAAAAAAATGACAGATCATGACATATTAGAAATGGCCGAAACGTCACTTAGAAAACATATCACTCTTATTGAAAACCCTACATTTGATCCGCGGGCTTCATTCTTTCCCAAATAGGGAAAACCATTTAGAAGATATTTGCTTCTAACATCCGAAGCTAACCAGAATTTGATGCCAAATTTATCTGGTATATTCGGTATGTATTGAGTAAATGGGCACCTGTCTTTAGTTGAGAGCAATTGCTTATCGACTGTTATACTCGTATTATCCCCAGGTTTATAACAAGCCTGGCTATTCTTTTTTTTCCCATAAATTTTTTCATATACTCTTGAAATCAAGGCAAATTTGTCTGTTTTCAATCGTTCACTTCGTTCATTTTTCTTATCAAAACGTATAAATCGAAGTATTTCTCTTAATTTATCTCTACACCTCCTCGGGGGAAAAAAGGAGGTCCCCACATAATTGCGATTTTGTTACTGTGCAGTCTTTTTTTTCAAAACTTTACGAGCTTCGAGTTCAGTGCATGATTTTATATATTCCATTATAATTTCATCGATTATCAAATTAAAAACACTTTTTACAGTACCAAGTATAATATTTCTTTTGGCATAGGATGTTGGCCCTGCGACGTCTTTGAATTTAGTATGACCGGGAAATCTACCTGTGTTTCTACTAGCTTTCATTGTTTCCCATAATGTCCCATCAGCAGCTTTTTGTGTTAAAATTTCCTCATTAGCAGATCTATCTGGAGTGTCTGATTCACTTTCAGTTTCAAAACCTGGAATATATCGTACTCTCTCTATACCACGATTGACTTTCAAAGATAGTGATCTTTATTTTAAGATCACTGTCACTTGATTGACTTTCAGATAGAAAAAAAGCTCTTCTTTTTCTAGGAGCTGTATGATGAAGATTTTCGTCTTCACTGCTCGAAAATTCAATCCTATTTTTGTAATCCTACAAAAAATTGTATGCACGAGAAATTGGTAAGTTACATGTGCGTAAAACAAGCAACTTTAAAAATATTTAATGAGTCAATTTGACTCAAATCCGTCAAAATAAGTATAGTACATATGGATTTTTGGAACTAAGGAGTGTGGAGGGAAAGGAATTAGTATTTGTATACATTTTATAAATCTATTAGAAACCAACATATGTTTCTGAAAAAAATTATTTAAATTTTTCTATATATATAGCAATAAAATCGTGAATGAGTCAAATTGAATCGGGCCGGTAATTTGGTGTTAATATAGCCAGACGACATGAGATATTTTAACTTTATTGTGCAAAGAGTTGCAAGATCGCGTAATTTAGATATTTGATGATGTCAATTTGCTTTCAAGATCGTTCGATTTGAGGCCGTTGGATGTTTTATTGTAAAATATTACAAAAATTATGTTTTTATGGAAAATTTTAAAGTCTAAAAACATTTAAATACCAATCTCCGTCTAATAATGATCGTATTACTGACCAAAATGTGGAAAATGTCATCAAAAAGTCTCATAAAAATTATTTAAATAATTTTATAATTCTAACATATAAGTAATAGCAAAATTTATACAATATAGTAATTTTTTTTTTTATTATAGTCCGAAGTTTAAATATACAATAATTTATAAAAATTTTACTTTTCAAAGCTCAAATTGAATAGTGACTATCTAAATGGTAACAAATAACTTTCTGCTATTGACAAACTGCAAATTTCCACATTTGATATTAATTTTATTTGTGAAATTAGAAATTGTCAATAGGATAGAGATCCGTGGAAATAGGCCCCACCCTAAGGATCACACGAAAACATACACGTGCGTGTGTCCATCGATTTTTACTAATCCACCCTTTTGTGTGTGTACATCATTACACTAAAAATGGTGTGGAAAGGGAAAAGTTTGAGGCTTTGTGACGCAATAAATTTGAAGTGCCCTCAAACACTTTATGTGCACTCTTAATAAGTACAAAATTACAGAATGCGATTCAGGGAAGACTTATGACTCTAGCCGTTATATAAACCCTCGATGCTGTGAGAATATTGCACAGGACGAATGGTACACATAAGTATACGCAAATATATTAGAATAGTGAAGCTGAGATTTTCTAGCTAACATTTTTCAAAATGGAATTTAGATCAAGGGATGCTTAGATACGTTAGATACAAATATGTACAATCAAATATCTAGATGTGTATTCGACTATATACTATAGAGTAGATACTTTTAAAGAGTATTAACGTTTTGGCTGAAATATGTGTTTGTCAAACAGATTAATCTGAAGGACATTGAGAAGCCGTTTATATGATTATAGGGTGGTTATCCTCGTCTCCTTATTACCCAAATATCATTTATATAATGGGAGATGTAAAAAAAAAAATATACCACAGCTGAAGAACAGTTTTTTCATCTCTTTGCTTTTTTGTGGTGCTACACATAATTTTTTTAAACTTAATATTTCAACAACTGTATTTGTATAATAGTTCAATTAAAAAATAATTTATTTATTTAGTAAAAAAAAAAAACATTTACAATTTTTAAATCCAAATTTATAAAGCTACAATAAATTATAAAATAAAACGAAGATTAACGAAAGACAAGGATTTAAAAGTTTATACTTTCCATCATAAATTTACTACAAATTAATATTTTCAATATATATATTATAAGTTTTTGATTAATTCAAATACTTAGAAATGGAATTTTTCTTATGACTTCTAGAAAATATACAAACTTTCACACGTGCATCCGAAAAGAAATCACTTCAGGAATTACAGTTTCCTGAGCTCGTTGAAAAAATCTGTTTTCACAATTTTTTTTTCTTAAAATACGTGAACTGCATCTACAAATAGCCATCAGCAGTTAGTCCTAATCCTAATTTAATGGATGTCAACTGTAGTGAAAACTGTCCCAATAACAATTCACATAATATCCTGTTTAATTAAACAAAAATTCATCTATAGAAAATTTAATCCTGACCGTGCATTCATTTAATACTGATAATTGAAACCAATTACATCTATTTATGTGTAACAAAAAAAAAAAACAGAATAAGAAAAAAATTGAAAACATTACCGCAGTTAATAGCAGACAATAGTAGCCTACAGCCTTTAGCATTAGAAAAATATTGCAAATCCTTAACGTAAATACTTGAAGCGAAAAGGTCCTTTCGTCAAGGTAATTTTTCAAACACTGTGTATACTGCTGCCGGTTGTCAAAACTTTCCTTTTTTCTGTCCATTTGTTCGCAACATTATTTCGTGAATATCCTGATAATGAAGCTGCTATTCACTTTTGAGTTAGGTAGACCAAAAAAATCGGATACAATCATTTTCCTGAAGACAACTATTTTCAAAGTAAATAAAAATAAACAATGTTTTTTCACATTCTTTCATCCAACAATAGATACAACTCTATACGTCAAAAATCGGAAAGTAAATCCTTGATTTCTCTTTGAGTAATATATTAAAAATTCCATTTTTTTTTATCACATATACGTATATAATAAAGGAAAATCTATAATAATCTGTCAATCAAAATTTTTTATACAGAAAGTAGAATATTTCATGTATGAAAATTCAATAAATGATAAATGTACTTGATTTTTATTGAAGATATTATTATGAAATAATAATTTTTTTTAAATCCAAAAAAAAAATCTTCAGATTATATTTTACTAATTCTTTTAATATTTTATGACAATATACATAAAAGTATAAAAATAAATATTGAAACTTTTGTAATAATCTCAGAATTATTAGTACATGTAAACACTATATTATAGGATTATTAAATTTGCGCTTTGGCAAGTAAAATAACATAAAATATATTTTAAATTCAAATTAATATGAAATTTATTAATATAAAATGGTAAATATTGATATAATTTAATTTAATCTATTTAATTAAATAGGTCTCTATTTTTTTATAGGGAATAGGGAAAGAATTTATTTTTTGTATAAGAAAATCTTGTTTTTAGTTTATAAATAACACATTCAATATTTTACCAACCAAATTCTTATAGGATGAGAAACTTACACAACAATAACAATAATATCAGCAGCAACAGATTTTGAAACAAAAAGTGTATAATAGAAAAAAAAATTTAATGTTGCCAGCAATAATATTTACAACAGCAACAACGATCAATAAAAATGAATTTGTCAAAAATGTGAATCACCTTCGATAGGAAGTTTTGAATTAATTCACATTGGCGGGGATTTAAGGAATTACGAAAAATTATAGAGGACAATATAGTAGAAACAATGGGATAAAAGGACACTTGAAATGTAACAGAACGACTTCAACAAAGCAAGTCCTTAAAAGTAACGATCGGAAGAAGGTATTGTTGTAGTAGTGGCCATCGTGGTATTTTGCATCTGATTAAGTGGTTTTGTCGTCATCGACTATGCGACTATGAACGCGGCTGTGTATGCAGCTATAATCGACAACCAATGTTTGCATTATTTCATAATTTAGATTCAATATAAGGATAAAACCCAAAGGGTGAGGTCTATTGAATCCGTAACAACAGCAATAAAATCAAAAAGCTCTAAACCGATTCCTAAGGGTTCAGATTTGTTTTTTCATTTTTCATGCATAACTGTATTTGAAGATTTCAAAAAGATGAAGGGTTAAAAAAAATTGGTGCCCAATTCGAATACGTAGTCATAATAAAAATTTTGATACATTCGAATTTCGCACATTCGCATTCGATTTAGTTTTGTGATATTGTTTTTGCAACCTAATTTATGCTTATACCTTATGGATTAAACCATTGAGACATAATACAATCAAAAGGGAGCAATTTGTTTACCACTATTTGTATTGTATGCGGTTTAATGTGAACAAAAAATTGGGCACCCTGATTACTTGACAGTATATTAAAAATCGACACAGAAAATGTTACGTTTGCGTAGTTAGAAAAATATTCACTTCATACACTATTTCGAATATGGACCTTATTTGCTATATGATGGAAATCCATCAGAAGCATGCCTTGTTCAGTATAGGACGGGGATCTCGATACTGCACTTGAGTTCCGTATGAGTATGATGAAGAGCAACTAACAGTTGTGTTCAGGTATTCGCGTTAATTCTCACGACAGATGCGCTCAATAATTACCCTACAAAAGATCGATGCAATTTAGTATTCCGAGTATAGGCTTGATCACATTCGATGCTCGTCCGAGTCGCGATCACACGCAATTGCATCAAATTGAGTTTTGTCGTTCTGGGAAAATTTAAATTCATAAAAAAAATACTCACAGTATCCTTCTGCTTAATAAAAAAAATTGAACTATATACAATATATAAAAGTAAGAATACTTAATAGGAAAAACCTACATATGTCCTTACGTTTTGATTATAAGTACAAATGCTCTTTGTTGAATTTCAATTAAATTGTCTAATCATCATTGTTGAGACCAGCTACGAATTTTGTCTCATCTTTTGGTTGACATAGTTTCATAGAAATCATACAGAATCTAAAGGACATCATTTTTCGGCAAGGACCATCGATATTTGATGATTATTTCAAATCCGCATTAATATCCCTCTTAGAAATTTTCACTTTTTTTGCAATCAGTCAACCGGAAATGTTCGTAAGGCAAAGGCCAAACCGCCTTAGGTGAATATTATCTTCACGGTAAGTGTTTTATATTGAAACAGGACCTCCTGGAGGTGAGAAAAACACTTGATAAAATTTACTGTAATAAAAATGAAACAATGTACTATATTTATGTGAACGTCTTTATTGTGGATAGTATGGATAGATCGACCAATTTTCGGTAAGGAATAAATTTGAACTTTGAGAAATACAACTTGAGTGTGTGACATGTTGAGTATAAGGTCTCTTGGTCTAACCTCAAAATGTTTTTTCGATTGCCCGCATGATATCAAAATATGTATCCTTGTACCGTGATTCTAAATAGTGAAAGGAAATGTCCTTTTCACTTACTGCTTGTGTGATCTTCACATAGTACCACTATTAAGTACCGTGGGATATACAATTGAACTTGTGATGTAAGTGCGCATGAGACGTTAAGACTTATTGGAGATCCTTTTAAGACCACCATGAACTTGATGATATCAAATATCGAATCATTTTTTATGCTTCCTATACTAATCCATTATTGAATAAAATAAAATTTTTAATCATCGGCAAGCAAATTAACATTTTTGTACGATGAATACTTTTATTTATATTGTTTAAAAAATCTAGGTTGGTGGTAAAATCCTTTTCAATTAAAAAAAAAATATTTATTAAAATATGTGCTCAAAAACAAAACAACAAATTAATATTATCAAAATTGATTCAATTGCGTTGAAATTATAAAAATTTCGTTGTCACAATTTTCGCTTGGCGGATATGTCAATAAGCAAGATCGCCGTGTATAGAGCTCTTAAAGTCTACAAATTACTAAGGGAGAAACTATTATATCTACAAAAAGTGACTGAGTGGTGATAATTTGATCTTACGATCCGTCAATGGCGGATTTTTTTGAAATCAGCAATAGCCGCATGATGATCATTTTTTTGTGGTTTCAACAAAACGTTATCACAAGCGTGAACACTTCCAAGATGTCCAAGATTGTGAACACTTCCAAAATGTCAATTGGTCTCCAAGATTATGCGATTTTACACCATTGGACTTTTTCGTCCTTTATCTAACTTTAGATTATATAAAAATTAGCATTGTTCAATTAATCGTCGAATTACAGCGCGAAATGTATAAAAAAGTTGAGTTCTGCCAGAAGTTTTTTAATAATTTTTTAAATAATATTATATTTTTTACATAATGACCAAATAGTTGGAAAATATAATAAAATAAAAAGAATATCAAAATCTGAATTTATAATATATTTAGTAAAAATTTACTTTTCAAAGCATAAACTTTGTATGATCACAATAAATAATTGATCTTAGTACAAAATAATATCAAATTATACTAAAAAAAATATAATTAAAAAGTTTATTTTATATTTAATTAAAATATTATTTATTTCTTTTAAATAGCTGTCTTTTCGAATAATGTGAAATATTTTTATAACTGCAACTTAAAAAACCGTTTATTACATTGTTCTTTAAATATAAATTAATAGTTTTCTTATATTAAAAATAACTATTTAAATAAATTATTATATTAAAATGCCTTAAAAAATTAAAATTTAAAATAAAAATAAAAAATTATGTCAGTTTAGGACCAATTGTTAATAAGAGCTCTTTTGATTGTAAAAGAATTTGATGTAAAAATGTTTGAAAAATGCTAAAAAAAAAAGAAATCGAAATATGAGCTTGTGACATTTTTAGTGATGGAAATATAAATACTCATATTGATCTTTTATGATAAATTCAGCGAAAAGTCAATTATTGAAATGAATTTTGAAATCGACATCCGTCTTAAGGGAAAATAATATTCTCTTTACCAACAAAATGACAAAACGTTAAGATTCATACTTATCTAAAATTCAGTAAAGATAACATAGAACTAGGAAGCAAAAGGATATGATGGCAGTCTAGCACCTTTCTAAGCCGATAACTTTATACATTTTCAAACAAGAATATTTTCAGCATAGAGTCAAAGTAATTTGTCAGTTAGATATTCAACCCCTAACAATAGTGATGACTACATGATGAGGATTAATGGAACACAATGCAGGAAAAGTCTATTAAATTTTCAGCGAATGGACACAGATTTGTGTAGAACATTGATCCTGCTAGCAACCAACGAAACCATATCGTCTGTGTTAATAATATTTCACCGATTTTATACGTATGTATTCGTGCGTATATTTTCAGGTACAAGGGATATAGATTTTCTTTCTAGTACACTATTGCTTGTAAATGAATACTGAGAGTATATCAAAAGGTAAATTAAATCAATGAATTTCTTCTTAATATTCTATACAATCCATCACAAATACATGGTTACAAGTAGTGTCCTATTCGTAAATACGATTTAAGCGAACAAAAGTTATCAATCGAGGTGACTTCAGTTTCCGAGATACGATATGACCTGGCTCAGTGTTTTGTTTTGTTTTTTATTTTTTTTTTAAAGAAAATGAATAGCCTCTATAGTATTGAGATTATATTTTTTCTGAAATTTGATGCACTACCAAAATTATATTTTCAAATCGACTTTTGAAATTTTTTTCCCTGTCACTTATGGATTGTCTTGTTTTTTTTTTTTACAGTATTTTTTCTTTTTTAGAAAATTAGAGTAGTTCACTTCCTCTACAGGAAAAAAGGAGCTCCATCTGCTTACAAGATTTACCTTTATCGATAAGAAAATTTGTTTTTATTTTGTTTTAGAAATTTTTCAGTAGGTACTTTCAAGAACCACTTTTACAAGTCAAAATTTTAAAATATTTTTAATGATAGAATCAACTGTGTTGTTTTAATTTTAACTATTATAACTAAATATGTTTAACAGGCGGCAGTTTTTATCAAAAAACTTAAATAAAATTTTCATATTTTTTATAAAGGAAACATTTAAATTTGGGTTTAATAAGTTAATCTGAATTAACATTAAATTGCCAAGAAACTTTTTATAGGACTTTATCGTTTAAGGTTAATTTTTTTATTTAAATAGAAAGATTCGGCCATTACTTGAGGGACATAGGTTATTAAATGCTCGTAAAATTGAAGAATTATTTGCGGAAATTCAATGTTTTACATAGTCTTATAAGAAAAAAAATCGATCGGCTTCAAATCGCATGATCTTTGGGGCCAATTAACCTTGAAATTAAGGGTTTTGAAGAAAATTTTTTGGCCATGCGATTAATATTAAAAATGTTCATATATTATACTATATGGTGTAGTTTTATTTAAATTACATATAGTTTATATAATATTCCTTAAGTTCAAATAAAACTGTATATTTTTTTTTTGGATATAATTGAGCTCGATGTACTGCAATTTTACTATTAATATATCAAGCAATAGTGCTAAATGAGTCTCAATTTTTGACTGAAGCCTGTTAATTTTTTTTTGTCAAATAAAAATATATAATATAAAATGGCATATAATAGTCTAAATAAATATATTCTTATATAGTATACTGTTTTAATATAATTATTAATTTATAGAATTATATTTTTAGAATTACTAAATGGATAACTCTGTACAAGTGCACTTATTGTTGAGATTGATAATTTTAAACAATGACCTTAAGCAAAAATATTGGGGAAATATCCTTTTTGCAATAATATCGATAATACAATCAAATAATCAATGTTATTTTGTTTGTACAGTCATCGGTGAATTATTCAAATTAGAGTCAACCATTGTAGTGGTAGTTAAAACACACACACACACACAAAAAGAAAACAACAAAAAATTTAATTGAATACTATTAAAATATTTCATTAATGTATATTTCTTTTAAATGATATCTTCTTAACATAAATATACTTTTGATATAATAGATTTTCTATAAATAAAGTATTAACTAAGTTATAAATATGAGAAAATACATCTATAAGTATTTTTAGGTATTTACTTAAAAATAAGTCAACATTAATCACAGATTGAGATCCGTTTGAATCATGAAATGGTCCTTTTAATTATTTAATATTGCTTATAATCAATATTGCGTCCTTTTAGGTTTACTTTATCTCTTAAATTTGATTGTTATTTATATTTTGATATTTTATTTATGAAATTATATTTTTCGTTGGCTGTACATGTCAGATATGAGTTTTACTATTGTGACATCGCCAATTGTTTTTCGAAAGAATAACTCCTCAATAGTGTAGCTTGAAACGATCCGGAACTGAGATACCAGGTTGAGTAGATCCTTGACTCGATTTGATTGCGTAGGATGATTTGACAATACATAGTTGGTCAGAGTGGCTTTAGCATCTTCATACAGATTGACTACTTTTGACGATTCTAGAATAATGCGTATTTCCGTAGATGATGAACGTGGACTCTCCTCCGAACTGAATGATGAACTAAGCAAGCTATCGTCAATATTTTTCTTAAAGAGAACAATTGCACGCATGCAAATATACTCATTTGCATCGATGTTAAGATGGCTCATTTGACTCAAAATCTCTTGGAACGATTGCACTTCACGACTGAACGAAGTGTAATTATCACGGCTGCTATTTTCAGCTTCATAAGCATACAGAAGTTGGTTGAAATTAATTGGCATCAGGTATTGGCTAGAGCCCAAGATAAAGAATTCTCGCCAAGATTCCTCGAGCAGCAACAGTTGATCCGACATTGGAAGTTCCGTAAATGCCCGAATGCCCTTAATCCAGTTAACATTCATAAAAAGTAGCTGCGCAGCAGATTCTCTGATTTGTTCAGCAGCAATCAATGGTGGTGTCGGAGGAGGTGCTTGTGGAGCCATGGAAGCCAAAAATGCAGGATGACCCATCAGTCCATGAGGACCATGTGGAACACGTGGCATTGACAAATCCAGGACTACCGGCGGCATACCAAGTGGTCTTAAAGGAAATCCTGCCAGTGTTGGTGCCAGCATCAGTTCATGTCGAAGTGGAGAAACTTCATTCATCATAGCATCTTTATAGAGCGCCATTTGTCGTCGAAGTGTGGAGTTGCGTGGGCCTCTTTCATGCTGTACTGCATCCTTATTCATGCCAACATCAAAACATTTCCGCAAACGGCATGCTCTGCATTGATTTCGATGCGTTTTGTCAACAACACAAAGTCCTTGCGTTTGCGCCTTGCACACATACTGTCTGTTCCGACGGATAGACCGCTTGAAGAATCCTGCACAACCGTCGCAAGCATAGATCCCATAATGTTTGCCAGAGCTGTGATCACGACACACTTTGCAAGGCACATGATATAATATCCGACCTAAAATTTCAATAAAGAACATAATTACACCTAAGATCGTATGTATTCGAATTTATTGTTCAGAATTAAATTGATAGCATAATTTTATAAAAAGGACAAATTCGAAAAAAATAAGAGCAAATTTCCTGTCTCGGATTCTTTCAATTCGGGACTTGGTAACGCCTTTTGCTTTCTTAGCTTCGTGATGTTCTTTTTGCGTTTCCTATTCTTTTCGATTGGGGTGTGTGTTGATCAAAATGTAAGGCGTAATTTATGTCATTTAGTTTCCCCTGCACTAAAGTTACCGGAAGTTGCCCGTCGAATGAGCAGCGAATATTATATGATTGCACATTTGAATGTTTCGATAGAAAAATTTTAACCGTCAAAATATTACCACTGCTATGGAGGGCAGATATATTCTCTATATGCATCCATATGTTATCAATAAATTTCTATCTTCTGTGTTTTATGGGAAATTTTATTAGTGAAGACAGGTGGTGATGAGCAGATTCTACAATAATTTTGAACAGGTACATTATTGAGTCGGTGTCATCGGAAGCAAAAATTTTAATTGACCACATTCAGATAATTAGATAATGTCACGCAAAGGTTAGATGAAAACAAAAGGTTTCTACGTATTCTAAATAGCATGTATTTGGTCAATTTAATTAATTACAGAATGTTATATAAAATTATTAGAGGTGATTGAGTAATTTCAACGTATTTAAAAGGTTTTAAGTGGGTTATTTATTCAAAACTGGAAATTATTTATTTAGGAAAATATGATAATTTGAAATAAAATACTCTGAAAAATGGAATTATGACAAATGCGATTTTTTGCCATGACTTCTAAAAGTACATAATTTTAAATATATTTTTGTAAAAGGCAAAAAGGATTTTTTTTAAATGAACAAAAAATTAATTAAAAAAAGACTGACGAACTATATTTTTTTAACAATTTGATAAAAGATCAACAAAAACATGTATAATCGATATACACGTAGAATATGGAAAGCCGAATTTTTAATATTTTTGAAATATATTGATGTTAAAAATTCATTTAAAATTTTTGAAAACTCTTAAGAAAAGATACTTACTCGATGTTGCTGGAGGTACTCTCATCTGTCCATATCTATCCATCATTTCTGGTGAACTCGATGGTGATTGCATATTTGTCGATTTTTTTTTTCAATTTAACTTTCAAAATTATAATAAATCAAAAGAAATTATTTTATTAAAAATTCACATTAACACTTTTTCACTAATAATTCTTTTGATATAATGTCCACTATATTAACTTAACTGCACAAACATCCTTTATAAAAATTAATTAACTACTTGAAAGACACATGTTTCTTGATAAAAATAATATTAAATTTTCTTTTTTTTTTTAATATCTCCCGATTTAAATGAAAACAACAAATTTATTTCAAACTAATTTAACGTCGGAAGTAAATTATAAAAAATAATAACCACGGAGTAGAAAATGGTTGTGATGATCACTCCTCGAAGGCAACATAGCATTTGTGAAATATTTACCATTGAGTTCAATATTTATAGTCCCAAAAGTCCCGAAGTCTTGATCCTAACACTTCAAATTGTAAGGGATGTGTGGCATTTTGATTGGTCCTTTTCAGACCCTTAATTTGTAGAAAATAGGTGTGGCTAAAAATGAACCATTCAGCATTTTAAGATTCATTCACATTTATGGCAACGATCTATCCATTATATTTCACCCTCTTTGAATAGAATCTTATACATGTATCAGCACATTTACACACACATATATAGGGTTGGGTAAAGCCGTGTATTCCTTTATATGACCTCAACTTTTACTTGAGTCAGTGCCTTGTTGTTAGCTATCACACTACAATATAAGGATGCGCTTTATGGGCTTTGAAAGAAGGGAAGGTACGAGTATTATATGGTGGTATCTTCTCAAAGTGATTTCAAAGTCTACAACCTACGCCGCTCATTTTCAGGTAGATTTTATTTTTACTTAATCTACTGAAGCCAACAACAAAATAGGCAACTTTTTTGCCATTTTAACTTCCCGTTTCTATACCTAATATGCATACGTAAAAATCCCAACAAATCTACATATTTCTTTAATAACAAAATTTATGAATAGTATAAAAAAAATAATATTGAAAGATATTCCATTCGAAAGATATTCCACTCTTCGAAACAATGTTAAAAATTCAAAAATTAAATTAAATTTTTGAATGCTGAAAAATAGGAATTTTTCTATATGAACACTTTATTAAAAAGAAATTATGGAATTTATATATGAAAATTGACTAAATGCATTTTCGTTTGGGGTAGAATATAATACAGATTGTGGTAGTATTCAAATAGGGTAGCTTAGTAATATTGTGTAGCTTATTATATGTATGTACGTAGTTTTTATGAAGAAAAAAAAAACGGATATCGGAGGGTGAACAAATTTATTTAATCGGTTAAATTTATAAAGAACAAAGTTGCAATGCATCATTTTTAATTGCGTGGATTTTTGTCAGCATAAATACAAATAGATCATCGTATATTACGAGTATGTAATAGTTTGTAAATTTTATACATTATTATATTATAAAATTATTTAGTTTATATCTTTTGATTGATGTTTAAGTAATCTTAAAAAGCGGCACTTGATTAGATGTAAAAACTAATATTAATTATTATATTTTTTTTTTAAATTACTTCTATTTTCTTAATATAAGTTTCTTTTAAGAGTTTTACAGAAAAAATTTAACTTTCTATATACGCAAAAAAAATAACGAAAAAACTTACAAGCTAATATATAAATATTATATTCATAGAAAATATTAGACAGTTTTTACTGTGATTAGAGCAATTCAATAAAAACTAGAAAATAATAACAGCAAATTAAGCTCGATTGAGGAAAAATTTCCATGAGCTCAATTATAATTGGGATTTTTCAATTAAAGGTTTAATATAAGAATCAAATAAAAATAGAGTTTCTACATTATTCTATCTATTTATATAAATATATTGGTGAATAAACAAAAATTTTCAGTTTCCAACGTTTCAATATACGAGGTCTGTTCAAAAAGTATCGGGAATTTTATATTTTTTCAAAAATTATTTATTTATTCATGAATATTTATTTTGTCTCCTTCAAAATTATCCCCACCAGATATTATACACTTATGCCAACGTTTTTTCCAATCCTCGAAGCACTTCAAAAAATCATTTTTTGTGATCTTGTTCAGCTCCTCCTTCGATGCCGTATTTATCTCCTCAATCGTAGCGTAGCGTCGTCCTTTCATGGTGCTCTTCAGTTTCGGGAACAAGAAGAAGTCACAGGGGCCAGATCTGGGGAAAACGGTGGCTGCGGCATTATTAGTGTGTTGTTTTTGGCCAAAAATGGCAAAAGCTAATTTTTGTTCTTCCACAAATCCGGGCGTTTCTGGCGGATTGCTTCTCGCAACTTGAGCAAAACTGTAAGCAAAACCTTCACATTCGACCGATTTTGGCGCTTTTTTCGGTCTTGGCTCATGCGGCAGCTTCCATTGGGATGATTGAGCTATGGTTTACACGTCCTAACCATAAACTGATGATTCGTCACCAGTTATAATCCTTTGGAGCAAATTTGGGTCCTGGCGGATAGAGTCCAACAGTTCCTTAGCAATATTAATGCGGTGCTGTTTTTATTCGAAATTGAGCAAAAAACGAAGACGAGCCAAAACAAGTGCAAGCAAAGCAGCTGTCAAAAATTAACTGAACATTCAAAATGGCCGAACTTGTCAGCATAAGTGAGAGACATGAGTACCAAAATAACTCCACAAAATATCGAAAATCGAATATATGTAACCCGCGGAAATTCAAAATTCGCGATACTTTTTAAACAGACCTCGTATTGTGTTTTTTGCTGAACTAATAGAAAATCCATTTTATTATTTGGAAAGAAAAATTTTATAATTTGATAGTTATTTAATAAATCTATAATTTAATATAAAATTGACTTAATATTAACTTTACTATTTGAATTAATTTTTTCCTAAACGTTACTTTTTGAATTACTTTTTTCCTAAAGTACACTAGCTGGATGCGAATTTTTCGAACAAAATTTTCTTCAGCTATGATGCTTACTCACCTTTCAATCGGTGGATAAGCAAAATTACCACATATTAATTATCTACAATTAACTGTAAATATCTACAAGTAACTATGAAAAATCTGTATTTCTTGAAGAATAAGAAACCATTACCGTCAATTCAGAGTTTGATAACCACCCTTTTTCGGCCTGAACTTAAAATTTTAATCTTAATCATATGAGGCCTAAAAAATATAGTGCCACAAGCCATACAATACGACAAATTTTGTTTTATTGGGCGGAAAGTTCTCAAAACGCATAATTCCGAAATTTGGTGATGTCAAGTATCCTTCAAAATCCTACAATTTGACGGCTTTTTTCACGTGAATCATTGTAAATAATTGTGTTTGTGTAGAAAACCCACAATTTTTATAGCATTTTTAAACCGAACTAAATACCGAATTATGGGGAAAAGTCAAAAATAATTATATCAAAAGTTAGATTAAATTGTATTATTTAACTTTATTTTTCGAAGTATTGTATTAATAGATATTTAAATCAAAGTTTTTCTGTTTAACAGAGTATGTTTTTTGAAGAATGTTTTTTTAAAAAAAAGAGAATGTTTCGTTCCCTTTGTATTTTAAGAAAATTTTTCTCATGCAACAATTTTTTTTTAAGAAAATAATTTTTATATAAAATATTTTCTTTAAATTTGCGACGAAATTTCACAGCAACTTTATTAGAAGATTTTATTTTGAATCTATTTCATCTGGTTTTTTTTTTTATTCAAAAATCATTTTTCAATGAACTAATTAATATTTGAACAAATTATTTTTATAATGGATAAAATTGAGCTTTTGTTTAAAAAAAAAACCGTAAATGAATGAAATTCCCACGGTCGATTAGTCGTGGGTGACCATATGCTCCACAGCGTGGATATTCAAAGTCGTCAATAATGAAACAATCATGACACCTTTTGATCATGTTCTATGTATCTGCCGGTCACTTGTTACGCATCCCTTACGAGAAGAGGTTTGTTGTACTCCAAAAACAGTGTCGCTCTGGCAAATTGCCATCATCATGCGATATCATTCACAATTCAGAGCACCCCTAATTGACCAACGCTAGTAAAAACAATGGGGTTGATATTGTGAGGGACTCGTATCAGCTCAGTAGAGAAATTCACTGTCGTCGAACTACTATAATAGACGTGCGGTACGAGTGAACATCACCTGATTAGATTGTAAATGGACGATATTAGAAATTTGTTTTTGATACAATAACGACATATGGTGGAAATGTTATACTATTATTGGTATTGAGGGATGGACCATGTGAATGGGAAAACTGTTATCTAATTGGAACAAATAACGTTCTATCAAGTTGGATTGTGTGAAAGCCGACCATGGGAATTCCTATTTTCCCGTTCAGGAATTTCATCAACTTTTCTATCCATTCATCAATTTTAAAGTAATTTGACATTTATTTGTAATAAAGGTAGCTCGTCATTTTTTTCAAAGTTCCTAGGATTAAATAGTTTGTTATGAGCTGGAATTGAAAAATAAATTACAATAGCAACACGTAAATTTGAATTAAAATACTCGTAATATTAAAATATACCAAAAATTGAAGTATAATATTTTTTTATAAATTGGAATTAAACATTTTTGGATTTATTTTGATATGAATGTAAGCATAATTTTTTTATAATTTATGTCCAAGTGGACGATTTAAGTCAATTAGCAGAAAAGTGTTTATGTTACATTTTTTCTCCACCTTGAATAAGCTCCGTTTTTAAATAATAATATTAATACCATGTCAATTCTATAAAATACCAAAGTACGATACTTAAGACTTAACCACAGATCAAAACTATCACTAAATAAACACTAAAACCCCTTTGGACCTATGAGCTTAAATTTTGGGAGTACACCAAGCCTACCAATTCTCGTTAAAATAATTTCTTCAACTAAAAATGCTTCGCAAAATTTTCTAACATTTTTATTTAGGATAATATTTATTTATCTTAAAAAATATGTCATTTTACAAATTCAATGCAAAAGTGCTGTTTATGAGACTGTAAAACACTGACGAGTAACTGTATTTCATATTTGAATGTATCATTAGCCCCTATTTTTTTTAGAATGAGGAAGAAAAACCCGTTGCCATTAATTTTGACGGCTATAGCCATATGAATACTAACATTTTTAAGGCTTAAACTTGAAGATTTTCATCGGGACTATACACATATGTGGTTTCAACAAGACGATTTCGAGACTTGATGATGTCATTTGGCATGCAAGATCATGTGATATCAAATATCGTATTTACGCAGATAATCTATAAATTTAAGAGTTTTTTATAAAATGAATATTCTAAAATAATTTTAAAAAATCATCAAAAATTATATCATAATAGTCGAGTTTTACAAGAAGTGTTGTGTCAGCTGTTTGGATAATATTATTGATGATGTACGAGGTCTGTTCAAAAAGTTCGAATTTCGAATTTCCGCGGGTTACGTAAATTCGATTTTAGATTTTTTGTGGTGTTATGTCAGTTAATTTTTGACAGCTGCTTTGCTTGCACGTGTTTTGGCTCGTCTTCGATTTTCGTTAAATTTCGACCAAAAACAGCATCTCATTAACATTGCTAATGAAATTTGCTCCAAAGGGTCATAACTAGGGACGAATCATGGGTTTATGGTTATGACATGGAAACCAAAGCTCAATCATCCCAAAAGAAGCTGCCGCACGAACCAAGACCGAAAAAAGCGCCAAGTTCGATCGAATGTGAAGGTTTTGCTTACAGTTTTCTTCGATTGCAGGGGCATGGTGCATCATGAGTTCTTGCCACAGGGTAGAACGGTCAATAAGGAATATTACCTATATGTTATGCTCAAGTTGCGCTAAGAAATCTGCTAGAAACGCCCGGATTTGTGGAAGAACAAAAATTGGCTTTTGCACCATGATAACGCCCCTGCTCACGCATTGTTGCTTGTGCGCGAATTTTTCGCTAAAAACAACACACAAATAATGCCGAAGCCACCGTAATACCCAGATCTGGCCCCCTATGACTTTTTCTTGTTCCCGAAACTGAAGAGCGCCATGAAAGGACGATGCTACGCTACGATTGAGGAGATAAAGACGGCATCGAAGGAGAAGCTGAACAAGATCACAAAAAATAATTTTTTGAAGTGCTTCGCGGATTGGAAAAAACGTTGGCTCAAGTGTATAATATCTGGTGGGGATTACTTTGAAGAGGACAAAATAGATATTCATGAATAAATAAATAATTTATGAAAAAAACACAAAATTTCCGATACTTTTTGAACAGACCTCGTATTTTAATGAAACAGACGTAATATATTTAAATACAAATTTTCTCGTAGTCTAAATTTAAAACGATTAAAAATTTACAAACTTCCCTAAAAATTATTATCAACGCTTTAGAAGATAAAACCTTCTAAATTTTTTGTAAACCTTGAAATAAGCCTCGCGATGAAGAATAGTTCCGTTTTTTTGTAATATTAAAGTAATTGTTAAAATATTGTTCAAAAATCTATTTGTAATAATAATTATCTAGTTGTAGAAATAAATTATAAGAAAAAAAATTATTTATGAATATAAAAATTACTTTAAAAAAATAACGGAAATAAATCCTCTCAGCTTGAGCTTATGTTCTAATTTCAAAATAAGTTTCAGCGCCCATCAAAATATTGGAAACCTTCTTATTTTGTGTAAAATATTGTTAAAAAAAAATTTTGACTCTTTTGCTTAATGAGAAGTATAATTAGAACGAAGCTTAATAACTTTGAAAAATATAATCAAATTTCTAGAAAATAACCATTTGTTTAGTTAGGAAAGGGTATTGTTTAGTTAAGCTACAAGGATCATTTGTGTAGATTGAGATAAGTTTAATCCTCTCTCGTGATTATTAGCAAAAATATATAAGTTTCTGAATAAACAAATCACAAATAGCATATTTAGTAGTAAAATAAAAGAAAATCAATTTTTAAGTCAGGATTTTGAGCAGGTGAAGCCAAATTGTTTGAAAAGTGTATGTAGCCATTTTGGTAGGAATTATTAAATAAAGAGCGTTCATTTCAAGATCTCGGTTTGTCCAGGACTGAAGGGTTTTTTTTTATTTTTGCGGAAAAGTATCATAAAATTGAAACAAAGACCGATTCTCGCTCCGAACACGCATTGGTTTCTTAGCGATTGAAAATTTAGAAAAGATTTACCTGAAAGATGTTTACCTGTCAATGATCAGAAGTATCGACGTGCACAGTAATATCAGCAGCACAACAGCATATTATGTCTGAGCATATATAATATTACTTGAAAAGACAAAAGGATTGTTGATCTTTAAAATAATTACTGACAATAAGAAAAAATTCTACGGCAGAAGAGTAATTCAAAATGGGAATTTTCGAAAACCTGCGCCAAAAAATTTTGTAGCAAACTGTACGTTAAGGGACGAATGCGTTTTTGTGAGGTGCCATAAAATGTACAATAAATAAATTACAGCAATGAAATAAGTAATTATTAAAGTCTTCAGCAAAGAATAAAAATGAATTTGTTTATTTAGACTTCTCGACGACAACAAAATTGCTGTCATACAAAATCAACTTATTTAATGAAATCGTCAATCTGCCTGAATGGTCAAAACGGTTAATGGAATGTTAAGTTCTTCTGTTCCTAAAAGAAAACACCTTTATTTTGGTCTTGGTTTTATTATATATATAAAAAAAGGTAGCGACAAAGGATGTAATTTTATTTTAATAAGCGGAGTTTCCAAAATTTCGACAAAATATAAGAATTCAGTGTCGGCTAAATATATTCGCAGGTGTTCTTTTTAGTGAATTTTTTTTTTACTATTGACGCCTCTCCTTAAAATAGTGATTTTTCAATATTTAGTAGATACTTTTTAAACTGCATGGAAAATTTTCTATTCGAAATATTTAAACAGAAACGGTTTAATTGTTAGGAGAGGATTTTCATATATTAACAAACGAGTTTCGATTCAGAAACGAAGTTGCTTATGAATAATTTTTAACATTTGTTTTTTTTTTTTTTTTGTCATATTTTCTTGTATTATTCTTGAAGTATCTTAACTTAGTTAAAATATAGAATAGTTATAATAAAAAAAATAGATTTTCAGAAATCTTTACAGTGGAAGTTAGATCAAAAAACATGAAATCAAATGAGTTCATTGAAAATGGAACCCAGGAAATGGACTATTAGATATCTTTTTATCATGTTCGCTATTAGTCTCGACGAATATGAACATGATCACTTGCTTTCTTTAAGATCTTTTGAAGATCTGTAACGTATTTTGCCTTTATTTCACTTCATATCACATCGGGAATAAAAATGCAAAAGGACTTTTTTTTTTCCTTGTAAAGCAAGGTTGAAAGTACAATCGACAAAATTTGTTGCGTCAGAAATGTGTCTTGCTTTTTACCAATTGACGATTCGATGTGAGTGTGAATTAAACTGGAAAAAAAGTGGAATGGAAAATAGTAGTACAATTATGTTTTTGGGAAGACGAAATCTTTGAATATACAAACAATTAAATATAAACGAATCGAAATGGGAAGGCAGTGAATAGAAGTCGTTTGAGACGGAAGGACACACCTCCGAAGACGATGCGAAATATGATATGCTTTTTAAGAGAATATTCTTTACCCTCATATATATTATGTATGTACATGAGAGATTGCAAACAACAAGTGACAAACGAATCCTGGATGGGATGACTATGCGACGTACGTTAATGCGACTATGTCCTTTATAATATTTGGTATAATTTTTTTTTATCATTCCTTAAACAACCAACAAGAAGAGTATCCTTGTTTGAATGAACAAAATGCTTCCAAATGTGATTTTCAACATGATTTGTTGACTGTTTGTCACAAAAGCCTAAGTATTCATGGAAATATTTTCCATATACACGTATAATATATTTCAACATTATTTTCTATATTCTGTTTTATACAATAAATATGATGTATGGCTAACAAATTTTGTATAGATCATCAGGATATTACATAAAAAGTACATACTGATAATGTTAAGATAAACGAAAATTGAACGATATTCTCACACGACCTTACAAAGGATCAACTTGGGATTATCATCGATTTGTTGTTTAGTTACATCAGGTTTTTCGTTGACTATATGGTTTTTTTTTGTTGTTGAGAAAAAGGATGACAGTATACAAAATAAGATTCATATCATCACTACTAGTAGCTGATAAAATCATTACATTGATAAAAAAAAAATGTCCATATTGTGTCAACAATGCTTACAAAATTTTACACTTTAAATGAGTATCTCTAATAAAAATCAATAATATTGTCAATAGTCGTTTGTCAATGGTTACATAAAAAAAAATCTACTAAATTGTAATTTTTGTTAAAAATTCTTAGAAAATAAATGCAAGAATTCTGATTTATCTGCAAATATTCTGATTTATCTACGATAGGATGTAATAAATAGAAAACTGTTCTGATTGATTCAGGGAATTTTTATTATTTGATATAAATAATTTATAATAATTATTATTTTATAGTGTATATATCGGGTAAAATAGTTATTTTTTTTATTTTAAGAGAAATACTTCTCTTTAGGACTAATTACATTAATCAAAAAAAAAATATTGTCCAAATTTAAACAATAATTATGAGATTTTTTTCTTTTGTTGAAAATAAAGTAACATTTTGATAGCTATTCCCACGATAATTGATACGCACACTAAATTAATAGCTAAGAAATCTATTAAAAGATGTCTTTTATTGTAAAAAAAAAATATCTATATATAGTTTTTTTTGAACAGTTCACCTGCTGCAACATAGAAAAATTTGAGATATAAATTCTTTATAAGAAATTCAATCTATCGAACTTATAAATATGTATTGTCCTTATTCGTTTGAAATGTTCTTCAATATAAACCAGCATCGAATATTTTATTGGAGAAAAAAGTGCATCATATTCCTTCCATCATGACCAATATTGTCTAGTCTAGTGCCAATTCAAACAATATGAAATTAATCGTTTAGTTAACCCATTAAATTGTTTCAGAAAATACTCCCATTCCTTGAGATTTGCCGCTTCTTGAGTTTCAATATTTCCAATTCAGTTGAAAGAAGGAAATTCAAGAAGTTATAATGAAATTTTTTTTTGGTAGATGAACATTTTCGAATTTATATAATTTTACTAACTTGTAAGGAAGAAATTTACCAAAAAAAAAAAACAAAAAAAAGTCTGAACCAATAAAACGAAAGGAGTAAAACTAAACCTCTTGAATAAGAATTTTACCGAAGAATGCAAAAGGATATAGACTCTTGAGAGCGCCGAATTAAACTTCTGTTAATATAAAGTATGAGTAAATTAGAACAAAAACGCTTAGCAGAATACGAATAGAGGTAAAAGAACCCACCTGATGATTTAACCTTACCGAAAGGTATATTCGATATTGTACGACAAGAAGTTGAGTCGATTTTGAGAATAAAAACGTGATATTGCGCCATCGACGGGAACTTGTCGCTGAGTTTTCATTATGAAGACATCATTTAATGTACAAATGTACCTTTCTCTGCCCCCTTCTGTAAGTGTGTTGTGTCCTATCGCGTCTTTGCGCAGTAGAAGAAGGCGTTTCGTGATACAAAAGAAATCCTCGATCTTTTCAGGAACCCTCATTATTCGATTTTATTATGATGCTGTGCTGAGGATAAGGGACTTTTCAGCCCTCAACGAATACCATGTCAATGCGTATGGCAAGATTCACGTCATGTTTTTAATATTTTTCGAATTCGAGATGGCATTTTGATCATATCAGATGACGCGTCGTGGGAAGCTTTCAATAGGGAACGGGAACAAAAGGCATTAGCTCTTGTTCGGTAGTACTCGTATGTAGAAATATTTCAGAACGTTATCGAAAATATTGGATTTTTATATACAATATTTATATATATTTTTTTTCATCTAAATTTTCTTTTGATTAAAATATCTTGGCCTACATTACCTTTTGATTATTTTCATTGAATTTTTTTTTTTTTTTGGTACAAACACTTGAATGAGGGTTTGATTCTGATGAAGATGTTAACATCCACCTTACTTGGTAGGTTGAAAGACAAGTCTTACATTGCAAGAAGTACACAACCACAGGTTAAGACACGCGTGGATTCATATTATTTATTCATTAGAATATTTAAGATTATTCTATTTAAATTTTAAGTACTTATGATAGAAAAAAATATTTTTTTTTCTCTCTGAAAATTTCCATAATATTTTTTTTGTTGAAATTACAGATGTCTTTGTTGAAATCACAGATTTTTTCGAATGTTTTATATAACTTTTAACTCGTCGGATGCAACATCACATCAAATAGTTTGAAAACTTCAACCTTTAAAATATAGTAAAACATTGGCATGAATAATAAATAATAATAACAGTGAATTCTAGGGAATTATATAAATAAAAATATTTATTTAATTGATAGCAAAACTATTTCTTAGTTCAATTGAATCATTTTTTATATCCTTATACGATACTTTCAAATATACGCTGTCTAGAAATTCAATTTATTATGACCAATTGTTCTATGCTTACCTACACATAACAGTTCGGCTGAAAAGTTTATAAGATAACACAGTAAAAATATTGTTTTTTTGCAAAATTCATTTTTATTATTCAACATAGTTGCCTTCGAGGGCGATACAGCGATTATAGCGATCTTCCAACTTTTCGATACCATTTTTATAGTACTCTTTCGGTTTTGCCTCAAAATAGGCCTCAGTTTCGGCAATCACTTCATCATCGGTCTTGAATTTCTTGCCAGCGAGCATTCTCTTGAGGACTGCAAACAGGAAAAAGTCGCTGGGGGCCAGATCTGGAGAATACGGTGGATGGAGAAGCAATTCGTAGCCCAATTCATTGAGTTTGACCATCGTTTTCATCGACTTGTGACACGGTGCATTGTCTTGGTGAAACAACACTTTTTTCTTCTTCAAATGAGGCCGTTTCTTAGCGATTTCTTTCTTCAAACGATCCAATAACGCTATATAATAGTCGCTGTTGATCGTCTGTCCCTTCTGGAGATAGTCAATGAATATTATACCATGCGTATCCCAAAATACAGACGCCATCACCTTGCCAGCCGACTGTTGCGTCTTTCCACGCTTTGTATTCGGTTTGTCGCTCGCTCTCCACTCTGCCGACTGCCGATTGGACTCTGGAGTGTAGTGACGGAGCCATGTTTCATCCATTGTCACATATCGACGCAAAAATTTGGGTTTATTGCGCTTGAACAGCTCCAAACACTGCTCAGAATCATCAACACGTTTTTGTTTTTGGTCCACAGTGAGCTAACGCGGCACCCACTTTGCACACAGCTTTCGCATGCCCAAATATTCATGCACGATATGTCCAACACGCTCTTTCGATATCTTCAGAGTCTCAGCTATCTCGCTCAACTTCACTTTACGGTCATTTAAAATTATTTTGTGGATTTTTTGATGTTTTCTGCCGTAACCACCTCTTTTGGGCGTCCACTGCGTTCTGCATCAACTGTGCTCGTACGACCAGTTCGAAATTGACGAAACCAATATTTCACAGTTGAAATAGCTGGAGCAGAGTCCGGATAACGTTTGTCAAACCATGCTTTGGTTTCCACTGTATTTTTTTTCATCAAAAAGTAATGCTTTATCAATACACGAAATTCGTCTTTATCCATTTTTTTTCAATAACAAAAGTTGCTTCACTCAAAATGCTATATCTCACGAACCTTAGATTAAAGAATACCTGGATAGGCCCCTACCGTATATGGATACGCATTTTTGTGTCCAACTTATTGCCAAGCGGTGAGAAATGGCAAAAGCGGGATATTTTTGTGTATATTTTTTTATGTAGACATGACACCCACTGCCATCTAGTTGTCGTAATACAAATTTATTGAATTGCAAAACCATAATTTATATTCATTCTAATACACTTATTGGAAACAAAAATACAATTTAAACACAACGACAGGCAATTTTTATTTTTTGTACAATCTTTTGATACGGAATGGAATTCTATTTTAGGTTTATTATTCCTTCCGGAAATATCAATCAAATATAAAGCGCCTCAATTTTGTAGACTTTAGGAGAGTTTTCAAACGCGCCATTCTCCATGAAAGTGGTGACACACCGAAAACAGCGGGCTATTTTTAACATTTTTCAGTTGTTTTTTTTTTGCGGTTCGGAAAGTGTTTTTAAAAGTGTTATTTCCATCTTTTTAGAAGTATTTACGGAAAAGTAAGTATTTATACAAATTGTTATATTATTAATAAAAGTTAATACGAAGTTTTTATTTCAGAAAATTAAGCAATTTATTAGAAATTGCTAGATATTCGACAAAATGAGGAAACCGGGAATTTCTTTCTTTCGGTAAGTTGACATATTTATTTTTACAAAACAAATATTAAATATTTAGTTTGTGATGTGCCTAAATGGCTTTTAGTGATATCTTTTGTGTAAAAAGTGGTTAAAAAGTGAAAAGTTCGGCATTGAATGAATGTAAACAAATCCGATGTTGACAGTTCAATGTTTACCATGAAATAGTACAGTGCCGGTGTGTATAAAGTGTGTGTAAGAAAGTTTAAGGGACCGAATTTTTTTAATAGTGCAAAAAATACGTGAATTTCTATTAATTCTTAATTGTAAAAGTAAATGTTACGATTGTATATTTATATGTTAACTTTACAGGTTCCCCACTAAATAAATGGTTACGGGAAAAGTGGATTGTGGCAGCAGCATCCGGTATTCCCAAGAATCGGGACGTTTTGTGCTCGCTCCACTTTCATAGACGAGACATTAAAGTAGGAGGGAGCAGGACCAGACTAGAAAGATATGCTATTCCTTCCGTATTCGGTATATCGAATAGCCACACGGTAAGTGTTAATACTACAAAATTAATAATTGCAAAATTATAACGCACTCAAATCATTTTTGTAGGAAATTTTTTAATAAATAATATATACTGAAATAAAAAAATAAATAATATTTTAAAATAGAATACTGTGTTTTATTGCATATTTACAAAACTAGTTCCATCAAACAACAAGACCCGCAATATTAAAAAATCGGCTTCTTTACACGTAAATGATATCACACATGAAAAATAGTTTTAAACGAACCGCTTCAATCGCATACTGAACTTTTAAATTGGCCCCCAATGATTTACGCCGTTTCTGTTGTATTGCATGTGTGTGCGTTCTATGAATGTATTGCCAACAAAAGTTGGACAGAATTTTATCCAGTACTTCTTTAACCTAAAACAGGAATCATTTGAAGGATGATGCTTTGTGATAATTAAGATTTTTGCAAGAGGCGCCATCTAGACGTCAACCTTATAAACTTTTCAGCCGAACTGTTATGTTAGTTGATTCGGTTAAGTTATAATTTTTCAATGAATTTCTGTGAATTCAAAACGGAAAACATGTTTTTTTTTATAGTAATTATTTCAACCACAGAAATGTATTGTATATATTATATACATATGTAAAATTCAGATTTCAACTTAAATAGTCTTATATTATTAGCACATTTAAGACCATTTCCGTTTTCTTAACAGAACAGTTAATATTAATGACAAAGCAAATTATTCTAAAATATCTATTTGAATGCGGATAACCCCATTTTGTGTAATATATTCAGAATTAGGTGTAAATAAAATTGTTTATTTTTAGTTTGATATTAAATTCTTGTGAAAGCAGCTTTGTCGGATAATAATAAAAATTAAAAGTTAATAAAAGAGCAACGATAGAAAATAAGTGAAATTTAAGTACTAAAATGGGAAGCCGTCAATTGTTGTATGAAAAAGCAAAAGGTTGACGAGTTATGCAAATTGAAATTAAATGTCAACAATCGATTAGAAATTATTCTTTATATAAATTGGTTAGTAGAAATACGATACCAAATCAACCCTTACATAGAGAAATATCAAATCCAAACCGAACGTGTGCAAATTCTAAAACTCTTTCAATACGATACCATTATACTCGTATAATCAAATAAAATTAATGGGAATATTTACAATTTGCTGACAATGGGAAATTTTAGTAAAGTGTGCAGAAAGTTTGTGAGTCTGCTCATCAATTTTGATAATTCAAATTTCAGTTTAACTGTTTTTTAACTTAATTTGATCATATCTATATAGATTTATGCATTTTCAATTAAATTCCAATTAGTTTAAATACAAAATTTCATATTGCAATGACTAAATATTAACTAAAAGAATTTATTTATTATTTTCTTTTCATTTCAAAATAATAAATCTACTCGCCCCAGTATCACATATAAGCAAATAATGCTTAACTGGTGGAATCAACAATTTATAGTCTACTGACAGTCGACATTTATAGTCCCGCAATTTTTACTGGTCTATAAAATTATCCTATATAATCCAGAGCACAAACAAACTTAAATAATTTACCCTAAAACCACCCCCCCCACCCCCTTACCAATCCGATTTCACAACATTTGAGGGTCATAATCATTGGATTTTTATTTATTGTTAACAAGGCAGGTTATTGACCGTGGCCTATTGAGGAGTAAATTATTTTGGAGTCTCAGTGATAGCCTTATGACCTTGACTTTTTTTGAACACTAAAAAACAATTTTTTTGGACCCTAAGTGGGTTTGTTTACTTTTGAAGCTTTTGTCTGTCTGTTTTCTAATTGGATGAGTGAACCAATGGTCGAAAAAATATCCTACTATGAAAATAAAAAGTGAAAAACATTTTCTTTGTCGCCAAATTGGGTTGTTTACTTTAGAAGTTCTTATATTTCCCATTTCCTTATTGGATGAGTGGCCGAAAGATGTACGAGGTCTGTTCAAAAAGTATCGCGAATTTTAAAAGCTCCGCGGGTTACGTATATTCGATTTTCGATTTTTTGTGGCGTTATGTTGGTACTCATATCTCTCACTTATGGCAACAGGTTCGGCCATTTTGAAAGTTCAGTTAATTTTTGACAGCTGCTTTATTTGCACGTGTTTTGGATCGTCTTCGATTTTTGCCCATTCCAAATAATGGATAAAAGAATCTGTTCCGGGAATAAGGAAAAGTCACAGGGGGCAGATCTGGAGAATATGGTGGCTGCGGCATTATTAGTGTGTTGTTTTTGTTCTTCCACAAATCCGGGCGTTTCTGGCGGATTGCTCCGCGCAAATTGCGCATAACTTGCAGGTAATATTCGTTATTGACAGTCCCACCCTGTATCAAGAACTCATGATGCACAACGCCCCTGCAATCGAAGAAAACTGTAAGCAAAACCTTCACATTCGACCGAACTTGGCGCTTTTTTCGGTCTTGGCTCATGCGGCAGCTTCCATTGGGATGATTGAGCTTTGGTTTCCACGTCATAACCAAAAACTCATGATTTGTCACCAGTTATGACCCTCTGGAGCAAATTTGAGTCGTCGCGAACAGATTCCAACACCTCTCCTTAGAAATGTTAAGGCGATGCTGTTTTTGGTCGAAAAGGTAACATCACCATATGCCACAGTTAACATTCGGAATGCGTCCGCGAAATTAATTAACGATCAATAAGGAATATTACCTGTAAGTTATGCTCAAGTTGCGTCAAGCAATCCGCCAGAAACGCTCGGATTTGTGGAAGAACAAAAGTTGGCTTTTGCACCATGATAACCCCCCGTTTGTGCGCGAATTGTTGGCCAATACAACACACTAATAATGTCGTAGCCATCGTATTCCTCAGATCTGGCCCCCTGTGACTTTTTCTTGTTCCAGACACAGATTCTTTTATCCATTATTTGGAATGGGCAAAAATCGAAGACCAGCCAAAACACGTGCAAGCAAAGTAGCTTTCGAAAATTAACTGAACATTCAAAATGGCCGAACTTGTCGGCATAAGTGATAGATATGAGTACCAACATAACGCCATAAAAAATCGAAAATCGAATATACGTAACAAAAATTCAAAATTTGCAATACTTTTTGAACAGATCTCGAACATACATAGATACGAAAAGGGTAACAAATTTTTTGCGCCATCACTGCTTTATATTAAGGATATTTTTTTCTTTACTATACAAAAACGTGAATTTAGCTCACACACTTAAATATCGTTCAATGGTTTTATGGTCCATGGCACTGCATCTTGGCTGCAGTTCATATCATAGAGACCTTAATACTCTTGTGGGTTCTGAAGTTCATTTTTTCTGATTTAATATAATTAAATTTTTTATGCAGTGTTAATTTTATACATATTAATTGAGTGCAACATTTTTCGTTTGTTATTTATAGCAACCATTTTAAATGCTATTTAAGAAAGTAGTCGTATGAATAGATAAAAATTATTTCATTTTCACGAAACTGCAATTTATCTCACAGTGTATGCTTCTCGGCGCGAGTATAACAATTTTTCTGTTCGAAATTCGAACAGAAATGGTACTGCAGTGTGTCATGGGTGAGTTTTCGCATGAATAACTACTTGCTAGTAGATGGCACTAGCTGTATATTTGTCATTATGGAAAAATTTTTTACCAAAACAGAAATCAAAGTGAAATTGTTTCTTTCCTTAATAAACACGATATTATTATATCAATAATAAATTCTATATTAAAATTATACATTTATTCAAATATGTACATTTTCTTGACAATATATTTTTTTTAAAATTACTTTTAATGCATTTTCTACGCCCTTTTCATAATAGAAAAAAAAATTTATTTAAAATTTTCAAAATTCCAAATTACATAGTTTGCCACACGATATCTATAAAAATTTATTTAATTCAATAATTGCTTGGGTATAATTAAAAAAAAATTAATTTGTCCGTAATCGATTATAGGAAAATTAATTTTAAATCAATTTTTTTTCTTGTTATTAATCTGGCGCCATGAACTTTTGATTTTTCTTTTAGTAACAATCTAAGTAAAGGGACAATTCGCAATATTACAATTTTCGTCTAGACTATAATTATCCAATCAGTATCCAGTCAAAGAGCAAATTCTTTTGATGAACTATAATACTGAAGTCTCTGATCGATCAGCATACCTATCCTATGACTAGAGTAACGTTGGGTATTTACCTTTATTATTGGCCATCGAATTGTTATGCATTTTAATTGTCTATCGCTTCTATCTTAATTTGTGTAATTAGATTGAATACCACTTAAAGGAAATTAGAAGCTACTGAGCTAGAGAACTATTCTTATGCAACAGCATTAAATAAGCCCGAGAAGCGACTAATTTAAACAAGTACTCATTTAGCGCAACAATCGTTCCGCAAACACTTAACACACAAGACACCTGAATAAATTCATTGAAATGCTTAGTGGGTGATAAGGCAGTGCTTGTTTTAGGTTTGGCAATAATAAAATTGCGTGATAACTACCCATAAGGGGGGTAGTTGCTATTCTTGGTATTGGAAAAGCAGTTGCTATTCTAACTTGAAATTTTTTTTAATTATTTTTTACTCAATTAAACTATTAGCTCTCTGTTAAAAAAATTTAGACCTAAAATGGCTGAAATAAGTTGTGAATCCTTTTAACGCGTGTTCTTTACTGATAAGTTCATAATTAATGGACATAATTTACTCGTAACTCGAGAATTAATCGCACATTTTCTCTTTCACATTTATATTGTTATTTAATCACTTGAATTTTCTGCAGAACTTTTCGTATTATTTTAATTTAAAAGAATGGATTTTTTCTCAGTAAATTTAATAAATTCTCTAGCAACAAGAATATTTAGTATCAAAATTTGATTTTTCATTAAATCAAAATTTACCATTGACTATTTTTCAATAAAAAATTTTCACTTAAAAAGTGAGGAAATATTTTATTAAAGTTTAACTTGACTGAAAGCACAGAAATTAATTTTAAATTGAAAATTAAGGAAAATGTAGCAAAAGTTCTGACTTGATATAAAAAGAAAAAAAAAATTACCAAATATTTTTAAAAATAAATAACTTTTTATTGTGTTAAGGAAATTTATTACGGATCAATAGCATCTACTGAGAGTTTTAAAAATAAATTTCATTGAATTTTATATAAATGTCTCTTTTTATTTAAAATAAGGACTTATATCCATTATATCGTTCAACTGTAAATCTATATGTACTCGTAATATAAAACCACAAAGGTGAATGATTTCTTCTTATCTAAAATAAGACTACTGAGAATTTCAATGTCAGACACTTTTTCACCCATTCCGACAATCGATTATAATTTTTCGTTTTCTATAGAAAATTTCAGGATTTATTGCTGATCTACTATTATAAATATTTAACAATTTAAATCATATTAAGAATCCTATTTAAGAAAATCATTTTTTCATAATCAATCATATTTGAAATGGAAATCTGTATGGAAAGTTTTCAAATTTGAGCTTTAAAAAGTTCAATTAAATAAAACATACTTTAAATTTGGATTTTGAATAAATTTTGAATAAATTATATGAAATAAATTTTTCCATTTTTAATAAAATAAAAATTATTTGAAATACGTGTAGCTGATATGACATTTCTTGTAGGACTCGTTTCTTTTGCGGTAATTTTTTATGACTTTTTCTCACGTTTCGTCCTGCAATTCGGCTATTAAAATTGAAAGATTATCTACGTAAAGCTTAAAGATTATTAAAAGTTTAAATATTATCTACGTAATTACGATTTTTTTGCATAAGTTTAGAAGACATTGTTAAATAACGTTAATTGACATTACCAAATCTTGAAATTTTGCGTCCGGGGACCAAAATCTTAAAAGTCAGGTGAAAAAAATTTGGTTATCATATGATCATAGCGCACCAAATTGACCATAACAATATCTTTATTTTTATTTTCAAATAAATATGTTCCAATAAAATCTTTAAGCCAAAATGTATACCGGATTATCACCTTTCACGGATACAATGGCTTTATTACACCAATTTTTTTTAGTGACGTTTCCTACGAGCAAGAAATAAGCCTAATCATTAACAATGATTTTACATTTCAAATTATTAATCCATAAAATAAAATATCAAACATTGCTTAGAAAAAATAATAGTTTTAATATAAGCGTTTGTTAGTTGTCAAATTACGGATCTTTACTTTTTAAACTACAAAATAGTTAACTCAGTATTCTGAATAGTAATAAGACTGGCATCCCGGAGAGAATCTGACTCCACATAGCTAGTACGTCAGTCAGTAGACGTTTAGAACAAGTCTTAATTTGCTTCCGGTAAAATCGTGACCCTACAGAGCATGATAAGTGAAGTTCAGTTTCATTAAATTGACTTAAATGGAACACATTGCTTCGTAGAAGCAGAAGTTGTTTGGTAACATAAAGCATTCTTAGAGATATAGAAATGATTTATTTTCTTAAAAGACTAAGATAAAGGCGTTTTTCGCGTCAGATTGAACAATACATATGTGTATACTCGGATGCCTTACGGCCATTTAGGAGAACAAACAAATGTGGTTGGTAAATAAGATCCCTGCAGTTTCCCAGCGCCCACCCCTATTTAACTGAGCTCCACGTATGACTGTATGACATTTTTTTTGTTCGCTAACATCAAAAAATACTTGAACAGATGATATTTTGATGCTGTTAGTACTATCCAAAGAAATGTAACTGAGGTGCTAAAGGCGATTCCAGTTAAAGCCTTCTACAACTGCTATGAACAAGACAAAGTACCCCTGCGACGATGCAAATGGTCGCACCGTCTCATCTAGGCGGTGGATCCGTGCATAGATCGATGACATGGTGATGTTAGCTCATACCTATCCCTATTTTAGACGGGATACGGATGTTTTCGGGCTTAACAATACCGCTTTAAATGTGATTCAAGCCTCATACAAGGTATATAAGCTTAAATCCACTGTTTGGTTATAGATGGCGTGAGTGAGCGTATTACTAAATAAAAGTAGGGTACGCCATACTTTTTTTTATGAGTTTGACATCTGTCAATATTAATCAGTGCACATTCTCAGCAATTTCGTCGGTTAAAAGATGCAAATTTTGACTTGTGGGAGAAGAAGCGTGAGAATCGGCCTAGGAAGGTTGAAGACCATCAATTGCAGGCTCATTTGGACGAAGACGATACCCAAACGCAAAAAAAGCTCGCGGAGCAATTGGGTGTTACTCAAGCAGCCATTTCCATGCATCTGCGTATCATGGGGAAGATTGAAAAGATCGGAAAATAGGTGCCGCATGAATTGAACGATAGACAGATGGAGCGATGCCAAAACACATGCGAAATCTTGCTCGCCAGACAAAAAAGAAAGTCGTGCCTGCATCGGATTGTGATAGGCGATTAAAAGTGGATATATTTCAAGAATCCTAAACGCAAGATATCGTGGATTGATCCCGACCAACCATCAACATCTTCCCCAAGACCAAATCGCTTCGGACGGAAGACAATGCTGTGCGTTTGGTGGGATCAGCGGGGTATCGTCTACTATGAGATGCTGAAACCTGGTAAAACTGTCAATGCCTACCGCTACCACCAACAACTGATCAAATTGCACCGTGCGCTGTGTGAAAAAGCACGGATTATCAACAAAGACATGATAAGCTGATTGTCCTCCACGACAAGGCACCATCGCACACGTCAAAAATGGTCCGAAACCACTTGGAGACACTCAACTGGGAGGGGCTACCCTACCCCGCTTATTCATCAGACCTGCCCCCATCCGACTACCACCTGTTTTCATCGATGGGCCACGCGCTCCCTAAGCAGCACTTCGATTCTTACGAAGACGTCCGAAAATGGCTTGAGGAGTGGTTTGACTCGAAAGGGAAGGAATTTTTTCGGCGTGGTATCTACAAATTGCCCGAGAGATGGGAAAAATGTGTAGTTAGCGAGGGCAAGTACCTTGAATAAATTTGTTTTTGCTGTCTATGAAAAAAAACATTTTTTTTTGACTAAAAAACAGCGGATTTAAGCTTATATGCCTGGTATACCCTTCTTATGACGGAATGGTGGAGAGCGTGAAGCACGTGTCCTTTAACTGCATCCGATTCAAGGCGGAAAGAAAAGACGCATAGAAGTGCACTGGCGGACTCCTGACACCGGATAATGTCGTGGTCCTGATGTTGGACTCGCAGATGGCTTGGGAGGCTGTCGAAGTCCTTGCGATAATAGTGTTAAAAACCGATAGTAATAATTCACCAAAAATTTCGACCAATCACTGCCTCACGTTATAGAATTGGGTTTAGTGGGTTAAAGAACCACACTTTGCCTTTTGATGATTGCCAACTTATTATAACTTAACTATAACAAAAAAAAAACTTCTCCGCCGATGCATACCTGCCCAAGGAAACTAATTTAAAGTGGATAATATCAATAAATAAAAACAGAAAACAAACAAAAATAGTATCAAATACATTTTTAGCACACTGCGTAAGTTCAATTTTTTAAAGTCATTGTCATGGAGAAAAAAATTGTTTTTTGTAACGAATTTTTTAAACTTATTTTAAAAACTGGCATTAGAAACAAGTTAGATACAGTGCCTATTTATGTATTGTTGATTAATCAATTAAGTGAAAATTGTCATTTTAACGCTTAGTAATTAGTAAATGATGAAGTCTATAAATAGAAATGGAAAAGTTGCTTTTGTTGGTGTTTTTATTTTCAGATTTTCTTAGCTAGTTTTTATTTTAAAAATACTTCCTAATTTTATTTAGTTTATTATATGTAATTAAGATATTCCGAAAATACTATTTTTATTAGTCATTTAAAACGTTTGAGCAGATAAACCTGATAAATTCATGACAGGTGTATATGGTAGAGAAGGGAATGTAGTTTTTTTTTCTAACCAAAAATCAAATTCTTTTCTTTGTCAAGTGAAAAATTGCTTGTAATTATTAAATAATTTGGATTGTAAACAATTAATTAATCCAGTTTCTATGGTTGTTATCAATAGTATTTAGTTGGCAGAACAGCCCCGGGGCTGAAACAATTTCGGCGCCGATTGTCTCAATTTGCTGACAGCGAACGGTACATGTGCTTCCTCATTGTCATTGTCAACGTCCATTTTAATTTTATTCCATTCAGATTTGGAGATTTCGGATTTCTGATTTGGGGTCTACTATGTAGATTATATGGAATTTTCAGCTCGGGGCTAATCAGACATACTGATTGCCTACTGTTTCTATTAACGCACTCTGATAAGACTTAAATGGTTCCCTTCATTATTTCATAGCATTTGACTAATAATAAAAAAAAACATTACTTTTATATTTAAATTTCGAAATAGTAATTTTATGCAGCAATTTTATGAATACTTTTGTTGTTGCTATTATTATTATAACTTGCGCAATTTGTATGAAAATGTTTGAAAACAAATTTTTTGTCTCCGATTTTTAAATATTCAGAATATGTGTACTAGTTGAATGAGCTAGCAAAATTGGCTGATTTTTTTTATTTATTATTATATAAAATAATTGAATGTCCTAATAGATATATTTTCGAAAGTGAAAATTAACTTAAAATTATTATTTTTATCCAAATTATTAATAGTCAAAAGAAAAAATAATAGAATAGAGAAATTAGGAATTTTGGAAAAGATAATAATGTTTTTTATTAGTAAACAAGTGAAAGTAGGAGAAAATTATATTCTTACTTCGCTTATAAATGGCAAAAATAAACAATACCACGTAGCATTATTTAAAAAATAATTCAAGATAGATAGCCGCCAAAAAAAAACACATTTATACACATTTTTAGGCGGCTATCGGCCTTGGTAAAGGCGAAATTATTAAGAAAAGTAATTCAAGGTCAATAGCCGCCAAAAAAATACAAATATAAATAATACCAAGTTGCGAAAGTAGAATTATTTTTAAAAATAGAAATTAAGGACGATAGGTGCTCAAAATTTCCAATGATAATAATCGCATGTGGGGGTTCTAAAGTTATTTTTCAAGTGATTCAAGGTCGTTAGCCGCTTAAAACTTCAAATGTAAGCAATACCACCTTGTGAAGGTGAAATTATTTAAAAAAAAAATCAAGTTGTAACAATTTTAAATGTCATAAATGGTTTTTAGTTTAAATTTAATAATTTAATAATATGGTAAGTTAATATTTTTGAATTAAATTTTAATTTTTAAAAATAATGAATCCTTCTTAATTAACAGCTTTTTAAAAAAATAAACAATACCACGTAGCATTATTTAAAAAATAATTCAAGATCGATTACCGCCAAAAAACACATTTATATACGTTTTTTGGCGGCTATCGACCTTGGTGAAGGCGAAATTATTAAGAAAAGTAATTCAACGTCAATAGCCGCGAAAAAAAACACAAATATAAATAATACCAAGTTTCGGAAGTAGAATTATTTTTAAAAAGAGAAATTAAGGACGATAGTTGCTCAAAATTTCCAATGATAATAATCGCACGTTGGGGTTCTAAAGTTATTTTTCAAGTGATTCAAGGTCGTTAGCCGCTTAAAACTTCAAATGTAAGCAATACAACCTTGTGAAGGTGAAATTATTTTTAAAAAAAATCAAGTTGTAACAAATTTAAATGTCATAAATGGTTTTTAGTTTAAATTTAATAATTTAATAATATGGTAAGTTAATATTTTTGAATTAAATTTTAATTTAAAAAAATAATGAATACTTCTTAATTAATAGCTTTTTAAAAAAATAAACAATACCACGCATCATTATTTAAAAAATAATTCAAGATAGATAGCCGCCAAAAAAAACACATTTAAATACATTTTTTGGCGGCTATCGACCTTGGTGAAGGCGAAATTATTAAGAAAAGTAATTCAAGGTCAATAGCCGCCAAAAAAAATACAAATATAAATAATACCAAGTTGCGAAAGTAGAATTATTTTTAAAAAGAGAAATTAAGGACGATAGTTGCTCAAAATTTCTAATGATAATAATCGCACGTGGGGGTTCTAAAGTTATTTTTCAAGTGATTCAAGGTCGTTAGCCGCTTAAAACTGCAAATGTAAGCAATACAACCTTGTGAAGGTGAAATTATTTTAAAAAAAAATCAAGTTGTAACAATTTTAAATGTCATAAATGGTTTTTAGTTTAAATTTAATAATTTAATAATATGGTAATTATTACAATTTAATTTTTTTAACTGAAAATCTTTAACTACGAATAAAATTGTTATAATATAATTGAAACTATTTGAATTGATAAAAACTGAAATCGATTATTTGGTTTATAAATAAAAATGAATTCGGTAATAAATGAATTTGCATAAATTAATCTACAAAATGTAAATATATACTTTTGCGGATATAATATAGTTTTTGTAGTAGTATTCGTAATTAGTTCAAATTGTTTTATAATATAATTAAATAATAATATCATGAAAAAATTAGATTAAATATTGGCTCTTGTTGAAATGAATTATTTGGAAATTTTTTTTTTAAATAAAAAACATTTGTTATGCAAAAATTATTTTCAAATCAATTTTACTCATGACAGATAAAAAGAGTAAAAAATTTTTTTTTTTTTTAAATATTATGGATTAAAATATTTATACTTGATAAATATTGTTGAAAATAAAAACAATAATTTATGATTAATTAGAAGAGATTTTATTGGATAATTAAGGCAGAAACTAAATATATTTAATCGTCTTAATGTCAATCGATTCACACATTTCGATGACAAACTCCTGTTCGAATTGATTTTGTGATTAATGTTTATCATTAAAATAACTCAACGTTAATTAACTGTCACACTAAGAACTAAAAATTTTCTAATATATTTTTTGCTTCAGAATATTCATGTAGATATGATAATTAAATCTGCTGACGAGTGCAAATTTTTATTAGCAAATCAGACAATCTATTATTGATGGTTTTAAGGGTTGATTTTATTCTTATTATGCAATCTTGTTATTAAATGTCATATTCTGTGTACATACACTGCGAGCCAAAAGTAAGCGTGATATATTTCTAGAGAATAATTCTGATTAAATTTTTTTATTAAAAATCAATTCCTTTGGACGTATAATATGGTAAATTAGGATCAATAACAGTTTAAATATTTTATTGTCCGTATAAAATTCCTAGTCCTTGTAGGAATATTATTACTAGTTTGAATAAGGATCGCTTAATTTGTACAACTACGAGATGGAATTGGAATGATCAGTACTTCTAACAAGGGTGAAAAGGTGATTAAGAGCTGCTGGACACAATTACTATTGGGTGTCCTAATAAAAGTTATGACCGTTTTTTACATATACAATTAAACATTTTTTTTTTTAGATTTGTATTATTTATTTAATCAATTATATAATTTCCAACCGTTCTTATAGCCTTCTCCCATCTTTCTATCAATTTATTAATACCATTAGTGTAAAATTCCGTCGATTTTGATGCGAAAAATATAATAAGGGATGTTTTTACCTGCTCTATTGTATCTACTTTTTTATCATTTAAAAAATTTTGCAGTGATCGGAATAAATGAAAATCGGAAGGAGCCAGATCTGAAGAATACGGTGAATACTTGATGACATCCCAATTCAACTCATTTAGCTTTTCTGTTTACCAATTCTTGTCTATCCTTTTGAAGGGCAATGTTCAATTTGGATAATTGCTGACAATATCGTTCTGCTGTAATTGTCTGATTGCGTTCCAAGAGTTCAAAATACACAATACCATAACTTTTTTTTGATGGATTTCGGCTTTCGAAGTTGTTAATAGGGCTTGTCCAGGTATATCCCAATGTCTTTTTCTTGTCACATTATTGTACACGACCCATTTCTCATCTCCCGTTACCAAACGATACAAAAAAGGTGCATGTTTTTGTCTCGCACGTTGAAACACGATCCAATAAATTGGCAGCCGACAATTTATGAGGTATCCAAACGTCGTACCGCGAAACCATCCCCATACGCTTCAAATGTCTTAATACGGTTGTTTGGTTGACTGCCATTATCGACCCGATCTCCCTGGTAGTTAGACGTGGATTTGTGTCAATTATGACTTTTAACTTGTCGTCATCAGACTTCAATGGCCGCCCGGTACGTGGTTTATCAATTAGTGAAAAACCCCCAGATTGGTATCTTGGAAACCATCTTCGTACCTATCAAACTTTGATGATATCTGATCCATACACTTCGCAAATGTTTTTGGTTGCCACACTCGCGGTATTGTCTTTACGGAATTCATAAAGTAAACAATGACGTAAATGAACTTCATCGACCGACATTTTGAAAAAATACAAGGACTCTTGACTGTACTCTGGCCAGGCCAAAACTGAATATAAAGTAAAGGGAAAGCGTTCTTTATACAATGGAATCATTAAAAAGAAGATAGTATTCATCATTTCTAAAGAAAAACAGAGGATACGAGGTATATAAGCTTAAATCCGGGTATAGATGGCGTGAGTGAGCGTATTACTAAATAAAAGTAGGGTACGCCAGCTTTTTTTCTATGAGTTTAACATCGGTCAATATTAATCAGTGCACATTGCCAGTAATTTCGTACAACAACATACATTTTTCCTTTGGTAATCATGTCTAGTTTTGTGCCAGAAAAAGACCATATGCGGGAAGCTCTGCTTTTCTGCTTCAATTTGAAGAAATCGGCTGCCGAATTGCATCGAATGCTTATGGAGGCCTATGGTGACAGTGCTTTATCGGAAACAACGTGCCGAGATTGATTTCGTCTGTTCAAAGATGCAAATTTTGACTTGTAATAGAAGAATCGTGAAAATCGGCCTAGGAAGGTTGAGGACCATCAATTACAGGCTTTTTTGGAAGACGATGATACCCAATCGCAAAAAATGCTCACGGAGCAATTGGGTGTTACTCAACCACCCATTTCCATGTGACCGCGTGCCATGGAGAAGATTGAAAAGATCGGAAAATGGGTGCCGCATGAATTGAACGACTAAAAACAGCGGATTTAAGCTTATATACCTGGTATACTTTTCTTATGACGGAATGGTGGAAAGCGCGAAGCACGTGTTCTTTTACTGCGCCCGATTCAAGGCAGAAAGGGAAGACGCATAGAAATACGCTGGCGGACTACTGACACCGAAGAATGTCGTGGTCCTGATGTTGGACTCGCAGATGGCTTGGGAGGCTGTCGAAGTCCTTGCGATAATAGTGTTAAAAACCGCTAGTAATAATTCACCTTTTTGAAAGTGCACAAGTTTCAGTCCTTTTTTTTTATATAATAATTTAATAAAGTGAACACTTAAATAAGTAAAAAGATAACTATACAAAGTACCAATAGAAATATTTGTAAAAAAACAGCTTATAAGTTATAACATGTGATATTTAGAATTATGTTATGGACATAATTGTAAAAATCACAATAAATCGCAATAATAGCATTCATAAAAAAATTATGAAATAATTAACATCAAATGCGATCTTAAATGGATACAAAACAGTAAATATTGCATAAGTAAAAAATATATTCAATATTTTATCATATAAAATTAATAATTACGCCAAATGGAAAAAAATTATAAAAAATAACAAACTAAATATATTTGCAAAGTAATTTATATGAGCAATGCAGTGAACGAGGGACAGGATCACAAGCAGGCAAATAGGAGAAAAGAAGAATTTCCCTTTCCGTTAATAATTGTAATTGCAAATTCAATTACTTTATAAATTATACCATGTTACACAGATGAACAAAAATTTAGAAAAATTAAAATGAAATAAAACATAAATTAAAAAAATAATATTTTTTTTTTATAAAACACATACATATTAGGTAAAGAAATTTATCAGAAAAGTATACAATTATAAATCAATAATTATTAATAAATCAATTACATACACAAATCTTTTCATAATAAATATTCGGAATATATTTTTCTTAAAATCGTTACAAAAATAAGTACCTGAAGAAAACCGTAATATTTAAAAAAAAAAGATAAACGGAAATAAAACAAATATGCAAAAGAAAACTAAAATAATAATATTTATAATTGAAGAAATTAAGGATTTTTATCTTAATCTAGAAAGAAAATAAAATACATTTTGTAATATAAAGAAATAATTTTTATTATTATTCAAAAGTAATATGATATAGAAGTTCATTGAGAATAAATATAAAATTGAATAAAAAAATCTTTAATAAATTCAAGTACAGAACAGTATAAAATACAGTGCAGTCTTCAATAGGAAAAAGTCCATTGTTTAATCCGAAAATAATTCTAAAATAAATAAAAATTATTTGTAGATTTTTTGTCAGTTTATACTCGTAATTATCAGTAAATATATTAATACTAATAATAAAAATAAATAAGATATGAAAGAAAATATTTTTTTTTATTCAAAATATCGAATAATTGCAATTTTAAATTGAAATATTTTAATTTTTTTTATTGAAATTAGATTTTTGTAATTATAAGCACAATACATAAATCTAAAAACAATTGTTCGATGTTTTTAAATTAAAAAAATTAAGATTAACTGACATAAAATTAAAACACAACAATTATAAAGAAATGGGGACTAAATACAAGATGATATACAGGGTTTTCCAAAAGGAGTGATATGATTTCTTTTTAAAAAAATACACTAATTGTTAAGGACATTCAAATATTTTTTATTTAATGTGAAGTACAATCGATGCAATTAAGTTCTGAATAAAACATCATTCAAATGGCCTCCACAACTTCTTTTGCAGGAACGAATTCAGTGAACCCAATTTTCGAGCACTTTTTCCACTAAATCAAATCGTATGTCATGAATAGCACGTTCAATATTGACTTTTAAAGACCAATGACTTCAAATAACCCCACAAGAAATAGTCTAATGGTGTTAAGTCACAAACTTCTTGGAGGCCATTCAATGTCACAATTTCTTGAAATAATCGAATCTCCAAACTTTTCTCGCAATAATTCGGTTGTTGCACGTGCTGTTCGGCACGTAGCCCCGTCTTGTTGGAACCACATGTTGTCAAGATCAACTTCTTCCAATTTCGGCCATAAAAAGTTGGTTATCATCGATCTATACCGCTCTCCATTGACAGTAACGGTGGACCGATGATTCCACCAGATAAAAAACCACACCAAACTGTAAATTTAGGTGCATGTAATGGGTGTTCATGAATAATTTGTGGATTTTCTGCGCACCAGAATCGACAGTTTTGTGCTTCATCGGTGAAGATGATTTTTTTAAATTGGAGAATGATTATTTTGATAATAAAATTGAATAATTTGTAAACTTTGTTCTTGCGTATATCTCTTCATGATAAAATTGTATACATTACTGAATAAAATGAAAAAAAAGACAGATCATGACATATTATAAATGGCCGAAACGTCACTTAGAAATCATATCACTCTTATTGAAAAACCCTTTATATTGGGTTGGCTACTAAGTGATTGCGGATTTTGTCAATAGATGGTATTAGCACATTCTTTTGTTATGTCAACGTGTTCAAAGCACCTAACATATATTGTTTTTTTGTTATTTGGACTTCCGCCTTTAATTTAGTAAAAAATTGTATCGTTTTAAAAATGGAAGGACGTGCATTTTAGACATATTTTATTGTATTTGTATACATTTTAGACATAAGAACGCATCGTATATGGGAATGAAGCCTTGAAAGAGAGACAGTGTCAAAATTGGTTTGCTAAAATTTCGTTCTGGTGATTTTTTACTAAAGCTGAAGTTGATGAGATCCATATCAAGGCCATTATCGATTCAGATCGTCATAGCACAACACGTGAGATCGCAGAGAAGCTCAATGAAAAAAAAATTAAAATAGCTTGGCTATGTTGAGAAACTCGATTTATGGATTCCTCATCAGCTTAAGGAGATTCATTTGACGCAACGCATTAGCATCTGCGATTCGCTTCTGAAACGCAACGAAACGGATCCATTTCTGAAACGACTGATAAGTGGTGATCGTAGGTAATGCGAGATGAACCACCTCAGACGACATCAAAATCTGAGATGTACCAAAAGAAGATTATGCTCTCAGTTTGGTGGGATTATAAAGGAATTCTGCACTTTGAACTTTTACCAAGAAACCAAACGATTAATTCTACCGTGTACGTTCAACAACTCGTCAAACTGAGCGGCCAGAATTGGCAAATCGTAAGGGTTTTCCAGCATGACAATACAAAGCCGCACACATCTTTGGTCACTCGCCAAAAATGATTGGAATCAGGTTAGGATGTGTACCATTTATTTCGTTCCATGCAAAACTCCTTAAATGGTAAAATTTTTAATGATGCTAATGATGTAAAATCACATTTTTACCATTTATTTCGTTCCATGCAAAACTCCTTAAATGGTAAAATTTTTAATGACGTTAATGATGTAAAATCACATAAACACGGAATTATGACATTACCTGAAAGATGCCAAAGGTTCATCGACAAAAACGGACAATACCTAATTGAATAAAATTATGTTTTTAAGTAAAAATTTTGAATTTTTCTTCTTATTTAAAATCTGCAATTACTTAGTTGCCAACCCATTAGTTTAAAAATAATAATAATAATAATTATAATAATAATATGTTCTTAATAAAATAGAACAGAGACAACAGATAACAACGATTACAACAAAAATATTATATTTATTATTATAATACATTTATGAAATACTACAATAGGAAAAAAAAGGATGATTGATAAAAGAAAACTATTAATTTTAAAAATAATTAAAAATACTAATAAAGAAAAAAATATTGAGAGATAAAACAAAAGAAGAAATATTTAAGAGCAAATTAAAAAGGATTATGGAACAACATAAATAAAAAATTGATCTCGATCAATAATGGAAGTTTTTTTTTTTTTAAATTAAAACTTCCATTATTTTAATTTTACAACTAAAATTAAAAACAAAAAAAATATTTTTCAAAAACTTTATAACGAAAATTTTTTGTAAAAAAAATAATCTATGTAACAAATATGAATTTTGATTAAATTGTTTTTTTTTTAATTATTATTTTCACCCCCTTTTTGAGACTTTGCAGATCAACCGGACACTTCTAACATCAGAAAAGTCCGAAGAAATGCCAAGGGTAAATTTGGGGATGGCCAACAAGGCGCAATTAATACTGAGACTATTTCCGAAATGACTAACTATTTTCAATGCGTTGCTTTCATCGAATTTTTTTTCTCCATTTTATCTTCACCTTCCCATTCCTTAGCTTACCTCCTTATTCGCTGGAGACGTTCAAACCCTACGGCATGAATTTTTTTTGGTTATGTTTGGATGCGAAGGCGATAGAGACATGATAAAGAAAACCCCCTACAATCCTGCAAAGTCAGCCTGCCAACATTCCCTGTTACTCCCTCGTCTTCTGCAGGTTCTAGTTAACCTATCAGATCTATCCTTCAAGGACTTTACGTCCGCATTAAAAGAAAATGTTTTTTCACAACCACATCACAATCATTTTTAAGTCTAGCTTTTTTAGAGTTAGGCGTACAAAACATAACAGCATTATGCTATTAAATGCTAAGAATTTTCAAAATGTACTTTAGATGCATTCTAAGTGCCTCAAAAAATAATCTACGTTAGTCGTAGTTCGGAAGAAAAGTGACAGCTCGATTATGCTTTGGGATTGGTTTTCAATGGAAGAAGTAGGGTACTTGCTGTGAACCGAAACAATAAAAAAAAGAACAGAAAAATGCTCTTCTAGTACGACTTTAGTTAAAAGTGTAAGACTGACGTTACTGAGAGCAATCTGGTAACACTATAAAGGGTGATATGTGAATTTGTGTTTTTATAGTGCGATACAAAAAAAAAATCGATTTTGAAGGCGTACCTCTTTTCTTCAACATCGAAAACTCATAAAAGACCCTCTATAAAAGGGTAATTTTACGTTCAGCACTAATTGTAAACCAAGTTCTTAATAACGAAGTCCTTCAAATATTTTTAAAGTAGTCCTTGAAGAGCTTAGAAAAAAAATATATTTTTCCATCTAAAACCGAAATGGTCGTATACTTTTGGCCTACAGTGCACAATATTTGCTTGCATACTTTCAGATATAAGAAGTTATAAAACAATTGGAGTCTGCATTTAGTTATTATAAATTTGATGAATAATATTAATCATAAAAGTTGATCGGTGATGACAACTATGTAATATGACAACATGATGATATTCTTGTAGAACAAGAATTCGAATGCACTAAGCCTTTGAGTTTTCTTGATGAATAATTAAGATAATAAAATGAACAGAGCCGGTTTTGGGCTATTTAAAACTCCTTATAGACTAGTCGAAATGAATATTAAGACAACTAAATAGCTAACAACTAGCAACTAATAAATAAGTACTAGAAATCATATGCCCCCAAGGTATACTATTCGATCTCGTCGTAATGTATCCGAATTATGATGAAATGTTTTCTTTTCCAAATTCATATATAGCGCACGTGTTATTAAAAAATTTCAAATTATTTTTGCACATGTTTATTATCGTAAATAATATTAAAAAGAAAAGAAAACCAAATAAAAATATCTGAAATTGTTCAATAGTGATTTAATATCTGAACAATTTTCATTATTATAAGTTATCTGCACTTAAGTATATTTAAGAGAAGGCAACTTATACAAATTTCCAAGAATTTAAGCACTTTTCAACTGATAAACTCAAAAGGTGGTTGGTTATACGCTACCTTTATTTTTTTTATTTCATTTCTTCTTGTATCTTAAAACAAAATCTCTCATCTAGTATACAAAAAGTAGAAATGTGGTAAAATAATTTCTATTTGCAAATCCTTCTCAATTTGATAAATTCAGGATGATGTCATTCGGAATGACAGTTTATGTAAAAATTTTCAAGCTTTAGAATAAATGGAGTTGGGTGTGTCTGGTCAGGAATTTTGCGATTACGTTATTTTTCATAAATCTTCTGAACGTAGACACTTTTGTGCCATAAATCCAAAATTCTTCTAATGGCATTCATATATTATTGATTGTTGTTTACTTGCAAACAATTTTTACACCTATTATTTGTTAAGAATATTTTAAACTTGCCATCAGAGTTGTGCAGAAAATTGTTTGAATGCGGATAAAATTTTTCTGTGGGAGTTTATTTATTTTGTCCAAATTAATTTATAATTATAACATTTAAAATTGAACCATTTGAATTTTGTTTTTTTGCTCTAACAAGTATTGTATTATTTAGTAACAAACTAAGTTTGGCATTGGTAAGAAAAAAATCTTTTCAGAACAATTGCAAAATTAATGAAACATTTACTATAGAAAAATCTTAAACTTGATTATAAGAATAAATAAACTTGATTATGTTTAGGTGTGATTTCCTCTATTCAATTTTGGAATAAAATAATTTTGTTGTTGTTTAGTACGTGCTTAAGTATGTAACTTCCATATTTGAAATTTTTTAAGTAATTCACTTGAACTAAATTTTAAATCTATTTAAAATTTAGAAACATTTTTTCAACTTTAAATGGTATTAACAAGATTTAGAATAGAAATTGTGGGATTGAATTTGTTTTGTAAATAAACCACTTAAGAAATAGTAGTTTCAAATTTAGTTTACTTATAGTTGTGGCTTGACCAATTAATAAGAAACAAATCAAAGCTTTTGAAACTATGCTATAATATTTTTAAACCAAATTTCATTTTATTTAGAAATTATGGACTCTGATAGAGCTCTACTAATTTGAAAATTTATACAAATAAATTCGAGTAAACTTTTAAATTATAAAGGAAATCGCTTTTCGTAAGGTAATTTTTCACTAAAATGAGACGAGACGATATACAAAAAGGTTGTATATCGGCTATGGGTATTAAGAATCCTCTAAGGACTGATCATTCCCAATACATACACGTATTGCGATATTTTTTTTACAGATATCTACAACTACAAAATTGTAAAAAGTAAATTTAAATGACAGTATTTATTAGCATGTAGATTTACTACGTCTTCTAGAATGGCACCGACATTAAGTTATAGGTTAGGGGATGATTTATAGCAGATAGTAAAAGTTACGTCGACACATTTGTGTTTGTTCACTTTTATTATCCACTTATTAAAACATTTTTGAAGGGATTCGATTTGGTTTTTGGAAAAAAATGCATGCATGACACCATCGAATATCGGATGCAGAAATTTCGATAATTTACTGGATTCATTTACTTGAAAGTGCCGATTCGAGAGAAATGATTTTAATATCAGCTAATAGGAAGAAGAATTACTTTCTCGAATATCCATATTAAGTCTGGGTTTGAGACAAAATACTTTTTTTTCTTCAAAGAGGAATAAATGCTGTGTAGTGGAACATTTGGAACGAAACCCAAATTGATAATGTAAAATTAAATTCGATAATTTAAGTATGGGATGGAAGCGATAGAGGCATACGAGGTCTGTTCAAAAAGTATCGCGAATTTTAAATTTCCGCGGGTTACGTATATTCGATTTTCGATTTTTTCGAATATACGTTGTGACGTTATATTGGTACTCATGTTTCTTACTTATGCCGACAAGTTCGGCCATTTTGAATGTTCAGTTAATTTTTGACAGTCTGTGATGACCAAAATTTGCTTCAGAGGGTCATAACTGGTGACGAATCATGGGTTTATGGTTATGACGTAGAAACCAAAGCTCAATAATCCCAATGGAACCTGCCGCACGAGCCAAGACTAAAAAAGAGCGCCAAGTTCGGTCGAATGTGAAAGTTTTGCTTACAGTTTTCTTCGATTACAGGGCCGTGGTGCATCATGATTTCTTACCACAGGGTAGAACGATCAATAAGGAATATTACCTGGAAGTTATGCGCAAGTTGCGCGAAGTAATCTACCAGAAACGCCCGGATTTGTGGAAGAACAAAAATTGGTTTTTCTTTAAGTATATTAGAGTTGATCAGATAATTGCTGAGAGCTGTATCTTTAGGATGGAGTATGAAAAAAACTTGAAAGGACTTTTTTTTGGAAGGCAATTTTGGAAGGACTTTTTTTCCTTTGACTTTAAACAAAAAATATTATTTAAAGAATATAAATATACAATATCAATTTTATATTTATTAATAATAAAAAAGTCTCTATAAAAATGAGATATTTTCTCTTATATTTTAAACCAATTTTTTTGAATATTAACAAAACTTTCAAATTAAGATATATGGTATAAGTAGAAAAATCTATTTTGTATTATTATTCAAAGAAATTTATTACGCATAAAATATTTTTATTTATATTATTAGTTTGCACGTATAATTTTCCATATAGACTAATAAAACATATAAAATAAACAACTATCAATTCATCATTAAGTTATAAATCATTTTATCACTGTTATTATTAAGATTATCATAGTTGTTGGTTTATTATAGACGCCTTTGTATCTATTTTATATATTGTAGATATGCTATACTTCTTGGAATTTTAATTCCACAGCAAAAGATGATGTTCTGATCAATATCGAAAAGGATGTATTCTTTAAAGTATTTATTCCAACAGAAAATATGAAAAAAAAAATTAAATTTATTCAATTAATTTGCTTTTAGAAGATGTTGAATCTGAAATCGAAGGGAATTTTCTGATATGAGTTTTCTTATAGGTATGCAAGGGTAAATGTATTTTCTGTACTTTTCAGATAAATTATCCAAAAGGTACACTTTTTTATAGTATCACATATATATAAATATTTTCTTTACTTCGAAAAGTATCAGTTTAAATTGTTATTTAGTGTAAAACTTAACAGACGGGTTGATTTTTGTGGAATCGACTGAAAGTTGTTCTTTATATTTAGAACTACCTTCGACAAGGTCGTTCAGTTCTAGCTTCTTCATCATTTTCATCTTAAAGCATTTTACTGTTTTTTATACTTTATACTATGTTCTTTAATAATTAATTGAGCTATGTGCTTTGATGATGTGAAGGTTTTCAAAATCATTCATATAATATAACTGAGAGTCCATGAAGAACCATCACTATTTAACCATTATTAACTCTATCACATCAAGATCTACTGCTCTATCGATACTGACAATAAAATGACGGAAATCAACTAAAAAAAAAACTCTATTCATAATTTTACCATCTGAAATTGGTTGATTTCCATCAGTAATCGATAATAATAGTCATATGATCATATAGCGAAGAATTTAGTGCATTTTAAGATACAATCTACTCAACTATTTTGATGAAGGTCAATCCGTGTGAGTATCTGGTTCGGTTCAATGAATTTTATTATTCTCCTTATTATGATATAACAAAGATCCACTTCAGAAATAATTTTATTTAAGATATTTTTAGATTTACCTTTTAAATAGGTATTCTGCTAGATTTTTTAAATGACAATTAAAATAAAGTATTTACTACTATAACGAAAACATTAAAATATTTCGATCTATAAATTCAAATTTTATACAATAATATAAAAAAAATTTATTAAGAATGTGTACTTGTAAATAAAAATGCTATAAAAATGAACATATACATCTTACTATTTATACAGGGTGGGCCATTTTGGACTAACTATTTCTATTAATTTATTGATTTTGCGGTTTTAATTTCTTTTCTCAGATAATTTAAATATTTAAGACCATTTAAAAAATAACATCCGTTAAGTAATGGCCAAATGACAGCCGAAAATATACGAAGAAGTCATCAAAAAGGAAATTTCTTTTGGAATGGATAACTAAATAAACACAATTGCCCAATTTGGGGTAAGGAGAGTCCAATAGCGTTGCACCAGCGCCAACCTCTTAGAAAAACTGTTTGGTGTGGAACTATGGCGAAAATGCCATCGGACCATATTTTTTTGGAGATGATGAAGATCAACAAACCTTCACGGTACGCGCCAACGGTCATTTTTCGTCAAAACGTAAAATAGAACGGAATTCCACAAGGATCCCTTCTATCTACGATCCTATTCAATATTCACTACATTTCCCACCTTCTATCATCCTTCAACCATTATATACATACTGACGATATTTTTGTACTTGTAACGCCATCCGCAACATCAACACTTGGATCAGCATAAACGGTTGTTTGCAGAAAAAAAATGTAGTATATCTGATCCGTCAAAAAGCCCCTTACTTCCTCACCCAAAAGATTCCATGAAAATCCTGAGTATCTCAATTGCCCGTGGAGGAAAATGGAATCTTCAGATTAACAATACTATTGACAAAATTAGCACCATTTTCCGAATAGTTAAAATTTTAGTCAGCAGCAAAAGTAAGGTAAGACAAAGTAAGGCAATTAGAGTAACCAATGCTCTTTTGGATGGAAGCTTACTCTATATTTCCTTACTATATGTGTCAGTGTGCCAATAGCAGGTGAAAAGCTAGTCGAGGCAGCGGTAGACCGTTGCATTAGACTAGCTAGTGAAGCACATCGGACATCTCCAAACTTTCCTTCCACACCCAGATTAGAAACCACGGTTGAGAGAAAACTTGAAAGTATTTGCTTCTCTTGACAGGTTTAAGAAGGAACTTTTTGGCTGCAACACCCGCGCACTATGTTGTGGAATCTTCCCTTATAGGGCAGCTCCATATTACGGAGAGCTGTGGACCACCAAACAGCAATTGAAATTGCGACCAGTATTCCCAGCCAACGGAGCGTTATTATTTTTAGCGACAGCCTTGCCACCCTTAAAGCCATTTGTGCCCCATAGAGTGACCCAGTACTTAGCGTAATTCGTCATAGCCTACTTAGCAGTAGGAGTGTCGAGTTGCAATGGATGCCGGGGCATGTGGGAATTGTAGGCAATGAAAGTGCTGACAAGTTGGCTGGAGAAACACTCCGTCGACCAGTTATCACAGTCATTCTCAATCTGCCTTGCCTACTTACAGAATGGCAACTAACATCATTAGCCATCCGCAGACACGATGATTGGACAAAAAGCGACACATTTTTGTCGACTCATTCGATAACCACCAATAAACCAGTCTATTCAACATCCATACCAATATTCTGGGCGAGAAAGCTCTTCAGAATCCCAGATTGGACATATTGCTCTTACTCATAACTTCCTTTTTGGCAATACTAATCAGCCCTTATGCCAATCCTGTGGCACCCATTTCACTATCATCCATATTCTACATGAATGTCACATAACTAAGAATTACTTCGCGAGCAGGATTCCTCTCATTATGAAGCTCCTGGACCCAACAACTCCATTCCCTAGTCTCCTATTTAAACTTCTACAATATACTAATCTGCTCCACAAAATATAACAAAATTCTTACTACTCTACCCTACCAACCACAGACCAGTCTCTCTCAGATAACTTCCCACACGTACTATGAAGTCGCTAAATGGCGAAATTCATTTGGCCACTTCCATTCCCCAGATTTAATGATGTTTAAATTTCCTTTCTGGGGCTGCTTAGTAATAGAATAAATTTATATGAACTACTCTGTTTCTTGAGCTACTTAAAATGATATTTTTACCATTTAATATTCATGTAGAAAAAAACAAATTTGTAGATAGAAATACTGATGAAAAGATCACCTTTTAAAAGTATATAAAATTCTTATAAAAGATCACCTCAATTATTCATAGTTTACCCACCCTGTATAAAATTTTATAGTTTATCTATTTATTTTCTAATATACTTTTAGGGCAATAACTTTATAGGAAATTAAACAAATTTTTTTCCCTCCCGGCTTATGGATAAGAAAAAAAAATCGATATTTAAAGTTTTTCATAATAACCTTCAACTTAAGCCTTCAATTCCAAATTAATCTATTTGAATAGTAAATTCCAATAAAAACTTTTTGCTACTGAATTTATAATTCCAAATCAAGATCAGAATAGTGCAATTTTCAATTTTTACGATATGAAAATCAACTTAAATTACATATTGGAAGCCATTAGTAAATGGAAATATTTGTCCTCATCCGGTAGTCATTTGGTATTTATCCTTGATTGAAATTTTTAACTTAATTTCTTAAGTAATCATTATTCAGAAATATTTATTATATATTTTTTTCACAAAAGTCTTTATTACTAATTTTAATGGAGATCATTGTGCAAAAGTAGTATCATAAGTTTGAGTATTTATATTTTATGAGTTCAAGTCTGTATAAATGGTATAAATAAAAGTTTCATTCAAAAATTTCATTGTAAAACTACATATTCTTGTGAATGGTTAGAGCAAAAGAAAAAAAAAACAACGAACAAATAGGAGACCTTTTCTTAAACAACTTAGTAAGAAAGTTGCACTTTATCATCAGCAAAAATATTAATTTGGTCAAGTTGAACTCAAATTCCTTAACCTTGTTGCAATACCAGTTTTAGTAAATCTAGTAAGAATTTCCATAATAAAACCATTCACAATAAAGGAATTTCATTCGTGTGTCTGGCGCCAATACTGTACCTATTTCATACAATTGTGCTTAAACGTAAGTGAAGGAGTTGTGTACAGTATTTATTAAATTAATCTTATATATTCTTGATTAAGTGTTCCTTGGTAAGTGTGGTCAATTTTATGGCTATTGACCTGATGGGATTATCAAAACTAACTGCCATTGTTAGAATTACTAGAATAAGTTTATTTATACTCGTATTCCGTAGAGTACAATGTCAAGTCATTTATATTCGATGACATGTAATTCTTTAAGCATTTCTATTGGATTGGTTGGAATTTTATTACGAGCACGAGGATATCTTACTGCCATTATCCGAATAGAGCTTATGCACTTCCATATGCACTGAATTCACAGATTCAGAAATTCTTGTACAATGCAAATATGGACAACCCAAACGTACATGGCACTAATTAATTTTCAGTTGAATTTAACCACTTCAACTTGAACCTCAACTTCAACATTCACGATATATTTAATTTACTATAAATGTTGCCATACTGGTCGTCATTGTCGTCATTGTCGTCGGTAGCAATGAAGTTAATTTCTTGTTTCCATAGTATTGTCGTCCTGACGTTTGTTTTTTACTGTATCATTTTCTTGTTCTTATAAAATTCAGTTATTTTATTGCCTTGGAATTTTGTCGTTCTCGATGGTACATTTTTATACAAAAAAAAACAGAGGAATATACAAAGAGAATGGGGAATAGGGAAAATAAGATATATGATACCCTCTTCTCTGGTCGTCTACAGGAATGAGTATATTTCAAATAACATTGAAGATAAATTTCATGTATAATTCGTTTCTTACACTATTGTTCTTAGCACAGTATGAACGAATTATGAACAAATGAAAAACAACATAAGAACAAAGCAGCTCGGTTTGTACTCGGAAAATTTATGTCCTTTTAAGATAGTGCAAATCAGTTGTATTTATATGAAAAAGGCTGCAATCACACCGACAATAAAATCAGCGTGTTGATGTTTTTAATAGAAGAAAGGCTGTCTCACATTTTAAATAATTTCAAGTGTCTGTATAGATTATTCCAAATTTTTTAAGATTAAGTGAAATAAATTACTTTTATTATTATTATTATTATTATTATTTTCTTCTATTGTTATAATATCTGCGAATATATATTAGACTGATGGATGATATTATAATTCATGAAAAACAATTGAATTCAGAAATAAAATGGTGGACTGATGTGTGAATAATATTCAAATTGAAATGACACAATCAGAATATATTTTATTATGCTATATAATCAAATTTATGGTATTAAATTATTGTGCAATTTAATAAAGTAAAAGAGTTTTTTCTTTGTTATTAAAATAGGTGGAGAATGGGGAAGTATTATATTAAATAAGATTATTTTTAATGTTTTCCATAAAATTTATTATAATTTTGAAAAACTCCTATTAAAATTTAGATTACCATCTTTACATTCCATAATCAATCAATGCAATCGTATTTGTTGATTATACCATATTGCAAGCACTATAGAGAAGTATTCTTAGATACTCGTATTTGCAATGCTTTTGATTGTATGTGGTATCCTGGGCTATTCTAGATAGTCTATCTAAATACTATCTTATTATAAGTGCATATCTGTACTAATATCATTTCCAAAGAGCAGTTAATCCAGAGAATTTTGTGTTTTTTCAAAAATTATTTATTTATTCATGAATATCTATTTTGTCCCCTTCAAAGTAATCCCCACCAGATATTATACACTTATTCCAACGTTTTTTCCAATCCTCAAAACACTTCAAAAAAAACATTTTTTGTGATCTTGTTCAGCTCCTCCTTCGATGCCCGTCTTTATCTCCTCAATCGTAGCGTAGCATCGTCCTTTCATGGGGCTTTTCAGTTTCGGGAACAAGAAAAAGTCACAGGGCACCAGATCTGGGGAATACGGTGGCTGCGGCATTATTAGTGTGTTGTTTTTGGCCAAAAATGGCAAAAGCCAATTTTTGTTCTTCCACAAATCAGGGCGTTTCTGGCGGATTGCTTCGCCCAACTTGTGCATAACTTGCAGGTAATTTTCCTTATTGACCGTTCTATCCTGTGGCAAGAACTCATGATGCACCACGCCCCTGCAATCAAAGAAAACTGTAAGCAAAACTTTCACATTCCACCGAACTTAGGGATGATTGAGCTAAGGTTTCCACGTCATTACCATAACCCCATGATTCTTCACCGGTTTAGACCCTCTGGAACAAATTTGGGTCTTCGTGGACAGAGTCCAACCGCTTCTTGGCAATATTAATACGATGCTGTTTTTGGTCGAAATTGAGCAATTTTGGTACGAATTTCGCGGCGACCCGTCTCACGCCAAATCATTGGTAAAAATCAAATGGCACGAGCCAATCGATATGTTTAAGTCATCAGCAACTTCTCTAACGATGATTCGACAATTGGCCAATACTCTTTTCTTCAGTTCATCAATATTTTCGTCTGTTGTTGACGTGCTCGAGCGTCCGGCACGCTTTTCGTCGTTCACATTTTCTCGGCCCTCTGAGAACATTTTCTACCACCGATAAACGTTTCTTCGGTCCAAGGTAGCGCTTTCACCATATGCCACAGTCAACATTCGGAATGCGTCCGCGCAATTAATTTTGTTTTTCACACAAAATTTTATAGAGATTTTTTGATCCATTTTTTGGAATGGTCAAAAATCGAAGGCGAGCCAAAACACGTTTAAGCAAAGCAGTTATCAAAAATTAACTGAACATTCAAAATAGGCGAACTTGTCGGCAATAGTGAGAGACATGAGTACTAATATAAAGCCATAAAAAAATCTAAAATCGAATATACATAACCCGCGGAAATTCAAAATTCGCGATACTTTTTGAACAGACTTTGTATATCCTATTTTTAGATGGAGTCCCACAGTAAAGTATTCTTGGCTCCATTTTGTATAATATTTATTTCCATGATTTTTATACCATCATTAGTAGTTAAGCAGATGATACTGTCATACCTATTACATATGGTATACAAATCATGATATTTCCTCTAATAATTATTATTCCCATATTCAAAAGCTCCAATCCTGCTTTTACAAGAAGGATAGTCAAAGTATAATAAATGAACAAAAAAATAAGTCCTCAAATTACTTTCACTCTCTGTCAAAAGCTACTTACCCTTTACTAAAAAAAAACAGTTAAACAACCAAACGTTATCAACACCTGCTTGGAACACAAGACTATGCAATTAAAATACTAACTTGGACTTACGGAATTGAAAAAACTCCGCCACAAAATTGTTTATGACCCCTTTAATGTTCGTTATAATGTATGATATCTTATTATTTGGCGAAAAAATTAATTTCCGTTTATTCTATCATTATATTTCCTTTATTAATAAACAACAACCGCAGCCCCTCTCTCCCTGCCTCCAGTGTATAAGCTTAAATCCGCTGTTTTTTTAGTAAAAAACACATGTCTTTTTTCATAGAAAGAAAAAACATATTTATTCAAAATACTTGCCCTCGCTAGCTATATATTTTTTCCATCTCTCGGGCAATTTGTGGATAACACGCCAAAAATAAAACCTCTTCCGAGGCAAACCACTCATCAAGCCATTTTCGGAGCCTTCGTAAGAATCGAAGTGCTGCTCAGCAAGCGCGTGGCCCATTGACGAAAAAACGTGGTTGATAATCCGTCCTTTTTTCATGCAGAGCACGGTGCAATTTGATCAGTTGTTGGTGGTAGCGGTGGGCATTGACAGTTTCACCAGGTTTCAAAATCTCATAGTAGACGATACCCTGCTGATCCCACCAAACGCATAGCGATGCTCCTCAACCTTCCTAGACCAATTTTCGCGCTTCTTGTCCCGCAAGTCAAAATTGCCGTCTGTGAACAGACGAAACCAATCTCGGCACATTGTTTCCGATAAAGCACTGCCACCATAAGTCTCCATAAGCATTCGATGCGATTCGGCAGCCGATTTCTTCAAATTGAAGCAGAAAAGCAGAGCTTCCCGCATATGGTATGCTCTTTTTCTGGCACAAAACTAGACATGATTACCAAAGGAAAAATGTATATTGTTGTACGAAATTGCTGACAATTTACACTGATTGATGTTGACAGATGTCAAACTCATAAAAAAATATGGCGTGCCCATGGTAGCTTAATACGCTCACTCACGCCATCTATGACCAAACAGCGGATTTAAGCTTATACCCCTGGTATAAGAAACTTCTAATTTTCGTTTATTGAAGAAATGCCGATGAGTATTTAGTTGTAAATTGATTTGTGAAGTAAATCTTCTTGTTACAATTTATTTATAGTTATAGATATAGAATAAAATAAAAGAAAGATAATATTTATTTGTATTTGGTAATAGTTTAGTTTAAAAAGAAAATAATTCATCGATTTTCTGATAGTTCTTAGTCCTTGGTCAATCTAGAAAATATAATAATTTATTGAATATATTTTAAGATTTTTTTTTTATAATATGTATATAGAATTTTATTTATTTTGAATTTATCTATTCTATTTATTAAATTTAACTAACTAATAATAAAAATCTAATTTATAATAAATATTTCAATTATTCAAACGCAATTATTTACATATCAATAAATTTTAATTAAATTTTTAACTTTATATTTAACATTCAATTTAGTTCTATTAGAATTATGACAACAAAATGAAAAAAAGCTTCCGCAAAAAGTTGGCAAATGTTCCATACAAAGTTAAACACCACAACAAGTTAAATATGCCCACAAAAAGTTTAATTGAATTATTTAAATTTCCAAGTAATTAATTTTAAAATATTCCCTAAGCTTTGGTAAACTTTTATAATCGTGTGAAGAAGAAAAAAACTAATTTCATTTCGTATAATAAATGACAATTTTTACTTTAATATTTGTAAATAATTTTAAAATTACTTTTTGAATATTACTCGTACAAAGCTTATAATGACTAGAGCCATGAATAAATATTTTTTGCAACAAATTTTTGAATAACTTTTTAAACTTAAAATAATTTCTGATATATGCTAGAAATGTTCAAATTTGCTTTTTTATTTAATATGAAAATTCATATAAAATTTGTTAAAAGTATTTTTATACAGAAGAAAATTTAAATCAAATTATTGGTATTTTTTTTCTCGTTTTATCGGATGAATATCATATCAAAAGGATATTTGCAGCTGTTCATAAGTATCTGATAAGGATTTTTTTTGTTAGATATAAAAATTGACATACTGATATTGTTAAACGAATGGATTGCCATTGAATATATTTTCATAACGTTTGCCAATATTGATGCTGTAACAGATACAGAAGGGTATTTTTTGTGTGCTGTTATCATTCTTTGGGGTTTACTTTATAATACATTATTTTGACCCAAAACCATAATCAGGTCAATGGTTTTCTATTCTCACCTAATCTTTACCATATGCTATTTTTTGAATGGAATTTCGAAAAGAGATTGCCCAATTGTTAGAAAACAAGTATTTCGATGAACTAACATAAATATACATACGTTGATGGTATAATTCTAGAAAAATCAATGTACATTTATATAGTGAAAATAAAATTACTTTCGCAACATAACGCATATCATGATAAAAATTTAAGATTACCTCCAAAATTTAGAATTTTTTTTCAATTCGAAACTCAACTAAAAATTGGTAATAATTTAAAATATTATAAAAAGTCTAGTTAAATTATAATCGAGATTATTTAAGTAATTAGGTAAATATTTTTTAATAATAATATTTTTTTGTAACATTTGGTATAACCAGGTGTATCAGCTTAAATCCGCTGTTTTTTAGTCAATAAACCACATGTTATTTAAATAGAAAGTAAAAACAAATTTATTCAAAAAAGAAAGCATCTCTCGGGCAATTTGTGGATACCACGCCAAAAAATTTCCTTCTCTTTCGAGTCCAACCACTCATCAAGCCATTTTCGGACGTCTTCATAAGAATCGAAGTGCTGCTCAGCGAGCGCGTGGTCCATCGACGAAAACAGATGGTGAGTCGGATGGGGGCAGGTCTGGTAAATAAGCGGGGTAGAGTAGCACCTCCCAGTTGAGTGTCTCCAAGTAGTTTCGGACCATTTTTGACGTGTGCGATGGTGCGTTGTTGTGGAGGAAAATCAGCTTGTCATATCTTTGTTGATAATCCGTCCTTTTTTCACACAGAGCACGGTGCAATTTGATCAGTTGTTGGTGGTAGCGGTGGGTATTGACAGTTTCACCAGTTTTCAATATCTCATAGTAGACGATACTCTGCTGATCCCACTAAACGCACAGCATCGTCTTCCGTCCGAAGCGATTTGGTCGGGATCAGGATGTGGATGGTTGGCCGGGATCTACCCACGATTTCTTCCATTTAGGACTCTTGAAATATATCCACTTTTCATCGCCTGTCACAATTCGATGCAGGAACGACTTTCTTTTTTGTCTGGGGAGCAAGATTTCGCATGTGTTTTGGCGTTGCTCCATATGCCTATTGTTCAATTCATGCGGCACCCATTTTCCGATCTTTTCAATTGTCCCCATGGCACGCAGACGCATGGAAATGGGTGGTTGAGTAACACACAATTGCTTCGCGAGCATTTTTTGCGTTTGGGTATCGTCTTCATCCAAACGAGCATGCAATTGATGGGCCTCAACCTTCCTAGACCGATTTTCGCGCTTCTTGTCTCACAAGTCAAAATTGCCGTCTTTGAACAGACGAAATCAATCTCGGCACGTTGTTTCCGATAAAGCACTATTACTATAGGCCTGTACGTGGGCTACTATATATATTTCTGGCCTAATAATGAAAATGCGAATATTTATCAACGAAAAAGGTTTTATTGTTTTTCAAAATATTCTCCATCAAGATTTATACACTTTTGCATGCGCTCAAACCAATTTTCGAAGCACTTTTTCCACTCCGATTGAGACACCTCCAAAACATGGTTTTTGAATGCTTCAACAGCATCTTCTGGCGACGAAAATTAAAAAGAAGTCATTGGGTGCCAAGTCAGGGCTGTACGGAGGATGACCCATCAATTCGACGTTTTGTCCGGTCAAAAAGGCGCTGGTTTGAGCCGATGTGTGAGAGCTCGCATTGTCATGGTGCACAATGATTCGACTTCTCTTGTTCGTTTTTCGAATTTCTCCGAAGACTTCAGGCAAACAAATGGTGGTGTACCACTCAGAATTGACCGTCCTACGTTGCACAAGCGGAACAGTCGCCACATGACCAGTTTTGCCAAAGAAACAAGCGACCATTTGCTTCGAAGTGCTTCTTCCACGAACAACTTTCGTTGGATTTGACTCGTCTTGGAAGACCCACACGGTCGATTGCTGTTTTGTTTCGGGCTCATACGCATAGATCCATGATTCGTCACCTGTGACGATCTTATAAACGTCTTTTGAAGCACCGCGATCGTATTTTTTCAGCATTTCTTTACACCAATCCACACGAGCCTTTTTTTGAGCGATTGTCAAATTGTGCGGGATCCAACGAGAACAAACCTTTTTTACGGCCAGGTGTTCATGCAATATCGAATGTATGCTGGTGGGAGAAATGCCTAGGCATGCCTCTATCTCACGGTATGTCACATGACGGTCTTGCATTATCAGTTCACGTACGGCATCGATGTTTTCTGGAACAACGGCTGTTTTTGGACGACCTTCACGGAATTCGTCTTTGAGCGAGCGTCGGCCACGATTGAATTCGTTGTACCAGTTTTTCACAGTGCTATAGGATGGTGCTTCATAGCCATACAAAGATTTAAGTTCATCGATGCACTCTTGTCGTGATAATCCACGTCGAAAGTTGTGAAAAATGATCGCACGAAAATGTTCACGAGTTAATTCCATTTTTTTGCCAAATTGATTTTTTCAAGTCACTGTAAACAACACAAATGATAGTCGTACGTCAAAACGTTCTGAGTACGTTTATGCTAAAAAATGTCAAACTTTCCAATGGAAATGTCAGATCGCACCTGGCAACACTTAGTGTTGCCTAGGCCAGAAATATATATAGTAGCCTACGTATAAGCATTCGATGCGATTCGGCAGCCGATTTCTTAAAATTGAAGCAGAAAGGCAGAGCTTCCCGCATATGGTATGCTATTTTTCTGGCACAAAACGAGACATGATTACCAAAGGAAAAATATATGTTGTTGTACGAAATTGCTGACAGTGTGCACTGATTAACGTTGACAGATGTCAAACTCATAAAAAAAAGTATGGCGTGCCCATGGTAGCTTAATACTCTCACTCACGCCATCTATGTACAAACAGCAGATTTAAGCTTATACACCTGGTATAGGAAAATTATTTATTATAAGTTGAATAAAAACACCATTTGGGTTATAATTCAGTCAGTACTTAACGGATGTTTGTTTTTAAGTTTAAAAATTATATGTAAAAATATGTCGCCTGACAGGAAAAATTCCTTTTTTGGCGGAAGAAAATTCTAAATTTTTGCTCATTTTGCAAATGCTACATTTTTACTAACATTACAAAAAAGGTACAATTTCTGTTAAATTATATAATAGAAAAATCAATAGATTAATTTTATTTAACTTTTAAACTCCTACACTAAATATTTAACAATAAATTTTCCAGACGAATAAATTTTTTAAAAATCTGGTCAAGAAAATTCTGTTTAAGGATACATCCAATTTTATGTTTTGATCAACAAAATAACTCATATCTATAATAAAATTAATTCTTCGATAATATCGAACGATTCAAAGAAAACTAAAAGTAATAAATTATTTTTTCATATTTAACAAGTGATTTAATAGGTTTATGAAGGACTTTCTAAACTATAAGAGCAGTAAATTATTATTTGATTAGATATTAAATGTCAAGGGTAAACCCTATCAACAGTTGTTTATTAAAGGAAAAACCTCAATGGTTGGTCAGTGGTTAATATATTAGAAAAATTCATCACTAATACTTTGGTATAGTTTAATTATAGAATATTGGATGCGAATGACATACTTATAGTTATCGAAGATATATGTTTTTTTTTTTATTATTGAAGAAATAGTCCTTCAAGAATAAAAAATGTCAAAAGAAATTTTATCAGTATAAATAAGAAAAGTGGAAATTCTAAAAGTTTGAAAATTGATAATATACAAAACATTATTAAAATGTGTTTTTCTTTTCTTTTTGCATATCAATACGATTTTTTTTTTAAAAGAATTCAAATTTAGTTTGAGATTTTGTCTTTTTACAATAAAACATGTAGATACTTGTTAATCTAATATTTTATATATTCATTTTGCTATAAGCATTTTGAATTGGATAAAATATTTTTTTATTGATATAAATAATAAATTTATATATCTTTTGGTATTATTAGAAATTTTTTTGTTTGTACTTTTAATAGAATTATTAGAGTATACAAAAAAAAAACGGAAATATATTGTATTATAGGAAAAAAAAATTAAGAGAATTATTTGTTATTTATGTTATGAAATCAATTAATTGTATTCCTTGAACAATATAATAGGTGTGAATCTTTGAGTAAATTCATCATTTCTACTAGCATTAGGCAAGAGTACTCATAGAGTGATAAATTACAAATGAAGTATTAAATCGTATTTCAATGTACGTACAACGCATAATGATTGAAGAAGTCCAATGATTAATGGTTGGTGGTAAGTTGGTTGAACATGATAAAATATAAATCTAAAAGTGTTTCTTTATTTTTATTTCTATAAAAGGTATAAGTGCAGATAGGAGACCTTTCTATAAACTATTATTATAAATCTTCTTTTAGATAAAAATTAAAAACAAAACCAAAAAAAAAAACTAAAATAAATGAAATAAAATAAAAGATATGAAGTAATTCTATTGATTTCATGATGCACTCTGTTCATAGATTTTCATATGCAAATAAATATGGAAGCTGGATTAGAATAGAACATTAATCAATTATAATTTTATTGTTTTATGTTGTCATGGAATTTTCAATTGAATTTGACATACATCGAAGACGATTGATAAAATAATTGCTATGAATTAAAAATTGACTGCTGGAATCTGTGCTAGTCTAAATTTAGATTCATTTTGTACGAGTATACAATGATTTTGCTATGGTTTCATGTTTAGATACAATTTAAACCTTCGAAATATTCAATTCAGATTAATCTAAGTATATTTATAATAAATCATAAGATGATATCATCAATAGAGAAATATATCTTTTGAATAATTGTGGAGAGAATTTCATTACCACTTATGTTACTCTAGTTGATATATCATTTTTCTTCGTCTAATGGAGTTGAATACCGAAGTAGTTAAAAATAATTAATGTTGAAAGTTATGTACTTGCTGTTCATGATAATATTAGCTATAAAAATAGTTTCATAATTCAGAAGAAGAATTTTTTTATCTAAATACATATTAAGGCCAATATCTTTAAAGCAAAAACAAATAATTTTTTTTTTATATTGTAGTTTTGTTAATACTTAAGAAAAAATATTTTTCTATAAAACTTATACCAAAAAGCTTGAGATATTTGGTAATAATATAAATGTATCATCCTGATTGTTATTTCTTACTATTTTTTTTAAGGTAAAAAGCAAATTTAAAATACATAAAAATTAATATTAGAAAAATTTTGGAACAGTATTTATAATACATAAATTTTAAACAGTTTTTGAATCGGACACCTTATATTTTCAACTACAATTTTTTATATAAAAAAGTATCGTAAATTTTGTGTTTTTTTCAAAAATTATTTATTTATTCATGAATATCTATTTTTTCCCCATCAAAGTAATCCCCACTAGATATTATACACTTGTGCCAACGTTTTTTCCAATCCTCGAAGCATTTCAAAAAATTATTTTTTGTGATCTTGTTCAGCTTCTCCTTCGATGCCGTCTTTATCTTCTCAATCGTAGCATAGCGGCGTCCTTTCATAGGACTCTTCAGTTTCAGGAACAAGGAAAAGTCACAGGGGGCCAGATCTACGGTGGCTGTGGCATTATTAGTGTGTTGTTTTTGGCCAAAAATTCGCGCACAAGCAACGATCCGTGAGCAGGGTCGTTATCATGGTGCAAAAGCCAATTTTTGTTCTTCCACAAATCCAGGCGTTTCTGGCGGATTGCTTCGCGCAACTTGCACATAACTTGCAGGTAATATTCCTTATTGACCGTTCTACCCTGTGGCAAGAACTCATGATGTACCACGCCCCTGCAATCGAAGAAAACTGTAAGCAAAACCTTCACATTCGACCTATTCGTCATTCACATCTTCTCGGCCCTCTGAGAACATTTTGTACCACCCATGGTCAATATTCGGAATGCATCCGCGGAATTAATTTTGTTTTTCACACAAAATTTGATACAGATTCTTTGATCCATTTTTTTGGAATGGGCAAAAATCGAAGACGAGCCAAAACACGTGCAAGCAAAGCAGCTGTCAAAAATTAACTGAACATTCAAAATGGCCAAACTTGTCGGCATAAGTGAGAGATATAAGTACCAATATAACGCCACAAAATATCGAAAATCGAATATACGTTAACTTCGGAAATTCAAAATTCGCGATACTTTTTGAACAGTCTCATATATTTTTAAAAAAATTGCTAAAAATTTATTAACTTTAATTTATATTATATATTCTCTCGTCAGTATATGTCGAGTGGCAGAAAAATAAAGAAAAATGTAATAGAAGCGTTAACTTTATCCAGTAAATGCAAAACTCTATCAACTGTGACATAACAGTTCGGCTGAAAAGTTGAGAACCATGACGTCTAGATGGCGCCTCTTGCATAATTATCACAAAGCATCATCCTTCAAATGATTCCTGTCAAAATTTGACAGCAATCGGTCGATTGGTTCGTGAGATATAGCATTTTGAGTGAAGCAACTTTTGTTATTGAAAAAAAAAGGATAAAGACGAATTTCGTGTATTGATAAAGCATTGCTTTTTGATGAAAAAAAATACAGTGGAAACCAAAGCATGGTTTGACAAACGTTATCCGGACTCTGCTCCAGCTATTTCAACTGTGCAATATTGGTTTCGTCAATTTCGAACTGGTCGTACGAGCACAGTTGATGCAGAACGCAGTGGACGCCCAAAAGAGGTGGTTACGGCAGAAAACATCAAAAAAATCCACAAAATAATTTTAAATGACCGTAAAGTGAAGTTGAGCGAGATAACTGAGACTCTGAAGATATCGAAAGAGCGTGTTGAACATATCGTGCATAAGTATTTGGGCATGCGAAAGCTGTGTGCAAAGTGGGTGCCGCGTGAGCTCACTGTGGACCAAAAACAACAACGTGTTGATGATTCTGAGCAGTGTTTGGAGCTGTTCAAGCGCAATAAACCCGAATTTTTGCGTCGATATGTGACAATGGATGAAACATGGCTCCGTCACTACACTCCAGAGTCCAATCGGCAGTCGGCAGAGTGGAGAGCGAGCGACAAACCGAATCCAAAGCGTGGAAAGACGCAACAGTCGGCTGGCAAGGTGATGGCGTCTGTATTTTGGGATGCGCATGGTATAATATTCACTGACTATCTCCAGAAGGGACAGACGATCAACAGCGACTATTATATAACGTTATTGGATCGTTTGAAGAAAGAAATCGCTAAGAAACGGCCTCATTTAAAGAAGAAAAAAGTGTTGTTTCACCAAGACAATGCACCGTGTCACAAGTCGATGAAAACGATGGTCAAACTCAATGAATTGGGCTACGAATTGCTTCCCCATCCACCGTATTCTCCAGATCTGGCCCCCAGCGACTTTTTCCTGTTTGCAGACCTCAAGAGAATGCTCGCTGGCAAGAAATTTAAGACCGATGATGAAGTGATTGCCGAAACTGAGGCCTATTTTGATGCAAAACCGAAAGAGTACTATAAAAATGGTATCGAAAAGTTGGAAGATCGCTATAATCGCTGTATCGCCCTCGAAGGCAACTATGTTGAATAATAAAAATTAATTTTGCAAAAAAAAATATTTCTACTGTGTTTCGTTCTAAACTTTTCAGCCAAACTGTTACGAACTTGTATTTTTATACTCGTAGTACGCTAAGAAAAGTGGAGCAGCGAAATTAGAAGCAACAATGTCGTGGATCTGCAAGTTTAATTTCGAAAAATTTCGGTGGGCCTATGGGGAATATTCATGATGAAGAACATATAGCGGTTTTGGATAATAAAGCATTTTTGGATAGCGAAAAAGTAGTGGAAGACAAACCTTTCTCATCAAGCATTGAAAACTGTTCAAAAGACTAATTTTAATAAGCGGTCCTTGAAATGCTCAGCAAAACGGTTTTAAGCGTTAAGTTGGTCATTTGGATGCTCCATTATGACAACACCTTCAGTCACACGTCTATGTCAATCAACAAGTTTTTATTGAAAATTGAAAATAATTTCCTTTTGCCCCATATTCACCTTATCTTATTCAACGTCCTATTTTTTTTCCCAAAGATCGAAAATCACTTAAAAGGACGCTACTTTGTTATCTTCGCAACCGAGGAACTGAAGTCCTTCCAGGACTGCTACGAAACCTCCGCGAACGTTCCTTTTCAAGAGTACAAATTTTTACAGTGCCAGAAAGAAATTTTGGAGTGCCAAAAACTAATGTAAGAATAACCTCGATCACAAAAGCCTTCAATATTAAAAACTGATGAAAATATAGAATGCGTAAGAGCTCTTGAGAGATCATACCTTCGATTAAATTGATTCTGATGAATGAGTCCTTGAAAGGCTCAGACGAAGTGTTCTTCAAGTCAGATGTTACATACACTTATACGCTCCGTCTTTTTAAAGCCCCCATCCACGCGGGCATGTCCATTAACAAGTTTCTGTTAAAAAATGTATTTTGGTGTTTTATCAGCCTCTTAATATACCTAATCAAAGTCCATATGACTTCTTTTTATTGCCAAATATACAACACACTTTAAACTCCCTCGATTGTGACAATTAGAACCAAATTGGAAGTGTTACCAGCGGTGCTACAAAAAGTGAAAACAATCTATTTACCTGTATATATAGGGTGGACCATTTAGAAGTTCCATTTTAAAAAGTAAATAAAAAAAAACTGGTGTATGTTTTTTTCAAATTTTCGGTTTTATTAAAACGATTGAACCTTGAAATTTAAGAATGAAGCACAACATCATTTAAATGACTGCCATGGCTGGCGTTACCCAATTTTTCAGTACATTTTCGATTGTCCGGGCCTGTATCTCTTCAATAGCAACTTTGATTTCGTGTTTCAAGGCCTCAATTGTCTCTGGATGGCTTGCGTAATATTTACCCTTAACGGCTCCCCACAAAAAATAATCCAACGGGCTCAAATCACAGCTCCGAGGCGGCCAATTGACATCAAAATTTCGGCTGATTATTCGGTTTTCGAAAGCAGTGCCTAAAAGTTAGATTGTTACGTTGACTGTGTGGCAAGTGGCCCCGTCCTGTTGAAACCAAATATCGTCCATGTCATTCTCTTCAACTTTTGGAAACAAAAATTCGTTAAACATGCCACGATAGCGCTCACCATGGACCGTAACGGCGGAGAAAAACGGGCCAATGACTCGTTGTGGATGCATCGACTTTTCCATGGTGACGTATGGATTTTCTGAGCCCCAGATGCGACAATTTTGTTTGTTGACATACCACCAAGGTGGAAATGGGCCTCATCCGAAAATATGATTTTTCGGTAAAAATCCTCATCTTCGGCCAATTGATCTTGAGCCCATTGGGCAAACCGAAAACATATCGGATGGTCATGCGGCTTTAGTTGTTGGACTAATTGAACTTTGTAAGCTTTCATACCGCGGTCTTTGTGCAAAATTCTCAACAGAGAAGTGCGAGAAATGTTCAATTGCTGAGAATGGTGACGAGTTGATGTTGATGGATGATCACTGACATTTTCAGTAACGGCGGCAATATTCTCGGTCGTACGGGACAACAAACCAGTTTAGAGCGGGACAACAAACCAGTTTTGCGAACTCGCTTGGATTAAAGAATAACTGGATAGGCCTCTACACCAAAATTCTGACCGAATTTTGTGGCAATACATTCATAGAACGCACACACATGCAATTCAACAGAAACGGCGTAAATGATTGGGGGCCAATTTAAAAGTTCAGTATGCGATTGAAGCGGTTCGTTTAAAACCATTTTTCATATGTGATATCATTTATGCGTAAAGAAGCAGATTTTTTAATATTGCGTGTTTTGTTGTTTGATGGAATTAGTTTTGTAAATATGCAATAAATCACAGTTTTTTTTTTTTAAATATTTATTTATTTATTATGTATTTTCATTTTATTTATTTCACTGTATATTATTTATTAAAACAGAATTTTTAAAGTGGGTAATAGTATATAAAAATATGAATTGTAAGTTATTTGATTATATGAAAGCAATTATGTGCACATTAAGATGTTAATCGTATACAATATTAAAGAAAATATTTTAAAACTAAATTACAAAATGAAAAATTTAATGTACTTAAAAACTTAATAACTAATATTTTTAAAAAATAAAAAAAATATTATTTAGTAAATGCATTATAATGTGGTATAATAGAGCAAGCAAAATAAATTTATTTAAATAATAAGCTTACCGAAGAATTAACTTTAATTATTCTAACATAATGAAAACAGCAATGGAAAAAAGGCAGAAAAATTCGGTCCCTTAAACTTTCTTACACACAGTTTATATACACCGGCACTGTACTATTTTATGGTAAACATTGAACTGTCAACATTGGATTCACAAATGACAAAGCTAACCCCCAAGTCTCCACTTTCATGGAGAATTAAAGTTTTCAAACTCTCCGAAAGTCTACAAAATTGAGGCGGTTTATATTTGATTGATATTTACGAAATGTATAATAAACCTAAAATAGAATTCCGTTTCGTATCAAAAGATTGTACAAAAAATAAAAATTGCCTATCGTTGTATTTAAATTGTATTTTTGTTTCCAATAAGTGAATTAAAATAAATATAAATTATGCTTTTGCAATTAAATAAATTTCCATTACGACACATAGATGGCAGTGGATTTCATGTCTACATAAAAAATTTTTGACAGTCATATCCCCCACGTAAAAATTCTTACACAAAATTGCGTATACATATACGGCAGGGTCCTATCCAGGTATTCTTTAATCTAAGCGAACTCGCTTTACGAATTTGTCCACAAGTTAACGTGATGACATTCGATCTTTGCTCATTTTTTTTAAATTTCTCACAGTTTGGGTTGAAAACTCACCACCTTGGAAGTACGTGTAAGTTCTCAATATTTCCCAGTTTTCTTCAAGCGTATGTATTCCGATTTCGTAAAATTCTGACATTTAACTAACAATCTGTCAATTCGTGTTGACATTTAACACTCTAGTACTTCAAATAAATACTAGTTCAAAATGGAACCGCTAGATGGACCACCCTATAGCTGCCTAATGGAATCTTTTTTAAATGCATAGCATAAATATAGATAAAATAGTTGAAAAAAATCACTCTCATTACTCTTCTGTCACACGTCGTAGTTATATTATAGATAAAAAAAAAATAATTAATTTCTTTAATCGTTTACAGACACACATTCAGATTGAAATTATTTATTCGATATTAACCATTATTCTAGAAAAAGAAAAACCAAACAAATTTTAATTAATAAATTTATTAATCCAATATAATGAGAGAAAATATACAAAGAGTTATAGATAGGACGCAGTGTAGTAGGCTATACATTAAAATATTTATTTGAATTTTAAACTATTTTTTTTATTTAATTATAAACTTAATTATTTATTGAAATTTTAATAGTAAAATCAATGAGTGCAGACTATAAATGTTTTTTTTTTCCTTCTAATTACTATAATTATTGTATTATAATTAAAAATCTATCATTTATTTTATGCAAATTGAATTTGATATTATGATTTGTGACAAATATTTTTATTCTTAAACATTTACGTACATTCTACACACGTGTAAGAGTATAAATTTTATAATAGTGTATATACGAGCAATGCCTGCCTATTGGCACATAAGTATATACAATACATAAATACATATGTATTTCGATTCTTACTTATAATTATGACTTTTGACAAATCGTTCGATTAATTATTAAAAAAATTATATTCTTTTAAAATTATCTTATTTAATAATAACTACATATACCTATGTATTCGTACTCGTATAATTAATTTGAAATAACTATGAATAATATTATATAAATTATGGCTGTTGAGACAAGAGTGAATTTATGTTTAACAAATTTAACAAATATCCATCGATGTCAATATCAATGTTAAAATTTGTCAAACAATACGTATATCAAGTTGAAGGCAGCTAAACCATATATCATATGAATGGTGTTCTTTAAGTGGATTGGCATGTTTATAAGTGCTGGTATATGTTTATTGGCAACAAATATTCATCTAAAGGTGGTATAAGATTGGTAATTCACCGGAATTATGTTCAAATGGATCTTAACAAATCGATCGAGTCTTAGTTTATTGTTTAATACAAAATGAGAGCTATTTATCTTAGAAACTGTCAATTGCATTTCAATAGATGAAAATATCATTATATATTCGTACATAACCTATGCTAACCAAAAGAAATACAAATGTCTAACCGAATAGTTTATTTTTATATAAATACAAAACAATTATATTATAGTTTCTTTTAATTTATGAATAAATTAAAAGAAATTTATCTATCAGTTATTTAAAATTGATAGTCGCAAAATGTTAAAATTTTTTAATAGTCGAAAAATGTGAAGGATTTATACTCGATTTTTAATTACAGATATTTTCATGCATTCTAATTTTAGATATTTTTAATATTTTATTTTTAATATTTTTAATCATTAGCCATAAGAATAATGATAGATTTATTAAATTTTTTTTATACTATACGCATCTGATGTATTATTTCGATGTTAATATTTTAGAAATATGGTCAAAAATTATATTGTAGTTTTTACTTTAACGTTTTCTAACAATATTTTATGGTATAATAATGATTTCTTTAAGGACAAAATTGAATAGTTAATGTTTAAAAACTTCTAAAAGTTATTAGTTTTAGTAACAAAGCAAAATATTATGGATGACACAAAACCAGAATTTAAGTTTCAAGAATTTCTCAAAAAAAACTGCCCCTTTAAGGAAAATATCATTATTGAAATTCCAAAAAATAAACTATTATTTATGTGGATTAAAAAAATATAGTTTAATTATGGAGAACCTTTTCAAAAATTATTGAGTATAATTTACAAGCAACAAAAATCCTTTTCTTTTCTAGGGAAAAATACAATTTCAATTTTTGAAGTTTAAATTTGAATCTTTTTATAAGCTTTAAGGATGGTGCCAATGTAGAAGGAGCTTAAAAAAAATATTAAAAATTCACAATTTAATCAATTATCCGTCATCTCAACAGCATATTATAAGTAAATGAAATTTGATTTAATTAATTACTATTATCACAATTTATATAAATTTATTTAAAACAAAAAAAAATTAAAAACATAAAAAATCAGAACTGAAATTACAAAAAAAAAACCCAACACAAAATTCTATAAATTTCCTTATTTATTATTTATGTTAAAATAATCGTAATGGAAAATTCCGAATTTTTCAAATTTTTTTTTTTTTTATAGCATAGTTAAGTGTTGACATTTTTGTGTTAAAATTTATGATACTGATAAAAATAGTTGAAAAAGAAAATTGACTTTGACGGATATTTATCTTCTGTAAAAGTCCAGTTTCTAGTAAATACTAGATACAATCAATTTATTATGAAGATAATAAATATTCGTGTTAGTTTTAGTTAAAACCAAAAAGTAAAAAAAAAACCAAAATGAAATTATAACGTAACTAAAATAATTACAATAGAATAGATTATTGTAGTTTAGCTAATTTTTAATTGTATCTATATTAAATTACTTAAGTAAACTCCATATTAAAGTAATTTCAAAATATTTTAATAATCACTTTTAAGGATCTGTGTCTATAATATATAACAACATTAGTTTAAAAAAATTATTCACAACGATAAAAATTTCATCAACGCTTCATGTATCAGGCTTGGATTAATATTGGAGTCGGCTGTGTATCTCACACCTCGTAGACTGCCATCATTGTGACTAACAACTCCGTACTCGCCAACAATGAATCCATCGGGTGTTTTCTCCTCGACACGGTATTTTCGATAGTTCCGGCCCTCCACCACATAGCCCACTTTCGAGTCATCGTTGGGATTACTTGTTGTGGGTACTATGGACGACTGAATACCATGTGCACGACCATTGGTCATAACACTGACTGCCTCCTCAATCTCGTAGTTCTGTTCAGGAGTCGGAGTATAAATACTATCTGGAGGATCTTCCGTCACCGAAATCGATGGCTGATAGCTTGGAGTCGCTGTGACTAGATCTCGGTGGCTGTGGAATGCTTTAGCTCCTAAGTTCATTCGATTGTGTTGTTGCACTGGACTATTGCTAGGCCTAGTATTACGGTTTGTGTTACGATTTGTGTTAGTGTTCCTGTTAATGTTGCTGTTGATATTTGCATTGGCATTGACATTGGCATTGGCGTTGGCGTTAATATTAATAACATTGTTTGGTACTTCAGACTTTTGGTTATGACTGTTTGTTGCAGGAGTTTGCGTCATCATATTGAATGGTGTTTGAGGACGATTTCGCTTGCTAGAAATTGGATCAGGTTCGAGAAGTGATTTACTTGATTCTGGCGCATTAAGGAGGTCATAGGGTAATTTGTCCAGATTGAAGACTACCCGTCTAGAGTTCGGATTTCGTGTAGTTGTCGATGGTGTCGCTAATGTAACTAATGGTGTTCGGTGTCGTAGATGTGGTGTTGTTGTCAAAGGTGTTGGCGGTGTTGGTGTTGTCGGAGATGTTGTTGGTCGGGGCCAGTAAACTTTCGAAGGTTCTCCATACATTTTTGCCGGTTGCGAATATACCTTCGATGGTTCTGAATAAACTTTCGATGGTTCAGAATACACTTTCGATGGTTCACCATATTGTTTCTCTGGTTGACCGTATACCTTCGCTGGTTCCGAGTAAAACTTTGCAGGTTCCGAGTAGAATTTTGCTGGTTGACCATACATCTTTGCAGGTTCTGAATACACTTTTGCTGGTTCACCGTATACTTTTTCTGGTTCGCTATATACCTTCGGAGATGTTGATAGTATTTGTTGTTGAAATGCCTGACTCACATTCTGCTTGGCCTCCAACAAACCATCAATATCTTTCCACGTTTTCAGATCATCGATACTTTGTGCAATCGAGCTATACGAAACAGATCTCGGTTGGGCACTTCCGTCTTTATGGTAATTTGTGTCATGATATATGACAGTCTGAAAAGGTACCAATTTATCTTGTTTGCGTTGCATTCTTGCTGCGCTTGCCGGATGCGAAGGGGGTTGATTAATAATGGTAGGTGGTGCTACTATACTGTGAATATTTGTCGATTCACCATTGACTGAGTCAGTAATTGATTCCTGAGTTACTGGTTCGATTTCTTCAATTGAAAATTCGCTCTTCTGCGATCGATTAATAAAATTATTATTCCCAGAACTGTCATCATTTCTGTACACGTTTATACTCCGAACTCGACCCGGACCTGATGCTGATGACGCTGGCGATGGGAAAGTATTCACATTTACAGATTTTTTAATTGATGAATTACGCAATTTACCCACTGACGAAGAGACGCTAACGGAAATTACTTGAACTTCATCTGAAGGTGAAGTTTCATTGAAAACCGATTTTCGTTCTTTGTCTCGGCTGTAATGTGTAACAGCTTCAAATGCGCGACTGTTACTTGGTTGTGATTTGGTTTTATCATTTACCGAAACTGGACTAACCTCTTCTAAAAATACTATTTTACTTCCACTTGTTACCATTTTGATTATTTGTTTATTTTTATTATCATAATCTAAACTTTGTTCTCGCACCGAGTCTAATGAATCCTGCGTGGATGCAATTAGATCTTGGTGATTCGTTGATTCTGTCGATTGCGAACCCTGCAATCTTGGAATAAATTTTTCATTTCGAACTCGCTGATTCGTACGCAATCCGTACAAGTTGGAATTCTCTGCCAGCAACTCATCTTCTATGGAAGAAAGACTAGATTCATCCAACTCATCATTGTTGTCCTCTTTGGATTGAGATTTTGTCACTTCATAATCATTGTATTCAGTTTGTTTTGGATTATTTCCTTGTCCAATAAAAATTGATAAAAATTCCCGTCCATCGATTAAATCATTTTTTGCTACAGGATAGCTCAATATAAAGCTCAGGTTTAATGTCTGCAAATAAATGAAGTAAACATTTCTATTTTAGAGTTTTATTTAAATATTCATAATAAAAATGTTTAGAAAAAAAATCTTTTCTAGTTTTATAAAAAAATATATTTTTAAATTTTCGATAGAAAATTACTTTTTAAATTTATTTAAAAGTTGTGAAAATTCTAAAAAAAATCAATCAATTTGAAAAGCATTTTAAATTCTCTACTGAAATATATTTCATTTTAAGAAGTTTTAACAATATTTGATAAAATCACAAATTTTAACATAATTTGTTCGTATACCAGAAAAAAATCAAATGCAAAAATAAATTAACTAGAAAATATTAAAGTTTTTATAATCTAATAAACGAAATTGCATTTATCGTACGATTTTGATCAAATACTAGCTGGTGCATAAATCTTTTGGGTTAACACCAAGATGCTACGTTTAAATATCCTGCGGCATGATATAAATTTAATGCAAGGAAACATGAACAACTTTATTGACGTATCGTTGTTGGTTGTTGATGCCCCAAATAAACTGAATGAAATATAAGAGATCCATTCAAATGCATTACGGAAAATTCCTCTCAAAATTTGCATAATTTATGGAAATTTTGTTTGAAAATAACTTCAAATATACTACATGAATTTCTGCTAGCCATTTTCAAAAGGATACATATAAACCTGACCGCATAATATGAATGTTATCGAAGATAAATGGTTCTGCTATAAAATTGGACAATTATCCTTAAGTTCTTGGCAAAAAAAGTATTTTTTTTAAAATTTTACATTTATCTAAATTTTGCTAAATTTAATATTTTTCTCTTTTAATTTTTTTCTGTAGAAAGTTTCAGTAATGTGCAGATTATTCTCGCCTATTATTATAAAATAAAAGTACAAAAAATACTTTTTTTATGATATCTTTTCTAAATTGAAATCGACATTTTTTTCATAATTAAAACCTCTATGGTAATTTGACTATATTTATGAGGTAGTTGCATTAAATATTCTTAGCTTTTAAAATGAGTGCAAGAATTTTATTTGTAAAAAAAAGGAAGAATGAATAGATTGGTTTAAATGTGCAGTAGGTAACTATGAATTCAAAAATAAAACTATTTTAATATAATTGAATAAAATACAAGGATATAGTAGAAAACACGTAAAGACTGACATCCCCGACAGAAATGTAGCAACACTAAGGATTTCCTTTCCTAAGTTTTGCTTAAACGTGTAGTTTACATATTTTTAGCCTCGTTTGTTAACTTCACGACCCTATAAAGCGTAATTATTAAAGTTGTACTTTTTAGTGCGTTACGAAAAATAGAATTCCCCATCAACTTTTTTATTACACTTTTAGAATCTACGGTATGGCTAACATTCCTCATCAAGAGCACAAATTCTTATAGTGGCATAAAGAGTAATGGGAAGATGTAATACGCTCAGGGGAAAAAATGGCTCCTGTAAGGGGAGATTATCGATAAAAAGTTTTTTTAATAAAAAAGTTCTTGAATCTCCAGGTTTGGATCAGATCTGACACTATAAATAGTGCGATGCTCCACCATACCAAGACCCGACGACGAGTTTCTGTCAAAAAATAAAATTCTTACGGTTCCCCAGACCGCCTATTCTCCTAATTAATCTCCGTATTAATTTGTTTTGTGCTTCAAGATTAAAAAAAAAACACTTGAAAGGACGTTTTCTTGCTATTTGTCATAGATAAGAATTCCAATTAAAGATTAAAACAATGTTTTCGTCGACATATAGTCGCGTAAGGGAAATAATTTTTCCCCGGGGAAAGGGGAAGGGGAAGGGGGGAAGGGGAAGGGGGTATGTTTAATGGGCATCACAATCACTCAACCTCAACCCCGTAAAGGCTTAATATTCTATAAAGAAGAGTGCAGACGCTCTGTACATCTTCTGAGGATGACTTTGGCATTTTTATGATAATTTTTATTTAAAGTAAGAAGACACAGTTACCCTCAACACTTACTTCATAAGGACTCATATTCATACCCTCACAAAAAGGGCGTTTTTTTAAATCATAAAATGGCCAAACTATTTAAGATAGTACAATACGTAAATGTGCATATAAATAATTTTTTTTTTTTTATATAATTACAACTAAAGTCGTTAAGTTTCTAATTACATAAGATATGAAATATGAACGCATTCAAGTAAATAATGTGAACGGTCAAATTACGTGTATTTAATGCCTGAAGAAATAATTCATCGCTCAGTTGGGCAGGCGTTGGCAATATAATATATTAACTGTGAAAAAATATATATGTATGTATGAATATACTATGTTAAAACATAACTTTATGAAAAGATGAATGAATCAAAGAGCAAAAAAATCTCAAACATAATAATACAAGTGAAAAGGTGGTAGCTAAAAAAGAGACCAATCGGCAAAGAAAACCATCGTTGTAGGTCATGGATTTGGAAGGTACTCATAAAAATGTATGTGTAATCATATATACATATACACATGGATATCAGAAAGAATTTCCTTTCTCTTGCAGGCATATTACATAACGTGTCCAATTCAACGTATCACAACGTCCCAGGTCAGTGATATGGAGTAGACTAGTAGAGCAAAGAAAGAATTTGCAAATCCGATATTGTTTTTATTATATTTTTTTATCCTTGCACTATATTAGGTCTGAGCATTGATATAAATATGCCAATTTATGTACAAACATATATACTAGTGACAGTATCCATCATATCAAATCATCTAACATAAGATGAGAATGCACAGGTACTTGTATGGACATCGTAAAAGTGCTCGTATCCATGTGAGAATGGGGACGTTTTTGTACTGTTGAACAATTAAAATGAAACGTTGTGAAATAATACGTCATCTTCTTTTATCGTTATTTTCACGCCATTGATAGATTAATGTCATTATTATGGTTTTTATGATCATATTTTTGATTAACTATGGGGTATTCTGTAATAAAATATTGTAATAAAAATAGTATTTTTTATTTATTTCAAATACTTTTTATTTTGTAAGACAGAAAATGAGAAAGAGAGAAAAGTAGGATAGTAAAGAGTTGTAGAGGTAAGAGACACTTAATGGAAAATTACAATATAAAAAAAAGCACACATAATTATTTTATTCGGTTACAAATTAGCCTTAAAAATTTTATGTAAATACTTTACTTTTTTCAATAATATATTTTCGAAAACTTATTATTTAAAAGATTTTTTCAATAAATTTTCAGACACTTTTTATATGTTTCCTTAACAAAAATTCAAAACTATCCATAATTTTGTATTAAAAGTTAAAAAAAAAAATTAATAAAAATAGAAACAAAAAATTTTCTTCAATTTTCCTTACGAAATCGTAATATGCTTAGTATTTTTCAAAGGAAAAAAAAGCTTGAATAAAGTAAATTTATATAGGAAAATAATCCTCATGAAAATTATCAAAAAAGTTTTCCAAAAAAAAAATTTATTAAACTTCACGAAAATTATTTATCGATTAATTAATTTTAACCGTAGATATTTAATTATATTATAAACTATTTTGTAATGATTACCACTTAACCTGTTAGTAATTAATTGCTTATCATCAATTATTAATTATCATATAATAGTTTTGGATAAGATAGAAAAAGGAAATTTCATCGATATATAAATTCCTATTTAATTGATAGTTTTTAAACTTTAACCTATTCTCATAATAGAAAAAAATACCATTCTTCATACAATAAGTTAAGATAAATTTCTGAACTTTAAAAATCCTATAGTAGAATTTGTACCTCTCCAAATTGTAAGTAAAAACATCATTTTTTTATTTAACTAAACTTTCCAAATACATCGTATTTGGAAAGTTAAGTTAAATAAAGTACATTTTATATATTTTCCATTATGCACATTAAAAATAATTATTTAAAAGATATTCAAAAGAATGCTTGCAGGATTTGATCTTGTTGCGGTAATTTTTGAGGACTTTTTTGAATATTTTGGGCTGTAATTCGGCTATTACTCGGTGAATGTTTATTTGTAAATAATTTTCAATTCAAATTATTATCTACATGAATACGACATTTTTAGTAATTTTATAAGAAGAAGAAGACCAACGGCGTCAAATCGCACGATCTTGGAGGACAATTGTCATCACAGGCATCTTAAGGCATTATTTTTGTTCAAATTACATATGGTTTATGTTAAAATCTTCGAATTCAGGGAAAAAAGAGTCAGTCATGGCACTGAAAATGGCTGGGAAAATGATTTTTTCTTCGTCATTTTCGAAGAAAAACGAGCAAATTATTACTTCAATTGTACTTGTGGCTTTTTTAAAGCCTCATATATAGAAATTTTGCTTATTGATATACCCAGCAAGCAAGAAATAAGCTATATCGCTGATGAAAATTTTGTTGGAAAAATCAGCTATTGTAGATTTATTACAATTCTAGTAAGTTTTTACATAATTATAGCACATTGTTAGGTAATCAACGGTAAAATTTTAATTTAAAAACTGTTACTTTAAATAATATAAACATAAATGACTGTCAAACTACTGGACTTTACATTATAAACTATAAAATTACATTATTTTAAACCATTCTCCTATACGAAATTTATTTGTCAATAAAAATTTTTTATGTTTTTAAGAAATGAACTTCATAAAATATTTCAGAAACAATGTAAATTTAATTGAAAGTCATAAAAATATTTCATTTTAAAGGGATTTAAATTAATCTCACCTCTTATAATATAAATAAATATTCGCTTATATGGCAAAAGATCTCTTTCACATTTGAAATTTTATTACATGAAGCAAAAGTACGGGCATTTCAATTTTAATTAAAAACATTTTGTTAAATATTTAATAATAACAAAAAAAATGTATTCCCATCATAATATACTCATAGAAGTTATTTCTTAACTCATTTCTTAATTAAATTCAAAAGTATACACAATAACCGAGGCTCTAGATTCGTAAAATGCTAGGTTTTGGATATTTTTTAGCATACGGCAAATAAGAAAATCAATTTATTTGAACAAGGTTATTGGCCCAACGAATTGTGTTAAAAATTTATCTGACTATGAGTACATGGTTGCATGTATTATGGAAAATCTGGCAAAAATTCTATGAGACTTTCCACAGCAGTTTTCTTTGTTTTATTTTCTTATTTCGATGTTCATAAAGCTTAGTGGGTGTAGCATGTCATATCTTGTATCCGGATCAGGTGAGCTTTTTTCCCTCTCATATTACTACTGTAAGCCTTATTGTATTTCTTTTCAAGGTCAATTGATTTGTTCAAAAGTTTTGTTTTTCTTGTGCTCTTTATTCTACAGAATATATTGTATCACAAAACAAAAATAAAAATAAATAAATTATAATAGATGAAAAACAAAATGCGTATCCGGATCAATATAATTGATTTTTTTCCACTTTGGCGCGTATTTTATCTGATATATTCTTTTATTTATTACAGCCTCTGTACGAGGATATCAAGCGTATTGAATCCGCATCAAAATATTTTATATGCTCGCAAATCTGTTATAGAGAACAATCTCTGAATAACCTAAGAAAATATTTTTTATCTTTTATGAAAATGAATACTTTATAGCAAATAAATACAATATAAAAATGAAATGGTCGAAAATTACAAAAAAAAATAAGTATATAATAAAATTTATAATAAATTATAAATTTTAGACATTTTTCTATAAAATTTTATGGCATGGCATTGTAAATTTTACACAATGTGCATGAGAACATTTTTAAACTGCTTTGGAAATCTGAAAAGCAATAATAATTTTATTAGAGCTTCAAATGAACTTTGGATAAAAAGTGAGTTACAATAATGTGCATGTATAATATTTTTATTTTGAATATATTGATTGGGTATTTGCATTTGCTCACAATCGAGCAGTTATATCGGGTTGTCGATTTTGAAGCTCGTTTTTTCCAGCAAATTTTTCTTTAACAATAAAGCTCATTTTTCGCTCAGTGCATACGTTAATTAGAGTACGAGGATTGTTCAATAAGTCCTTAGAAAAAGATGAAAAAAAAATGTTTTTTTAAAAAAAAAAATTTTTATTTTTCAACATATCTATTTTTAGCTCTATACACTTTTCCAACCGTTTTTCTAAAATTTTTATCCCGTCCAAAAAATAGGATTTCGGAAGTCCTGCAAAATACTCATCCGTTTGAGCAATGACGTCCTCGTTGGAAGTGAACCGTCGTCCGCCAAGCCATTTCTTCAGATTGGGGAAAAGAAAATAGTCACTCGGGGCCAAATCTGGTGAATAAGCGGGATGCTGCAACAATTCCATTCTCAATTCCACAATTTTGGCCATGGAAACAGCGCAGGTGTGCACACGCGCATTGTCTTGATGCAAGAGGATTTTTTTCTTCTTCAGATGGGGGCGTTTCTCTTTGATTTCCTCGCTCAACCGTTGCAATAACGACGCGTAATACGCTCCTGTTATTGTTTTTCCTTTTTTCAAGTACTCGATAAAAATGATGCCCTGCGAATCCCAAAAGACCGTGGCCAACACCTTGCTGGCCGATGGCACAGTCTTCTTCGGAGCCCGTTCACCCTTGAAAATCCACTGTGATGACTGTCTCTTCGTTTCTGGAGTGCATTAGTGTATCCAGGTTTCCTCTACAGTGACATATCGACGAAGGAATTCGGCAGGATTGCTATGAAAGAGTGCCAACATAGCCTCAGAGTCCACTACACGATTGCGCTTATTCTCCTCTGATAGAAAACGCGGCACCCATCTTGCTGAAATTTTTTTCACACACAATTTTTCTTGTGATATGCCCGTGGCCTCAACTTATTCGCGCAATTTAATTCGCCGATCGTTCAAAATCAAATCGTGGATTTTGTCGATGATTTCAGGAGTAGACACCTCAACTGGGCGTCCTGAACGATGGTCATCTTTTGTGGATGAACAGCCACGTTTAAATTCATTCACCCAATTGTAAACCGTCGCAAACACAGGTGCAGATGTGCCATGAACTGCATCCAACTCGGCTTTGATTTCTTTCGGGCTTAAGCCTTTCAAATGGAGATGTTTGATGACAGTCCTAAACTCGCTTTTTTCCATTGTTATGCACAAATAAATGTCGTTAACTTTAATCGACGATAGAAATCGGCTATGGATTGAGCTGAACTGAAATTAAAAAAAAAAATCTTTACTGACACTACGAGCGCAATTTCTCGGATTTTCTAAGAACTTATTGAACGACCCTCGTATAAAAACCTACAATGGACTATGGAGAAGCGAAAAAATTCACGTAAAGTGACTACCTAGTATGTATTTTTGCCTGAAGGTATCATTCATTGGCCAGCATTTCTTTGAAAATGAAGACCGTTACAGCAAAAATTTGGTGATGTCAATTGGCTTCCAAGATTTTGTAATTTGGCGCCATTGCATTTTTTCATCTAAATTACATTAAAATTTATATGTATGAAAAACTACTTTAGATCATTTAAAAACCGCCAAGTAACAATCGAATTACAACCCCAAAAGTCCGAAAAAATTATTAAAAATTATCTTATTATTAAAAAAGAAGGACTGTCAAAAGTCCCATGGAAACCATTTGGATGACATTATATTTGGTTAATAATGCCAGAATTAATCTAATAATAATTAATAATTAAATTAAAATAATATATAATTAAGGAATAAAAAAAAAATATTTTGCTGACTTTACTTTCCAAACATAAATTTGATAATATTTTATTTGAAAAAAAAAAAGTTTCATAGTTGTCAAAATATTTGTAGCTGTACAAAATATTAAATATTTTATTTAATATTTTTTACCAAATATAAATAAAAAATTTCCAGCAAAAGCATTATTGGTATTAAGGAAATATATTTTGGCAAATAATTATGCGGAAATATGAATTTAAAAAAAAACCGCGTGAAAGATAAAAACTATTTTGCTGTTAAGTTGGTACTACTACACCTAATTGTCAAGTAGAGTTTTGGCACGATCTGTCAATTAGATTATGTACAGCTGTTAGTTTTCTTTGTTATTACTAATATTGGAAAACGCTTAGGATAATTTATCTATATCGAAATCATAATCATAAAACGAGTGGTAAATAGCATTCAAAGATGGCTAAGAAATGGTTGAAGACTTGCATCGTTCCGGTTTACCTTCAACGGAAAGAGAATGGTGATGAAGAGTTGTCATGCTCAGGATTTCCCAAAGCCAAAAGAAACCACTTCAAATCATTTGAAAATTAAAGGGATTTTGACTGTTTTCTTTGATTATCGATACTGTATTCAGTAGGAATTTCTTTGAAGGTGCAAACCGTCAGAAAAACAATAGTGTCTAATGGTAATGAGGAGTTCAAAAGAGAATGTTTATTGGAAAATACCACATTTTAGCGGAAGAGTTCTTTGGATTTTGCATCATGATGATGCACCGTTGCACATAGCAAATTTCTATTAAAAACCCCAACGAATGTTATGGATTAATCACCATATTTATCAGATATGACTCCATGTGACTTTTTTTCTATTCTCCAACCTCAAATTACAACTTTTCAATAAAAATGTTTTGAGTACATTGAAGCCACAACGGAGCTTTTATAGAAGGATCTGAAAGCTTTCATGACAAGGGCTCATAAAAAGTCTTTTTGAAAAGTGGGTTAATCGATGGTATCATATTATTAACTTTCGTATTTGATTTAATAATTTTAGAATATTTATTTAACAGAATTCAAGAGTTTTAAATATTTATATTTGATAAATGATCTTTAAAAATTTAACTATAAAAAAAAACTGGCTGGAATTGAATAAAGGCCATTTAAAATGATCTTTTAGGCTCTCTTATAGATGAAAATCTTTTTTTTTGTAGTGTCATATATTTTCGATAAATTTTATGAAAATAACATTTAATATAAAATATTAGTAATAAAACTGTTCAGAAATAAAGCTCACATTTAGCTTCTGGAAACAGAAATCACATAAAATATGTGCTCAAATTTTAAATACAATATTTATAATAAATTATAATAATCGATAAAAGTCCAGTTTTTTTGGTGTTTTTTTTTTGTAAATATTCCGGTTATAATTTTTCTAGCAAATAAACAAGCAAACGAACAGAAGTGAATTGTTGTAAATTGAATTGAAAATGCCATAAAATTTTGCCATATTTTTCGGAAATGTTTTCGTTTGTGTGAAGGTGTTGTTAACTAAGAAAAATATACGTAACTGAAAAGGTGATAAATTTCAATGGTTGTTCGAATAGTTGTCTTTGACCTTTTCGACATGTAAAGCTTGTATCGTTTGCCATATTAAATTGACTTATTTTACCGGTAAATTTTCTATTTGACAGTATTTATTGCAGATGTCTTATACTTGTTTCTAAAAATGGCTTAGATATTATTATTTTGATTGCTTAGTGACAATCATTTTCACAGGAAGTAATGGCCGAACAAACTAATAATTTGCAATAAAATTTTGTTTGATTTCTTCAACGCATCTATATATAAACGTAATAAAAAATAATTACGCTAAAAGGGTGTATTATCATAAATTTCTAAAAGGATAAGAAAGAGTGTACCTTGTGTTAACAAAAAAAAAAAAAAATTACCAATACAAGCTGAAAGGTAAAATTTAGAAGTTTTAGAGAATTTTGGATTAATAAATACTGTACGATAATAATAAGTAAACGGAATTCAACTTCCGATAGATTATGGCTATGACTGTACACACCTTATTTACGTTAGCAATAAAAATCTCCCTTAGTTTATTCAGTGTCATTCGAATTGGATAAACATTTTTTACTAGATTAAAATTGTTTGATTGCAATCGAAATTTTATTAGTACGCACATATTTCAGGGAACATGAAATTAAATTAGTAACGATTGAGCTTCCTATATCGGAACTAAAAGTAAAATGTTTCCTTCTTTGTTCACCATAAAATGTTTCCTTCTTTCTTCGTAATTAATATTACGAGTAACAGATCGGAATATTATAAATCAATAAAAATTGCATGCTGACTAGTTATAAATATTCTTAAACGGGACAGTATATAATCAAAATAGTAACTCTTTTAAATTCCAGATGTTAGTAATAGCTTCAAGGATTTAATTATCCGTCTGTTTATATTATTTTTTATAATTAAGTACATAATAATTATCTATCTATAATTGTTGCAACAACAACAAAAAAAGAATTCCTTTTTATCTAGAAGTCGTGGTCTTATATTTAACAGTTTTTGACAGTTGCCCGTTTATTCTGAAAATAAACTTCACTCTACAATACCAGTTAAGGTAAAACCTGTTCGATTTAATGAATTCCTCAAAATCAATACCTGAATAAAATTTTTGTTTTATTATTATTATTTTTATTTTCTTTTTGTTGCAAATTTAAATTATACATAAATGAAGTTTATCTTATCCATTTACTGAATGTGGGTGTAATTGGATACTTGGATTAATATCTCTTCTGTGCTGATCTGTGCCGGTTGGAGTACTTTTAACACCACAAATGGTCAAGTTTATTCAGTACTCTATATGGTTTATAATACGTATTGTACACCCTAACAATATACAGTAAATAGTAATTTTGTATTTTTCATTTATCTGTGAATATTTACAATATGTTTTTATATTATTTAATTTTTTTGTTGCGAGTAAATAACTAGACTGTATCCACCTTAACTGGAATAAAGGCGGATAGATAGTATGGAATATTTAGGTCGGCTACTACCAAATGGGTAAATTGTTCGAAATTGTTTACTTACTGAATGTTAACCGAAGAAAGTTTTGTAATTATTTATAATAATTATTTATATTTAAATAATTACAAAAAAAAAAAAAGTATGCTTTGCGTTAAAAACTAGTTAATTTATTTTTAAGAGAAAATAATCATATTGAAGGGTAATATTATATTTTTTCTGGTTTACTTAATATTATTAATTTGATATTATTTACTATATAAATTTAAGGATAATATTTCATTTTCAATGTAACAATTCAATAGTTATTATTCTTATGCAAATGTAAAAATTTAATTAAAAAAAATTATCTGATTTGATTGTTGTTCGTTAGTCAATTGTACAATAATTGAATTTTTTCTTCCAAATCTTACTCAGTATTTTAATATGTTTATAATATTACCTCTTATAATCATATCATTTATAAAAAATGTAATTACATTTTTTATAAAAGTAATCCATGGTAAAAATCAAATAGTGTTTATGATTACTGATATTATTAAATATTATTTTTTTATAAAATATTTTTTTTTTTTGAAACTATTTTTATATAACAACCTTAAATACTTATTCAACCGCAGAACTTGATTTCTAAATATGGAAATTGGTGCGGTGCAGTGCTGCGTGTTAAAAACTATCTGGGCGAAGTAGTTTTTAATGTAAGAATGGAAATAGTGTAACTTTTATAAATCTACCTTCAAAGTTAATTAGTTATAGAGTATTTGTAGTGGAAAATAGAAAGATTTACTGAATTATTCAAGAGGCCTATTAGTCTATAGATAATGTAGTTTTATCATTATTCCATTTTTTTTGTTGAATTGAATATTATAGATTCTTGTTAAAATGGAACATTTTTTTAGTGCCTACATTAATCACTGAATAAAAGAGTATTTTATAATTAATAATAATCTATAGGACTATCTAATTTAGAATATTATAGATAGTTGTTAAAGTGGAACAATGTAAGGCACTTATCAGTGAATAAGACAGTATTTTATAATAAATAAAAATGTATAAGACTATCCAATTTATGTCTATAGAAAATTAAAGTTCAATAAAATATATTTTATGTATATCAAATTCTGTAAAAAAATCTTGGTGGTTCTAAATTAATTACAGAAGTCAAACTTTTTAATGTAATTTTTTATTGACCTGTTCGGTAATTTCGGAATATAATTTGGCTAATAATTGATAGATGTTGGTATTTAAATGAACTAAAATTAAAAAATTATCTGCTTAAATATAGTCGTTCATTATAGCTTTATAAGAAAAAGGCGTACGACATCAAATCTTAGGATCTGGGAAACTAATTGACATCACCAAATCTCAAAATTAAGCGTTTTGGAAACTTTTCGAGCAATAAAGTTAAAGTTTATCGTTTTATGTGTCTTGTGGATCTGTTTCGTTGAAACAATATATATTCTATATATAAAAATCTTAAAGCTTTAAGTCAAACAAATTGGTTTTCATAAGGTCAGGATCAACTATGATGGTCTCTCGTCTTTTCATCTTCAGTTTAAAATACAAGCCAGACAGTCCCTTTACGCGGATACAATGGCTTCTTCATAGTTACTTGCGGTTTTTTTTGAGCGCTATTTATGCTAAAATTAAGCATCATACTAAAGATAATATTTTTCAAGACTCAGCATCTTAAAATAGTTTCTATTTTTTTTCAGCGTGTCTTTTGCACAATTTCAACTAATTTTTTAATAGTTTAATGATATAAATATAAAAATGCCAAGTTTAAAACTGAACAAATTTTATTTTAATAAGTAAAATTTTTTACACAGGTATTAAATAATAGTGCTGTCATTTTTAATACTATATTTTCTCAGTTATATTTTATGCAATCGGCTGAAGAAAAATATTATTATTTAATAATTTAATATTTCTCCTATTATAAAATTAATTAAACTCTTCTATTATCCTAGTTTTAGAATGTTCGCCTCCTTCCTTATTATCATATCAAAAATATTTTTTAATATTTACTTGTAAGCTGAATATTATTAAATAAATTTAACGGAGGGTAAGGTCAACTTATAATCCTAAGAAACACTTCTTCCGCCTAAAATTTTCGTAGTCTACCAAGTTACTGTAAAGAAATTTATTACAATGAAATTTAATTTAAATAAAAATAATATTATTACCAAGCTACTCTTAAAATATATCAATATGAATTAATAACTTTATTAATCGAAATCAATTTAAATTAAAAAAAAAAAAGCATCAAAATTAAAAGTTTTCTGATATGTTCGAATTGAGTAGTAGTAAACCGTGCAATCAATCAAACATATTCGAGGTATACATGAGTGAACTGTAAAATCTCAATAATCAATTTTGATTACAAAAAAAATATATATATATAACAGATACCACGCCTACAATCTAAACTGAAAAACAATTTTCATTTTAACTTAATCGGCCTTTGTTAAGTTTTCGATTGATTTATCCGCTTTTGGCAATATTTTCCAACCTCTAACTTCAAAACAAGTGTACCGATTACGAAAATGCCTTAATCGAAACCAAAATGTTCGTACAATCAAAAACAATATGAAATGAATGGAAAACAATTTAATAGGCACCCACTGAGCAGGTGCAAATTTAACTAAGTAGAAATAAAGTTTAAAAAAAAAATTGCTACTTTTACTAAAAAGCCCTTATGTTAAGATTTTAACTAAAACTGAAATAATTCTCCGATTAGTTATGGATTAAGATTTGAAAACAATTTCTTTGCGTAACTTTACATTTTATGGAAATCTGATATGAAATTATAAAAGACGTTTTAACATACGGTGTATCATAGAAAAATAATGAGACTGACATTATTATGGAGGTAATACTACGGTATATCTTTCCACACAGCTTGTACCGTCGTGTTTCCTAAACATGCAGTAAAAGTTTCAACTTTTTCAAGAGTGAAAGTTTGCTGTGGCATAACGCAGCAGAAGACAAACCTTGCTCAGGAAGTGCTTAAATGTCGAAAAATTAAGGAAGACGAACATCCAGGGCAAGCTGTCTACCAAAAAGCTCTTTAAGACTCGGAAAAATGGTTCTTCGCGTCAGATCGGACATTGCAGACACTCCTTCAAGAGAGCACCTCTATCAGATGGCTATGTCCATCAACGATTTCTTATCCTATGATTTTATAATCTCTCAAATCACCTGATCTAAGACTGATCAGCTCTTTTTATTCCTCAAGATCCAAGAACACTTAAAAGGATGTAATATTGATACTTCCAATGACATCCAAAATAATGTAATCGAGGAGCTGAAGGCGATTGTAGTTGAAGTTTTCCAGCTCTGTTACGAAGAGTGAAAATAACGCTTTTGCCATTGTATAACTGCCAAACGAAACTACTATAGGGTTTTCCAAAAAGAGCGATATGATTTCTAAGTGACGTTTCGGCCATTTGTAATATATCAAGATCTCTTTTTTTTCATTGTTTTCAGTAATGTTTACAATTTCATCATGGAGAGATATACACAAGAAGAACTTTTACAAATTATTCAATTTTATTATCAAAATAATCGTTCTCCAATTGCAACTTTTCGTGCGCTCACTTTCATCACAGTGGTGCGGTAAATAAACAAAACTGTTGATTCTGGTGCGAAGAAAATCCACAAATTATTCATGAACACCCATCGGTCCGTACTTCTTTCGATATGAAGCTGGTAACACCGTTACTGTCAATGGAGAGCGGTATAAATCGATGATAACCAACTTTTTATGCCCGAAATTGGAAGAAGTTGATTTAGACAACATCTGGTTCCAACAAGACGGGGCTACGTGCCACACAGCACGTGCAAAAACCGAATTATTGGGAGAAAAGTTTGGAGATTCGATTATTTCAAGAAATTGTGACATTGAATGGCCTCCAAGAAGTTGTGATTTAACACCATTAGACTATTTCTTGTGGGGTTATTTGAAGTCATTGGTCTTTAGCAATAAACCAGACTCTCTTCAAGCTTTAGAAGTCAATATTGAACGTGCTATACATGACATACGACTTGATTTAGTGGAAAAAGTTCTCGAAAATTGGGTTCATCGAATTCGTTCTTGCAAAAGAAGTCATGGAGGACATTTGAATGAAATTTTATTTAGAACTTAATTGTATCGATTGTACATCACATTAAATAAAAAACATTTGAATTTCCTTAAAAATTAGTGTGTTTCTTTTTTTAAAAGAAATCATATCACTCTTTTTGGAAAATCCTATATAAAAAGGCCATTCTGTAGCGCCACGTCCATGAGGCCATTTGGCGACTTCTGGTTACGTGTAGGTTGGCATTGATAGTTGGTTGGTTGAAAAATCAGAAATTTTACGGATCCAATTAAAATATTTAAGAAGGTTAAAAATAAGGCTTAGAAATGGAATTACAGAATCTAAGAGCTCCATAATGGAAGGAGTTCTATTGAAAAAGATATTCTGGTTAGTGTGGCATCTATGTAAAATATGGGGAATAGTTAGTTGAACGCTACAGGAATGGCATAAAGGATAAAGTTTGTTACCGAAGAGGAAATCATGGGTAAGAGCGTTATGCTCAATCTGAAGTTTGAGAAGTTATCTTGCCCCGAATTTTGGATTTGTTATTCGGTGGAAACAGGACGGTGGAGCGACTTCCGCGCTAGCTGGTTTACTGGTTGTCAAGGATATCACTCATTGCCAAGGATATCAGCGTAACCTGGAACCCTACTCAACTCGACTCGTTGAGCACCGGATCAACATGATGAGCCACGAATGATTTCCAAGACAGTGATACTGTAGGTAAACATATTTTACGCTCCTATGTTTGGGGAGAATAATTGCAGTCTCAACTGCCATCCTAATTGCCCACAGTTCGCCATGGAAACGGGATCGTCTACCTTATAGGATTCCACTCTTGATCTCGCGCTATTCATCACTAGTAAGCTGGATAGGCAGCAAAGAATGTAATGTGGTCATCGAAAGTTAACAAAAGTGTGGAATATGTAGCTAACATAGATGGATTGACGTAGACACCCTCTAACTTCACTCCCAAACACAAATTCCACTCCGGGCGCGGGATGGAAGTTGGAAAATCGGAAGATATCAATATTGAAATGGAAGATAAATTCCTTTTAAAATAAGCGGTATAAATAAAATGTAAATAAAATAACGGTCTTTCTAATTCAGATATCAATATTGAAATGGAAGATAAATTCCTTTTAAAATAAACGGTGGAAGAGATTTGCTTTAGAAGATTATAAAGGGGATAATTGGGAGAGTAAAAGTTTTTATATATGAATTTAATACGGGATATTTTTAATAAACGTAGTGTAATTCCAGTTTTCGACAAGTTTCAATAATTTTGTCTAATGTTACATTTACTACCAATCAGAATCTTCACCATATTAAGAATGGAACTGATTTGGCAGATTATTAATCTGCAGGTTCCCTCTCCCACGAGAGGTAATAAAAAAAAACGATTACATTAATGTATGAAAATAAATTTAAAAAAAATTTAGTTTTATTATTTTTCTGCTAATTAGATAATAATTATAAAATGCATAAAAGATAATAGAAATCTTAACTTAATTTCAAATGTAAAAGTTTATAAGCAAAAGTATATAAACATTTGTTTATAAGCAATTTATTAAAGCTTTCTCTGACATATCAATTTGTGTTTTTAGCATATTATAGTTTATCTTCTATCTAGCATTTACAATAGAATCTAAAAAAAAATAATATTAGGTGTATAACTTAAAAATGCGGGATTTTTGGTAAACTTTGAGTGTTTATTTTGAAAAATTGTTACAATATATTTTATTCAAAGTATTGTCCATCGGAAGCCATCTTTCTGGCAACATATTTTTCCCATCTTTCTGGCAACATATGGATTCCGCGCCAAAAAAACTGCTCCGGTTTTGAAGCCAAGAATTAATCGAGCCAATTCCGGTGAGGGCGTTTTGCATGGATCTAAATAAATGGTATTCGGACGGGGCAAGGTCTGGGCTATAAGGCGGGTGAGGCAAAACTTCCCAGCCACCGTTTTCTAAATAATTTTTAACCGGTCTTGCAACATGAGGCCGAGCGTTGTCATGATGGAAAATTATGGCTTCGTGTCTGGTCGCATATTTCGGGCGTTTTTCGGCCAATGCTCGCTTCAAACGGATTAATTGTGTTCTGTAGAGGTCGCCTGTGATCGTCTGGCCCGATTTCAATAGCTCATAATAGATCACACCTTTCTGATCCCACCAAATACAGAGCATTACCTTGGCGCCATGGATATTTGGCTTTGGCGTTGATTTGGCTGGTTGACCGGGCTTCACATACGATTTTTTGCGCTTTGGGTTGTCGTAATGAATCCATATTTCGTCGCCAGTAATGATTCGATTCAAAAACGACTTCTTTTTCTGCCGTTCAAGCAGCATTTCGGACATGCAAAATCGCCTTTCAACGTCTCTCGGCTTCAATTCATATGGGACCCAATTTCCTTACTTTTGGATGAATCCTGCTGCTTTCAAACGTTTTGAAATGGCTGCTTGAGTGACTCCCAACGATTTTGCAATTTCTTCTTGAGTTCGACAACAGTCTTCGTCGAGTAATGCCTCCAAATCTTCATCTTCAAACTTTTTTGGCTGACCTGGTCGTTCTTTGTCTTCCGTGTCAAAATCACCACTTCTGAACCGCACAAACTATCTCTCGCACGTCGAAATCGATGGAACATATTCAGGGACTTTTTTGGTACGAAATTCGACATTTTTGAAGCAAAAAAAAACTTTATTGTTTAAACTATTTCGTTCAATGACTAATCAAGAATGAATGACAGATGTTTAACCTCCAAAATGCCATATGAGTTATTATTAACACAAACCATGTGTAAAAGTTATGCCATCTGTTGTCAATCCCGAATTTTTAAGCTATACACACAATATTTTTATAGATCTTTTAATTAAAATCTTTGCATATTTCTTAATGCAATTAAAAAAAATTTATGGATTAATCATAAAAATAATTCTATCCGATACTTTCTTAAAAAAAGAAACTATTTGATAATTATAAATAAAATGAAAAATGCAAAAAATTCAAGATACTAAATTTTATTCTAAATTACATTTGACGTGCTTATATGGATTTTTTAAATAAAAGTAAGCAAATTTTTTTAGGTGTTACACCACCTGTACCCATGTCGGTTATTAATATTTTTTTAAGGCTATCGAATTGTGATAAATGTAGAAAAATATCGAACTGGATTTACACATGTGTGCACACTTATTCCTGGTAACTTTATGTATTTCGTTTAAGATAAAAAGGATTTAAACGGACGCTAAATTCCGAGCAAACGAACACGAATTAAATCGAAAAACTCGTTACCCAATAACTTTAATATATGTTCGTAACATAAAAATTCTAAAATTTCAGTTATGAAAAATGCAAATCGCCCATATTCAGATAGTGTATAATGGCTTAATCGTATTTCTGGGTGGATAAAACCCATTATATGCTCCCTACATATATACGTAAACTAAAACACACTATATAATACAATTAGTAAACGAACAATCAATACGGTATTCAGGTGTTGTGGTATTATACATCGATTACCAAAGTTGAACGAAAATAAACGTCAGTATTCAGCAGGCAGGAAAAAAATTGCTCCGTTTAGAAGAAACAGCACCATTCGAAGGTAAAAATTTGTTGTTCCCCGGAATCATTGTAGTTCTTGGCTGTAAGTTGGACTACGGATAACGTGGCAGTTTTTGTTAACGTCAATACGGATTTACTGCGACATTGAACGTCCTTGGATTAATTGCATGAAACCAGTGTGGCGTACGGAACATGATGCTGTTCAGCTACTTTCAAAGTTTCATTCTTTTCCATACACTGGCATTTTGTAAATTTTTTTTTCTTAATTTTCAATTTATTGTACGTTTTTTTCTTCCTTTGTTTTAGGCATACAAATGCTGACACAGCTAATTGCAAGCATATCCACCTAGCCAACTACCATCCATTCACACAGTAGATAAACCACCAATAAACCGGGTTTTAATAAATACTGAACACTCCTCAGACACGTGCAGTCTATTGATTTGGTATGAAAATTTTTAATATTGCAACTTTTCAACATTCGAGCAAAAAAATCATCCTCTACTTTTGTTACAAGTTGAGCCACTTAAGACATTCTGATTGCCTTTGGCTGGTAATTTACTTAACTACTTCGAAATTGTAGCAAACCCACTAATAAAAGTATGCAGTTTTATTAATGTTGTCAATTACGAGTAAAATCAATATGGACTATTCTATTCTGAAGACCCTCAACAATTCTATTCTTATACATACATAAATATTTAGTGAGAGTAGCCAATAGTTACAAAACTAAAGAACAGTCTAACAAAAATAATTACATTGTAATTTATTCCCAATTATAATCAATGCTATTTGATTTATTACTAAATTCAAATAAATTACACTTTTCTATACTAATTTAATATCATTTGTATAGTATAATTGATCAGTAAATAATTGTCAATACTTTACATAAAAGGAAACTGCTCAGAATTTTTATTTTACAGAGTTATTATTATTAAAAATAGTGAATTGTGATATTATTTTTGGAATATTTACTTATATTTAATAGAAAATATACTGACTGTATAAAACCAAGAAAAACTTGAATGTAAAACATTTCTGCTTTTCGTAAAAAAATCTCGAATCTTCTTTAAAAATATTTTCAACAACTCTTCCAGACGGAAAAATTAATTAAGGTATTTTTAAAATATCTTAAGTTGATTCAAGAAAAAGGGAATGGATAAATTGTTTTCTGCTTCAGAACTTTAAAAAAAAAAATACATTAAGAATAAAAATAACATACTAAATGTGAATCGACCTTGAGTTTATAAATTTGTGAAAGGAAAGAAGGATTCGTACAAAACTTTTTATACAAAACTGGTACTCTTTGTAGCTTTAAGAAACTAATAAAAATATAGAACGTCTTTAAACATATCCGATTACTACAGAACCTGAATTAACCATTTATATTTTTAGTATTTAATTTTTGATGCTTAAATAAAGTTATTGGATAAAATTATGTGAATATCGAGCAAATACTTTTCAGAATTTTAATTTTATCACAATAATCTTATATTCTTAAACATACGTGTACATATAGGATTTACGTTAATCTAAAAGATATTTTAAAAAAATGTACATAAATGACTTTATTTTAATATTTTCGGATTCGAAAATATTCTCTATAAAAATTACAGAATAATCCAATTCATGCTTAAGAAAGTAAAAATAATTACTAAAAAAAAAAATAAAAAAAACCATTATTTATATCTGATTTTAATTTGTATTTTATATAGTTAAATTTTCTGTAGTTTTGCTATTATGGAAAAATATAATAATTTAAAAATAAATACCATATAATTTCTTAAAGGACCCGCTCCTTCTAAAGGTAATTTTTTTAATAATTTTTTGTACATTTCTGGTTGCAATTCAACCAATATTTGACGGCAAATATTGATTTTTAAATATTCCAAAATTTAAAAATTACTTATATAAATATGACCATTTGAGTAGCTTTTTAAGCTAAAAAAGTTAATCGTCGAATTTAGATTTTTGAGACCAATTAACATAACCAAATCTTGAAATTACGCATCTTATCAGTTTTTCTGTTTTTTAAGACCGCATATAGTACAAAAAAAAGTTTTTGACTTCAGATCAAACTACACACCAGACAGTCACTTTTCGTCCATACAACAAATTCTACACAATTATTTGTGGATTTTTAGAGCCTCATATATGGTAAGATTTATTATTAACGTACCCTCTAAGCCTCGTCACTGAAGAAAATTTTATTCAAAAAATCTGTAAAACAATTTATAATGTCAAGCTTTAAAATAAATGTTATAAGCTTATTTTACATAAACGGTAAAAACTATCAAATTACAGGGTTATACTTTCTATATATATGGAAATGTATAATTCTTTGTCAAAATTATATTTTGTTAAATACTTAAATTTTTCTTACGAAGTTAGAATTTACTTGGTAATAATTTTTTGAAATTTCAAAAAACTTTGTCGAAGATAAATTTGACTTTAAAGATTTTATTTATCTACAAAGTATAGATTATCCGGCAATTTTATCACTTAAATTGCATGTGGATATTTATTGAATCAAAGTTTTCCATTAGGAGATTTTGTTTCTTAAATTTTATATACTTGAACTATGGTAAGATGAACATTTTTCAAATTATACAATATATTTGTGGCACTCCCTAACACTTTAGCATCATTAGTGGAAATGTTCATGTTCCGAATGTGATTCAAACAATTTATTTTGATTGTTCGAAATTCTACAATCGCAGAAAATGACGATAGAGGATGTAATAGAAATTAAATTGAAATTTGTGTTGATCTCGGGAAGACTTCCATTCATTTTCAAAACTCTTTCCATCGACCTGTTGTCGAAAAAGGATTACTTGTTCTTTTGTATGACTGTGCCTTCTGATTGATGTGATATTATGTTTACTGATTCCAATGATGATGGTACAATGTTAATTTCAAATCTTAAATTAGTATATAGGATTGAATTTTCTTGTTTTCAATTATCAAACACGTCTAACAATCATACTAACTTACAAAGAAAAATGTTAATATTAAATCAAGAAGCTCGTAAAGGTAGGGTACAATAAGGCAGATCTTAAAATTTCATAGATAAAAGGTGTGAACAGAGTGTGAATTTCATAGAAAATGAATAGGGTGATTAGTTATCTTTTTTTTTACAAAGAATATTTTACACCACATTCCAATTACGAAAAGTACTTGAATGGTTAAACTTTATTCTAGCTTACATGTTAAAAATTCAAAGAGGAATTTACGTACAGAATCATTCTAAGAGTGTTGGTTATCTGGAACATCTACTATACTCTGGTAAATTGTAATAAAATTCTATTACTTACTTTTATAAAAAGAAAAATAGTAGTATCTAATTTAATTATATACAAGAACATGAATGGTTCTCTAGTCACGTCATAGAAATTTATCGATTGCATTTTTCACTCTATCAATTTCCTTGCATGATCATGAGTGTGTAAATATGTTAGGTGTACACGTATTCGCGTTGAGAAAAGGTGTCTGGAAATATTTCTTTGTATACCTCAATGTTAGTTATTTGTTAAACATCATACTAACTACTAGAGATGTGAAAAATCTAAATATCTTAGGAAACTTAATCGGTAGCATTCCTCACGTATTCAATCTTATAGTATCATAGACACTGCATAACAAACTCTACTTCAGGATTAATCTGCTTGGAAGTACATAGAAGATATTCGATAACAAGTGCATCGTAGCAATTTCAACATATTATATATACATAATTTATTCTATAAGGTCTCAAATAATACCTTTTGTCAATATCATGTACCAATTTTAATTTGTCTCTCATGATTTTTTAGTTGTAATCTTTAACTAAAAACATAGTACTTATCACCCATAAAAGAAAATTACTTGAATAAATATCTTTTAATATAAAAATACCCAATTGGAATTGAATAAATATCTACCAAATTTTTCTAAGAATAACTGGACAAATTTCTAAACATATCTGCGACTAGCCCATGTTCAAAGTTTGTTTTCCAATATGACATCTTGTTTTTCTAAAAAAAAACATTTCAGCATATTTTATTGATACATTTAACTAAGAAAAGATATGTAAATATATTAAAAAGGATAACAAAATGTAAATGAAATTCCTTGTAACCAAAACAAAGTTGAGTTCTATAAGCAAAAAAACAATTTACACAAACATGAAATCCGAAACAGAATTCAATCTTCTCCGATTAACATGATAATTATTTTGGGGATGAAATAATATCAATATTGAAAATAAATAAATTTTTAATCTTTTAAAAGAAATTTTTTAAATTTTTTTTTATGAAATAATATCAATATATGATAAAATAAATAAATTTTTAATCTTTTTTACAACGTATTGTATAATAAATTGTGCTATAACACCTATTCGAATATGGCTAATAGTAGAAATATTAATAAGTCATATTTGTGTAAAAGTTGTTCACGACTTGTGTGTGATTTGATAATTTAAAAACGCATGAATGATTTTTATATAAATTAAAAATTACGTTAATAAATTCCATAAATTTATCTTATAAATTAAGTAAAAATATTATAAGCAAGTTATACTATACAAATGTATTCTTGAATATGGTGTTTTGTGATAGGAAATTAGAGCTCATATTGAGTTAATAAATGATAAAAGCATAAATGTTAGTATTTTACGAATATATTAAAAAATTGTTTTTCTTTCTAATAAAGGTAAAGGATTCGAAATAAATTTAACTTAAATTACATAATTCATTTTCGTTTAATGAAAGAAGAAAATCTTTGAGCATTAAAAACTATTTATAAATGAGACTGGCAATATTGCCAACTTTCTGAATTTGGTTCGAAAAGTCCTTCAACATCAAAATCTACTGAAAATGTTTAACAATTGATTGCTAGTATAACCTTTTAAGTTGATGAGAAGTGAGTGAAAACACCATAATTAAGTTTGGTTTCGTCAGATTGGACATTACAGACAATTGGATGCTTTTTGTCAAAAAATAGTGTTTTTGTGGTCTTAAGTTCTTCTGTTATTCTCCTAGATTAAAAACTACTTTAAAGGACTTATATATAGGTACTGAGAATAATATTAAAAGTAGTTGAACCGAGGATCTACAAGTAATTCGAGATGAAACCTTTCAGTACTACTACGATGGGTCTTTTCGAGATGAAATTGATGTATAAAAATAATATAAATTTTTGTAGTCTATTTTCTCAACTTAAGTGATGTGAACATTTGAAACAATATAGCAGAAACGATTCAAAATAAGTTGAATGTTAAATTCCTCTATTGTTGAATTTAATTAAGAAATTAGATATTTACTAATTCTAGAATGATTATCAAATTTCAGCTCGGAACATGTCATGAAAGAAAACATATTCAGTTATTACCTTTCCGAGCTTCTCAGAATACCTTCTTTTGCATTAAAAGCAACAAGTTTGTCAATGATGAACAATAAGAGCATAAGTTCTACTTGTAAATGATGGTGATAAGTAGTGCAATGCCAGATAAAATAATTTTCTTGAAGTGGCAAATTGTTCATAATCACCAATCCGTAAAGAGTTTAGCTTTCCGTTGTTACCCTTCGGATAAGTACGAATATATGCACAAACAAATCCTTGTTATTTATCTACAAATATGAGTATATATCTAGATCTTACGAGTTATGTAGGTAATCTTTATGAGTTTATAATTTAATCCCACAATCATGGTTACCATTAAAGATTCCCAGCTATGGTACAAGTATAGCAATTATTTTGTAGATTTTCATTATAATTATTAACTTCACGATAAATAATATATAAAATCCTTTCTTAAATTATAGACTCATAAATTGTTTTGTAGTCTCAAGATTTTCCATGAAATTAAACATTAATGAATTGTGAACAATTTACATCATCACATAAAATAAAGTGCAAGATTTCTTATCTATAATATATGGTTTGCTATAAGAGCAATTAAGGGTGAAATATTTGTGTTTTTTTTAGCTGTTTCTGTTATTTTTTGTAAATTACTAAACTAACGAAATATTAATAAGCAGATTTTAAATTAACGTATACTGTAATAGGGCGTAAAAACCCATTGAAATTTAACTCCTATTTGCATGTATATCAATTTAAAATTAAATATTTGAACAAATTGCAGGATGTTTATAGGAAAAAATTTTAGGATAGCTTTTGAAAAAGAATAAAATAACATAATTTTTATAACAAGAGACAGTCATATCACGATAAAATGGGCTTTTAACACCCATTTTTATATAAGTCGTAGTAAAAAGTAATCCATTATTTTGCCAATAGATGGCTGTAGGAGTCTGTATCTCCCGTTTTAAAAGTGCGATCGGGTTGCACTAGATGGCGTTAGAAAGATAAGATTTTGTACTAAAAAAGCTTCTAATACAGTGTGATTACTTGACTCAGTATTTTTTTAGCACGCGTCAAAGATGGACACCGACAAAGAGAAAATACGCCATATTTTATAGTTTTTCTTCGATAAAGGCGAAAACGCAAGCCAGGCAGCTGAAAATGTGAATAGTGTTTATGGTCCTGATACTGTAACAGCCAATCATGCGCAATTTTAGTTTCGTCTATTCCGTTCCGGTAATTTTGATGTCAAAGATGCACCACGCTCTGGAAGGCCAATTGTCGAAAATGTCGATAAAATAATGGAAATCGTCGAGTCGGACCGTTACGTAAGCACTGTTTCGATTGCCCAGGAGCTAAAAATTGCACAAAAAACCGTTTGAAACCACTTAAATAAGGCTGGATACAAAAAGAAGCTCGATGTATGGGTGCCACATGAGTTATCTCAAAAAAACCTCATGGACCGAATTTCCATCTGCGAATCGCTGCTGAATTGCAACAATATCGATCCATTTCTGAAGCGGATGGTTACTGGTGATGAAAAGTGGGTCACTTACGGCAACGTCAAGCGACAACGGTAGTGGTCAAATCGTGCTCACCCGGCGCAAACGGTGGTCAAGCCAGGATTGACAGCCAGGAAGGTTTTGCTGTGTGTTTGGTGGGACTGGCAGGGAATCATCTACTATGAGCTGCTCCCCTACAGTCGAACTCTTAATTCGCACCTATACTGTCAACAATTGGAGCGTCTGAAAGAAGCAATCGACCAGAAGCGGCCAGCTTTGGCCAATAGGAGAGGAATTGTGTTCCATCAGAACAACGCCAGGCCGCATACTTCGAAAGTGACTCGCCAGAAGTTTCGGGACCTTGGTTGTGATGTTGTTATGCATCCACCTTATAGTCCGGACCTGGCACCAAGTGATTACCACCTCTTCCTGTCTATGACGAATGATTTTGCAGGTGAAAAGTTCGCCTCAAAAGAAGATTGTGAAAATCGACTGTCCCAGTTTTTTGCCAATAGGGACGAGGGTTTCTATGAGAGAGGCATTATGAAATTACCTCCAAAACTTCAACAAGTTATCAAACAAAACGGTGCATATTTGACCTAAATCATATCATTCTATCTATGCTAAATAAAACCTTCAATTTAATGCAAAAATAATGGATTTATTTTTAGTACACCTAATATATCATAAATAACATAAATACGAACATTGAACATTTTACAAATTGTTTTTGAATTGAGCGAGTGAATTTAATGGGAATTACAATAGAAGGATTAGTAGACCGCAAGATTTCGTGTCAGTAAGTTCATATTAGTTTAAATAGAGCATTGTATAACAATACTTTTCTTTCCATAATAAATTTTGAACGTTTGTCTAGAAGTTGAAGGAGTTGGCTGTATCGTCTGTTTGGTTCTAGTCTTTTAAGCGTTCATCTAAGTTCAGTCTCACGTACCGAACGTCAGTATTTTGCGGAATGGTACAAGGATTTAATTTTTGGAAAATTGGGTAACCATGTTGAGAATTTTTGCTAAATGCAAGGCAGACTATGTCATCGTCATGTGTTGCAAAGAATTATTTAGAACAGACTGGGATGTTGTATGTATAAAAATTATAGATGACGGAACAACAGCAGATATTAGAGAGATATTCTATAGTTTATTAGTTTTATTTAGTTAAAAATACCGATTTGAAAGGAGTGATTTTCGTGTTAGTTCATATGAGGAGACAGTGATCCTCTGAAGTTTGTAAAGTAAGCCCGGGTGCAAGACTTGTTTAAAAGTTTGAAATCGAAAATTTTTATCTTTTTTTTTAAAAAAAGGTCAACAAATTTTTTTTATATTAAAAAGTTTTCTAAAATTTTTGAAAAATTCTAGAATATTTGAATTTTTCTTTCTCCTCTATTGTAAGTTAAAAATATAACATTGTAAAATTACAAGATACTCACTATTATTATTTCAAAGGTTATATTATTGTGGTACCGGAAAAATACCTAGTACTTAATATTTGGTAGCAAAGTTTTTGTACAGTAATTCTTAATATGGTTCCTAGAAAAGCTATAATTTCAAACGTACTAATCTTCAAAAATTATAAATAAATAAATAAATTTTACATGGACAAAAAAAAAAGATATACAAAAAAGAGCCGAAATTTTTTTAAAAAAAGAATTTAAAATAATATCCTAAATATATGTTATTATTCACTAATTAATAAGTATTTAATTGGCATAAGTAAATATTTTGAGATTAAATTTCAAAGAACTCACATAAAATATTTTTATGAAACACCTTCATTCTAAAGTATTTCACCAGAAATTGAATCAATCAACAAACTATTTATGGTTAATTAATGATTAGCCCTACGGAGCAAAAAAAAAGGCAGGTTAGGCCGATGTTGATTTTTATAATGTTGGCAATTTTTTCTGCTATTGAAAATCCAAATATCCATAATATTTTGGTAGAAGGTTTTTTTTTTTGTATCGCACTTAATACAAAATTAATAGTAGAGTAGAGTCATTTTTAAACAAGTACTCAAATATTTACTATTTGAAATACCAGCAATTGAATACTTCCGCATTACTGCGCAATGGGATGCCTTTTTTTTTTCTTAAAAAAAATTTCCTATCAAAATTTATTAAAATTGACAGTATAAAAAAATATAATTAACTACTCTAGAATATAGATATTTCAAACTTAATATGAATAAAAGTATTTTTGTACAAGTAGAGTAAAAGAAACGAAAAAAAAAATATTCAAAGTTTAACGAGGGTATTTCGAAGTATTTATATAGTTTGCAATATTTTTGATTTTAGCTCTTAGATATGATTAGTATCGTATTTAATATTAATAAATACTAGTTAATTAAATTTAATCTATTTGAGAAAAAATAGATTAAATTTAATTAACTATAAAAAAATTCGTAAAGTAAGAATTTTTCTTTTAGAGCTAAATTATCAGTAGGTATTTTTTATTATAAATCAGTAAAAAATTATATAGAAAATATAGAAATTATATATAAATTTTAATTATATATAAAAATTTTATTATGAATCAGTAAAAAATTATATATAATATAAAATATAGCATTTGCGATTTATAATTTAGATACGAGGGTCGTTCAATAAGTCCTTAGAAAAAGATGGAAAAAAACTGTTTGTTAAATATTTTATTTTTATTTTTCAACATAATCTCATTTTAGCTCTATACATTCCTCCAACCGTTTTTCCAAAATTTTTATCCCGTCCAAAAAATAGGATTTCGGAAGTTCTGCAAAATACTCATCCGTTTGAGCAATGACTTCCTCGTTGGAAGTGAACCGTCGTCCGCCAAGCCATTTCTTCAGATTGGGGAAAAGAAAATAGTCACTCGGGGCCAAATCTGGTGAATAAGCGGGATGCTGCAGCAATTCCATTCTCAATTCCACAATTTTGGCCATGCAAACAGCGCAGTTGTGCACACGCGCATTGTCCTGATGCAAGAGGATTTTTTTCTTCTTCAGATGGTGGCGTTTCTCTTTGATTTCCTCGCTCAACCGTTGCAATTACGACGCGTAATACGCTCCTATTATTGTTTTTCCTTTTCCAAGTAGTCGATAAAAATGATGCCCTGCGAATCGCAAAAGACCGTGGCCATCACCTAGCTGGCCGATGGCACAGTTTTTGCCTTCTTCGGAGCCCGTTCACCCTTGAAAATCCACTGTGATGACTGACTCTTCGTTTCTGGAGTGTAGTAGTGTATCCAGGTTTCGTCCACAGTGACATATCGACGAAGGAATTCGGCAGGATTGCGATGAAAGAGTGCCACCATAGCCTCAGAGTCCACTACACGATTGCGCGTATTCTCCTCTGAGAGCAAACACGGCACCCATCTTGCCGACATATTTTTCACAGACAATTATTAATGCAAAATTGAAGCGACTTTACCTTGTGATATGCCCGTGGCCTCAACTAATTCGCGCACTTTAATTCGCCGATCGTTCAAAATCAGATCGTGGATTTTGTCGATGATTTCAGGAGTAGACACCTCAACTGGGCGTCCTGAACGATGTTCATCTTTTGTGGAAGAACGGCTACGTTTAAATTCATTCACCCAATTGTAAACCGTCGCAAACGCAGATGCAGATGTGCCATGAACTGCATCCAACTCGGCTTTGATTTCTTTCGGGCTTAAGCCTTTCAAATGGAGATGTTTGATGACAGCCCTAAACTCGCTTTTTTCCATTGTTATGCACAAATAAATGTCGTTAACTTTAATCGACGATAGAAATTGACTTACGCTATGGATCAAGCTGAAATTTTGACAGCTTTCCTTTATCAAAAAAGAAAAAAAAATCTTTACCGATACTACGAGCGCAATTTCTTGGATTTTCTAAGGCCTTATTGAACGACCCTCGTAGTATTCTCCAATTTCTTTAGCTTAGATTTCAAATTTCAGACCATATCCCAGATAAATTAATCTTGCAGTAAACGAATTTTGGACAAAAATTATTTAAAATTTCTTAAAACTAACTAATATTTTCAAGGCAATTACTATTAATTTTATATTAGTCACCTGTTAACATTTTTCCTAATTGACCTCGATACAAATTTCCACGCTATTTTATATTGTATAGATAATTTTTCTCACCCATTTTATTTAATTACTTCTTAACAAAAAAGAGATTTATTTACAAAAATTAAAAGTAAGTTGAACTTAAAAAAAATTTGCAAATGATTTTCCAGTAATGCCAAAAGTAAAAAATATTTAGAAACATTTCCGTTTAGTTGTTAAAAATTTCCCACAGTCTACAACAATTTATGAATACTTCTTAGAAAGTTATTTCTAATTCAATCGGAAATTCCATAAAATGTACACATTTTGCCATTCGGTTTAATTCAATTGTTTAATAGAAAAATATTGCAAGCCATACTGACATTAAAAATTGCTATGATTCATAGTACAACAAAATCTGTCTGATCATTAACTTATTTGATAGTGTAGACAAGAACCATTTACCATTTTAACTATTAACATATGAATACTGCTATTGACCTCACAACAAGTTTAGTTGCATTCTTGTTAAAGTTTTGTTCAACCGTGCATCACATACCGGTAATGCTAGATTTTACCTATCTACAATATAAAATATATAATTGGGAATTTTCCCAAATAGACACTATGATCTTCTTTGCCTAGGCTAATGCTATTCAAGTTTTTCGGGTCTTACTAGACCTCAATGTCGTGGCTTTTCATAGTTGAGTTCAAGAACAAATAAATTAAGCTACTGCTGTCGGCCATAGCAGAAAATTATATTTAAAAAGAACAAAAAAAAAAAACCAATTGCTAATAGAAAAAAATATATATTTACGGAATGACCGCCACACCATATTTTCAAATAGTAGAAGTAATTGTTTTTCAATTTTAAAAACCATTTTTAAGAGAAGCTTTCGTTAGATCTTCGCCTCGAAGTTATCTCGACAATTAGGTGTTCATACGAGTATGTAATTTGGCCTAGGCACTCATTTTTTCCTTGTTCAAGGTACTTTTTATCTTTGCATTCCATAGTAAAATAGGTGTTTGGAATCAGAATGGATTGCTTGGCTAAGTAGCTAACTTTATTTAATAATAAACATTTTCTATTTGAGTTTTTTTCTTCTTCCTTTTTTTTTGCTTTGCATTTATTTTTCTACCAAACAATAAAAGATGCTTCAAATTGCATACAATTTGTTCAGTTTCGCATTACTTAAAACCTTGCGCAAATAGATACTCGCAATGTGCAGCAATATCGAGTATCCAAGTTTGAAAAAAAAAATTTCGGTGCGATGCTCTTTGTGCTCGAATTGCATAACTTTTGGCATTGGCGTACTCTACCCTAGTTTGAAATTTAAACTCTTCAATTTTATTTACTCTTAAAAAAAAAACACTCAAAATAAACCCTTGTAATCTTAAAAAAATACAATTTTTAGATATTTTGATTATTTGCTGTTATACGCGCTGACCAAAAATCAGTATCAATGTTTTAGTGTTAAGAACAACAAATATTTTTTAAAGATATTTTTGAGTGATCATATATTAAGAACCAAATAATTTTTTAGATATTTAGTATGCCTATAAAATTGAAAATAATTAAAAATTAGATACTACAAAATAGTGACTTTGGAAGAAATTTTCACAAACGATTATTTTTATTTTAGTATTGACCATTTTCATAAATACGTGTATACAAAAGCTTTTTGCTAGCCTTTTTTTTCCCGTTTGAGACCATAATGCAGCGCTACTACTATCAGGACATTTGGCGACCTGTAAGTGTGTCGATGGGTTAGATGAAATCGGACATTTATTAGTTGGATCGACTACTAAGAGATGGTTGGATTTGGTATAATACGTAGGCTACTATATATATTTCTGGCCTAGGCAACACTAAGTGTTGCCAGGTGCGATCTGACATTTCCATTGGAAAGTTTGACATTTTTTAGCATAAACGTACTCAGAACGTTTTGACGTACGACTATCATTTGTGTTGTTTACAGTGACTTGAAAAAATCAATTTGGCAAAAAAATGGAATTAACTCGTGAACATTTTCGTGCGATCATTTTTCACAACTTTCGACGTGGATTATCACGACAAGAGTGCATCGATGAACTTAAATCTTTGTATGGCTATGAAGCACCATCCTATAGCACTGTGAAAAACTGGTACAACGAATTCAATCGTGGCCGACGCTCGCTCAAAGACGAATTCCGTGAAGGTCGTCCAAAAACAGCCGTTGTTCCAGAAAACATCGATGCCGTACGTGAACTGATAATGCAAGACCGTCATGTGACATACCGTGAGATAGAGGCATGCCTAGGCATTTCTCCCACCAGCATACATTCGATATTGCATGAACACCTGGCCGTAAAAAAGGTTTGTTCTCGTTGGATCCCGCACAATTTGACAATCGCTCAAAAAAAGGCTCGTGTGGATTGGTGTAAAGAAATGCTGAAAAAATACGATCGCGGTGCTTCAAAAGACGTTTATAAGATCGTCACAGGTGACGAATCATGGATCTATGCGTATGAGCCCGAAACAAAACAGCAATCGACCGTGTGGGTCTTCCAAGACGAGTCAAATCCAACGAAAGTTGTTCGTGGAAGAAGCACTTCGAAGCAAATGGTCGCTTGTTTCTTTGGCAAAACTGGTCATGTGGCGACTGTTCCGCTTGTGCAACGTAGGACGGTCAATTCTGAGTGGTACACCACCATTTGTTTGCCTGAAGTCTTCGGAGAAATTCGAAAAACGAACAAGAGAAGTCGAATCATTGTGCACCATGACAATGCGAGCTCTCACACATCGGCTCAAACCAGCGCCTTTTTGACCGGACAAAACGTCGAATTGATGGGTCATCCTCCGTACAGCCCTGACTTGGCACCCAATGACTTCTTGACGATTTTCGTCGCCAGAAGATGCTGTTGAAGCATTCAAAAACCATGTTTTGGAGGTGTCTCAATCGGAGTGGAAAAAGTGCTTCGAAAATTGGTTTGAGCGCATGCAAAAGTGTATAAATCTTGATGGAGAATATTTTGAAAAACAATAAAACCTTTTTCGTTGATAAATATTCGCATTTTCATTATTAGGCCAGAAATATATATAGTAGCCCACGTATGTCAGTTTATTTTAGGAAATTTAAAAATGGACTTGCAAGAGAAAGTTGAGTGATATAAACGAGGTCTGTTCAAAAACTATCGTGAATTTTGTGTTTTTTTTTTAAACTTATTTATTTATTCTATTTTGTCCCCTTCAAATTAATCCCCACCAGATATTATACACTTGTGCCAACGTTTTTTCCAAAACGTCCCCTCGAAGCACTTCAAAAACTTATTTTTTGTGAACTTGTTCAGCTCCTCCTTCGATGTCGTCTTTATATTCTCAATCGTAGTGTAGCGTCGTCCTTTCATGGGGCTCTTCAGTTTCGAGAACAAGAGAAAGTCACAGGGGGTCAGATCTGGGGAATACGGTGGCTGCGGCATTATTAGTGTGTTGTTTTTGGACAAAAATGGCAAAAACCAATTTTTGTTCTTCCACAAATCCGGGCGTTTATGGCGGATTGCTTCACGCAACTTTCGCATAACTTGCAGGTAATATTCCTTATTGACCGTTCTACCCTGTGGCAAGAACTCATGATACACCACGCCCCTGCAATCGAAAAAAAAACTGTAAGCAAAACATTCACATTCGGCTGAACTTGGCGCTTTTTGAGGTCTTCGCTCGTGCGGCAGCTTCCATTGGGATGATTGTGCTTTGGTTTCCACGTCATAAACATAAACCCATAATTCGTCACCAGGTATGACCCTCTAGAGCAAATTTGGATGGTCGCGGACAGAGTCCAATAGCTCCTTAACAATGTTAATGCGATGCTGTTTTTTGTCGAAATTGAACAAAAGTCGAAGACGAGCAAAAACACGTACAAGCAAAGCAGTTGTCAAAAATTAACTGAACATTCAAAATGGTCGAACTTTTCGGCATAAGTGAGAGACATGAGTACCAACATAACGCCACAAGAAAAAAATCTAAAATCGAATTAGTTTTTGAACAGACCCCGTATAATTAAGGAAAGAAATTTTAATTAAGGTTAGATTTCCATTGAAGATGCGTAAGAGTGAGTTGAAAGTTACAGAATGGGCAGATAAGGGTGATTTTCGAGAAAAAAATTATATGTCATAGCAAAATATCCTTTCCAAATTTTTAGCAGAATATCCTTAGAGTAGACGGGTTGAGCAATAGTTGGCTAATATTTTAAAACTTCTTTCCCACTTCGTATGCCCACGAGTGGCTAAAGTGGATTTTTGCCACTTGGTCAGCAGCCATAACAAGTTAAGAACTACTATAAATGTGGGACGATGTTGTATTTTACCTTCCAGTTAATTGGATTAATATAGTGAAATTAACAATGAACCTAATACAATTCAAAATCCTCTTTTTCACAGGCTCTGTCGAATATTGTCGAGAAAAGGATTTTTTAATAGATCACGAATGGCTTCCAGAGCTGCTTCGCTATCATTGAAATATAATCAAATATAAAATCTTATTTTGGTTAGTCTTTTCATTCATTAATACATGAATCCTTAATGATAAATATTTTCTAAAAGTTTTTGCCTAAAAATAAATATGCATAATACAGCATAAAAATATTTACTAACTAGTTTATTTACGTAATTGATTTATGTTATTTCCTGCCTGGTTTTTTAAAGTACATTTGTTAATTAGAGGGCCTATGGATTTCAGATGAAAAGCAAATTTGTTATTAGGCAATGTACTGAATCTTATAATAATTTTGATCATCAGTTTTATAGTGAAGTTAATAGAGAAATAGCCAAAGGCATTTGGAAATTTAATAGCCCGTAACTAGTGATTATTTGGACTGTACGCCATCGTCGTCAATAGTTCATTTTGTGCTTATCTCGAAAATCGTGTGGTGCATTTTGCCTATTAATTTAGACTTAAACTTTATTGGCTAGCCTCGAAATTAACAAGAAACCAAAACTAATAGAAGAACAAAAGTTAATACCATATGTTAGTTAGTTAGCTCATATAGAATGGTCATTATGGCCATGAAATATCTTGTATAGTAGTGTGGAGGTGAAAAAAGAATTCAACTAACGCATTGCACATTTGAGAAATACAAAATGCATAAACTAGTTTTCCATTAAGATTAAATTTGAATAATAATAAAAAAAAAAAAAATACGGGTAGTTTCTAACAAGACTATAGAAAGAAAAAATCAGTAAATAAGCACATGTTTGATAACAGGTAGGTGGAGCTACTTATATATTTATATTAGCTACTCCCCATCCATAAAAGTACTATACTAGAGATACTCGTTTAGATCTTAGCCACGCTCCAATCGCATGTGCATTTCTTATGAATTTAAGTAACTATTCGACATAATCTTATAGTTTTGAAATCAATCCATCAGTAATGCGATCGATAGTAAATCAATAGAAAAAATTATAATAAATATTAAATATTTTCTTATTGGATAAACACATTTATATGCTTATGGATTTACTTGAATTACTGAATTAGGAACTAATTAATCGTTAAAAGTTATGTGGTACTAATTACATGAAAGAATCGATATTTCCTTAAAGTATTTAGTTGCAATTTTCCTTTCAAAGAAAACAAATTATCTTTAATATATTCTAATATTTTAGTTGGTAGGTAAAAGGAGAAATTCATATATTCCTCCACCTATTATTTCTGACCTTCAATGATGATTGTTTTTATACAAATTTAATACAAAATATTTGAATTTTTAATAACTTTCCATAATTTTATTAAATCAATTTTTTTCCACCTTTAAATCTATAATTCATGTTCATATTGCACCCCAACTGTATAACGTACATATGTCGACAAAAAAATTATAATTTTTTTTTATGTTTTTATTTTCCAAATGGATTTCCTATAAATTTTTTAATATGCATTATTAGTATCTACGAGTATATATATAGCAGCTGTTCATATGCGAAATTATTGACGAATCAACATGATCCAAATCGATAGTACGGACTTAAAATTAATAAGAAAGTCCATGTTTTGGAAATATTTCACACTAATGCGTATTGATTGGATAACAGCTTGTTAACGAGGAAGCGGAAGAATTTGTTATAAGTTTCGAAATTATTATAAATCAACTACTGTCTGAATATACTAGCACTTGTATAATATTAACAATATAAGAAGTCTAATATTTACATGCCTACCTATTTGGTGAGATAAAATTTTACATTGGATACGTAAAAATATTATGAAATATCTTAAGTAATATACCTAAGAGTAAATTAAATACACTTTTTTCTAAATAAAAATAGGTTATTATTTTTTGTATCTGATATTAAAAAAGTTTGCTGCCTATTTTAATACTATTTTTTAGTATTAAAGCTTAGAACCTATAGGACCCATTTTTTTTAAGATCATTTCTAGTAGAATTTATACAGATACGTATATTCCGAGTGTTTGTGATCCACATCAATACGTACTAGATGCTGAGGTCCCAGCATCTCTAAATCAAAGCACTTAAACCAAAAATTGTGACTGCTTTGACTGTATATTCAGATTAACTAATAATTAGAATCCTTGAAATTAAATTATACTATATATTTCTCTAAAAAGACCTTCACATTAATTTATTATTCGTAAATATTTTAATGCATATTTTAGAAAAATTGTTTATTGATAAAATATCAATAATTTTTCGGTTAGTATTTTTTTTTTTTTTTTTTTTTTATGCAATAACTTTTTTATTTTTAAGTATCGATGTTATCCACTTGGAAATAGCCTTCAGCTTCTCGGTTATACTCCTTTCGACAGTATCACGATGATGTTCTTTAAAATGTTCTTTAATTTTGGGAAGCAATAAGATGACACACAAATTTAGAGCGAGAAATAGGAGGCGCGGAAATCACAGGAATTCTTTTCTCCGTCAAAAACTTATTAATACGAGGGTTATTCAACAAGTACTTAGCCTCACCGCCCGATGGAACTGCTGTCACAAAAGAAATTTACCATCGTGCAGTCCATTTTTTTAGTAGCCTACTGTCAAAGTTTCAGTTGATTCCCTTTATTAGTTTTGTTTTGAGAGCCTTTGAAAGCGAGCGTGTCGGTCGGTTGCACAAAAATGGAAAAAGAACAATATCGTTCGGTGATTAGATTCTTGTTTTTGGAAAGGAAAACGCGCAGCGAAATCAAAGATCGCTTGGATGCTGTGTATGGTGACTCTTCTCCTTCGATGGCGACCATCAAGAATTGGTTCAACGAGTTTATTCGTGGCCGCACGTCGGTTTTTGATGAGCGACGCCCAGGTGCCCCGAAAACGGCTGCTACGGAGGAAAACGTTAAAAAAGTCCACGATCTCGTGTTGGCAGACCGTCGATTGAAGGTTCACGAGATAGCTGAGACTGTGGGCATCGCAGTAGGAACGGTGCATCATATTCTACACGAAGAACTGGGCATGAGAAAGCTGTCATGGGTGCCGCGTTTGCTCACACCGGAAAACAAGCGCAACCGTGAGACCACATCGGCGACGTGTTTGGCGCTGTTTCAGCGCAATCCAGCGGAGTTCTTGCGTCGTTTCGTGACCGTCGACCAAACATGGATTCACTGGTACACACCAGAGACCAAGGAACAGTCGAAACAGTGGACTTCACCCGGCGAACGTGCTCCGAAGAAGGCGAAGACTGTTCGATCGGCCGGAAAGGTGATGGCCACCGTTTTCTGGGATTCACAAGGGTTGATCCACATCGATTACCTCGAGAAGGGTAAAACAATCACGGGGCACTACTATGCTGACTTATTGGGCCGATTTGACGTCGAATTGAAGAAAAAGCGGCCCCACTTTGTGAAGAAAAAAGTGCTGTTCCACCACGACAACGCGCCAGCTCACACCTCCGCCGTCGCAATGGCTAAATTTTTCGAATTGCGCTATGAATTGCTGCCCCATCCACCGTACTCTCCAGATTTGGCCCCCTGTGACTACCTTTTGTTTCCAAACCTGAAAAAATCACTCGCCGGGAATAGATTTGGGTCGAATGAGGAGGTCATCGTCGCCACGGAGGCCTATTTTGCTTCCGTCGAGAAAATGTATTTTTTGGACGGGTTAAAAAATTTAGAGCATCGCTGGGCCAAGTGTATCGAGCTTGAAGGAGATTATGTGGAAAAATAAATTGCCACCTTTCCAAAATTTTCGTTTTTCTTTTGTAGGCTAAGAAATTTTTGAATGACCCTCGTAAAGATGGGCATTTTCTAAGACTTTCACGGACTCCTTTTTTTTAAAAGAACCCTTTTTAGAGGCTTTCAAGGTTTGCTTTTTAAAAAGAACCGTCTTCCAATATTTCGTATCCCTTCAAAGAGGCTTTATGATACACAAAAACTTGAATATTGCTAATTTTGGGAGTCAAACTAGTGGATTCACAAATTTCCCTTTTCCATATTTCGTAAAGCACTACAAAAATACAACTGCGCTTATTACCCTCTATTGAATTGCATTGTTACCAAAAGATGTACCAAAATTGTCTAACAGAGATTATTTTATCAGTTAAGTAGAGAGAAATTTCCCAGTTTTTCCAGGATACTATCAGTAATAACAGTCACATTACTTTTCGGCTACGTCTTATAAATATTTTGTTGAAGAAAATCAAATATTTAAAGAACTACTAGAAAATTATATTTTTTTCTATAAAAATTCTGTAAATTTTTTTTAAGACTATAACAAAAGTAAAAAAAAAAAAAAAATAAACTATTAAAAAGTCAATATAATTTACCTTGGACCAAATCTAATATAAATATTCCTAGTGATGATATCTTTTTACTAAAAAGATATATTTTTTCGACATTTTCATAATTTTAGTACTATTCATCAATATTGTGTAAGGTAGTCTATTAGTAATTTTATTATTATTTTTTTTTTTTTTTAGAAATTTGAAATTACTAATAATAACTAGCATGTACACATGCAACTTTTTTTTTATTTATGTTACTTATTTTTAATGGAGGTACCAATCTATTGAAGTCATTAGCGGCTAAACGTTTTTTGTTTTTTGTTTTTTTTTTGGCAATCAAATATTACATTTTTATTTATTAATTATAATCTTCCTCTTCGTTAGAATGTATAAATTTTATAATAAAATAAATCACATGTTGGTTAAAAAAAATATTCGTAAGGTAAGAAAATATAATCATCGAACAGGTTGGTGGTGGTGGTGTTTTTAAAAAATATTTTAAGGTTCAATGAACGTTAAATAAAAATAAAATCAAAACTTATGAAAGAAGAAACAAATAAATTGTGAATATACAATATAATATAAAAGATACGGAATTGCACAACTAATCAAGCATAAAGGTTTCTTTGCTAATGTATGAATATGGATATTCGTACTCAGTCAGCGTATGGTCATAGTGGGATCCCACCACATAGTGCATATGCATATCAAGTACGAGCAAGTACAATATCGGCCTTGCTTTTAAATACCAAATGCAATATTCAGTAGGATATAATATATAATTGTAAATTATTTCTATTTGTTTACTAATTTCAAATGAAAAGTAAAATAAAGAATGAGAAAAAATCAATCCAAATCGAAATGCAATCATATTGAAATTTATTTATTTCTTTGTGAAAATCATTAACAAATCAAAAGAAATACCTTAAAAAATAGTGTGTACGAATTACAAGATCATTTTTTTCTCTCTTCTTATGATAGAGTCAAAACATCTTATGTAGGTCTATGATTATAAGGTGTAGCATATGTGAGAGTGTCCATTTTTATTACAAATAATGTAGAAATATTATGTAAAAATTCTTTTTGAAAAATGAACAAATTAAATAAAAATAAAAAAACTAAAGTGAACAAATCTCAAGGTCTGACTCAGTTTCTTTTGATTAGAGTTAGTTTCTTTTTGTTTTTGTTGTTTTTTTTTTCTTCTTTTTTTGTAATTTTTTATATCATACACATTAGACATATAAAATGTACATATAAGTATGAAGATATAAAAGTTCGAGTACTGATTTTAATAAATAAATAAATAAATAAATAAATACGTATTCAGTCCAATACATTAACAAAACTATATCTTTTATATTAGAATACAATGAAAACAAATTCAATATATGCAATTATTTCAATTTACTCAAGGTGAGTATTGATATTGTGTATAGATTATTTAAAAAAAATTTTTACTTTTTTCATAAAAAGTATGGGAAAAAATATTACATTTGATAGGTTTAGTTTGTTTGTTTGCATACAAGATTTCTAGGACACGAGCCAGGAGGAGCCATGATCTAGCGTAATGTTCATGAAGGCATTAGGCAACCTGTAAGTGTGTATGAAAGTTTATTTAAAAAAATTTTAAAGATGACTTGAAGAGCGTATTGTGTGTTCTTAAAGAAAAAATACCGGGGGTATAAGCTCAAATCCGCTGTTTCGTCGTAGATGGCGTGAGTGAGCGTATTAAGCTACCATGGGCACGCCATACTTTTTTTTTATGAGTTTGACATATGTCAACATTAATCAGTATACATTGTCAGCAATTTCGTACAACAACATTCATTTTTCCTTTGGTAATCATGTCTAGTTCTGTGACAGAAAAAGAGCATATGCGGGAACGTTTTGCTTTTCTGCTTTAATTTGAAGAAATCGGCTGCCGAATCCCATGGAATGCTTATGGAGGGCTATGGTGATAGTGCTTTATCGGAAACAACGTGCCGAGATTGGTTTCGTCGGTTTAAAGACGGAAATTTTGACTTGTGGGACAAGAAGAGTGAAAATCAGCCTAGGAAGGTTGAGGACCTTCAACTGCAAGCTCTTTTGGACGAAGACCATACCCAATCGCAAAAAATGCTCGCGAAGTAATTGGGTGTTACTCAACCAGCCATTTCCATGCGTCTGCGTATCGTGGGGAAGATTGAAAAGATCGGAAAATGGATGCCGCATGAATTGAACGATAGGCAGATGGAGCGACGCTAAAACACATGCGAAATCTTGCTCGCCAGACAAAAAAAAAAGTCGTTCCTGCATCGGATTGTGACAGCCGATGAAAATTGGATATATTTCAAGAATCCTAAATGCAAGAAATCATGGGTTGATCCCGGCCAACCATCAACATCTTTTCCAAGACCAAATCGCTTCGGACAGAAGACGATGCTGTGCGTTTGGTGGGATCAACAAGGTATCGTCTACTATGAGATTTTGAAACATAGTGAAACTGTCAATACTCACCGCTACCACCAACAACTAATCAAATTGCACCGTGCTCTGCGTTAAAAAAGGACGGATTATCAACAAACACATGACAAGCTGATTTTCCTCCACGACAACGCACCATCGCACACGTTAAAAATGGCCCTAAACTACTTGGAGACACTCAACTGGGAGGTGCCACCCCACTCCGCTTATTCACCAGTCCTGGTCCTTTCCGACTACCACCTGTTTTCGTCGATGGGTCACGTGCTCGCTGAGCAGCACTTCGATTCTTACGATGACGTCCGAAAATGGCTTGATGAGTTGTTCCTCGAAAGAGAAGGATCCAATTTTTATTGGCGTGGTATCCACAAATTGTCCGAGAGATGGGAAAAATGTGTAGCTAGCGAGAGCAAGTACTTTGAATAAATTTGTTTTTGCTTTTTGTGTGTCAAAAAACACATTTTTTTGACTAAAAAAACGCGGTTTTAAGCTTATATACCTGATAGATTCTGATTTAAGTGACTTTCGGTTAGAAGATGAGTTATAAGAAGTTGAACATTACAGAATGGACAGGTTCGGCAAGGGTGGTTTCTGAAAAAAAAAATTATGTTCGTATGTGAGAGTAGAAGGTCGTCCCCGAATTTTTAGTAATTTCCGTGCCTCCAATTTATAATTCTTCTCCGAATTTTTAATAATTCCCGTGCCCTTGGGTACACAGGTTGGGAGATAGTTAACCAATGATTCGAAATTACTTGTCAAATCCGTCTGATCTTGAAATGGCTAAAGGCGTTATTTGTCAGCCGATTAGCAGATGCACTGTGTGACGGAGAGTTTCCCCGCCAGTTCATTGGCCCAAAATTCCCACATGACTAGAAACCTAACGCAATTCAATTCAAACCCAAATCATTTTGTTTTTTGATAGGTATTTTTCGTAAAGATTTTAATGGCATAATTTTTTTTCTATATTAAATCTTTCTATTCAATTTTAAATAATTAAAATAATTTTTTTAATATTTATCTTAAAGTAAATAGATATATTATGAAACGAACATTTTTATTATAAAAGGCATATTTCAAAAAACTTATTTATGGACACTTTTTCTATAAGAATATATTGTAATTTTGTTATAATTAATTCTAAAATTCTTGACATATTGAGAAATGTAGGTGAGATCTAGGAATTTTGAGAAAGATATAAGATTTTCCTTTTTATGGTTTGGAAATAATAGCCCTATAATTTGATAACTATTGTATATAGATGATATTTAGGATGTTCATTTTATAAATTAAAATTTGTTATTTTACATTATAGATTGTTTAATCGAAATCAAAATTTTCTTTAGTGATGACAATTATTTCTTACTCGGTGGATGCGTTAATATGAAAAATTGCTATATGTGAGGCACTCAAAACCAACAAGTGACGTTGGAAAAATTATTATATCAGTGAAAGGTGACTGCTACGTATGAATTATAGTCAGAAAGTATCATTGCCCTGTATTTTTTTGAAAATAAAAAATTAGAAACTGTCACAGTCAATTTTAAACGCTATTGCCGTATAATACCTAATTTTTTTTCGATCTAAATTTAAAACATTTAATATAAAATACGAGGTCTGTTCAAAAAGTATCGCAAATTTTGTTATTTTTTTTAAATTATTTATTTATTCATAAATATCTATTTTGTCCCCTTCAAAATAATCCCCACCAGATATTATACACTTATGCCAACATTTCCTTCAATCCTCGAAGCAATTCAAAAAATCATTTTTGTGATCTTGTTCAGCTCCTCCTTCGATGCCGTCTTTATCACCCCTATCGTAGCGTAACATCGTCCTTTTATGGAGCTCTTCAGTTTCGGGAACAAGAAAAAGTCGCAGGGGGCCAGATCTGCAGAATACGGTGGCTGTGGCATTATTTGTGTGTTGTTTTGGGCCAAAAATTCACACACAAATACGATACGTAAACAGGGGCCTTATCATGGTGCAGAATCCAATTATTGTTCTTCCACAAATCCTGGCGTTTTTGGTATTCACGCAACTTGCGCATTACTTCCAGGTAATATTCCTTATTGACCGTTCTACCCTGTGGAAAGAACTCATGATGGACCACGCCCCTACAATCGAAGAAAACTGTAAGCAAAACTTTCACATTCGACCGAACTTGACGTTTTTCGTCATTTACATCTTCTCGGCCCTCTAAGCACATTTACTACCACCGATAAACGTTGCTTCGATCCAAGGTAGCTTCACCATATGCCACAGTTCACTTTCATAATGTGTCCGCGCAATTAATTTTGTTTTTTTCGCTTTTTGATCCATTTTTTGTAATGGGTAAAAATCGAAGACGAACCAAAACAAGTGCAAGCAAATCAGCTATCAAAAATTAACTGAACATTCAAAATGGCTGAACTGGTCGGTATAAGTGAGAGACATGAATACCAACATAACGCCACAAAAAAAAAATCAAAAATCGAATATACTTTAACCGCGGAAATTCAAAATTCACGATACTTCTTGAACAGACCATACTACATGCGTAAAAAGTTCCCAGAAAGTGTAATTTCGAGGTTTAATGATGTCAATTAGTTTCGAAGATCATTTGACACTTTTTCTTTTGTATGTAAACAAATAGTTCTTGAACTTAAAATAATTTAGGTAATTACCTAATTAAAGCCCGAAATGTGTGCAAATTGTCATCAAAAATTAAGTGCAAAAAGTCTCGTAGCAGCCGAGTATCTATCATATTTCATGTATAATGGCAAGGTTTATATAACGAACAAATTTTATGAAAATTTTTATAATCACAATCAAATTAATCAATTTTATATTATAATAATTTAAAAATAAGTTTATTATCTAATTTATAATTTTTGGATGCAAAGAACTTTTAATATTATATTTATATACAATAAATTTAAAGTAATTATTATTTTGTTTGTTTTTTCTATGTTGATAAAGTTAACTTTGATTGAAAATGAAATATTTTTAAATAAATTTCTTGAAGAGGGGAATTGGTAAAATTTTTAATACACAATTTTTGTACAATAGATAAATTTTTTTAAATAGATTTCTAAGATAAATATATATTGATGGTAAAAAAAAAATTTTATATATATTTTTGCTGAATCATCTTAAAACTAAAAATAGTTAAAGAGTGAAAAATTCGATATGAGAAACGATTATTTTTGGCAAAGTCAAAACAAAGCCTTGCCTTTGGCGGTTGCATTAAAATCTTTAATATTGACTATGATGAGGTCATATGTGCATGTGTTTGTATTTGAAATTTTCTTTTACGACCTAAATTGCGTTTAGAAATTTCGAAAAATCCAAATTTATTCATTGAATATTGATTGCTAAGTAAACTTTGATTTCTTTTGTTAATATTTTATGATTAAATAAAAAATAAAAAAATTTCTTATACTAAATGATAATGATTTTATTGAAAAATAATTTAAGTATCTCACAAAAAAATGAATTTAAGTATATAATGAGATACTTAATCAATAACAGTTCAGTTAACAAAGTACCTAATGGTAATTTTAGGATAAAATAATAATTTTTATATATGTCGTGATTATTAATTTTTCTATAAATTTTACGTCATTTAAAATTAGCTAAAAGAACTAGGAAGATTTTAGTATAATTATAATAATTATTTCAATCTTGTTATATACAAATAAGATATACTGTAGAATATGAAATTAGCAAAAAAATGCGTTCATTTGCAATAACATGAAAATATCTGTTGCAAATTTATGCTAAGCTTAAATAAGAGATGTTTGAAATTCCAAGTGAAAATGACTTAATTATATTACAGTAGCCAATATGAAGAAAAAATTGACTGAATCTATTTGTAATATCTACACATTTGATTATAGGTATGAAATTTTCGAAGGTGATCAAGTAAATCACCATATTCAGTCAGAATCTACATATATACATATGTGTACACGTAATAAGTCACTAGAAATTCTAGTCCACTTCCTGAATAATTTGAAATTTTATTCATTCAAACTATATAGATCATATTTAAATATATAGTAAACTATTTTACTTCCAACAATTTTTTAAATATTCATTTGATGTGTAATAAGAGTTAATGAAAATTCAATTTTGTTTAATCATTTCAAATTTGCACACTCCAGTATCTAAATATCTACTTTCCATCAAATAAATACAAGTAATTTTTTTTAATTGGCAGTTGAATATTTGGTGAAAATGTTACTAAATATTTATAATTTGATATTGTTCGTAGAATTTACTTAAAAAATATTTAAAAAAGAAAGCAATACTTCCAACAATCATTTAAGGTAGATAAAATTTTCATTATTAATTTGAAATAGTAAAAAGAAAAAATTATTTACTATTTACTAACGACTCTTGAATAGGAGCCAGTCAATATAATAAACTAACATTGACGTTGACTAACAACGAATATCCACGTGAGACGATCATTGAGCCAAGAACTACCAAATTTCAATGATGCAATTCATCAACAACACCCATATATGTACTTGGATTTTTATTTTTAAGTATTTTATAGTTGAAAATACAATATTATGAAAGTTTTAATTTACGAATAACATGTACACTGAAGTGCAATTCTAAAAGAAATTACAAAATTTATAATCACTGAAAATCTTGTACAATCAACACCACCTTTCCTTGCCGAGTGCTTATTTATTCATTGTTCGGTTAAAAAAAAATTTTTTTTTTTTTTGTAACTGCCCATTTTTACAAAAAAAAAATTAAATTATGTTTTATTTAGTCTGTTTTAATTTTTAAAATATATTCTTATAATTGAGACGACTAAAAAAGTCGATACACATAAGGCTTCGAATTAAATGGTATTTAATAAATTTTGTTGATCAAAACGAATTTTTTTGATGAACTGCGATAGAAGCGTTTTACTTCAAATATTAAATTTCATAATATTTGCAACAAAAAAAAAACTGTTTCTTTACCAATAAGATACAACAACTTTCAAAAAACTTTATAAAATTTTGAATAAAAATAGATAATAAATAATATTGCATGTTGGTAATGTGATATTCTGAAGTTGCCTGACCTTAATTTGATAAAATGTAAAAAAAAGTCATGGGAAAAATTTTAAAAAGGCTTTTTTAATCCAATTTTTCTATTTAAAAATCAATAGTATAAAAGTTTTATGACTGCATTATTGTACTAGCATTACAATATCATATAGATTGTCAAAAATTTATTGTAAATTCATATTTTAATCAATTGAATACACATAATTTTACCGAAAGTAAATATTTTGTAGTGTTTTTTATTTATATTGATTTTAATAACAACTTAATGTGAATGAATATTTACTATTATAAGCTTTGAGCTTTGTATTCGTTTTGCTCTCAATACCTAATGTAAATAAAAGGAAATTATTTTTAATTAAAATTTTTATAGTGCGAAATTTGAAACAATAATTTACCATCAAATTTTTTATTAAACTTTGTAAATCCGTGGATTGTTTGACTTCCAAAAAGTTGTGCAATGAACCTATGAGAGGATATATTTGGTGTGGTATATAAAATTTTTGTAGGGCCTAGAAACAGTGGAAAATCAATGCCACTTAATGTGGCTTTTGACATCGAAAACTGATGAAAATGTGATACGATTAACAGCCCTTATGAGTTTAGACTGTCCAGCATAAACTAGCAAGCAAATTTTTTTTTTTTAATGAACTAGGAACATAGGTCTATTATTGACCAGATCTTAGTCCGCATGGGTTTTATTTTGTTCCCCAAGGTCGAAAAAAACCTCAAGGTCAAAATTTTTTAAACAGAACTGTCAACAATATCTAAAGGAAAGTAGCTGAAGAGCGCTTTTTGAAAGCGTTTTTGGAGGGCTGAAAAAAGCATTTTTGGAGGGTTGAACATAAAGCATTTTTGGAGGGCTGAAAATAGGGTTAATAGGAACCTTGCATAGGTGGGGCCCCAAATATCGAAAACTAATCAAAATGTGTAACCTTCAAAGGTCTTCTTTATAAAAGAAACTTTCTATACGAGATCTGTTCAAAAAATATCGCGAATTTGTGTTGTTTTTGGCCAAAACTGGCAAAAGCCAGTTTTTCTTCTTCCACAAATCCGGGCGTTTCTGGCTGATTGCTTCGCGCAACTTGCACATAACTTACAGGTAATATTCTTTATTGACCGTTCTACCCTGTGGCAAGAACTTATGAAGCACCACGCCTCTGCAATCGAAGAAAACTGTAAGCAAAACCTTCACCGGTACGGTTTTCACATCTTCTCGGCCCTCTGAAGACATTTCTTACCACCGATAAACGTTGCTTCGGCCCAAGGCAGCTTCACCATATGCTACAGTCAACATTCGGAATGCGTCCGCGCAATTAATTTTGTTTTAAACACAAAATTTGATACAGATTCTTTGATCCATATTTTGGAATGGGCAAAAATCGTAGACGAGCCAAAACACGTGCAAGCAAATCAGCTGTCAAAAATTAACTGAACATTGAAAATGGCCGAACTTGTCGGCATAAGTGAGAGATATGAGTACCAACATAACGCCACAAAAAATTGAAAATCGAATATACGTAATCCGCGAAAATTCAAAATTCGTGATACTTTTTGAATAGACCTCGTATAAGGGAGTTCTTGCAACTCTCAGAAAAAGTGTTATTTTTACGAAGAAGTCCTTGGGAGGTTAGAAAACGGGGCTCCTCGTATCAGATTGCAGACAATTGGATGTTCCATCATGATAACGCCCTCTGTCATACCATTATCTCTATAAACGAGTTTTTATCGGAAAAAAGGATTCTTATGGTTGTCTTTTACACCAGATTTAAGTTCGTGTAAATTTCTGTGGGTCCCCAAAAATCAAAAATCATTAGAATAACAAAACTTATATTGTCGATAACACACATAAGAAGTGTAGCCGAAGAGCGGAAGGCGATTCTATGTTGAAACCTTCCAGCACTTTTACGAGAAGTGGAAAAAATTCCTCCAATAATGAATAGCTTATCCCAATTGAACTAATTTAGAGAAGGAATATTCTAAAAGATAATCAATTATTCGAATATGAGACTTTATAAAATAAAATAAAAAATAATAGGTACTAAAATAAAAAAAAATTAATAAATCAAATTCAACTTAAACGGTTCTATTTAAAACTCGTATGTTGGCAGTAAATGTTTTTAAACAAATGTTGATAAGAAATTTTTTATACGTTATAAATTATTGTTGTTTGCAACAGAATACAAGTGATTATCTTTTAGTTATTGGTTTATTTGTCATTTTAATCAAAATGATATTATATGACATTGACTACAAAAAAATGTGCAATATCAAAAAAAATTATGAGCAATACACGTATTGTGCCATTCAAGGATTGATATACCATATATGCATAGAGTTTGTGGGGAATACTGCTAAAGTTTAGGTCAATGGCTAATATCGGAACCAGTTTCTTAATAAATTTATTATATTTATAAGAAATCAATTAAAATTCTATAGATTTTAAAATAGTACTAACAAAAAATAGTTTGTCTGATGTCTGTAGCTGTATAATTTTTTAATCTGTGGAGTGTAGTTGGGGATTAATTACGAAAATGCACGAAAGATTCTAGATTTTCATTTAAACGAGATTTTATATATTTGAAATTTTTTTTAAATTAATTTTTTGTTATAAAATCAGGTTTTTTGATAAAAGTGAAAGCAATTTTTTAAGAAAATATTATCAAGTTATCTAGATTCGGGAGAATTTTAAGTATCCTACAGAATTTATCTAAAATTAACTATATAAAAATTGATAGTAATTTTCAAATATGATTTATATTAACAATTATTTTTATTTATTCTGATCAAAATTGAAGATTTACCAAAAACAATGAAATTGAAAAATTCTATTTAGAAAAGTAAAATTTCTATTAAAAAATTCATTCTTTTTGTGAAATTTAAAAAATTTCTAAAATAATTTTATTTAGACGTTTTTTTGTTTAACTTAAAAACTTTGCATTTATTTTTAAAAGTACTATGTAAAAATGAATATATGAAATAACAAACAAAATACACTTAAATCTTTATGAAATTTTATCAAAAAAATAAAAAAAATAGTAAAGAAAAAATACATAAATTATTCAGCCCAATAGAATTGTTTTATGTGATATGCCAATCAACCTGTTGTTAGTAGCAGTGGAATACCTGTAAAAGGTGGCATTTTACAAGTGTTCAAATCCATTTCGTATAGATATTAATATATATACAATTTGATTGTATTCGTATTATTTTTGTGAAAGCATTACAAGCTTTAGTAATAGTGAACAAGGCCTTTTGTCTTATGTACAAATTTTTAGGCATAGCGGAATTTGCCTTTTCAATCAATATTACTTATTTTCGATTTGGAATTAATACTTATTCATATAAGAGTATTCTCTCTGAATTTTATTCATTTATTTATTTATTAAGACATTAATTATGTTTTATTATATTTTTTTATTAAAAAAGGATATTTTTTCTTTTTCATTTTAATAAATAAGATATAATAAATCAATTAAAATAAGTAGTTTTTCTATCAGTAAGATTTAATAAGTTTTATTTGAACACTGTTTCTGATATCAAAATTAATTATTAAATATTTTCAATTAATTTTATAATTTCTTACTAAGTAAGAAAAATTAAAGAAAAAAAATTACTTACCAGCATTAAAATGAGCGTTACTAAAATCCAAACAAGTTTTGCCATTCTTCAGTTTTTGATGTGTATTCCTTTGTATCCTCCGTTTTTTAAATATTCTTTTATATAATTTTTTATATTAATTATTTTTTTATTAAAGAGGAATTTATTTTTTTTTTAAATTAATTATTGTCTTAGTATAATTTTGGATTTTTTTATTTATAATATTCAGTTTATTTAAGAATATTCGAAAAATTTCCTTTATTTTAAATGCATTACCAGACACTTAGTTTTTTCAAATATATTGTATAGTAATATAATAATTGAAAAGTTGAAGAGATTTTAAAATCAGCTAATACTACATACAATATCTCTTTTGTAGCTTCCAGACTGTGAAATTCTCTTAAATCGTTGCAATTTTGACTATCAATGAATTTTTTCGTTTACTAATTCAAGATTTTCTTCAGCAATCTCACAACTATCTTAGAAACCTTCGTACGATGAAAAAATTAAATAACTATGCAAGTTTGTTTTTTTGTCAAAATTTTTTTTCCCAAACATAAATAGTTGCATTTATCATGGATTTTAATGAAGACAATGATCAGTTGGTACATTGCCTTCTACACGTTTGATAAAGTTGGCATTTTAACGATTGGCCAAATACTTTGATCATTTCTAATATACGATTCGCGTTTAAATTATTAAATCTTCTGTAGTTTATGCTGTTGTATTTAAGACGGCAATTCAAATTTGAATTCAATGGCATCAGAAAAAAATGGCTATATTTCTGTTATGGTATTCTTCATTCGCTTTTACAGTAATTGTCATAAAATCGACATATCTTCTGTTTAGTTTGATACCTGGAGTGTACCTTCTTCTATTCCTTTTAATTCTTAGAGTATAAATTTTCTATTTCATCCAAACTGATAATTACTACTAATATTATTATCCTTTTGAAATAGTATATTTAATAAAATTGAATAAATCGATTAACTTAATTGCTTTTGGAAATTTCTCAAATCTTGTATATATTCCTGGCATATTACATAAACCGATTTCAGAAATGTTAAATTTATAACTCTACTGTATACGAGTGTGGTGTTGTTTTGAATCGAAAATGGCATTTTATTGATGATTGCACAATATCAAATTTTTTTCTTTCTAGTTGTAGTACTGCATCAAAGAGTATGAAGAGTGTACAAGTAGATATGTTTTTTCCTCCAAACCCACAATTTAAATACACGACAATGCATAAAAACTTAAATCGTTGATAGATGTAAAGAGCAAGAAAGAGTTCAAACTGAATAGTACGTGAATATTGAGTTGATATTCAGAAATATTTTTTATAAGTCCAATCGGTTGAAAATTTTTTAGACAACTTTAATTATTATTATAACTATTAAATATCATATCATATAGTTTTATAGTATAGTATGCTGTGGTCACTCTTCAGTTCAATTTCATTAAAGAACACTAACTAACATATTTAAAATCTCTTAATTGGATAAATTTTTATTTTTTTTTTAATAATACGTAGTTAATTCTCATCAAAATTATAATTTCAACACGAACCCGAAAATTATTAATAAGAAATTGTGTGCAAAAATTGATAGTTCTTTGTTTGTGAAATGCACATTAACTCAATCAATTTTTTTTTTATTGTAAAAATATATTATAGTAAATAACTATTTACTATAAACTATAAATATTAAGCTTATTTTAATTATAATTTATTATATAAACATTTATATATCATAAATTTATATTATTAAATAAATTGATTTTATTTTTATCATTGACCGTCACTAACTAATAATTTTTATATGAGTATTTTTCTATATTTATGTATAGTTATTATTGTGATTTTTTAATAATATTAAAAATATAAGTATAAAAAAAAATTTTGCACAGTATTTATGTATTATTGATACGGAAAGTCTGTATAAATAATTGGTACACTTGGACCATAGCCTTGATATGAAGAAATATATAAAAATATTTTTTTTTCCTTGCAGTAAATTTAGTGGCGAATTTAATTTCTTTTCGAATATTTTCTTTATAACATTGATTCGATTATGTTCACTTCATTTTTTGATTGTATGGTTAATTAAAATATTTCTTAAGTACACTTTTTTTTTATAAATAATGTTAAAATTTAATTGTTAAACTTTGAATATTTATAAATAGTAAATTCGTGTATTTGCTATTATCTATAATGTTTAATGCACTATTTGTAATTAAGTTTCTATCAAATTTTTTTTATAAACTATAATATAATATTATTAATTAAAATAGTTAAAAAAAATTGAAATATATATAAAATTATTTAATTTTTTTTGTTGATAGATAACACTCAAATGCACGAGAATACACGTAATGTAACCGGATGGAGTAACCGCCAAAATTAGAAAAAAAAGCACGACTTACGACGAATCGAATCAAAATTCATATCAAAATATGAAATAAAAACTGAACAGAATTGAATTGAATTGAATTGAATTGAATTGGTTTGTGTACAATTGCAATCAATAATTTGGAGCAAATCGATTCAAATGATTGTGGATTGAGTGCGGGGCCAAAAGTTGTTACGAAAAAATAAAATTTTCCGTTGTTGTTTACAGCAGCAGCTACTACGGATGCAGTGTACACAAAATAAAATTAAGCGATTTCGTTTGATCGCTTTTGTGGTTTTGGTATGATTCCCTCCAAATGGATAGTGTTGGATACTGGTTAGTATTTGGTGCTTTTGCTGTTACTCTTGCTCGCAAACTATAAGTACTCGCTGTTCGTATTAAGCTATTTGCCGCTATGTGTTAAGCTTTAGTGCCTTGTATCGCCCCTTGTATTATAAAATGAACCACAAAGAGAGTGGAGGCAGTAGCAAAAGGCAAGTATTCTGTAACACGGTCTGCGGTGCACTGAGACTCGATCTTTTATTAAATTGCCATAAGAAAGTCTCTAGACTCAAGTCTCAGGTCTGAGGTCTTGAGACTCTGATCTAAACACTCTGATCGGGTCTTAAGTCTCATATCATCAGGTTCAGGTACAGGCAGGTACACTTCTATGCATGTACGAGTAGTTTAGTTTCATATTTTAGCTACCATACCTTCACAATACAGTCGAACTGATAGACACCTTAATATCGAGTATTACCAGTTATTCACAGTGCATACATATACTAGTATAACTAGACGTCTGTTTCCGAGAGCCCGATTAATTTATTTATGATTTTTTATTTTATTTTCTCTTCACACTTTAACATATAAAATTAGCTACATTGGCAGAAATATATTTAAATACACAAATCATAGTGCAATTCTATCAAAGGTGAATAGATGAGGATTTTCATAACTTCAATAGTAAAACTTACCATTATAAGTTTTTCGTTTATATATACTATTAAAGATATCAAAATTGTAAAATATCTATGAAAAAATTTTGATTGATTTTTTTTAAAGAATAAATTATTAAATTTCAAAGTTTTTTATATAGAAAATATATGAGAATTTTTTTTTCTTTTGGTATTGTAGCCTCTATGACTGTAAATAGTTTTATTTGCACTCAACTAAACAAAGTACTAAAAAATTATCTTATACTGTATTTGTTTCAATTTTAGACTAAATTGAAATAAAAAATAATAAATAACAAATAGTTTTCATAGTATTGTACTAAAGTTAGCTACTTTAATGCTTATTGATTCGACAGTGAAATTTATTCGTTCTTAATTTGTAAAATCCAGTCTGGTGTGATCGAGACCTTGTAGACCAACTTACGTCACAATCAACTATGCAAATCAATTTTTTTTTTAAATTTTAGATTCAATTTTCCAGTTTTGACATTGCTCGAATTTCGATTACTCTGATTTAATCAAATATGCTCTTAGTTTTTCTATTTCTATTTAAAATATGGTATATTCAATTATTTTAATAGTATTGCTATGAGAAAATTATTAAACATAAGAAAAATTAACATTTATAGAAAAAATATGAATATCGTAGATTTTATATAGTCTGAATTTTTAGGAAAATAATTATTGTCTTCAAAGAATTTTTAATTAATTAATAATAAAAGAATTTAATCTAATTTGATTAGATGAAAAATTTAAAAAGATATTATAGATAGTTTGGAATTATTTTTAAATTTTTTAATTAAAAGAATAACTCTTCGGCAATTCTTCTTAAGCTACCATTGGGCTTTTTAAAGGATACAAATTTTCTAACGAATAACTTCTTTTAATTTCCTTATTAAAATTTTTTTTTTAAAATAGATATATTGCCTATAATTTTATGTTGATATGAATTTCAATAAGGAAATTGAAAGTAGTTATCAGTTAGAAAATTTGTATTTTAAAAAAAAAGTCCAAATAATATTATTGAAAAGCTTAAAAAAAGATTTTTTATATAAATTTTTTCTATTTATACTGATTTTTTTTTATATATTCAATAGTCTAACCTCCATACGGAAAAATCCCTTGCAACAATTTTTAGGTATAGAAGTTTAATCTTCTAGAAAAAAGGTAATATAATTAAAAACAAGTTATAGAAAATCTTAAATATTTTAAAATTTATCATAAACAAATTATCTTCTTTTATATTTTCATGATAAGTTAGAATATAAGAGCATGTCTGAAAAGTAAAAGTTGTTCATCCAGAATAAAAATATTATACAAAATTATTCTGGAAGTTGTTTTAAGCACCAAATTTTATATGATTTATTTAGAAAAAAAAATATTTCATTTCTATTTGTTAAAATAAAATAAATTACAATTTATTTTAATAAAATTTTATATTAAATTATCATAACAAATATTTTAATTTGAAGATTTGTAGTTTGGAATATAAAATAAAATACAAATACAAATTTTACGAAAATTTTTAGTTTATTATAGTGCTTAAAAATTTTCATAATATAAAAAATATAAACTCTTTCAAATAACTACCACAATACTGTTTGTATAACTTGATGCTTTTAAGTTAATTAAATTGATGAATTTTTCGTTGGTTTTACGTAAATATACGAGGGTCGTTCAATAAGTCCTTAGAAAATCCAAGAAATTGCGCTCGTAGTGTCGATAAAGATGTAAGTAGCATTATCGACAGGAAAGCTGTCAAAATTTCAGCTCGATCCATAGCGTAGGTCAATTTGTATCGTCGATTAAAGTTAACGACATTTATTTGTGCATAACAATGGAAAAAAGCGAGTTTAGGGATGTCATCAAACATCTCCATTTGAAAGGCTTAAGCCCGAAAGAAATCAAAGCCGAGTTGGATGCAATTCATGGCACATTTGCACCTGTGTTTGCGACGGTTTACAATTGGGTGAATGAATTTAAACGTGGCCGTTCATCCACAAAAGATGAACATCGTTCAGGACGCCCAGTTGAGGTGTCTACTCCTGAAATCATCGACAAAATCCACGATCTGATTTTGAACGATTAGTTGAGGCCACGGGCATATCACAAGGTACAGTCCCTTCAATTTTGCATGAAAAATTGTCTGTAAAAAAAATTTCGGCAAGATGGGTGCCGCGTTGGCTCTCAGAGGAGAATAAGCGCAATCGTGTAGTGGACTCTGAGGCTATGTTGGCACTCTTTCATCGCAATCCTGCCGAATTCCTTCGTCGATATGTCACTGTGGACGAAACCTGGATACACTACTACACTCCAGAAACGAAGAGATAGTCATCACAGTGGATTTTGAAGGGTGAACGGGCTCCGAAGAAGGCAAAAACTGTGCCATCGGCCGGCAAGGTGATGGCCACGGTCTTTTGGGATTCGCAGGGCATTATTTTTATCGACTACTTGGAAAAAGGAAAAACAATAACAGGAGCGTATTACGCGTCGTTATTGCAACGGTTGAGCGAGGAAATCAAAGAGAAACGCCCCCATCTGAAGAAGAAAAAAATCCTCTTGCATCAGGACAATGCGCGTGTTCACACCTGCGCTGTTTCCATGGCCAAAATTGTGGAATTGAGAATGGAATTGTTGCAGCATCCCGCTTATTCACCAGATTTGGCCCCGAGTGACTATTTTCTTTTCCACAATCTGAAGAAATGGCTTGGCGGACGACGGTTCACTTCCAACGAGGACGTCATTGCTCAAACGGATGAGTATTTTGCAGAACTTCCGAAATCCTATTTTTTGGACGGGATAAAAATTTTGGTAAAACGGTTGGGAAAGTGTATAGAGCTAAAATGAGATTATGTTGAAAAATAAAATTTTTTTAAAAAAAAACAGTTTTTTCCATCTTTTTCTAAGGACTTATTGAACGACTCTCGTATTTAATATCCAAACTTTATAAGAAAAAGTTCAATGGCATCAAATCGAACAATCTTTGAGGTCAATTGATATTACAAACTCTTGAAGAAATATAAAAATATATTTACAAATTTATATTTTGTAGTAACAATATCTTTTTATAGTCACTTATGGATTTTTAGACGCTTATATTCCTCAATTTGCTAATTAATGAGCCTTCTTGCTGGAGAAAATAATATTCGCAAAATTAGTACCTAATTAGATCATTCTAAGATAGTTAAATAATTCATAATATAAAATGCCAAATCTAAAACTAAACAAATATTATTTAATGAAAATATAGTTTTGACTACCATCAAGTGATAGGACTATTCTTTCCGAACCATAAGAAAAAGATAATATCTTATTAATAAGTAATAGAAAAATAAAAAATTTGCAAAAATAAATTTATTATAAAATTGGTATTTTTTCTACACTATCAAAAGTTGAATAATTATAATTATTTTATAAAAATTTCAAAAAATTATTCTAATTATTGGATTATTTATAAAGTTTTGAAATTTAAATTTTTCATACTTTAAAATAGATAATCATATTTTAAAAATTAGTATATTTAAGAAAATCAACTTTTTTTTTAAAAATATTAATTGATACTTGCAACAAAATAGTTTCAAGTTTCTACTTCTTAGTGTTTGAGGATAGTTGCATTTACATAACAAAATTGTTATTATACTGTTCGTTAGTGCAAAACAATCGTGATCTTAGTTGCTCTTATATTTTCTGTTATCAAATAAAATAAGGAAACTTCTCTCTGGTGAATTATGAAATTTTAATTTGTAGGTAAACTCTACCATAACATATAATATTGACAGATTACAGCAAAACAGAATATAAACAGATGAAAAAAAATACCTTTTTCTCTATAATTTCTAACCAGTTTATCCAGTATTTATTATAATTTTACATTTGTTAACAAATATTAAATCTTTTTTGCATATTTTTCAACATATTTCCTGGAAAGTTTAACTTCTTTTGTAAAAATAATGAACGCTTAATTTATAAATGAGAATATTAAGTTTAAAAATAGTTTTCTTAAAACAAAAAACCTTTTTTTTCTAAGCATTAATAAATTTTTGTTAATTGCAAATTTTTTTTCTAAATATTTTGCAGTATTTAGAAAAATAATTTAGCTTTCCCACAGATTATAATTAGCATATAGATGAATTCATTTAAATCTACAAAGCTCAAAGATAAAAAGATTTAAACTAGAAACTTGAAATTATGTTAAGTCTGGTTTAGAAAATTTTCTTATCATTCGTAAAAGTTGTTTCTGGTTTCTTAAAATATTCGTTAATCTTATAATGTTAGTTATTTAAGATAATGAACTGATTTTTTTGTTTCATGTTTAGTATAACATTGATCACGTGCATTATAAATGATGGATTTTATGTTTTTCATATATCTATAAGACACCACCATAAAAGTTTAACTAGAATATAAATATTCAACTTGCATTAATATTAAGAGAAAAAAACTACAAACAAGTTTTATTTCATATTTGATCAAGTTAAAAAAAATTCTAAATAATATAAACGACTTTTTAAAGTAGAAAAAATGTTCATATATAAAATAAAAACAAATTAGAATAATCAATAACATTTGATAGAAGTTATATAAGACATTCACCTTTTTGCTAACCGAAACTTTTGTTTTTGAAATAAAATCACTCTACGAATATATGAAAAATAGGTACTTACCTATTGAAAAATACAAAAGACAAAAAAAAAACAAATCATAAATGTTATTAATTTATAAATATTGTCAAAATTGAAATAAATATTTTTGAGGTCATGTTCGTGATCGTGGCATTAAATTGTAAACGACCTACACCAGCCGATGGGGTAATTCGTTCGAGGACATCTTCATTAAACCAGGTGACGATTGGCGTTTATACAAAATCCGATACATTTTAAATTTTACCAATTTTTTTTCAGTTCATTTACGGTCAGTTAAATTTTTATTAGTCTATCATTATTATTATTAATAAAATTTAATGAAAATAAAAGTTAATTTTTTTATAATTTTATCTCTAAAGATAAATGCAATGGAATTTTGTTGATTTCTTATGAGGAAATATTTTCAAATAATGTGAATTTGAAGTAAATATAAAAATAAGATATTTTTTGGCAATCTAAATCTGAATAATATATTTTTCGAATTATTTAATGAATATCCAAGTCAAATGCTAGAGGATTTGTCAACTGAGTTAAATGGTGATAGATCTACTGTTGGTAAGAGTTTGCATGCATATTTAGAAAATTGGGTTCCATAAAATGTTCGGCAGAAAAGGAATGAGACTGACTGAAAGTGATCTGCCATTACTATTCATTTTTACTTGACAAAGCTACTCTACTGATTATTCTTGAACATGCAGTACAACTTTCAACCTGATCCGATAACTACACGAACTTGTTAACCGTGATAATTGCAGTTGTGTTTTTATAATGTATTCCGAAAAATATATTTAGCTTAGATAAACCCTAGTTTGGATAATCCCAAGTTTAAATATATTGCCCAATAATTCCATGGACAATATTCCTTATTAAAAGCGCAAGTTTTCGGTGGCACAAATTGTATTTGCGATGCTTAGAACCAGTTGAAGACGAAACTCACTCAAGGAGGCCTTCAAGATCGAAAAACGGATAAAAAAAGAATTTTTGCCTTTAAAGAACTTGTATCTTCTACAAAATTGTCCTTAAAAGGCTCAGAAGAAGAGTTATTTGCATTAGACCGGATATTGCAGATACTTGCCATCTATATCAACAATTTTTTTTTTGGGAAAAGGATACCTGTGACACACCAGACCCTTTTTTCATTTGATCTTAGACCGTGTGCATTTTTTTTATTCCCCAAGATCAAAAAATACGTACAATTACACCATCTTGCTATAGCCAACAACATCCAAAGTGGTATAGTGGAGAATTGGAAGACGTTTCCAGTTGAAGCCTTCCGGTACCGTTTTACTGAAAAGCCAGTTGAAGCTAATGAAGACACACTAAAGACATTAATTAATGCAAACTGGCGAATAACAACTCATGAGATCACTGAGAGATTAAATTTATCGAATACGATCGTTCATGATCATTTGAAACGGCTAGGTTTAATCTCAAAGCTCGACATATGGGTTCCTAATCTTCTTACGGGAAAAAATTTGTGCCGTCGCATTGACGTTTGTGATTTGCTTCTCAAACGCCAAGAAAATAATCCATTTTTGAAGTGTATCATCACTGGAGACGAGAAATGGGTTGTCTACATCAATGTTCAGTGCAAAAGCTCCTGGAGTATAAAAGATGAACAGGCTCAAAGCACTTCGAAAGTTAATACCAGGTGTATAAGCTTAAATCCGCTGTTTTTTAGTCAAAAAAACACATGCTTTTTTTTCATAGAAAGCAAAAACAAATTTATTCAAAGTACTTGCCTCACTACCTACACAGTTTTCCCATCTCTGGGGCAATTTGTGGATACCACGCCAAAAAAATTCCTTCTGTTTCGAAGCAAACCACTCATCAAGCCATTTTCGGATGTCTTCGTAAGAATCGAAGTGCTGCTCAGCAAGCGCGTGGCCCATCGGCGAAAACCGGCGGTAGTCGGAAGGGGCCAGGTCTGGTAAATAAACGGGGTGAGGTAGCACCTCTCAGTTGAGTGCCTCCAAGTAGTTTGGGATCATTTTTGACGTGTGCGATGGTGCGTTGTCGTGGAGGAAAATCAGCTTATCATGTCTTTGTTGATAATCCGTGCTTTTTTCACGCAGAGCACGGTGCAATTTGATCAGTTGTTGGTGGTAGCGGTGGGCATTGACAGTTTCACCAGATTTTGACATCTCATAGTAGACGATACTCTGCTGATCCCACCAAACGCACAGCATCGTCTTCCGTCCGAAGCGATTTGGTCTTCGAGAAGATGTTGATGGTTGGACGGGATCCACGCACGATTTCTTGCCTTAAGGATTCTCGAAATATATCCACTTTTCATCGCCTGTCACAGTCCGATGCAGGAAAGACCTTCGTTTTTATCTGGCGAGCAAGATTTCGCATGTGTTTTGGCGTCGCTCCATCTGCCTATCGTTCAATTCATGCGGCACCCATTTTCCGATCTTTTCAATCTTCCCCATGGCTCGCAGACGCATGGAAATGGCTGGTTGAGTAACACCCCATTGCTGGGCGAGCCCTTTTTGCGATTGGGTATCGTCTTCGTCCAAAAGGGCCTGCAATTGATGGTCCTCAACCTTCCTAGGCCGATTTTCACTCTTCTTGTCCCACAAGTCAAAATTGTCGTCTTTGAACAGACGAAACCAATCTTGGCACGTTGTTTTCGATAAACCACACACCATAGGCCTCCATTCAATGCAATTCGGCAGCCGATTTCTTCAAATTGAAGCAGAAAAGCAGAGCTCCCCGCATATGCTCTTTTTCTGGCACAAAACTAGACATTTTCTGATTTTTACCATATAAAAATTTTATATGGTAAAACGTTTAATTCAAATGAGGACGTCAAAAATCACTTGGATCAGTTTTTTGCCAGTAAAGAACAAAAATTGTAGGAGCTTGAAATCATTCTACAGTCAGAAAGATGGTATTGGATCAGACTGGAAAATATTTAATTGAATAAAATATTAATTCACTATAAGAAAATCGTCTTTCGTTTTTATAAAAAAAAAAACAAATTACTTTCTGAACAGCCTAATATAAGTTTAAAATATTGTTGCAAAAAAAAAGCAGCTCTCTTATTATTGAAGAATACTTGAATATATTTAATTCAACTCCGAAAATTATAAATCATAAATTTTATCTAGAAATACTTTCTTTCCAAAGCTTTCAAATTTGCAGTTTATTTAAAATAAAAATATTTATTTATCCTTTGATTTGAACATATCATAAAAATATATATTGAATATAATATATTTTTTTTATCCTATACTTTGAGGCAAAATATTTTAAATAAATCATATTCAGTCCAAATAAAATAAAACCATTTTTAGGTTATCTTTTCGAAAAGACAAATGTCTAACCCCACGTATAGATATGAGATATTTTCCGATTTAGTATATTTGAGATAATACTATAATAGCATTTTAATATTTCCAATTTTATTTTTTCATCTCCTTACAAAATATTTTCATATATTATAAAAGGTAAGTGTAATAAAATTGTTAAGAAAAAAAAAATAGCTTGCGTATTACTCATAAAAAGCGATGCCGATTTCTCTAATCTCTATTATTCGTAGTGATATGTTAATGACAACTCAATTTGTTAAGCTAAAGATCTCGTGACATTGATAAAGATAGACTCCTGTACTTGTACTCGTATGACATCCATTCAAGATGTCTTCTGTACCAATCCAACATGGAATCACCACCTTATAAAGATAAATCACTCACTTACGTGTCGCACGTAACATGTCATCCCACTGAACTTGAGTCTGGCAAATATTTCATATAAACTATCATGACTATTTCACTTAATATTTTAGCATATAATCTGCATACTTTGTGCAGTTTTTTTCTTCAAAATGATTAACATTAAATGATTAACTAAAAAGACAGACTCAAATATATAATATTCCGTGACATTATTATATGCTCGTATCTGACATAACTGAATCTAAAACCCATATTTTAATAGGTCTACAAAAAAAACCTACTACAAATGGATTTTCTCTGAGTTTACAAAAATACTATATTAAAATATACCCCGTCAATATATGATCGATTATATTGCTTGTAATTGTATCTACAATAATAAAAATCACACTCTCTGTGACAGGCCTTGAATCCTTGTTAAGGGCGTAAATCAAAATATATGCAAATGTCGGCTTGAATATTTCCAAAATAAATAATTTAACTACTGTAATCCAGTTAAAATATTGATTAAAAAAAATGAAAAAATGGAGCATTTGTAGACTAAGTACTTGTAGAGGGTCATTCAACAAGTACTTAGCCTACAAAAGAAAAACGAAAATTTTGGAAAGGTGGCAATTTATTTTTCCACATAATCTCCTTCAAGCTTGATACACTTGGCCCAGCGATGCTCTAAATTTTTTAACCCGTTCAAAAAATACATTTTCTCGAGGGAAGCAAAATAGGCCTCCGTGGCGACGATGACCTCCTCATTTGACCCAAATCTATTCCCGGCGAGTGATTTTTTCAGGTTTAGAAATAAAAAGTAGTCACAGGGGGCCAAATCTGGAGAGTACGGTGGATCGGGCAGGAATTCGTAGCGCAATTCGACCAATTTGGCCATGGCGACGGCGGAGGTGTGAGCCGGCGCGTTGTCGTGGTGGAACAGCACTTTTTTCTTCGCAAAGCGGGGCCGCTTTTTCTTCAATTCGACGTCAAATCGGCCCAATAAGTCAGCATAGTAGCGCCCCGTTATTGTTTTACCCTTCTCGAGGTAATCGATGTGGATCACACCTTGTGAATCCCAGAAAACGGTGGCCATCACCTTTCCGGCCGATCGAACAGTCTTCGCCTTCTTCGGAGCACGTTCGCCGGATGAAGTCCACTGTTTGGACTGTTCCTTGGTCTCTGGTGTGTACCAGTGAATCCATGTTTCGTCGACGGTCACGCTGGATTGCGCTGAAACATCGCCAAACACGTCGCCGATGTGGTCTCACGGTTGCGCTTGTTTTCCGGTGTGAGCAAACGCGGCACCCATCGCGCCGACAGCTTTCTCATACCCAGTTCTTCGCGATGCCCACAGTCTCAGCTATCTAATGAACCTTTAATCGACGGTCTGCCAACACGAGATCGTGGACTTTTTTAACGTTTTCCTCCGTAGCAGACGTTTTCGGGGCACCTGGGCGTGGCTCATCGAAAACCGACGTGCGGCCACGAACAAACTCGTTGAACCAATTCTTGACGGTCGCCATCGAAGGAGAAGAGTCACCATACACAACATCCAAGCGATCTTTGATTTCGCTGCGCGTTTTCCCTTCCAAAAACAAGAATCTAATCACCGAACGATATTGTTCTTTTTCCATTTTTGTGCAACCGACCGACACGCTCGCTTTCAAAGACTCTCAAAACAAAACTTGTGAAGGGAATCGACTGAAACTTTGACAGTAGGCTACTAAAAGAATGTGCTGCACGATGGTAAATTTTTTTTGTGACAGCAGTTCCATCGGGCGGTGAGGCTAAGTACTTGTTGAATGACCTTCGTAATTATTTGCATTATCGAATAGTGCATATTATTTGTAAGCTTCTTACTATAATTTCTCATTAATATTTTATTGCTTTATAAAAAATAACCAATTTATTATGATTTTAATTATAAATTATTAATATTTTTTATGAAAATAGGGAAACGTGAGGGGACACATTTATTATTGTTAATTACATTTTTTTCTTACTGCTGTTGTATTTATTATAAAATCGATTTCGTTTTCCTGAACTATTTCCATTCATTTTACGTGATTAAAATATTGCATTTAGCAGGAATGTAAAATATTTTATTCATAAAATATTTATCGTATTACAAGAAATAATTTTATAATAAATAAAATGAATATTTTTTTATAGTTGCTTTTGTATAATATGAAATTCTCTGTCATTTGAAATATATTTTGAAAAATTACAAAATGTTAAATAGTTATTTATTTATTTAAATTAAATTATCATGAATATTATGAATTGGCTGGGAAAAATCTCCATAGTTACTAACAAGCATAAAGAATAACACCTTTAATCATTCGTAGATATATGAACTGGACAAGAATCGAATGGTTTCAATCATTGCCCTTCCAGATTTCTCGACAATTTTTCCAATATTTTAGGCACATCTTGTTACATTCAACTTCTGAGGAAGTGCTACCGTACTCGAAATTTATTTTTTAGTAAGACTCATTCCAATCGCTAAGTAATCTTTTTAATTTCCTATAACAAGCTAACATACCCTACAAGATCTAATCACCTTTAACTCATCCATCCAACTAACCAATTGGATCTAACCCAAAAACTTACAGATTGATAAATGATCGTGGCGGTGCCACGTGGCACCTGGTTGATCACCTAGGAGAGATCGTATGTAATTTTTGAAAATAGTATGCGAATGCTCGAATCCCCGAGGAAAGATTCTCCAAGAACTCCTCTCCCATACCACTCTTGAGGTCCTATCTCCTCCCATGCCCAAATATTGGCCGACCAGTGCCAGAAACCTTCCCGATATTCTAGACTATTTCATAACCACACCCATACATTCCATTAATACTTCCATAGATACACTCCTTGACCTGAATTCCGACCATTCCCCTGTTCTCCTAACACTATATACTTCTTCTTCCTTAAAATCATATCCTCCCAAACTTGTAAATGGGAAAGTTGATTGGGACATTTTTAGACAGAACTTAGACCAACAGATTCATTTACAACAAAGCCTTAAGAACGTACAAGAAATAGACGATGCCGTAAACTACTTGACTGTTTGCATACAGAACTCAATCACTAACGCCCACAAAACTCATAACAAACCAACCATACGAGAACATGACTATAATCTTCCGCAAAAAATTCGCAGCTTGATAAGCGAGAAACGTCGAGACAGGGCCCAGTGGCAACGTTCAAGAATGCCAAATGAGAAGAAAAAACTGAAACAACTACAACGAGAACTGAAACAATAAATAATTAATTATAACAACGAACGATTTACTGAATACACAGAATCACTAACAACTAATGAGTCACTCTGGACAGCTACCCGACGAATTCTCAAATACAAAACAGCTACACACCCGCTCCGGAATACCGACGGAACCTGGGCAAAAACGGATAAACAGAAAGCCGACATCTTTGGCAAACACTTAGAAAACATCTTTAAACCTCACGAAGATGTCCAAGACATTCTGCATGACGAACAAATATTCCGACAAATATCAACTCAGTTGCCCATAAGTCCACCTCCTAAGTTTTTCACTCCTTCCGAAGTTAAATTCACAATAGAACACTTTCCAATAAAAAAGCCCCAGGATATGACCTAATAATTTCAGAAATTCTGAAGAAAATTTCCAAAAAAACCCTCGTCCTTATAACCTATATTTATAATAGTATCCTCCGTACATCATTTTTTCCTTCCCTTTGGAAGTTTTCCATAATTAAGATGATCCCAAAACCCAATAAGTGCAAAAACCTTCCTACCTCATATAGACCTATAAGCCTCCTTCCCATGTTATCAAAAATCCTAGAAAAATTAATCCTTAAACGTCTTTATCCCATTTTTGAAACCGAGGGTGTCATTCCTCAGCATCAGTTTGGATTTCAACCTGAGCATTCCACTATCCAGCAGTGTCATCGCGTAGTCGACTACATAGCGTCTTTGCTAGAGCGAAAGGAATACTGCCCAGGCGTGTTTCTTGACATTTCGCATGCTTTCGACCGTGTATGGCGCCCTGGATTGCTTTGGAAGTTGCAGCAAGTCCTACACTCGGGTTATTTCCACATCCTTAAATCTTATCTCTCAGACCGATATTTTCAGGTAGCTGAAAATATGGAGTACTCTGACATTTATCCAATTTCCGCCGGTGTCCCTCAAGAAAGTATCCTAGGTCCTATCCTATATAAAATTTATACCCATGACATTTCTAGCCACAACAACATCCTAACCGCAACATATGCTGACGATACAGCCATCCTGACACTTCACAAAGATCCTTCCACAGCCATTAGTATCCTACAGAACCATATCCACTCCTTAGAAACTTGGTTCAAAAGGTGGAGAGTGAAGGTAACATAAATGAGCAAAAATCTGCTCATGTAACTTTCACACTCTGCCGAGAACAAATTCCCGACATAACCCTAAACGGCAGTATTATTCTACAAAAAAATAGCTACGTTACCTTGAACTTATATTCGACAAACGGTTAACCTGGAACCTTCATACGAAAATAAAAAGACGTGAACTTAACGGACGATACAAACAATTATTACGTCTCCTGGACAGTAAATCAAAACTTACAACAACAAGTAAACTATTACTATACAATATGGTTCTGAAACCAATGTGGACATATGGTCTTGAACTGTGGAGTTCGACTAAACATTCCAACTCCCTTCCAATCCAATCCCTACAATGCCGAATCCTTCGTAAAATTGTCAATGCCCCCTTTTATGTGTCAAACACTGTTATTCACTGTGACCTAAATGTTCCATTTGTTCGTGAACTATGCATCTCCCGATATAAAAAATTCCATTCGCATCTATCCTTCCACCCTAATCCTTTAGGAAGGTAACTTTTCACTCCCACCCTTCCAGTATACAACCATCGACATTTAAAACGGCGATGGCCGAGAGATTCTCTAAAATTATAAAATAAAATTACCCTGATCTAGAGGTAACATCGATCGGTGTTTTCCTCCACATGTCCTCATGTCCATGTATATTTCCGTAAAAAATCTGCATACCAGCATAAGTAGTTGTAGATAACATTTAAAATAAAAAAAAATAAAAAAAAAACATGCGAATGCGTTTTTGTCCTTTTTAAAATAATGTCACTTATGGTCTAGTTTCGTGTTCGATGAAACAGTTGTTCTTGTGTAGTGTGGATGTATATGTAAGCGTATAAAAGTGGAGGGGAAGGGGTTAAACTGCAGTCAATATATGTGTATGCATCGAAAATACCAGTTAAGAAGGTGACATTATTAAGGAAATTACGTGGTAGCGATTCTTTGATGATGTGGACAGACTTGGTCTTCCTTCGTCGTATGCTAATTTTCGCTGTGCTATAGATTGCCGCCATGATCTTTCTAGTGCTAAGACGTTAAAAGTTAAGTTTCTAGAAGAATGTGAGGCTCGTAGGCAGGGATTTTTAAGAATTAATGTCAGTTGATAACAAGAATTTAAACCAAAAATTATTCCAGCAGCGGAAGGAGATATGGATCATTTACATCAAAGAAAAGAAAATGTTTCGAGTGAGGTATTAAAAGTCATAAGACGAATCCATGACCAGGAAGTCCAAAGAGAATTGGAGAGAGTCGAGGCCGACGGCCAACATCGTCGACCAGACTCATCTAGTGTCTAGCGCCAAAAATTTTTTGCTTCACCGCAATTATTCCAAGTAGATTTGGCTTTGATACTGGATAGATCCATTTAAGTGATGATAAAAAGCAATTTTTATTGATAAGTGGATCTTCAAATCGAAAGTTAATCTAGCGTACAAATTATTAGCCTTGGTGGTATGCGGCGAAGTCATCAGAATTTTAGTATGCAGTGGTTCGATAGACAAAAAAGAATATTCAAAATCGCAGATCGCAAGTACGATCTTTTTTATAGCTGACCCAACAATGAAAGGTTGTGTCATTCAAACTTTTTGAAGCTAATTTGAAGCGGTGTGCTGTCTCCTATTGATACTTTAGATCTAAAAATTTATCAAATTGCGGGAATTGCACATAGGATAAAATGACAGAGAATCGGAAGAATAGAAACTTTGGGATGTTCTAAATACCTCGTTACTTTTATCGATGATACGACGCGATAGTGCGAAGCTTATTTCTTAAGGCAAAAGAGTGGTTTTTTCGAAACTCTACTAGAAAATAATCGGGAAAAAAACTAGAAAGCAAATCAAGTGCTTACAGTCCGATAATACTCGTGAATACTTTAATGTCGGAGTTTGACAAATACCTCCAAGAGCAAGAAATTAAGCGATGGCTGATGATTCCTTGCACTCCTGAGCAGAATGAAGTTGCGGTGTGAGTGAATCACACGCTATTGGATATGATAAGATATATTATATTGCAATCAGGGATAAGTGCATATTTTTCCTTTTGAATTTTAGGCTGGAAATAAAATAAGATCGATTATATAAATTCTTTTAGGTCAAAAATGCTCGTTGCTTAGAAAAATCGTAATTAAGATAACTCGCGGAAAAATCCACGAAATAGAAGATTATTGTTTTTTTATTTTGGCGTAGAAAATGTCAACATTTTTATTTTTACGTTAAAAAGCATTTGCGAGAAGTTCTACTTTATTATTATATTTTTGAGAAGTGTTGCGGAAAGGTATCTTTCACTGATTGAAATTTCGGTTATCCTGCTCCATCGAAAAAAGCATGTGATACGGTGATTTTGATCGCAAAATATACGAAGACGCAGACCTGTTAGAAATAATTAATGAATATCCAATTCTGTCGCTTAAGGATTTGTTAACTGTTCTACTGTCGGTAAGCTTTTGCATGGATTTGGCAGGAATGTTCCAAAATGTAGCAAATTGGATTCCACATCAATTGAAGTGGTCCTTGTTAAATAGATTTATTACGCTAATCCTAAATTACCTAAAGCATGGATAAAGCCAGGAGAATCAGGTCCATCAACACCAAGATGCAATATCTTTATCGACTGCGGCTAATAAGATTGAATCGAGGTTGAAAAGAAAAATGGCCGTTATGAGACGATAAATATGACAAGCTGCTTCTAATACATGACAATGCCATGGTCCCACGCTGCAAAAGCTGTTCAGAAATATTTGGAATGAGTAAAATGGTAAATCGTGCCCCACTCGCCGTATTTGCCAGATATTCCTTTTTCAGGTTTTTTTTTTGTTGCGGTCCATGTAGTCAGACCTGTCCGCAGAGCGGCTTACTTTTCACGAGAGTATTGAAAAATGGATTAAAGAAGGAAAAATCCTGGTATGAGGATACTTGGAATAAAATCACTTTCTATATTGTTATATAAATAAATGTTAAACTTTGTTTAGAGCAATGTCTACAAATATCGCTCGCCAGTATTCCATTTAAATTAGAGTCGTAAATATTATTTTACGTTATTTAATTTTAAGAAAGATCTAGTTTTTTAATATTTAATTCACATGGCTACTCAAATAACATATCTCTAAAATGGATTTTATGGAAAAGTGACCTGTTTCCGTAAATAATTTGTATACCAGGTGTATAAGATTTAATACGCTGGTTTTTAGTCAAAAAAAAACACATGTTTCTTCCATAGAAAGCAAAAACAAATTTATTCAAAGTACTTGCCTTCGCTAGCTACACATTTTTCTCATCTCTCGGGCAATTTGTGGATACCACGCCAAAAAAATTCCTTCTCTTTCGAGGCAAACAAATTATCAAGCCATTTTCGGACGACTTCGTAAGAATCGAAGCGCTGCTCAGCGAGCGCGTGGCCCATTTACGAAAACAGGTAGTAGTCGGAAGGGGCAAGTCTGTGAATAAGCGGGGTGGGGTAGCACCTTCCAGTTGAGTGTCTCTAAGTAGTTTCGGGCCATTTTTGAAGTGTGCGATGGTGCGTTGTCGTGGAGGAAAATCAGCTTGTTATGTCTTTGTTGATAATCCGTCCTTTTTTAACGCAGAGAATGACGCAATTTGATCAGTTGGTGGTAGCGGTAGGCATTGTAGGCGATATCCTGCTGATCCTACCAAACGCACAGCATCGTCTTCCGTCCGAAGCGATTTGCTCTTGGGGAAGATGTTGATGGTTGACCGGGATCAACCCACGATTTCTTGCCTTTAGGATTCTCGAAATATATCTACTTTTCATCGCCTGTCACAATCCGATGCAGGAACGACTTTCTTTCTTGTCTGGCGAGCAAGATTTCGCATGTGTTTTGGAGTCGCTCCATCTGCCCATCGTTCAATTCATGCAGAACCCATTTTCCGATCTTTTAAATCTTCCCCATGGCACGCAGATGCATGAAAATGGCTGGTTGAGTAACACCCAATTGCTCCGCGATAATTTTTTTCAATTGGGTATCGTCTTCGTCCAAAAATCCCTGTAATTAATGGTCCTCAACCTTCCTAGGCCGATTTTCACGCTTCTTGTACCGCAAGTCAAAATTGCCGTCTTTGAACCGACGAAACCAAACTCGGCACGTTGTTTCCGATAAAACACTGTCATCATAGTCCTCCATAAGCATTCGATGCGATTCGGCAGCCGATTTCTTCAAATTGAAGCAGAAAAGAAGAGCTTCCCGCATATGCCCTTTTTCTGGCACAAAACTAGACATGATTACCAAAGGAAAAATATATGTTGTTGTACGAAATTGCTCACAATGTACACTGATTAATGTTGAGAGATGTCAAACACATAAAAAAAAGTATGGCATGTCCATGACGCCATCTACGAACAAACTGCGGATTTAAGCTTATATACCTGGTATTTTTGCAACGATTTTTTGGTCTTCATTTAATTCTTGTGGAACAAAACGCCCGCAGACCTTTCTTTTACCCAAATCTTCAACTAAAATTATCTAAATAGTGTTTTTACTCGTATTTAATTCCTCAGCCAACATTCTTGTAGTAAAATTTGTATCGATACCAATGATTTTACGGACTTTTTCTACCAATTCAGCACGATTACTAGCTTCTGGACGACCTGGACTTAGGTCATCATTTAAATCCACACGACCATTTTTAAATCGTGTTAACCACGTATAAACTTGAGTACGACTCATACAATCATCACCATAAACTTTTTCCATCAATTCGTTTGTCTCAGCGAATTTTTTTTCAAGTTTAACACAAAATTTTATATTTGCTGTTTGTTCCATTTTTGTTTTGTAACATTATCACAGTTAATGTTACAACTGTGAAAGTTACAGCCATCTTTTATTAAAATGGCTGTAACTTTCACATCTGCATGAATTTAGGTGCGTTTGAAAGAAGATGAATGTATCTTTTTTAATGTTGCAATAGATGGCGCTGCATGTTGTTTGTTATAAATATAAAGTGTGCCAATATTTATATATAATATCGGTTATTTTTGGGACACACTGTGAACGTAAATTCACTCGTTTATGCCGATAAACCAATGCCACTTGCAGTTTTGGAAGACAATATTATACGTATTATCAGCAAGATACCATCCAAGATGCTCGAAAAAGTGGTTCAAAATTGGACCTCTCACATGAATTACTTAAAATATCGTTATGGCCAACTCTTACATAAAATAATCAATAAAAACTTTAAACATTTTTGCAATTTTTCTATTTTTATTTAGAAATTTGATAGATGACGCTGCATGTTGTTTGTTTTAAATATAAAGTTCGGTTATTTTTGGGACATACTGTGTGTATGCAAACGTACTCAAGTTCGAATACAGCTCAATATATTCAGTCGTCAAAAAGTCTTTAACTTTAATTGATAATAAGAAAAATAAATTATTTTAATTTTAACTTCAACAATAATAATTCAAAATTTGTATAAAAATAAAATGGATAATAATAAATCATTTTATAAATACACATTTTCATATAAAAATTTCATCTGTTATACCACACATCCTTCGAACTTCTTTCATGTTTTCAATATTGAATAAAAAAAAAATCCAAAATTGATATTCCATTTATTTTTACATAAATAAAATAAAAGGATTTAAGTAGCTGGAATATACAATATGTACGCAAGAAAATGAAAACGTAATAAAATCCTTTGTATAAGAAAAAAGTGTCCCACCGCAGTATTATTTAACTTGTGTATGCATAACAATAGCACCTGTTTAAGGATTATCTAAAAATCGATTATCTTTAGACATACAATGAATATTTGACTTTTCATATACATGCAAATACATGGACACATGTTTGTAAATCCTAACAGTAAAAGGATTTTCCTTACTTTATTTGCCAAAAGTAATTGTTTGCACTTGAATTCTATTATAGACTTTGCCAAATATTCGATGCTTCAACCAATAATTTTTTTTTGTTTTTTTGGATCTTTAGCTACTCGTATATTGAGTATCTTCTTTTCAAAAGTTTACATAAGAATTTTTCATAGCATTAAAGGTACATATTTATAAAATTTACCATAGTATGTAGGCGATGAAATCTTCAAAAGGGATTTGTTTACAATTTGCAACAAAATTATACTGAAATCCAGTACTTTGCATTCTGATTCTGATGTTTTCTCTAACATTTAAATTTTCTATGATAAAATAAAATGTTTAATATTATATATCAGCATTATTAAAATTTTATAAAGAAAAATCATTTAATATAAGCTATTGTATTTACATTGTTAAATATTAATTTTTCAGATGAAAAGTGAATTTTAATATTGAGTTTATTTATGCAACATAATATTTTTATTTTATTTTTATATTTTTATGCTCTTTTCTTCAAATTAGTTCGCTTCGGCAGCTATACATCATCGAAGACGTTGTTTGCACTCTTTGTAACAGTATTGGAAGGCTTTAACTAGAATATCGGTTACAGTCCTTTGAATGTTATCGACATACTAAGAAGACGTCCTTCAAATGTGTTTTAATTTTGGAGAATAAAAAAAAATCGATCGGACAATGATGAAGGGACAGTAATTATTTTTTTCGACAAAAACTTCTCGATGAAGATGATACTATTAAAGGGGATGCTAGTATCTGCAATGATCCATCTATTGCAAAGTATCCTTTTGCTGAGGCTTTCAGAAACATATCAATCAGCATAATTGATGGTTTGACCTCCTAAAAGACTTCACTCCTTCCATATTTTCATCAGTTTTTGATGTAGAATGCCAACATCTTCCCGGCCTTCCAAAAATGCTTTATGGTACCAAAAAACGTCTGTTCTTTATAAGGAGTATTCCCCATACATATTGTGAGTAAAATTCACGAATTCAATAAGTTTAACACCAAAATTCCTTGTACATAGTTTCTCTGTTTTATTTTTCGTAACGTACTACAAAAACACAATATACGAGGTCTGTTCAAAAAGTATCGCGAATTTTGTGTTTTTTTCAAAAATTATTTATTTATTCATGAATATCTATTTTGTCCCCTTCAAAGTAATCCCCACCAGATATTATACACTTGTGCCAACGTTTTTTCCAATCCTCGAAGCAGTTCAAAAAAACATTTTTTGTGATCTTGTTCAGCTCCTCCTTCGATGTAGTCTTATCTCCACAATCGTAGTGTAGCGTCGTCCTTTCATGGGGCTCTTTCGTAAACAAGAAAAAGTCACAGGGGGTCAGATCTGGGGAATACGGTGGCTGCAGCATTATTAGTGTGTTTTTTTTTGGCCAAAAATGGCAAAAGCCAATTTTTGTTCTTCCAAAAATTTGGGCGTTTCTGGCGTATTGCTTCGTGCAACTTGGGCATAACTTGCAGATAATACTCCTTATTGACCATTCTACCCTGTGGTAAGAACTCATTGTGCCCCTGTAATTGAAGAAAACTGTAAACAAAACCTTCACATTCGTCCGAACTTGGCGCGCTTTTTTTGTTCTTGGCTCGTGCAGATGCTTTCATTGGGATGATTGAGCTTTGGTTTCCATGTCATAACCATTAAACCCATGATTCGCCACCAGTGATGACCCTTTGGAGCAAATTTGGGTCGTCGCAGACAGAGTCCAACAGTTTTTGATAGAAATTGAGCAATTTTGGTAAGAATTTCGCGGCAACCCTTCTCACGCCCAAATCATTGGTAAAAATCAAATGGCATGAGCCAATCGATATGTTTAAGTCCTCAGCAACTTCTCTAACAGTGATTCGACGATTGGCCAATACTATTTTCTTCACTTCATCAATGTTTTCGTCTGTTGTTGACGTGCTTGGGCGTCCGGCACGCTTTTCGTCGTTCACATTTTCTCGGCCCTCTGAAAACATTTTGTACCACCGATAAACGTTGCTTCGGTCCAACGTAGCTTCACCATATGCCACAGACAACATTCGCAATGCGTCTGCGCAATTAATTTTGTTTTTCACACAAAATTTGATACAGATTCTTTGATCCATTTTTTGGAATGTGCAAAAATCGAAGACGAGCCAAAACACGTTCAAGCAAAGCAGCTGTCAAAAATTAACTGAACATTCAAAATAGCCGAACTTATCGGCATAAGTGGCAGACATGAGTACCAACATAACGCCACAAAAAAATTGAAAATCGAATATTCCCGTACGTAACCCGCGGAAATTCAAAATTCGATACTTTTTGAACAGACCTCGTATGGTCATGTAGTTACAGGTAAACTGATAATACCGAAATGGAATAATACGATACGATCAGTTGGAAGTTTCGGAGGTCCTTAAATTTATTTAAGTTTTACAATTATTAAGTTTAACAATTATTTATCATAAAATATCTTAATTTATGGTATTTGATGTCGGTATAAGAAACTAGAAAAGTAACAAAAAATAGATTATATTACAAGTAATTATTTCTTACTAATTTCTAATTTTATTTATTTACTGCTGTATTTTTTCTAAATTTATATATGATGTATTCGACATCTGTTCTATATGCTCATAGTCAGTGAACTTTAGGAAAATTATCATAATATATCTTTGGTAGTAAAGCTCTTCCACTTGTGCGGCCGTTTTGTTGCTAATTGACCGAAAAATCGAATGGTTCCGCGAGTGGGTGGGCGATTGGTTGGTTAATAATAGTCATGCTTGCTTTTGACTCACAACCAACCAGAAAAAAAAAATTAATATGAATGACAAATTGCCTGCAATGGACACTAGGCCAAACGGGTCGGTTCCGGCAAGGTCTTGCAGTCGCACGAACTTCAACAAACTACCAACAATATGCTAGGTTCAGTGCTCTCGGCAAATATGACGACAACTCAAAGATTAATGTCTAATTTCTGTTTCCACCCACTTCACAGTGTTTTACTTAAATATTAACTTATTATAATAATTTCAGGTCTCCAGCCATTTACGTCATATACTAAAGATATTTACGTTACACCATATCAAATCGAGCAAAAAGTTTTCACGTAAATAGCAAAAATGCTGAACTGACTTTTAGAAAATTATTAACTCTGACTATCATAATTGATCACTTATACATATTGGTATATTAAGTATAAATAATTTCTTGTATATTACCTAAAAGATATTAGATTAAAAGCAGAAATTAATTCTTGTACAATTGGTATTTCGGAACTTATTAAAAAAATTCATAGTAAAAGGGCAAAATGAGAATATTGCCTTTGCACAAATAATACGCAAATATGCGTAATTAATCAAAACACTCTTACTGGTTGGAATGAAAATTAATTATACGCTTCGATAAAAATTCTTTTAATATTAATTCATTAAAATTAATTTTAGTTAATATCATTTCATTTTGACTGGCTGTATGGACATTAATCGAGTGTAATATTTAGATATCATTTTTCCATAAATACTTTATGGTTACGGGATGACGATAATTTAACAACTTTTAATATTATGATTTAAAAATATATGAGAATTTAGACTTTTAGTATCATATTTCTTCTTCTTCACATTATTAATGAAAGCTAAAAAAAAAATAGCACGAAAGGAAATTTATTTGATTAATTGGGAATTATTTTCAAAAGGGATAAGTTCTTTTTTCTTAAAATAAATGAACGTAAAGGGGATAAATTTTTGTGAAATACCATATATATACGAACTTATTTCTACTTTCCGTGACTTCCAGTTTTATATTTTTAATTAATCGTATAGATAATGAAAATTTTCTTAACTCTTGTGTTTATTAGAAATTAATTAGCTCATTATTGTCTAATGATCCGAGTATTGTGATTAATTCAAGAAAATATACATGAAAGCGACATGCCATAATTTATTTTATTTTGCATAGTATTTTTGTTTGTTTGTTTGAATCTGAATTTGTTCATTCGAAGCTAGATTCTTAGTGTTCTTGAGGCTTCGTTATCTTGAAGCATTTGATCTTTTGGCCAATATTCATTGATCATTCTCCTTTAATAATGCTGTTTCTTCAATTATCCAGTGGAAATTATTCAGATGAACAGGACTTACTACCTCCACAAATTCTCTAATTCTCCCAAAATGCTACAATGCTAATGTTAACTTAAAATAAATGTTTAAATTAAAAAAAAACTGAAACAAACCACAAAGACTTTATTAAAAAAAAATTTCAAATTAAATGCACCCTAGTTTCTGAGATAGCCATTTGCTTGCCAGTTGCTGTGGCGCTTTGAAAATTCACTTTAAAATTAATGTCATCGCAGAAAGGTAGGCAACATTTTCGATTGTGTGCTTGTGATATTACAGACTCCAACCATGTTCGAAGTTGAAAAATTTGAATGCAGATGTTAACAACTTTTTGTGGATATAGAAATTTAATTATTAGGTTGTCAAGAGAGTAGTTCCGTAGTTTCCCAACAGAGGGAATTAATTGTATTTGTTCACAACCAACTTTACACTTAAGCCGCATAATCATATGTATTTTGACAGTTGATATAGCAAGGCTTGCTTTGGTTGATACCCTTTTAAATATTGAAAGTCAAAAACAGCCTTTTCGGCATATTTTACTTTTTTACTATAGAAAAAATAAAAATGCTGTTCTTCAGGTCAGAAAAAAGTTATCCGATGTGTATGGAGAAGGTATATTAAGTGAGCGCCAGTTCCAAAACTGGTTTGCAAAATTTCGACTGCCAGTTTTGATCTCGAAGACGCGCCACATTCTGGAAGGCTAGTTGAAGCTATTGGTTTTTATTATTAACTCATGGTTAATTATAACACATTTTATTTATTTATATTTACATATTCATTTTATTGAATTTAATCTTAACATAGATAAGTTAAATGCGATCTGTTTTTATAAAAATTTTGTTATGCTACGCGTGTTGCTGACGAGTGTCGTACGACCGATGTTCTGTGCGCACATTCAGTTATAAGTGCACTTTGCCACAAAGCTGATGACACAATTAAGGCATTAATTAATGCAAACCGACGAATAACAACAACTCATGAGATCACTGAGAGATTTAATATATCGAATACAATCGTTCATGATCATTTGAAACGGTTAGGTTTTATCTCAAAGCTCGACATATGGGTTCCTCATTTGTGCCGTTGAATTGACGTTTGTGATTTGCTTCTCAAAAGCCACAAAAATGATCCATTTTTGAAGCGTATCATCACTGGGGATGAGAAATAGGTTGTCTACAACCATGTTAAGCGCAAAAGATCTTCGAGTAGAAAAGATAAACCGGCACAAAGCACTTCGAAAGCTATTATTCATCAAATAAAGGTTATGCTATCTGTTTGGTGAGATTTCAAAGCAATCGTTTATTTTGAGTTTCTACCGAGCAACACAAGGATCGGTTGGACAAATTGAATGATTCACTTAAAGAAAAATGTCCAATAAATGAACTATTGGGTTGTTCGGAAAGTAATTTCGAAATATAATTAATATTTGTTGGCCTATTGTTGGCCCAAGGGGGTATATAACAATGCTACTCAAATGCTAAATTTATTATAATTCTTTTGAAGGCTAATAACAAATTTATTGTTTCTAAGGTCTGAGAAGATTTAAGAATAACCCTACTCTGTTCATATAACACCTCCGAGTTTCTTTATTAATATTTTTCAGTAAAATTTAGACCTGTAATTATATATTACTCTAATAATTATATTAAAAACTTAATTAATTTTTTGTACTTTTAAAAATATGAATGAAAGGTTTTGTAATTAGTTTTTTAACAGAATTTAGAAAATAATTTTAATCAAAACTCTTGAGAATATATGCAAATATATTTGTAAAGAAATTTTTGAAAAAAAATATCGCTCAGAAGAAGGCTTTTCAGTTTTTGTTACCTATTCCATAAATAAAGGTAATTTACTTAGCTAAAAGTAAGTTGTTTTTCATTTTAATTGGTTTGATCAGTGAACAACGCTTTGAAATTATGAAAAGGCTGATGTTCATTTCTCGCTCGGTGAATAAGTCGTCAATAAGTAAAATTGCCATATATACGTACGAGGTCTGTTCAAAAAGTATCGCTAATTTTGTGTTTTTTCAAAAATTATTTATTTTTTCATGAATATCTATTTTGTCCCCTTCAAAGTAATCCTCAATTGTGCCAACATTTTTTCCAATCCTCGAAGCACTTCAAAAAATCATTTTTTGTGATCTTGTTCAGCTCCTCCTTTGATGCCGTCTTTACCTCCTCAATCGTAGCATAGCGTAGTGCCTTCATGGAGCTCTTCAATTTTTGGCCAAAAACAACACACCAATAATGCCGCAGCCACAATACGGTGGCTGCGGCATTATTAGTGTGTTGTTTTTGGCCAAAAATTCGCGCACAAGCAACGATGAACGATGCGTGAGCAGGGGCGTTATCATGGTGCAAATCCGGGGGTTTCTGGCGGACTTCTCGCAACTTGCGCATAACTTGCAGGTAATATTCCTTATTGACCGTTTTACCCTGTGGTAAGAACTTCTGATGCACCACGCCTCTGCAATTGAAGAAAACTGTAAATGAAAAAGCCATTTTTTTATGATGCACCACTTAACACTTGTTATGATGCACCACGCCCCTACAATCGAAGAAAACTGTAAGTAAAACCTTCACATTCGACCGAACTTGGCGCGCTTTTCCCGGTCTTGGCTCGTGCGACAGCTTCCATTGGGATGATTGGGCTTCTATTTTCATGTCATAACCATAAACCTATGATTCATCACCAGTTATGACCCTCTGGAGCAAATTTGGGTCGTCGCGGATAGAGTCCAACAACTCCTTAGCAATGTTAATCCGCTGCTGTTTTTGGTCGAAATTGAGCAATTTTGGTACGAATTTCGCGGCGACCCGTCTCAAGCGCAAATCATTGGTAAAAATCGAATGGCATGAGCCAATCGATATGTTTAAGTCCTCAGCAACTTCTCTAACGGTAATTCGACGATTGGTCAATACTATTTTCTTCACTTCATCAATGTTTTCGCCTGTTGGTGATGTGCTCGAGCGTCCGGGACGCTTTTCGTCGTTCACATCTTCTCGGCACTTTGAGAACATTTTGTACCACCGATAAACATTGCTTCGGTCCAAGGTAGCTTCACCATATGCCATAGTCAACATTCGGACGGTATGCGTCCGCGCAATTAGTTTTATTTTTCACACAAAATTTGATACAGATTCTTTGATCCATTTTTTGGAATAGGCAAAAATCGAAGACGAGACACGTGCAAGCAAAGCAGCTGTCAAAAATTAACTAAACATTCAAAATGGCCCAAATTGTCAGCATAAATGAGAGACATGAGTACCAACATAATGCCACAAAAAATCAAAAGCCGAATATATATAACCCGCGGAAATTCAAAATTCGCGATACTTTTTGAACAGACTTCGTATGCCTCTTTAAAAACCCAAAAGTGACTATGGAGAAGCCATTGTATGCACGAAAAGTGACCGTCTGGTGTGCATTTTAACCTGAAGGTGTTATTGTCTCGAAGATTTTGAAAATCTTCAAGTCTCACAACACGACAAATTTTGGTATTATAGTTTTGAGATTTGATGAGTCGAATTGGCCGCCAAGATAGTGCGTACTTAACACCGTTAATCATTAATGGTTACGAAATAAGTCTCGTAGTGGTTATTTAGCTATGTCATATTTCATGCATACACGCAATGGGAAAGTTTCTGAAATATAATACAATAAAAATTTATTAAAAATATAATTTATTTAACTTTAGATTTCAAAGCTCAAATTGGATAGCCCTTTAGTTCTATAGCTAATATACAAAGAATATTATTTATTTATTGTACTATAAATAATATAAATTTAGTGATATATGTTCATTCGGTGACTACTTTTCAATTCTAATGATTACTTATTAGATGGCATAGGTTTTATTCCACAACAAGTTACCAAGAATCAAAGCTGACTAAAGTCAGGCGTGGCTAATTATACTAAAATCTTGTAAATATATTTTCATTTTCATTTTTTTTTTTTTTTTGGTTTACTTTTTCTTAAGTATTTCTTGATAACCTTGAAATATATTTTGTAAGATCTTGTGCTTAAATAAAAGAATTTCAGGAATTTTCTCTCTTATGTATTATTGTATCATAGTTAAAAGCACCTCATTTACTTTGCTGCATGTGGACTCTATAATGTTTCCAATAATTCTTCGGACACTGTAACCAATTGATATGGTCGAGCAATCACTATGAAAGATAGAGCTGATCATTGGCTATTTTTAATGGTTCGGTAATAATGGACACCGACAGTAAATTTAAAATTGAATTGAACTTTTGTTTTTATTTTAGTAAATTTTTTAAAAATATTTTTACTTTCAGTAGTCTCGAACCTGTCGACTATAGTTTACTTACTATTTACTCTATTGTATTGTATAAGTAATTACTGGTAGTATTTATTGAATTTTCAATAACTTCATCATATATTGTTATAAAAAAAATTACTTAATACCTATTGAGATATTTGAAAAATTATGATCAATTTCGCTTCTTAGTGTTTTAGAAGACTGACATGGACAATGTAAATATTTGCTTTAAGACCTTGTATAATAGAGTTAGTTACCTTATAGTTTTTGTTTTATTTTTAAATGTTAAATTGATTTTTTTTTTTTTTTGCAAAAATATTTAAAATATTGGAAAAGATGCAAAAAACGATGTACGAAAAAATTCACTACCATGACAAGTTCAATGATATTTATGTCTCGAATCTGCGATGGTGCCCTAATTACAAATGCTAATTAAAATTAGTTCAGATTAAAACTATTATTATTTTTTAATGTTGTACGTTAATAAATTATTATATAATTTTTCTTATATTTAATTTGTAAGTAGTATTTTGAGATAAGTTGCTGACATTGGACTTTTTTCTATTGCGTTTTTTCTTTCTACAATATATAAACAATGACAGTCTATAAAACCTTAATTAATATGAAATCAGATTTTATTTGTCAGATTTGAATAATTGCATATCATTATGGGGTGATAGTATTTTTGATTTTAATTCTAGATATTTATCTTCAATACACTCACTTGTGTTGATTTTAATTCTAGATATTTATCTTCAATACACTCACCCATCTTGCCGAAATTTTTTTCACAGACAATTTTTCATGCAAAATTGAAGCGACTGTACCTTGTGATATGCCCGTGGCCTCAACTAATTCGCGCACTTTAATTCGCCGATCGTTCAAAATCAGATCGTGGATTTTGTCAATGATTTCAGGAATAGACACCTCACGTTTAAATTCATTCACCCAATTACAAACCGTCACAAACACAGGTGCAGATGTGCCATGAACTGCATCCAACTCGGCTTTGATTTCTTTCGGGCTTCAGCCTTTCAAATGGAGATGTTTGATGACAGCCCTAAACTCGCTTTTTTTCATTGTTATGCACAAATAAATGTCGTTAACTTTAATCGACGATAGAAATTGACCTACGCTATGGATCGAGCTGAAATTTTGACAGCTTTCCTGTCGATAATGCTAAATCTTTACCGACACTACGAGCACAAAACAACTTCCAACTAACTACGAGGGTCGTTCAATAAGTCCTTTTCCGGATTTTCTAAGGACTTATTGAACGACCCTCGTAGTTGGTTGGAAGTTGTTTTGTGGAGGAATCTTTCAATTTTTGACTTGATTATATGCGGCAGGATGCCAACAGTAGTACTTAAGCTAGTACAGATACCTTCTACAGCATGCTGCCTTTACGTTCTAGACTTTATTAAATTCGGAAATTATTGTTACAGTTCTATTTGCAAAATTTTCTATACGGAATTTGACTTGTCTTGTTGTTATTTATAAGTTTCCTTAGACATGTACCAGGGGTAATTTCATAGCGCCACAACTGTGAGGACATGTGGCGACAGAAGTTATCTGAGAGAGACTGGTCTGTGGTTAGTAGTATAGAATATTGAGAATTTTGTTATATTTTATGGAGAAAGATAGAGAACTATTTAAATTTCTACAACATTCTAATCTGCAGCTCCATAATGGGAGAAATCCTGCTCGCGAAGAAATTCTTGGTTATGTGACATTCATGTAGAATATGGATGATAGTGAATTGGGTGCCACAGGATTCGTATAGGGGCGATTGGTGTTACCAAAAAAGAAGTTATGAGTAAGAGCAGTACGTCCAATTCAGATTCTGAGGAGCTTCCGAGCCCAAAATTTCAGTATAGATGTTGAATAGACTGGTTTATTGGTGGTTATCCAATGAGTCGACAAAAATGTGTCGCTATTGGTCTAGTCATTTTATCTGCGGATGATTAATGCTGTTAGTTGCCATTTTGTTAGTAGGCGAGGCAGATTGGGAATGACTGTGAACACTGGTCGACGGAGTAATTGCCTTGTCTTTTTGCTGATAATTTAAATTGCAAATTAGGCGCTATATTGGGGGTTTGGAAATTTTTCTTAAAAATGTCCCTTAGTGGTGTTTTTTTTTTTTTTTTTTTTTTTCTGTTAAGATTAATGAGGTACAGGGAGAAACCTTCAAAAGGTACTCGCCTGGAAGTTTTTCCTGCCAGGTGAGTTATGCGGGATTTTTACCTCGCTAAAACCTAACCTGCACCTCTGATCTTGCTCCCGGAACGATGGTTCCCCAGTGGCACTCTTTGTAAATACTACTTCGCCGGGGCGTTCTTGTTTGATGCTACTGCAGTCCCGATGTTATGACGCCTCGCGGCCTATTCTTCGTACGTTGTGTGGAGATCCTTGATAATGGATTCCGCGTACTCTGCAATTCTGTTCCATGCCGATTGGCTCTTCAGCATGCACTCCACTATATTTTCTGGACTGATGGAACGCTCCAGATTTCTCTCCAGCTTCACCCGCGTCTCCTCGTAGAGGGGGCACTGGAAGAACACGTGTTCTGCGTCTTCGATAACATCGCGGAAATGATGACAGTTTGGGGAGTCAGTTCTCTTGAATCTGTGCAAGTATGCCCGAAAGCATCCATGCCCAGTCAAGAGTTGGGTGATGTAATACCCGACTTCCCCGTGCAGGCGAGTGACCCATTTGGTAACATGTGGGATCAGCCGATGAGTCCACCGACCCTTCGTCGAGTTGTCCCATCTCTCTCGCCAGAGGCGAAGACTCTCGGGTCTCTCCTCTTCACAGAGGACCTTTCGCCGCTCTTCCTTCTTCCTACGATGTTGGTGTTCACGCTCTCCTGCCAGAATGTCGATAGGTGGGCATGATGCCACGATGTTGACCGCATCGTGCGATACCGTTCGGTATGCTGACGTCACTCTGATCGCTGAGAGCCGCTGGACTGATGTCATTGTCTTGCGGTATGTTGTAAGCTCTAGCGATTTCGCCCACACTGGTGCTCCGTATAGCAGGACGGAGGTAACCACAGTTGTCAGTAGTCGCCTTCGGATTTGCCTGGGGCCTCCGATATTGGGCATTATCCGCGAAAGTGCGTCCTGTACTGCTGATGCCTTCCTGCTGACGCTGGAGATGTGCTCTTTGTAGTTGAGTCTGGCATCCAAGACCACTCCTAGATACCGGATGTAGGGTAGCGACCGGATGTCGTGATCGCCTACTCTTATGGTGATGGTCTCCATTTTCTTCCGGCTGCTCACAAGGAGTGCCTCGGTCTTATGTTCCGCCAAAGACAGGTCTGCCGATGTCATCCACTGTCTTATCCTCCGGATGGTGGTGGAGAATGCGGCTTCCAGATCCTCCAGGTGTTTGGCTACAAGGACAATAGCTACGTCATCCGCGAAGGCCACGAGCGTTGTGTTCGTCGGTAATTCCAGATGGAGTAGGACGTCGTACATGACGTTCCACAAGAGTAGCCCCAGGACAGAGCCCTGAGCTACCCCTCCCGTGACGCCATACTCTGCTGGTCCATCCTCGGTCTCGTATTGCAGTAGCCGATCACTGAAGTATGATCTGACCATCCTCCGTAGGTATTAGGGCACCCCCATGTTCTCAAGAGCCTCCAAGATTCGATCCCAGCGAGCCGAGTTAAACGCGTTCTTGATGTCCAGGGTGACAATGAGGCAATACTTTTTAGAACCGCCTTTCCATCTCTTTCCTGAGATGGCTTCCTTTGCAATGTTCGTGACGAGTTCCAACGCGTCGATGGTCGATCTCCCCTTCCTGAATCCGAATTGAAATTCGGAAAGTTGAGGATCGATGTATTGCTCCAAGCTGTTGGCCACTATCCGCTCCAAGTTCTTCCCGCCCGAATCCAGCATGCAAAGTGGACGATAGGAAGCTGGCTCGTCCAGTGGTTTCTTCCCTTTTGGGATAAGAACCAATCTTTGTTGCTTCCAACGGGTCGGAAATACGCCTTGTCGCAGGCATGCGTCGTACATGCTTATGAACAAGTCTGGCCTGGCGGCAATTGCACTCTTCAGTGCGATGTTGGGTATGCCGCTCGGTTCTGGTGCCTTGCCATTCTGCAATCTAGTGCAGGCCCTCGTTAGCTCTTCCATGGTCACCCCTTAGTGGTGTAAAAAAAGGTATTTGGTGCGGTCTCTGTGACCATTTTGCTGTGACCCTTTTTTAACAGACTGTTGAATTGAAGTCCACCAAATGAATTTTCTTCGTTTTTTAAGGAATCATTATACATTTTGCTGAGTTCTAAGAAGTTTTCGGCATCATTATTCTCCTCCGAAAATTCTTGTATAATATCTATGGTAGTTGTTATTTTCATGGGTTGTGGTTGTATAAATGAGAAACAGAATTTTTTCATAGTATTTTATTATTATTTTTCAGATCGAAGTCTTTTAATAGGAGATATAATTTTTTTGCATGACATTAATATTAATTTTTATATTAAATTTAAGTGTACCATAACTGTGGAAGAGTCTGACTCAGTGAAGTAGACCATCGCACTCCTGATGTCGTCTTTGAGCTTCTGCCTCCTCTGAAGTATCTGTCGTCTTCAATCGTATTCCCCTGTGTTGGTTCGTAGGTTGCAGATTCGCCATGTAATACGTCTTGATATTCTGCGATAAAAAAATCTCTTTCTTTTGGAAACGATAGTCTTACTGCTCAACCCAGACTCAGGTTGAGCAGTAAGGCATTTGGTGTCTATGCCAATGAAAGTGCAAGATTATATATAGTCTCTTCAAGTAAAAGCCGATCTCGTAGGCTGTGTTACTAACCTGATCTTCTAATACATACCAATATGAAGAAGATCGTTTAAATTTCTTTATCTCTTGGTAGCCGCGTTGACTGAGTTGTCTTAAAGACTGATTTGTCACCAGAAAATCTAGAGTAGTTATACACATTTTTTACTTATATTATTTCTTGTATATTATTTATGAAATTGTCTCATGAACGATAAGTGCACGGATTACACGAGTCTGGGAATTGTCCAGATATTACTACAGGTCTTAGATTCGGACATTTTACGGATGAAGCAGTTAACAATGATCTTCATTTAGAAATCTTTCTTTTTAGTGGCAGCTTTATATTATGGTGTGCTGTTGAACAATATTTGTTATCTAAGAGGCTTTCCTACATTATGGAGCTTTTAGATACTTCAATAATCTTCCCAAATTCTATTTTTAATTTCTTTAAACAAACTAATATGCTCCACAATATCTTACGTATATTACCTCTAGCGGGTCCATCTTAGTAACCAAAGATTGATTTCATTTATTTTACATACTTAGAGATCGCCAAAAATGTAATGGAACATTATTTATTCTTTTTCAATATTCTTCGTTAACCAAATTTTAAAATATAATATATATTTAGAATGGGTAACATAAAATGAAGAGGATATAAAATTGGAAAGCTTGTGTTGATGTTAATTAAAAATGCTCCGTTACATTATAAATAATTCATTAAATTTTATTATTTATTGAGCCTTTTTTAGTACCATTTTGAATGAATTATTAATATTTTTTTGTTTCAACCAAGTCTTCCTTACTTTCTGTTATCATTAGTAAGTAATACCAGTTTTGCTTCAAATATTGCTAGGCAAATGAGGAATTTAATAACTAAGTTACTACCTTATTAAGATCATATTATTTATGTTGTTGAATTTTTGAATAAACATATATTGATAAATTTTATAAATTAATTAAAAAATACCTTGAATATTATGGATACTTATAATTATTGTATTTACAATATGTGCACTAAATGTAACTTAGCCTGAAGCGAATTTTCATGATGTTATTGTATTGAAAACAGGAAGACTTAATATGCGCTAGTTCGAAAACAAGCAAATGACATGTCCGAATATGTACGAGTAAATGGAAAGCTTTGAATTATAGAGTTTACAAGATGGTGATGACTTAACAGGTCTCAGGTGCTTAGGCATTTTCAGGTACTGCTGATCTGCAGTGAATTATTATTCATTAAAATGGTATTTGTATTCAAGACCAGTTAATATGTTACATATTCTTTTTAACAGAAAAATAAAAATACACTATTTTAGCATGTTGTGAAATCAGCTGGAATATTCATAACAATCCAATAGTAATGATTTTATTTGTTTGTTTGTATGTAAGATTCTCGAGGTCTGTTCAAAAAGTATCGCGAATTTTGAATTTTCGCGGGTTACGTATATTTGATTTTCGATTTCTTTGTGGCGTTATGTTGGTACTCATGTCTCCCACTTATGTCGACCAGTTCGGCCATTTTGAATGTTCAGTTAATTTTTGACAGCTGCTTTGCTTGTACATGTTTTGGCTCGTCTTCAATTTTTGCCTCAATTTCGACCAAAAACAGCATCGCATTCACATTGCTAAGGAGCTATTTAACTCTGTTCGCGAAGACCCAAATTTGCTCCAGAGAGTCATAACTGGTGATGAATCATGAGTTTATTGTTATGACGTAGAAACCAAAGCTCAATCATCACAATGGAAGCTGCCGCACGAGCCAAGACCGAAAAAAGCGCCAAGTTCAGTCGAATGTGAATATTTTGCTTACAGTTTTCTTCGATTGCGAGGGCGTGATAAATCATAAAACTTGCCACAGGGTAGAACGGTCAATAAGGAATATTACCTACAAGTTATGCGAAAGTTGCGAGAAGTAATCCGCCAGAAACGTCCGGATTTGTGGAAGAACAAAAATTGGCTTTTGGACCATGATAACGCCCCTGCTAACGCATCGTTGCTTGTGCGCTAATTTTTGACCAAAAACAACACACTAATAATGTTGCCGCCACCGTATTCCCCAGATCTGACCACCTGTGACTTTTTCTTGTTCCCGAAACTGAAGAGCCCCATGAAAGTACGACGCTACACTACGATTGAGGAGATAAAGACGGCATCAAAGGAGGAGCTGAACAAGATCACAAAAAATGATTTTTTGAAATACTTCGAGGATTGGAAAAAAACGTTGGCACAATTGAGGATTACTTTGAAGAGGACAAAATAGATATTCATGAATAAATAAGTAATATTTGAAAAAACACAAGATTCGCGATACTTTTTGAACAGACCTCGTATGCCAGGATGAATTTTATAGCGCCACGAATATAAGACCATTCTGCGACTTCATTTTGAATGTGCAAATCTATCTAAACGGGACTGCCCTCTGGTCATGTTAAGTAAGGTTAGAGTGGGGCTGTCCGCTACTTCAGTCAAATACACATAGACCAAAATCAAGCAATTTGCATTCGGTAAAGCTGGTAAATTATTCTCAGGGTGAACTAACGGCATCCTTAGAATCATTCGCCAACTTTATCGATTGCAAAAATCTTCATTTTTGTGATATCTACGCAATATCACTCAAATCATCCAAGAAAAAGTCACCCAGAGTTCTCCTTCTGAGGGCTGTGAAGGCGGGACAATAACCTGTAATGATCCCGATAAGCGTACTAATGTGAGCTCTACCTGTAATCAGTAGGCTTTCTTTTCTCTTACGATCTAGCCTAGGTCAGATCATTCTAGATATGTGACACGGGTAAAGATGCTCCACCTCTCATTCGCAAGCTTTATTGAATTCATCTAAATTAAGTGTGTAGCCGTCATCTTGGGCATCTATATATCCTCTTAAGCAGTTAGGAGGGAGAGGGGGGATGGAAACTATCCTGGTACTATTTCTGGCTAACTCGTCTGCTTTATAGTTTCCTGGAATATTACTATGTCCGGGAATCCAGCATAGATTAATACCGCGTTGATTGGCAATATAATTCAAAGATCTGCGGCATTGCTTCACAATGGGTGATTTGGTAATGTAGTTCTTAAGTCTAATTTGGTCTTGTTTACATATATTCGTCTAATTTTTAAAAACAACTCTTAAATTTATCAAAAATTATATCAGATCTCTTATGCCTATATAGAAGTATATAATTATAAGTGTGAATTTTTTACGAATATTCAACTCAGGAAAACATTTTACGTATTTCAATCTAAAATATATTCAATCATTTAATGCGGACATAAATGCCATAAAAATTAAATCCATATAATATATTAAGTATCATAGGTTAGCTTTGTCAATAAAATCAATTTTCATTATTATTAATTGTTTTGAATTATTTTTTATATAAAATTTACTAATTTACTGCATATTACCTTTAATTAATGACAGAAAATATTTGTTCAGCTCTTGAACTTGAATAGAGCTAATGAAGTTATCTTCTTCTAGGTGGGTTAGATATAGTTTTTGTGAGTTCTTATAAAGCTAGTTAAGTTTTAGTTGATTAAAAATTATCTTTTGAAATATAAACAACAATTGTAGGCAAGAATTATTTTTTTTTTAAAGGACAACTACTTTACTGAATTTATCTAACAAGAACTATTTTATGATTTGAAACTCTGAATTGTCAGAGGTAACAAAAATTTCCAGTCTCTTAATGCAAACTATATTTCTACTATTGTAGTAAAATATAAATCATTTTAATTTTTCAATTAAACGGTCTCTTCATATTTAAAATCTATTCAAGAATAAATATCTAACAAACGATTTTTTTTACTAGCTCAATCAGAATTAACTTATGCGTCATTATGAATTAGGTATGAATTTTGATAAATTGAAGTTTTAATTAAAGCTATAATTAATTAAATGTATGAAATGAATTTTAATAATCAATTTGTAATTATTTATTAAGTAGAAATTAAATTTCCGTATATACTCTAATTTAATATTCTCTTTGTAAAAATAATATTGGTTCAAATTTTTGATTAGGCAATGCATTTTTTTTAGTCAATAAAGCTCAGTAATTCTTTTAACTAAACAAAAATAAATAATATGGTATAATTTATAATTTTATGGTATAAAATTAGAATAATATTTACTTAAGGTAGAGTTTTTATAGATTTTTGTTGTTGTTGTAATAAATGTTCTGAAGCATGAACTATAATAATATTTGATTTTAACTCATAAAAACTTTCAGGTTTGTATTTTTATAGGTAAAAAAGTAATAGAAAAATGTAGGCCATTTGTAAATTTCAAAATACAAAATCAATGCAAAAATATTGACGCAATATTAAATAGTTTAGAAAAATTCCTTCCTGACATGCAGCACTGATGTGCGTAGTTGTATAATAATATTAGTTCACGTCATTAAATAATGTGCAAATTTGACCTTCTAATATGAGCAAATGTTACAATACTTTAAAAAAAAAATATATCAAATCTAATTAAGCGGGCTTTATTATCTTTTATTTTCATTTTAACGAGTAACTGTCAGGTGGTTGGTATGACAAATAATACGTTGTTGCCAATGATTAGTACTCAACAAAATATCTTTCACCACAAAATTTTATCTTCGAACAACGCGTGTTGTTAATCAATAATATTTTTATTTTTATTTTTATTATTTTTTTTTGTAAATTGATCTAAAACTAAAATCTTAAAACTAGTTATTTAGCTATTATTGCACAAAGATCGCAGTTGAATGACAATTTATATTATTTTCAGTTAAGATTCAAAAACGAATACAGTAACAGCGATTATGAAAAAAAATTAACATTTTCAATGCATATCAAAATTGTGCAATAACGAAATTATTACCTTTTTTTTTCTGTGAATGTTGATCATGTTGTTCACTTGTTTTCTTTTCTTATGTTCAACCATTAAAAGATAAAATCTTTTTTCATTGCAAAAAAGTATGTTAAAAATTTTTGAAATTGATTTTAATATTACTTTTTTTGAGGAAACTTTGTTTAAAAAAAATATTATCTTTATCTATATTCAAATTTAATGGATTTTAATCAGAATATTTAATATTACATTTAAGAGAATTTTTTATTACATAGTTTTCGAAAAAAAAAATAATATTATGGATCGTTTAACTACTGACCACCCGATTATTGAATGCGTTCAAGATATACCGATTGGCTGATGGAACACCAGAGTTTGGATGCTGATTTTTTTAGTGATTAGACTTATTAATAAACCATATTGCTATATATGAGGCTTTGACGAACCCCAAGTAACTGTGGAGCTGCCATTGCGTCTATGAAAAGTAACTGTTTTGTATGCACTTTTGGCAGAATATATCATTGACCCGAAGACATAAATCTAGACCATATGCGCTTTAAATAAATCGGCACCACAAGCCACACAATACGACAAAGTTTGGCTTTATTGCGCCTGCAGTTCCCAAAATTAGGTGTTCTCTCTTTGAACTGGTTTTAGTGAGTGTATGTAAAAAATAATGTTTATGAAAACAATTTTCAAATTTAAGAACATTTAAACCCAATTTAAACCCAATATCCGTTAAGTAGTGACTGAATTATAGCGCCTACAAAAATTTTATTCCAAAAGTTAATGGCAAAATATAATTTCGCTATTTTTCTTCATAAATATTTCGTAAAAACTTCCCCTCGGAAGGATAAGACAATTTCTCTTTTAAATGAAAAAAACCACAATTTCATTTGTTGAAAAACTCCCTTAACATAATTAAATATTTAAATAATAATTCGAAATTTATTTAGTCTAACAAAAAGTTTATTAAATTGTCAATATTTAATTTTGAAAAAATTGATTAAGAAAGACATTAAAAAAAGGTTTAATACTTCTTGAAACATAATACAATAGAGGATCCTTTTTAATTTAATCAAAAAGTAGTGGGACTACATGAAAAATATTGTTTATGTATTAATCTTAAAACTTTAGAGAATTTAAAGATCAAGTATTATGTATCAAGTAATCACCGAATTATAGTCTCAAATAATATGGAAAATTATCCTAAAACTATCGGAGTCATGCAAGAAATGCCATTGCGGCAATTTGAATAATATTGATCAGACCTTGCCATGCATAATTTTCATTCACCGAACAGGAATTTGATAACGCTGCATTAAAAACATTTTTATTTTTATGCAATTTTTTTATAAAAAATTAAATATATTCTTCTATTTTAACATTTATAAATTTAACAAAATATACGGTTTTTCAAAAAGAGTGATATGATTTATTTAAAAAAAAAACACAATAATTGTTAAGGAAATTCAAATGTGTTTTATTTAATGTGAAGTAAAATCGAAACAATTAAGTTCTGAAGAAAACGTCATTCAAATGGCCTCCACGACTTCTTTTGCAGGAACGAATTTGATGAACCCAATTTTCGAGCACTTTTTCCACTAAATCAAGCCGTATGTCATGAATAGTATGTTCAATATTGACTTCTAAAGTTTGAAGAGAGTCTAGTTTATTACTAAAGATCAATGACTTCAAATAACCCCACAATAAATAGTCTAATGGTGTTAAATCACAACTTCTTGGAGGCCATTCAATGTCACAATTTCTTGAAATAATCGAATCTACAAACTTTTCTTGCAATAATTCGGTTATTGCACGTGCTGTGTGGCACGTAGCCCCGTCTTGTTGGAACCAGATGTTGTCAAGCTCAACTTCTTCCAATTTTGGCCATAAAAAGTTGGTTATCATCGATCTATACCGCTCTCCATTGACATTAACGGTGTTACCAGCTTCATTTTGGAAGAAGTACGGACCGATGATTCCACCAGACCAAAAACCACATCAAACTGTCAATTCAGGTAAATGTAATCATGAATAATTTGTGGATTTTCTTTGCACCAGAATCGACAGTTTTGTTTATTTACCGCACCACTCAGATGAAAATGAGCCTCATCGGAGAAGATGATTTTCTTCAAAAAATCGTTATCGTTTTCAAGTTGTTCCAAGGCAAAATCAGCAAGTTCACGACGTTTATGGTCGTCCAATGGCTTCATTTCTTGAGTGATTACAATTTTATACGGATGCAAGCCCAAATCCTTTCTCAAAATCCGCCATGTTGTGGTTTGAGACAGTCCCAATTCTTGAGAACGTCTTGGAATCGATAAATTGCGGTCTTCAGCAACACTTGCCTAAACGGCAGCAATATTTTCATTACTTCGAGCCGTTCTTTGTCTTATTGGCACTTAAACATTATGTAAAGAAAATGTACGCTCGAAATTTTTAACAATTCGACGAATAGCAAGCACAGTTGAACGATTATTACGACCATAAAATGGCAAAAGCGCACGAAAAGTTGCAATTGGAGAACGATTATTTTTATAATAAAATTGAATAATTTGTAAACGTTGTTTTTGCGTATTTCTCTTCATGATAAAATTGTAAACATTACTAAATGCAATGAAAAAAAATGACAGATCATGACATATTACAAATGGCCGAAACGTTACTTAGAAATCATATCACTCTTATTGGAAAACCCTATATATAAAATATATACACTGCTCGATTTTACGAAGTATTTTTGACTGAAGGGATCAGATTCGACGAAAATTGAAATGCTTAGTAGAGACACAGATTTCTAGTTCGTAAGTCTATATGAGTTTCAGAAGATCCACATCAGTAAGTTTACAACGTTGGTTTACAAGTCTTGACAGTATTATCTGTTTAGTTCTTGTCTTTTGAGTTTTGTGTGTGGGTTTCGTGTCAAGAAAAATTGGTTGTCCTATAGTAATTGTAAAATGTTTGTCTAGAAATCGGAGTAGTTGGTTCTTTGGGACTTTACAAAGCGCAAATTGGATAACCCGAAATTTTCGAATTTGATTTTACAGTGTTTTATATTGTTATTAACAGAAACTATGAAAAGTATTGAAGTATGTTATTGAATGATGGTAGCAATATTATTATTAAATTTTCATTATTTATTTATACACTGAAAATTTTTTTTTTTTTTGATAACATTATAGAAAGTAAATTCGATTCCAAATTAGAAATTAACATTCAAACTAGACTTTAATATAGTAAAAGTTACAGACAAATTACCATTCGCATGTTCTAGGAAATGATTATCTAAATGTAAAAACGATGAAAAGAGTTGTGTTTTGAGTGCATTCGCTTGCACTTACTCGCTAGTTCTTGGTGTTAAAAAATTCCAATAATACCTGAACGTAGGCTTAATTCCATAATAATGCTTGAACGAATGTGATATGGACCTCAACAAAGCATTGCAACGATATCCAATGCGATGCACTGAAGCATGGAAATTACCAGAAATTCGCGTGCCTGGCGTTTCCAGTCGATCAGTGTTAGAGTATCACCATCTGACCCAGGTTCGAAACTCGTCTATCTGCAAATGGATCATGACGAGTGTGCCAAAAATAGTACCCAACCACCACAGTCGTCGGGAGTACAAAACTTCTGATATCGTCGTAAGTGTCATTTACGTGGTCGGTTAGTACTACTCCAATCGAAATAGTGAAGGAATAGGCAATATCAGAGCTCTGAACTAAGTCCACTATTGAAATCAAAGTCGTAACAACTAATAAAGTTGGAGCCAAAGCCACCGGCGGAGCTGAAGCGGATTGTCTCTGCTTGGCACGAGTGGTGTCGCTGTACTTTGGTGAAAAAAGTGATATATAAGACGGTGTATTGTGGCTTGGCGGAGTTGTTGGTAAACAAAGGCTCGAACAAGTGTAAGTGATCCATTTCAGAAAAGTGCTATTAGTGAATTAATAAATTTTCATATTTTCAATTGTAAAAAATTTTGAATATTTGAATTTTTGAAAATTTTAAATATTTGAATTTTTGATATTTTGTATTTTGTTTTTTTTTTTTTTTGCAAAAGGTTATAAAAAGTTCAGTAACAGAAGAGCAGTTACATATACTCGTGAAATTATTTAAAATTGATTAAGTTTTCTCACCGTTGATTAAGGACAATTTCAACAATTTTCGAAATTCAAAATGATGCTAAAAACTTTGGTAAGAAATTATTTAAAAATAGGTTTATTCCGAAATTATATAAAACAAGAAGAATTATTTTTTTTTTAAATTTAATTAACATTATTATGAAAATATTATTTATTAGACGACATATTTATTAAGTTTCAAAAATTTTTGTTTATTTTTTTTCTAAATACAAATTCACTATAAATTATAATTTAAATTATTTGTGAAAAAATACAAATGCGGAAATATTTTTGAAAATATATCTTTAGAAAATGTGTATTTATTAATTATTTTATATTTATATTATATAAAAAAATACTTTAATTATAATTCATAGTAAAAGTTTTCAATATAAAATGTCTGATATTTTGGGTTTGCAAGAATATAAAGCTCGCTAAATAGAAAATGTAAAATCACCTTCACTTAGAATATGTTTCCATGAAAATTTTGATGTATTATGGAATTAGAATAAATTTGCTATTATGTATAATAGAATTTCAAGGATCTACAAGTATTTGAAAATTCTCATAAATATTTTCTGTTGTAGCGTTACACATTTGATAGAATTTAAATTGGTTTAAAATTTATAGCATTCTGCAAAAAATTCTATAATAGCTTAAAGGAAAAACTCTTAAATTTTCATTCTATCATTAAATTCCTAACGTATGGAAGGCTATTTTCCTTGTCGTTAGAAATTTGTTATGTACAGGATATGTGTACATTGCTATAGACAAATTATGCACATTTCGTTTTGGCTAGTTTCTTTTCCGGAAAAATTTGCTTTTCCACGTACCGGAAGAGTGGCCAACAGCATAGAGCAGGCTGCTTGCATCGAACGTCCATGCATTAAAATTCATTTCCTATTAGCTTGATCGATTGGAATGTTGATATTGGGTCGGTTTGGGTTTGAATATATTTTCACCACAATGCTACGAAACATTGGCCAACAACAGCTTTTAGGTTTTAGCATGACACTTAAGCAATGTAGTTCATTTAGAAAATCATCATAAATTCGTGCTGTATTCACTTTCCATACACGGGCACCTATCAAGTATTCCCTACCATAATTTGTATTCGCAAAACTTGTCTGAGAAATGTAAGAAAAATTGTAAGGAATTTCAAGGTTACTTAAATATGCGTAAACTTGGTGTGAGTGTCAGATGTCTTTCACTTTCAGGAAATTAACAAGAATACCTTAGATATATTTGTAGCTTGGTGGTTAAACTGGTTTTATTTACAATTTACCTAAAATAATTATAAAAACATAAGTACAAAAAAAAAAACTCATTAGTTTAATTGCACATATGATGACTATAGGTATGAGTTGTTATTGTGGCTAATAGAAAATAAACAAATAACACTTAATATTATTATGGAATTTTTTTTTTAGGTGGTTGTGCTATTTTTGGCGGTTGTTGCATTTGCACAACGTGATTACACAACGCCAGTTCCAATTCTTAAACAACTGAACCGACACAATGAGGATGGTTCCTATAGTTATGGATATGAAGCAGCTGATGGAAGTTTTAAAATCGAAACAAAATATCCAAATGGTGAGGTATTCGGAAAGTATGGTTATGTTGATGATGGTGGAAAATTACGAGAGGTAGAGTATGGAGCTAGTAAACGTGGATTTGAGCCACAAGGTAAATGGTTTTTTTTAAATTCATATTGCGCATGGGACTCATTAAAAAACTAAATGCATTTTTTTTTTAAAGGCAATGACATTAACGTACCACCACCAACTCTGCATAATAATAATGCAAACGCTGTACCTCTTGGACCGAATGAAGAAGATGATGGACAATATCGCGAAGATCCAAGCGTTTATTATAAAAATCAAAAATTCAATGCTCGTCCGGTTGCAGCCAGCAACTTTCGATTAAATAATTTGGCACCAGCTCAACCACAATATTCACAGCCGGCTCCATCTCAACAACGATATAGTCCAGCTCCAGCTCCAGCTCCAGCACCAGCACCAGCACCAGCTCCAGCACCAGCACAACCACATTACAATTCTCAACCAAACATCCACTATAATAATCCAGCTCCACAATCTCAACATCGTTTCCAATCACAATCAGCGCCAGCCTATTTCCAAAATCATGTGAATAACTTGAACGTTCCACAACATCATCATCCAGCGCTCCAAAACATCGATCTCTACAGCGGATCATATAGTGTATCGTATACGGGACGATAGGTCACATCCATGCAATTTGAATTTGAAGAGAACTGTTATGGATGGATTATTCTATGAGCACAGAAACAAGTCAAAATACCAAAATATGCCATGCTCCCCCCCTTCCCCCCACTTGACAAACCAATTTATTTCGCTTGTCATCTCTTTACAAGTCTAGTTCTTTAATATATAATCAATATATTTCTAAACAATTTTTTTTTGCCCAAATATTTCTTATTGTTTTGTTTTTGTTTTTTATTTTTTTAAAAATATTATTACAAATATTTTTTTACTATTATTATATTAAAAGAAAAGAAAAATTATGTTAAGTCATTTTATAGTTGAATTTATTATAAAAATAATGAACTGAATAAAGTGTGCGTTTTTATTTTGTATTTTGTATTAAGAAAAGAAATTTTGGCCATTGTCGTGTTTATCCATCTTACTGTACAGTAGGAAATAATCAAATTTATCATAGATGAACATTTTTATTATTATTCCAAAGCTGATTGACTTACCAAGTATACCAGTTTTTACTTAGAAGGGAAAAAAACCCACTTTAATTCCCCAAATATAGGCACGTATTTTCATTCATTTAACAATAATCGAAAAAATCTTAATTAGAAAACCTAAACGACTTTTCTTCATAAAATTCATTTCTTTCACAAATTCTAAGTATATACGTGTATATATATATATATATATAAATAAATTATTTTGGCTTCAATTTAGATCACGTAATTAAACGAGCAATAATTACATTTAAAAATTCATTTAAAAAGAATATCCTGAATCTAATGGGGAAAAGATTTCAGGCCTACCGAATAAGTAAATAAAACCAGAGCAAAAAATAAATCCTCTTTAATTGAGTTTTTAATTTCATTTTTATATGAAAAAATTTTCATCTTGTATTTCCTATTATGACAGATAATTACATATTTAAGGTTTATAGAAATCTATTTGCATTGATGTAAATTCATCTTATGTTTCTGAACAGAATATCTAATTGAGTTTGTAAGAAAAATAAATGTCTCCAAATAGTTTTTATTGCTATTGAATTATATGCAAATTTAATGTCTGTAAAAGCCTATTTTCATTGGAATGGGTAGTAGTAAGCTTTTTTTTTAACAGGAAAATTATTATTTAAAATATTGTATGTATTTCCACTAGAATATTACAATAATTATGTATAAGTTAATCGCAAAGAAAACATTAAGATGATTTATTTTTTCTTCCAACGTAATTAACTTTTGTAATTTTTCTATAACAAAAATAATTCACACAGAAGCTTTCTTTTATTTATTTTAATAATAACTTAAGGTGTGGTCAAAAATTTATTTCCTGCAACTTTGTTTAGTTAAACAGAGTTGAAGGCGTCAAGTTAATTCGAATTGTTCGTTGATGTATGCGACACTATACGAAGTAAAATAATATGCAGCACTCAAGGTCTTACGAAGTAAAATAATATGCGTTTGTATGTTAATGGAGAATATATTATGAGGATAAAAGGTAATCAAAGATATTTCTTTACAGTCTTAAAGTTACCTCTGTACTTTTCCTTTGTTTTCTTTTTTTTTTTGAAGAAAAAAAAAAGCTGCCAATCCAGAACAACTTTACGATTTTGAAGGTCGACTGGGACTGTAAAGACTACTTCTGGTTTAACGATGGCGACGACTTTGTGCCCCCTAATTGAATTTGAATTACTATTGCAAATTATTTAGTATTTTAACCATTCAATAATTGTGAATGATTATTCAAAATACAATATTTTTAGAAGGTATATTTTGCTAATGACTTAAAATATTTTTATAAGTTATCAATAATTTCAAGTTAAATTTTATAAGGAATTTTTTTTTGAATATACAATAAATAATTATATATGGTACGATGAAAATGTGCAGAAAATTTATATTCCAATTGTGGATTTTCATGCTCCATTTCTTGTAGACAAGATTTTTCAGGTTTTCGTAATATGATTACGCAAACGGCAAAGGTGGAACTATGCTGTTCAGTTGAAATTGCTAGTTTTGCAAGGAAAAGTCACAATTTCCATATTTTCCGGTTGTTTTTTATTTTTTTTTTATTATTGACAACATAAGATACTAACATACAATTTATATTCAAAATGGTTTGTTTATTACCAAAAAAAAAAATTACATTATTGTTTATAGGAAAATTTTAAGAATAAATAGGAGAATATGAGTAATTATTTATATTGTATTTAAACCTATGCAAATAGATTATTACTAATCAAGTTGAGAGTTAAATAATTTATATTAACACCTAAAAGATAACTTTTTTTTATATAATATCATTTTATTAAAATTTGTTTTTCTAGTTGGAAAAATTTAAATAGACGGCACTAACCGTCTTTTATAAAATAAATTAAATAAGACATTTCGATAGTAATAAAATATATATTAAACACTGAACAATATACAATAATTAAGGTCTAGAATATACGAATATGAATATTATGTTTTTATTGTGTAATTTCATAGTTTATATAAATAGTATGGCAGATTATTTACTGTATTTTCTTATATATAAATTTGATAGGACAAACATAAAGCAGACGCTTTTGCTGAACACCTTGCACAAACATTTACTCCACATGAGGACATATTAGATAGGACTCATTGCACTACAATCGAGATGGAACTATCCATTCCTTTACCCATGAGTCTTCTCCCTAAGGCAATCACTCCTTCCGAAGTTGTCAATTTAATCAAGCTCCTTCCCAAAAACAAAGCTCCTGGCTATTATCTGATTACCTCCAATATAATCCAACAACTCCCTAAAAGAGCAATAGTGTTCCTTGCCAGAATATTTAATTCCATCTTGAGAACAACATATTTCCCAATCCTCTGGAAAGTTGCCATAATTAAAATGATCCCTAAGCCCAATAAACCAATAAACCACCACACTTCCTACAGGCCAATAAATCTCCTCCCAGTACTCTCAAAAATCTTTGAAAAAATTCTCCTTCGCCGCTTACATCCTCTACTCGAATCTTCAAATTTAATTCCTAATCACCAGTTTGGTTTCCGCGCCGAACACTCCATTACCCAGCAGTGTCATCGAGTTGTTGATTTCATTGCATCCTCTTTAGAAAGAAAAGAGTACTGTCCCGGTGTGTTTCTTGATATAAGTCAAGCTTTTGATAGAATTTGGCATCCGGGTCTACTCTGGAAACTCAAGAGGTTCCTTTCTTCCACCTATTTCCTAATCCTAAGATCATTCCTTTCCAGCCGACACTTCCAAGTAAATGAATCCAACGAACTCACCAATATCTCTCCGATATTGGCTGGGGTTCCTCAGGGTAGCATACTTGGACCCATCCTCTACAACATTTACACATCCGATTTTCCAATCTGCCCTAATACCTTCTTTGCTACATACGCCGATGATACGGCCTGCCTTGCATCCAGCGAAAATCCCCAACATGCTTCCGAAACTCTCCAAATCCAAATCCAAACCCTCCAGAACTGGTTTACTAGGTGGAGAATAAAAGTCAATGAACGTAAATCTATCCAGGTAACTTTCACTCTCCGTCGTGAGACATGCCCTCCCATATACCTTAATGGCAGTGCCATACCACAACACAACGAAGCTCGGTACCTAGGACTGACCTTAGACAAACGCTTGACATGGAACCCACATACAAGACTTAAAAGACAAGAACTTAAAAGACGATACCTAAAACTACTTCGACTTCTAGACAAACGTTCCAAACTTACTATAGACAGCAAAGTACTGTTATACAATTCCTTACTGAAACCCATATGGACATACGGACTAGAACTCTGGGGATCTACTAAGCCTTCTAATTCCCGTCGAATCCAATCCCTTCAATCAAAAATAATCCGTACAATTGTCGATGCCCCCTTTTATGTTCGCAATACTGTTATTAATCGTGATCTTAAAGTCCCATTTGTTTTTGATGTGGCAGTATCTCGTTATAAAGAGTTCCGTTTCCGTGTCCTCAATCATAATAATCCTCTTGTTTAAGAACTATCCTCCATGTCCTTCCCTAGAAATACCCATCGAAGACTTAGGCGTCACTGGTCGCTAGATTTACTAAAATACTGAGGCCTAACAGAAACACACGCTAGCAGGAGGAACTTCATTGAACATTTACTCCCCACAACCTTTCAAGTTAACTTATACTATTGATCACATTTGCTTATTAATATTTTGTAGTTGTAAATATCTAAAAAAAAAAAAAAAAACAATTTGATAGCTTACTTTCAATCGATGAAAAAACGTTTGAAAAATTCCTTTTCAAACGCCTTTATTCCATTCTTTATTTATTTTTTATATCCTGCCAAATATGCAAATAGGAAAAAAATTTAGACAGCATATTAGTATGGGGCTCGAAGATAAAATGGAATTTAATGTATCTTAAATACAGTATTATATCCTGTCTCTAAAGCAATGGAAAATTGAATAACAAAAACCGAAAAAATTTGCATTCTTGGTCTGTGTGCTAATGACAATCTCCAATGAAATGATTTCCTATTTAATATCACTAATAATACTATAAAATAAAGTACAAATTATGATACTTGAGGCTATGCCTATACAAACAGCTAACATAGAACCCTTATATGAGGCAAAAGATACTTTAACTTAACGGACGATATCGACAACAGGACAACAGATCCAAATTTATTCAAAAAAAAAAACTTTTAGATAGTAATACCATTTTTAAACCAATTTGGACGAATGGTGTTGAGTTTTGTGGTTCTGCTAAATTTTCCAGTTTCAATTACTCCAAAATTCTCCGAAAAATCGTTGATGTCCCATTCTACTCTCTTAGTTTTTTACATAAAATTAGTTCCCTTAGACCGCCAACTATTTGCAGACTCCGATGACGTGGAGTACTTTTTTTTAAGGTTTTCAAAGATTTTTCTGTGTGAAAACTGTCAGTCAACTACCAGATGTATAAGCTTAAATCCGCTGTTTTTTAGCTAAGAAAACACATGTTGTTTTATATAGAAAGCAAAAACAAATTTATTCAAAGTACTTGCCCTCGCTGGCTATCCATTTTCCCATCTCTCGGGCAATTTGTGGATAGCACTCCAAAAAAATTTCTTCTCTTTCGAGGTAAACCACTCATCAAGCCATTTTCGGACGTCTTGGTAAGAATCGAAGTGCTGCTCAGCGAGCGCGTGGCCCATTGACACAAACAGGTGCTAGTCGGAAGGGGTCAGGTTTGGTGAATAAGCGGGGTGGGGTAGCACCTCCCAGTTGAGTGTCTCCAAGTAGTTTCGGACCATTTTTAACGTGTGCGATGGTGCGTTGTCGTGGAGGAAAATCAGCTTATCATATCTTTGTTGATAGTCCGTCCTTTTTTCACGTAGAGCATGTTGCAATTTGATCAGTTGTTGGTGGTAGCGGTGGGCATTGACAGTTTCACCAGGTTTCAACATCTCATAGTAGACGATACCCTGCTGATGCCACCAAACGCACAGCATCGTCTTCCGTCCGAAGCGACTAGTTCTTGGGGAAGATGTTGATGGTTGAACGGGACCAACCCACGATTTCTTGCATTTAGGATTCTCGAAATATATCCACTTTTTAGCGCTTGTCACAATCCGATGCAGCAAAGACCTTCGGTTTTGTCTGGGGAGCAACATTTTGCATGTGTTTTGTCGTTAATCCATCTGCCTATCATTCAATTCATGCAGCGCTCATTTTCGAATCTTTTCAATCTTCCCCATGGTACGCAGACGCATGGAAATGGCTGGTTGAGTAATACTTCCAAAAGAGTCTGCAATTGATGGTCCTCAACCTTCCTAGGCCGATTTTCACGCTTCTTGTCGCACAAGTCAAAATTGCCGTTTTTGAACCAACGAAACCAATTTCGGTCTTTTGTTTCCGATAAAGCACTGTCACCATAGGCTTCCATAAGCATTGGATGCGATTCAGCAGCCGATTTCTTCAAATTGAAGCAGAAAAGCAGAGCTTCCCGCATATGCTCTTTTTCTGGCACAAAACTAGACATGATTACCAAAGGAAAAATGTATGTGGTTATACGAAATTGCTGACAATGTGCACTGATTAATGTTGACAGATGTCAAACTCATAAAAAAAGTATGGCATACCCATGGTTGCTTAATACGCTCACTCACGCCATCTATGACAAAACAGCGGATTTAACCTTATACCCCTGTTAAATAGCTCCAATTATGTACTTGGCTTGAAAGCGAATGGTCTCCAAATACCCTTTGCAATTTTTCAAAAGACAAACTCCTAAATTTACCAAGCTTAATACAAAATTTTATGGAACATCGTTACTCCAAATTTCATAATACAACTTTACATGTCCCGCTTTATGGGATCACGTAGTTAACAGACCATGTTAAAACTTTAACTTCACGTAAAGGAGAAATTAATAAACAAGCTCCAATTCTGCCACATTACTGTCATTGGCGTTTTAGTTTCATTACTTTTCTAATAAATCTCTTATGTTTGTTACAGTGATTTAAATGGTTCTGTAGATCATGCTTTATTTGCTTCTCGTTATAAAAAGTTTCACTATAGAACATTCTATCGTATACTGCTCTTATAAAAAAAAAACTCTGCTCTCTTACCTTTCCCATAAATACTAATCGGCGATTAAATATTTGTTTGTTATAAAAAGAAATAAATGAAAAAATAACAAAATATTATAACATAAATCATAATTTTAAGATATTTGCTTTAATCAATTTCCAGTCACGACAATATTTTAACTGAACTATAAATACGAGTAAGATTAAGAATTGCCATTCAAGGTGGTGTCAAGGTTCTTAGTGCAGTGTAATCAAATTGTTTTTGGTAATTATTTATTATTAGAATTTACATAACCAACCTATTTATATTACCAACCACATTTACACAAGCCAATGATTTAGATGCAAAACTGAACTTTCCTTTAAATAAAGAAAACGTGAACTGTTGTTAAGCAAATGAGCTACATACTCTACAAGGACATAGAGCCTTCGTAAGGCATATAACAAGATTTATTTAAATATAACTTTTTCCAATTTTTACCATATAAAATATTAATAAAAATAAGATGAAAGAAGATATTTTCTTAAAAAAATCTTACATTAGCTACTCAAATTGTAGGAAATTTTTCTAACTAAAAAAGCGTCTATAAGGACTTATTTGGTCAACCAGTCGAGTATTGTTTTATAAAACTTGGACATGTATTATGCAAATCGAAGAAATCTAAATATCTAAAATCATTTGGAAAAATCTTTGACGCAAACTTTGTAATATTTCAAAACTGTAACGTTATTGAACGTATTGGTTTGTTAATTCCTGTTTGCCATAATTTTCAACAAATCATACCAGTTGAATATGTTGAAATGACCTTTGTCGATATTGAATGGTAACACTTCCTGAACAAATGCAGCTTTTTTCTGTGGACGGTCAATAAAATAACATATCGCATGCGTCACAATCAAGAGCTGAAAAGGAAAAGCCTTGGTGGATCGAGTGTTATTGCACCCAACGCAGTATTACCGTGGTTACACGGTAATCATAATTGCCTTACCTTTACTTAGTGGGCACACCTGAATAGGTAAAATCATACTAACATCACTTACTACAAGTTAAACAAGTCTAGAAATTTAATAAAATTTGTTTTGTTTTTTTGTTAATACATTTCTCTTATTTGATTTTATATTATTTGCTAGGTAAAAAAAATATTTTTATAATTATATTGAAGCAAATACATTTTACGCAAATGAGTTAAAAGTAAACGCAAACGAATATTTCAGCAAATTGATCACGAACAGTACAATTATTGCGATCAATGGAAAAACAGTATTGTTTTTTTTTTTTTTATCAAAAATACAAAAACTTCTCTACCTTTGATCTACAATATTTAGATGAAAGGTGAGATGTTGCATTAAAAATATATTTTACTAAAATAATTGCTCTAATTTTTAGGTCAGTATTTTTTTTTTCTTCTTTTAATTACCAATACAGATCGTACTCACGTATTAATATAATATAATATTAAAAAGAAATCGATTACACTTTGGAATAGAGCATTTTTGATCTGATTATACCTTGTAAAGGTAGAAAGGTAAAAGTATGTGTATAGATCTGATCGGAGTAAAGACAAGAAAATGCTAAGAAAACATCTTGAAATTGAAAGTGATTACGTCATAAACTGGATCTGTCTGTTATACAGAGTTTCGAATTACCTTGCAGGTATATTACAGAGATAGTTGTTACAGATATTGCATTATTTTTGAATATAAAATTATCCATGCTAAGCAGGAACGTGCTGCTGACTGTGTGCATTTTTAGTGTTCGAACAATTGAAATATTGTAGTTACCTGCACGAAAGGCTGGACTCCCTCTTTCTAGTACTTTGCCATATTTTTTTTTATAGCAAACACTTGAAATGTAATTTTTTCTATTCAATTTTAATTCAAATATTTTTCCTAGTTTACCTATTCTCCAATATGAACACAGATATGTGTCCATTACAAAAGACAGGGTGTGCAATAATATTAAGAGTAATTGAAGCAGTTTGTTGGTCACATAACTAACAATGATATGCTTACATTTTTTGCACATACGAATATGTATATTATATATTCCTTATATCAATTGTGAACTTCTGTAAGTGTTTGACAAAGCTGACCATTTACATTTCAGATGATATTCTTATCTTGTCCATACTTTCATAGATTTCTAAGTAAAAACGATTCCTTGAGCGTCAGTTCTGCGATACAATATAATTTTGATTGCGTGGGGGTTGGTAAATAAATACCAGTTCTCAGTTTACTTAAATACTTCCCCATTCGTTCACCTTATTTATTGCACAAGCAATGAACAAAAAAAACAAAATCAAATCAAACAATGGAGCTTTAATGGGAATTTTACAAAACACTCAATAAAAACTTTGATCACCCATAATGTGAACTTTTCGAATTGATTCAATTCTATACGTTTTCATGAAATTAATACTTTTTTTTTGTTGGTATAAATTAAAAAGAACATGCGTTGAAAAAAAAAAAATTTTTATAATAAAAATAGTACATTTATTTTTCTCAATTATGTATGACTTGGCAATAAATTTATTTTTTTCATACTCACGAACAAAAATAGTGTAGGTGTTTTGAAACATTAGCTTTACTGGGCAATAGGGCTCCAGAGGCTTTTGAACTTTAATTGTATATAAGAAAAAAATTAATTTGGAAACTGTTTTTTCTAATTGTGATCAAATGGAATTGATATTCTCCTTCTTTTTTGCAAATCTAATTTATTATGATTTTTATTGAATTTGTTTTTATTTTTACATTAATTTTTATAAAAATTTTAATATTCTTCAAAATTATAAAAGTTGATATTTAAATATCAACTTTTATAATTTTGAAGCATAGCAAAATTATTCAAATATTTACTGCTGACAGCCGTTTTCTAATAGATGGCGCCAGCAGTAAATTCTGGTTGAAAATATCGAATCAGAAATGTCAAATCGTAAGCTTAGGTATCTGTCAACAACTGTTCATCATTATATTTGTGATTTTTTATCGGCGTCATATATTTTTTTGTGCGTGAAAAGGTCGAAATTGGAGCCAAATAAGCGGCATTTGCGGGGAGTTTTGGTTTTTGCCTTCAATTCGAAAAAAATTTGCGGCTGAGGCGTTGGAACCTTACTATTATAGGGAACTTATGGTGAAGCTTGTAATGGTAAGGTTCCAACGCTACAAAAGTGGAGCTTTCGACGTGGAAGACAAATAGCGTCGCGGACCGTTAAAAAAGTTTGGAGACGCAGAATTGGAGGAATTACTGGATGAAGGTCCATGTCAAACGCAACAAAAACTTGAATATTCATTTAGTGTGACTCAACAAACCATTTCTCATCGTCGAAAGACTTGGGAATGATGCAAAAGCAAGGAAATTATTTGTCATACGAGTTGAAGCCGAGAGACGTCGAACAGCAAAAAAGGAAAAGTGTTCTGCATTATATTATGCTTGGCGATAAAAAGTGGATCCATTACGATAATCAAAATCGAAAAAAATCGTGAGGGCGCCGAAGCCATGCATCAACATCGACGGCCAAGCCAAACATCCATTGCTCGAAACTCATACTATGTCTTTGGTAGGACCAACTCGGTGTGGTATATTATGAGCTGTTGCAACTGGTTGAAACCATCGCAGGAGCTCGCTACCGAACAGAACTGATGCGTTTGGGCCGAGCATTGCAGGAAAAATGGTCACAATACGAGTAAAGCCAAGACAAAGTGATTTTGCAGCACAACAAAACTCGGCCATATGTTGCTAAGGTAATTAAGACCTACCTGGAAACGCTGAAATGGGATTTCCTGCCCCACCCACCGTATTTTCCGTACATCGACCCTTTCGACGACTACTTCTTTCGATCGATAACGAGCAGTTTTTTCGACATGGAATCCGTATGCTGCCAGCAAAATGGGAAAAATTTGTTACTTGCGATGGACAATATTTTGAAGCATGAATATTTGAGTATTTTTCTACAATAAAGTTTCAAATTTTGAAAAAAAAACGGCGGTTTTCCATTTGTATTCCCAATATTTTTATGGTTTTATATTGGCAGTCATTTTAATATTTATGCTTTAGTTAATCGGCCATGTAATTTTATTTTGACAGTTTTTCATCTTGTAATATTTTAAATGAACAAAATTTGATTGTACACGTGGCAGGACACAGACAACTTATGAACGACGTTCCCCGGTATTCCCCACTAGAAATCATGTATAAAATCCATGTCATGTGTTTTCCATCCCGGTGAATAAATTTGCTTAAGAAATTTTATGTAAACGGGAGCTCAATATCTTACTGGATGAGTTGGGTCTGAAAAGGTGGATGTCGCATTTGCTTAATGCAGAACAAAAACCCATTTAAGAAAATTCAAAAGGATATTTCATTACTAAGGATGAAACATGGGTTCATAAATATCCCCGAGAAATGAAATAGCAAATGTGGCATCGACCTTGAAACTGTGGGTTAAAGACAATAGATCGGCTCACAATAAAGCTAAGACATTTCATTAAAAGAGAAACGCCTTCTTGTCTATTTAAAAAAAAGGAAAAAATGTGACTTGATAATAATTTGGAAAGATTTCATGATGAGGCAATAGACGTACTAACCAGCAATATTAAGGATCTTCCGAGAGAGGACCAAAAATCTCGAGAAATGCTGAACGAACTGTATTGAAAAAAGAGTGCATAATATTGGAAAATAATCTCTGATAAAAAATTAATTTTTATTTAATTGCTATTTCGGATACTTTTCAATTAGCCCATTTTTGAAAAATTTCACTATTGTAGAAACTTGCCTTTTTATTCTTATCTAAATAATTTCTTTAATTAAAATCTTCTATTTACTGTACATACTCGTATCTTTTCATAAGCTTTTACTGACTGATTATTGATTTTTTTTTTAAAAGCATTTTTACTAAAAGTTTAATTATAAAACCGTAAAAAATATTTTTAATTTTTTTCAGTTTTGGTGTATTTTTAATTTTATGCCAAAAAATAAGAAAAATTTAATGCAATTTTCTTCTGTATTTCTTGAGATTTTAGTCAATTTAGATTTTGGTTAGCTTATTAAAAAAAACTCATTGAAATTGAAAAACGAATTATCAAATTTTTGAACTAAAGAATTTTTAAAAAGAATTGCATTTTTTACTATGAAATAATTTTTGAAAACATCAATTTTAAATAATAGCAATTTTCTCTGATTGTGAACATTTAAAAACTTTGATTAATTAAGTAAAAGTATAAAATTATTCCAATAAAATTTTTTACCATATATTAAAATATTATCCAAGATAATACAATTTAATTATGAACCGTTTTTGAAAACATAATTAACAACTATTTATACAAGATTATTTTTCTAAAACTTTCAGTTCCACAACGGAAAAGTGTAAAATATGCTATTTGGTTAGTTAAAGACTACTTTTATTTTCTAAGAAATTATGATTCATACATAAATATTTAAGGAAATGAATAACTCTTAATAATAGCTAAACTAATTGTCAATCAAGTTTTAGAATAGAAAAACTATGTCTTGAGACATTGATTTATGTGTTAAGTTTGTTATCTGATCACATTTCTCTTAAATTGTTTCTATTGTATGTCGTTAAATAAAATTTATCACGTTTTTTATGAAATGTTGTTAGAATTATCCATTAAAAAATAAAATAATTTTTTTTTTCAATAAATTCTTTCACTTATATTATATATCTTTTAGTTCTGTAGAATACTACACATAACCATAAATTTAATATTATTTAAATTGTGCTTAATGAAATTTTTAATATTGATGAGCTCTTCCATCAACTGAAGGTGTTCTCATAAAATTTCAATCAAATAAGGTCAAATCTAAGTGTAAGTTAGTAGGTATATAATTGTTAGTAGTCAACAAAAAAAATCAAAAATAAATGAATAAAAACTTAATAAGATAATATTACTTTACTATTTAACCGCAATACGGATAGATGCTTGTGTATAGTCTTCAAATGAAACGTGAAGATTTAAAATGATAAAAATACTCATTGAAGCAGTGAAAAATTTCGTTATGATTGGTTTGATTAAGAAAAATTTCATAATTTAAGTAGATTTAATCATAGTTTGTTATTATGATCAAAGCAAATATATTTTTCATCTTTTTGAAACTATTTTAAGTCTACTCTAAATTTTATAATATTTGATGGCGATGCTAGTTTTTGTGAATTATTTTGAGTTATTTCAGTCTGCATAGGTGAAGGCACCCTACATTTTTAAAAAAAAATTGCAAAACTACACTTTACTAGGTGAAGGTTTCTATGATACTCGTAGTTGTAATTAATTACAATACAAAAATAAGAAAATTGCAAATTTTTTATTCGAAACTCATATATTTTGTTAAAAATTGTTCTATTTTTTTTTTTAAAATACTTGAAATAAATTTAATTGATAAAACAATTAAATTTTTTTAATTTATTTAGTTAAGATAATAATTAAAATATTTTCAAAATTAATTCAATATACAAAAAATTTGTTTCCAAATAAAATGCATTATTTTTTTTAAAAAAATCTTTGTTTTAATTGTTAGGGGGGAGGAGGGGAATCTTATCTTTTTGTTTAGGAAATTTTATAAATAATAGACTTTTAAATAAAATCTACCCGGAATACTATAAATTCTGAATTCTGAAAAATATTAAAGGTTATAAGTCTATAAGAAATTGTTGAAAATTTTATGATATTGTTGAAAAGAATTATACAGACATGGTCATTTATAAATTTGCATTCATTATAAGATTGGCCTCGAATTAAAATATCTTTTAAATTATAGTTGAAATAAAACAAATTAATATAAAATCTGCAAGGTAGCAAAATAATTATTATAGATATAATTTAATTAAGTATAATTAATAAAAAATTAGTTACTAATAGCAAATATTTAATATAAATCTTTCTACATTGCTATTTTTTTTTTCTAAGAATAAATTTTATAGAATTTAAGAAAAATTAACCATCCTCGAAATGTTGCTGGTATTTAAATTAAAATAAAATTTTTATTTTCAAGCTATTAAAATAAAATAAAAATATAATTATTTCAAAATTTCATTAATATGAAGTTGATTATTATAATTAAAAAAATTTTGAAGTTTAAAATAAAGTTTTCGAGGTAATTGAAAAGATTTTTAGAATTTGAAAATGTTTGTTTTTAAAAAAAAAATTGCATTATATACGAGTATACACGTAGTTTAGAAAAAATTTTAGGAAATATTATTTATAATTTAATTTCAGATATTTTCTTATACTATGGATTTTTGTTAAAAGTTTTATAAAAACTTATTCTCATTACTCTGATCACAATTTACTGAAACCCTAAAAGTTATTGAAATAATTAAAAAGTTTATCGCATAATTGTTTAAAAAAAAGTATAACTTTTTTCTGTAAATATTTAAGTTTTTTCTTTAAAATAATTTTTTTTTTTGCAATAATATTTTTACTCAAATAAATATACTTAAGAAGAATGTATAAAATTCGATTTATATGAGTTGACAGAAACTCACTCATATTTCTTTATATATTTAAAAATGTACACAATCCCAGAAAAATTAAAATTATATACTGAAATTGTATAAACTTGAATAAAATTCTGTAACGGATGCAGTGAAAGTATGACTATGACTTTAAAATTAAATCAGAAAAGTCCAAGGACAGTAGTTTTAATAAAAATCCGTTTTCGTGGTCATTTAAAATGCAACAAAATTTATTTTTATTAAACTTGAATTGATAAAAAATTCTAGTAATTATTTGGTTTTTTTTATTTATTTCTTTAATTTTTAATTGTATTTGTATCGTTCGTAAATATTACTTAATTTATATAATAAAAGTCATTAATTTACTACTGTGAATTTTAATTATTTTTCTACTATTTTATACATATGGAATGAGGGAAAAAAAATTAGAACTGTACGAAAAAAATTTGGTAAAAATAATATAATCTAATTTGAATTTTTTTTTTTAAGTAGCTTTAAAATTGCACCTAAATTTATAGACTAAACAGAAATCGATCTGTTCAAGGTCTCCTATCAATCGAAATTGTATTTTAAATAGAAAAAGTTGTTAAGCAGAGAATTTCCGACAATTTTACTATTCCAAACATCATTCATAAGGGGTAGGTTTATGTGAGCTGGTTCCGATTTGAATGCCTGAATTTAGAAATAGGAATAGTGATCAAGAAAGGGCCTTGAGCTTTAAAGCATATACCCTACCCAGATATCAGTAAATGCATTATTTTGTATTAGAGTCCACCAAATATGCACTTAAAAGTATGTTTATATATATGTACTTATATACGAATATATGTAACAGTTAATAGAGTTTTTTTTTTAAATGTTAGATTCATTAAAAAAATTATTCTTCCTTCATAAACGAGAGATTAAAACAATGTTTTTTAGCTTCTACCAAAAATTGAATAGAACAATTTAAAAAAGAAAACTTCTGATCATATTGTATAAAATTTTTAAATTATTAATATAATTTTTTTTATACAATTAAATTAGTAGGAAAACTCTTTCAAAGTGTATTATTGAACAAAAGCCGACAACAGTACAGCCGGATTTTGAGACACGTTTTCACGTATGCTTTGCAGATTTTTTTGCCGTGTTAGCTTTGCTTTTATTTATGTATGAGTAGTTGGTCAATCTGGGATCTAATTTCTTGGGTCTGAAAATGTTGCATATGCTTGGAAATCAGCACCATTGATGCAATAATAAGAATAGTTTATCTGTACCCGGACTAATATTAGTGGAACAGAGGGGAAGTCGCCAATAACTCTCTGTCAGCCTCCCACTTGACCCTCGATCATATTGGTGTAGTGCACTCGGTAGATCTTAAGAATTGGCGAGGAAAGCCAGCAAAGTACATTCTCTTCACATCGAATACATCTCACTTTCACCATCTCATTTACACTACCTACCCGATATGAATGCTCAGACGAAACGGAACGATTCTACACTCGAAGGTATTTGCTCGGAGTATAAAAGCCCCCAATAAGACTTGCTTGTGTTCAGTTTTTCCGTGGATTTTATATCACTCTTATTTTAGTGGTCGAAATTGATTTAAACAAAAAATTAATAACAGAATATAGTTTATAAAGTTTTTAAATTTATTTTTTCTTCTGTATATTTAACATTAGTGCTTTTTGTTAAAAAAAAAAAACTTTTAATATAGTGCCACAATCATAATCATATTTTCGACTACAATAATAAAATAAAAAAAATGGGTTTTCTAAAACTGGTATGTGATGAAGAGTATTTTTTTTAAACAAAAATAAAAGAAAATTTTACAAATAAGTGAAGAATATTTATTAAACTTAGAAAAAGTATCTAATTTGGGGGTATTTGGTTATTTACGAACCTATGAAGAAATAGTGAGTTTTGCTATGAAAACATTATTCTTTCATGAACACACTTTTGGATAATGTGAAAAATGATTTTAGTTTTATTTTCCGAAAAGTTTTGTGTCAATCGAAAACAGTCAATAATGGACAATTCACAGTATCAGCTAGTCGAATTAATGACAAGGAATTTAAGATTTACCGATGACCTATTATTAAATACTCTAACTATTTGTTACCAAAGCTCACTCAGTCTTAGTGTAGATTGCCAATAGTTTGTGGTCTAACTATTAGATTGTAATGTTTCAATATTATTCACTTCAGTAATCAAATCATTTAGCAAACGATTATACTATCATTGGCAGTGGAATAGAAAAAAAACATTTTTCCCAATGAAATGCAGGTTTTCATTTACCTTTTATTGAAAGGGAAAACAATTAGGCAAAAATCAGAAATTAGATACGAATATGCTTTGCTGGGATGAAAATACGAATTAATCTTCAATGAATGATAAGACAAAAATCTGTTCAATAATTTTTATGTAATCGGAATACTGCGGTTTTTAATCAACTACTTGAATCTTGTTTATTTGAGGTGGTACAACCATCAAGAGTTGGTATAGTTCAGACTATCGAATGAATTTAGCCTATTGTAAAAGCTTATTACGAAATTTGTCGATATTTGTGTCGATTTCATAAAATTTAACCAGCTCGGCTAAACTGGGGATACATTCATGTTAGCTTATATGTCCTCTACTGTAAATAAGGTGGATATGTTGAGTGAAAGAGCTTAACGAATCCAAGTATGAGTATGAGTGTTTGGTCTTACAGGTATTCAGGTAATACATCAACCTCATCGATCTTTTTTTTTTATTGCTTGTAGTGGTGTACGTATGTTATATGATTGAGCAGGAAATATAATTTCCCAGTTACTTGTGGCAAAGCCTTTCTAGGTTATATAGTAGGTAGTCACATATACAGAATCATTCTCCAATAATTTAAATACGATTCATAGCTTTCAAGGCTGTGCTATTACCAATTGAAATGAAAATCATCAATTGGAATGTCGATCAAGCTATTTAAGTTATAATACGATTAATACAAGGGAAATGTGTGTTAATAGTTCCAGATTATATTTTGTAGTTTCCTTTTCTCCTAATCTTCCCTTCTTTTCCTTTTCTCCTCTCTTGTAGTAGTTGTTCATTAATTTGTACTTTTTTTTTAATCGAAATACAATATTTCGGATTTTCCATTAATGGTATTTACTTTTTGAAAAAATTTTCATATAATTTTCATTCGAATGAAATCGGATCATAAAATATTTATATTAATGTAATTATAAGTTCTTTTTTTTTATTTATAAGTTATCAAGGATTTAAAATATTCAGACATTCAAGGACTTAATTATTGTTGAAATTAAAGCATTTTTAAATTTTATCTTTAACAAACTATAATTTTATCTTTTTTTTTTTTAATTTTTAACAATTAAAATAAATTAAATCTAAACTAAATATTCGAATATTTTATTTAAAAAAAAAACTATAGCTTATTCTATAAGCATTTTTATAAATATATTTTCTATTGCTTAAGTGAAATTATTTAAATAAAGGGCCATCCAATTTTACGTTTGGAAAGTAAAGGCATATTCAGTATATGTTAAATTAAGATTTTGGTAATATTTTTTATAGAATTATATTGTTTAAATTTTGGCATTATGTATATTGTATAAAATTATTTAAATAGCTGCCTTCTTGCAGGACTCGATTCTTTTGAGGTAATTTTTATGATGACTTTTTCGCACAATTCGAAAAATTTAAATCCTACACATTTTGAGAAAAATAATAACACAATTTTTTGTACAACTTTACAAAAAAAGTCCAATAGCGTCAAATCAAACGATCTTGGAGATTAATTGACATCACCAAATCTTTGAAATAACGCGCCCTGGGAACTTTTCACTCAATAAATCCAAAATTTATAATAGTGTGTGGCGTGAGGCACTTTTTTGCTTTAACGACATATAGATCATATTAAAATCTTAATAGATTTTTGCCTAAATATTCAAGTATAGGTCCATTTTCAAGGAAATAACTTCAGAGCAAAATGCACCTCAGGCACAAACTCTCCGCGGATACAATGGCTTCTCTATAGTAACTTGTGGATTTTAAAACCTTATATACTATAATTTTGCTTAATACCATACCCACTAAATAAAAAAAATAAGCTCATTGCTAAAGAAATAATCTCTTTTCAAAGTCCTAAATGTGATTATGATAAAATCAACACTTTTGCAAAAAGTTTTTGATAATTTGATCGCATTGTTTTATTAAAAAATGATTCATAATATCAAATGGCAAATATTTTATTAAAATTAAATTTTTCTTGAATGAAAAATATTTTAAACAATTGATAAATAACAAGGCTATATTTTTACAAACCACAAAATGAATAATCCTATATTTATTAGATAATAAATCTTTAAGTGTATAAAAAGAATTTTATTAAAAATTAAATTAATAATCTAAAAATTTATCAAAAATACTTAAATAACTGATTAAGAAAAATACTTTTTAATTCTAGAAGAAAGCTTCTATTTAGCCCTTCAAAATTATTCTGCTGTAAATAAATAATCAAAAATATATAAATTAATAAGATATTTTTAAAGAAATTAAAACAAAACTATTTATTTAATAAAGTAAAGTAATTTTTTGGAGGTAGTTCTTTTGACATTATATAAAAAGCCCTTTCGGTATTATATTAATTTGTTATATGAATTGCTATATAGTTAATAAGAATATTTTTATCAAAGCTCTTCTCTTAGCTTATATTTCTTTATAATAACTTATATTTAGTATAATGAACTTTTATTTTATATTAATTTAATGTCCTCACAATACATAGTAATATTTTTATGAAAAATTTACAACTACGTTAAAAACTCTCCTGATCATATAGTATCGCATATTCCTGGAATAAATAATTTATATCAGGATGTGTCATTTTTGTATTTACTTTTGCACTGTTAACACCTGTCGTTGAAAATTTTCCTTATTAAGTTTTCCACGAATATAGAAAGATGGCATTTTTTATACGATGTAAATTTTTCAATATTAATTTTTGTTCATATTTGTTCATATGTTAAGCTATATAAAATTGACTGACATATGTCCTTAATGGTAGGCAAAAGTGTTGTGTATGACAAATACTGTCATGAATAGTTGAGCTTTTTTTAATTTATTTCATTTGTCATTTTGGCGTATTTATTTGATTTGTAAAATAAATTTATATGGAATTTCTTGTTTCATCATAAGGAATATTTTTTTTTTGTTGGCTAACTTCACCTTCAAATATTTAAATCATGGTTCACCGCCTTAACTTGATTACAAAATGAATAGCTATCATAGTCAGAGCATGATACTCTAGAGTCTTTGGTATAAACAAAAATAATGCAACTTTACAATTGAAAAATGATTTCGTTTTTTGTCTATTTGAATTGGAATTTAATTTTTCTTATGCCACTATATGTACTTGCCCAAAATTAACCTTGACCAACTGTACAATATTTTTTGTCAGATATTTCACTTGAGCTGATAGAGATCTTACCTTCTTCTTTTGTAATCGACAGGTATTGTAAAATTGTACCTGATTTAATATTAACACATCATAGTCTATTTTGGTTATTAATCAATAAGGGTAAACGCTTACATTCAGCAAAAAAAAAGAAAAAAAAGAAAAAAGACAAAGTTGAAAAAAAAATTGATTGCATGATTTATCAAACAAAATTCATTAAGATTATGATACGATTACATTATTTATAGTACATTGGCTACTACTATACAAGAGAAAAGGTTTTAATTTGATATGCTCTATGACTTAACAAATCTATTCAGATTTATTTGAAATTAATTAAAAATATATTTTGATTGAAAAATTAATAGTACAGCAATAGTTTTGTTAGTTAAAATTGAGATCTACACTGTTGATAGAAAATAAGAATATTTATTGTTAATGATACTATCCAAAATATAATTCAGTATTAAATTTTTTTTATGTAGATATTTTAGAAGATAAACTCTATAAGTAATAATGCAACTTTTTGCAATGAAATGTAATAAATTTGAATACTATATTGTTAAATGTTAATTACATAATTTTGGTCTATATACACGTAAGTGTGAATATTGGACGCCAAGTTCATTTTCAAGTATGCTCCCTTTTGCTTTAAAATTCCAATAGTTAAGCTGTGCATTCTAGATAATTTGAATACTTCAATGAATCTTAGGAAAGATTCCAAAATTTTCAAATCAATAAATATCCTCTTCGATTCTTGAATCTTATAGAATATAGTATTGTAATCGATTAGAATATAGAGTGAAAATTTCTTAGAAGTATTTCTTAATTACATGCTTGGAATTTCTATTAAAATCCAATAAACTAGAATATCCTTTGATTAATAGAGCTTCCTTTTTTCTTATAAAAGTATTTTTTTTTATATTTTTTATTGAGAGTAATACTATTGCGGAGAAATTTAAATATGACTAATATTTTATAATAAAATAAAAGAAATATATAAATTAAAATATATCAGACTATCTATATTATTGATTTGGAAATAAATCTCTTCCTTTGCGTATGAGAAACATGCAAATACATATGAAACTGGAATTGAATGCAAATAAGTATCATACGAAGCTGATTTGCATTCTTTTTCAGATCAAGAGAATTTTCATTTGATACTTCGTGACTGGATAAGTTTATCAAAAAAAAAAAGAAAAAAAAAAAGGAATACGAACAATTTTCATACTACATAAAAATTCGCGAATTATTAATGTAGGTAAATGTAAATGCATTTCATTGCCGTTCGCACGTATGAATTATGTACGTGACAATATGATAAATTCCCTTAAGACTAAAAAAATAGTTCAAGAAGATAAAAATAATGCAGTTAGTAGATACTCGTCTGCATTTAAATAGGTTTCAAAAGAGAAAAGTAAACCTTAATTACACAAAGAAAAGTGATTAAATTCACTTTCTTAAATATATATGAGAAAGTTGGTTTATTGACAAAAGAATATTTATATTTCTATTTGCAGACAGGAAGTTTACTACTTCTGACGAGTTTGGCATTAGCTCAAGATTATCAAGACTACTCGTCACAAAGGGCTGCTCCAGTCAGAATTCGACCAGGCAATGGCCCTGTAGAAGCTCGTCCAACACCAGTTGCAATTCTTAAGCAAATAAACAGGTAAGTTTCGATTGTGAATTTTATGTATACTATATATGTAAGTGTCATAATTTTTTTTAATTTTTATTATGATGTAGACATAATGAAGATGGTTCATATACGTATGGTTATGAGGGTGCGGATGGATCATTTAAAATTGAAACGAAATTGGCGACTGGTGAGGTAAAAGGCAAATACGGATATGTTGACGAGACTGGAAAAGTACGAGTAGTCGAATATGGTGCGAACAAGTATGGTTTCCAACCGTCTGGTGAAGGTATTACGGTCGCTCCGCCAACTCTTGTCGATGAGACCACCAACAAGCAAGGTGGATTATTGCCCGACTATGAAGATGAGCAACCAGTATACCAACCGAAACCAGCATACGTGAGTCATAGTTTTATAAAAAAGTTCTTAAACAAAAATACCATCAGATCGTGATAACAGTTTTCTCATAGACCCCACGAGTATCTGCTCCTCAACCAAGACCACGACCACAGCCACAACATCGGCCTCAATACGCTGAATACGATGAACCACAACCACAACATCAACCACGTCCACAACAGTCTCCACGGCCACAACAATACTCTCCAGCTCCATCACCACCAAGACTTCAGATTCCTGGAGCTCTCCCAGCTGATGTTGTTTATTCTGAACGTCCAAGACCAGCCAGACCAGATCCGGAATATACTCAAAGTCAAGTACGTTATCTCTACTCTTGACATTGATTTCGTTTACTCAATTCATTTTTTGGAACTTGAAAATTGACTTTACGATTGCTTATTGATTTTATTGTATTATTTTTTATTTTATTTCCTGAATAGACCTTTGCCGCACCACAACAGGTAAGACTATCACGACCAATCTTTGCACCTGCTCCACAGGCGGGTCCATCGCCAAGACCTCAAGATTTTCACCCTTCACAGCGAACGGAACCAGTTACATTTCCGGAGACAAGGGCAGCACCACAGCCTGTCCAATATGCAGGTCCATCACCGCCACAAGGACGTAGTACCAGTCTCCTCGATCAGCTCGCTAAAGACTATGCACTCCCTCAAGGTGGATCCCAAGCACTCCATGATATCTCTTTTGGATATTATTAAAAGGCAGCAAAACTAATAATAACCATTTTAAGTGAAATGATTGGTGTAACCTTATCGCCTTTCAATAAATTTATGTATAAATAACGCTAGGCTAAAAAACAAAAATTTTTTTCGCGTGTATGTAATTGATAGTCAGAAGTGAAAATACGATGTTTATTTATGACAATGAAAATGAAAGTGTTTTATTTTAGTTCGATTTTATTTTGCTCCTCTTGGCCCAAATTCGTATTAATTTCAACTTAATTTCTTTATTGCATGAACGATTTTGATTTATTTTATTCGTAAGAGTGATTTTGTGGTATATCGATTATTAACTTAATTGGAGTTAATTTAAATTTTATTGCACGCAATCAGAAGAAAACAAAATTTCATTAATTTGTTATATAAAGCTTATCTTTTTTTTTTTATAAAATTGAAATATGGTATTAGAAAAATAAAAAAAGTTAGAAGTCTTTCAACGGTTGCTTTAGCACTGAGATTTTAGAAAATATTCTTAAAGCTTCTGAAAATTTGCAATTACTTCATTTTCTACTAATTAAAAATATTTTTCATTACTTTAGATATAAAATTTGCTGTTAAAAAGTGTATAACTATCATGGTAGCTTTAAAATTATAACTTTTGAAATAACAAATTTATTTTGGCAAAGTTTTCATAAATGAATATATCTTTAAAAATAATATTCTGTATCAGAATTTTATTTCCACATGAAATAAATAAACTTTAGGTCAAAGACAGAACTCACCACTTTTGCCATGGTTAACAGAGTCCATAGAGAAAGTTTTATTCTAAAGAGACTTTCCTACAAAAACATATGGTATAATATATTAAAATTTTCCACTTAAACATTCTTAATCATGCGAACAATTTATTCGTCTGCAAACTTATTATTATATAAATTAGAACTTCTAATAAATTTTTGCGAAAAGTTCGAAAGTATATTTTTTGCAGCACAGTTAGAGAAAGTTAATTAGGATACTTTCCAAACATTTCAATTTTTCCAACCAAATGCGTTATGGTATTTGCCTTTACTTATATTTTCGAAATTATTATCTACTAATTAAATTACATTTAACTTCAAAATCAAAAGCAAAAATCGAGAACTATATGAGAGTCATTCAACAAGTACTTAGCCTACAAAAGAAAAACGAAAAATTTGGAAAGGTGGCAATTTATTTTTCCACATAATCTCCTTCAAGCTCGAAACACTTGGCCCAGCAATGCTCTAACTTTTTTAACCCGTCCAAAAAATACATTTTCTCGAGGGAAGCAAATTAGGCCTCCGTGGCGACGATGACCTCCTCATTCGACCCAAATTTATTCCCGGCGAGTGATTTTTTCAGGTTTGGAAACAAAAAGTAGTCACAGGGGGCCAAATCTGGAGAGTACGGTGGATGGGGCAGCAATTCATAGCGCAATTCGACCAATTTGGCCATGGCGACGGCGGAGGTGTGAGCCGGCGCGTTGTCATGATGGAACAGCACTTTTTTCTTCGCAAAGCGGGGCCGCTTTTTCTTCAATTCGACGTCAAATCGGCCCAATAAGTCAGCATAGTAGCGCCCCGTGATTGTTTTACCCTTCTCGAGGTAATCGATGTGGATCACACCTTGTGAATCGCAGAAAACGGTGGCCATCACCTTTCTGGCCGATCGAACAGTTTTTGCCTTCTTCGGAGCACGTTCGCCGGGTGAAGTCCACTGTTTCGACTGTTCCTTGGTCTCTGGTGTGAACCAGTGAATCCATGTTTCGTCGACGGTCACGAAACGACGCAAGAACTCCGCTGGATTGCGCTTATACAGCACCAAACACGTCGCCGATGTGGTCTCACGGTTGCGCTTGTTTTCCGGTGTGAGCAAACGCGGCACCCATCGCGCCGACAGCTTTCTCATGCCCAGTTCTTCGTGTAGAATATGATGCATTGTTCCTACTGCAATGCCCACAGTCTCAGCTATCTCGTGAACCTTCAATCGACGGTCTGCCAACACGAGATCGTGGACTTTTTTAACGTTTTCCTCCGTAGCAGAAGTTTTCGGGGCACCTGGGCGTGGCTCATCAAAAAGCGACATGCGGCCACGAACAAACTCGTTGAACCAATTCTTGACGGTCCCCATCGAAGGAGAAGAGTCACCATACACAGCATCCAAGCGATCTTTGATTTCGCTTCGTGTTTTCCCTTTCAAAAACAAGAATCTAATCACCGAACGATATTGTTCTTTTTCCATTTTCGTGCAACCGACCGACACGCTCGCTTTCAAAGGCTCTCAAAACAAAACTAATAAAGGGAATCAACTGAAACTTTTGTGACAGCAGTTCCATCGGGCGGTGAGGCTAAGTACTTGTTGAATGACCCTAATATTTATTGACTATATTTTATTAAAATTATTTTTTTTAATAGCTTTTATTAAAATATTTTTTGCACTAACTAAATCATGATTCATTTTTTTCAAATATTATTTTTTGATTTTCTCTCCTGTTTAATTCAGCTTAGAGAATTATTATAATAATATTGATCCTTGAGGAAGAAAAATTTTTAAATTTCTCTATTGAGGATTTTTTATCTAAAATTACTCACTTCGAATCTATTTAGGGCCCTGTTCAGGACCATCTGTTTTTATAGAGGAGAAGCTTTTTTGGGTACTTTTTTTTATTTATTGGTATGCTGAGCCCTTGTTTTTGCAACCTTGCCATCAAATTTCAAATTGAGGATGTTATATCTAACTCTCTAGTTTCTATCCTCACGGACTTATCAGAGAGCAACCTCATTACTGCTGCTTGTTATCTACATTTCGGAACCATATATGAAAGTTGGCAGTATTAAGGTCTGAGAAGCTTGCACCTTGATCAACCATGGAATTGATATGGAGCAAGTAAATTTTCTCAAGCTAAATAAGGCTCTATCCTTTGCTCTATTTCCACACTGATTTTGTATTGAGAGTCTCGTCAAGATGTAAAGTATCTAACAAACGCACGCTTGTTTTTTGTGAAATATTATTATTACTTAGGATTATATTAAGAATCTATTCTCGGTAGAGTATGAAAGTAAGATGAGCAGATTTTTACTCATTTACCCCCAGTCTCCAGCGTTTTAATCAGGTCTCTCAGGAGTGGATGAGATTCTATGGGATATTAATGATGTTCTGTGGAAGGACCTCTGTAATGTGTAAGGATGGCTGTATCATCAGCATATATTGCAGTTTGGACCTAAAATACTCCCCTGAGTATTCGTCCATCCAGGAATATCATGGATGTAAATATTGTAAAAGATTGGACCTAAAATACTCCCCTGAGGGACACCGCCGCAGATAAGATAAATGTGAGAATACTCTATATTTTCAGCTACCTGTAGAAAAGTCATTTTGGCTGCAAAAACTTACTGTCTGGTATGCATTTTGGTCTAAAAGTATTATTGGCCCGTATATCCTCGAAAATGAAAAAGACGAAAACTTTAACGTCGATTCTGAGATTAATACGAAAATATTAACGTCGAAATACACGCTGCTGTTTTTTTTTAAATATCAGTTAGACATATTATTAAATACTTTAATTAATTAGTATTTGAAAGGGAATATAGTAAAAAAAAGTGCCATCAATATTAACTCTATCCTGACGAACTATTGTATATATGCAATACAGGGATTGAACTGATTACAGAATAAAAAATCACCTTGCCAAACAATTTTAATTATTTTAAAAATTTAATTGTTTAAAATTCATCATAAAATAAGAAAAAAAGCAGAAAAATTTCTGAGTTAATATTTTTCTTCTTCTTCTTCTTCATCCTCTCTTGCACTGTTTGCATCCAATTTTTCCCCGTTTGTCGTTGCATATCATCCCATCATCTTGCTTTGCGTCTCCCGACACTTCTTTTTGAATAATTTTGTTGGTCCATTTTAGACTCGTAATGCGTTGTACCATACCCATTGATTCCTGTTCTGCTTATTTCTTTTTTGCAAATATGATAACGCAAGCTGATGCCTAGAATTGACCTGCGCATCGCTTGCTGACAAACCCTGAGTCTGTTTACAATACATGTTTACTGTGATTGTCACAGTTTCGATCCCATAAGTTGTAACAGGGAGGATACACATATCATAGACTTTCCTTCTCAGATTCATGGGTATCTTTTTATCTCTAATTATATAGTTGAGCTTACCAAAAACTGCCAAAGCCAATCTAATCCTCCTGGTAATTTTCGCTGTCTAGTTTTCTCGTCCGAGTTTAACCCAGATAAACATACCGGTTCAGATTTTCCAGCGTGGTATTATTAATCTACATCTGAAAGTTATCGGGAATTATAATTTTGGTTTTATGAAGATTTGTTCTTAGTCCAACCGAATGAAAGCTTTCTTCCAGCTCCTGTAACATTATTCCCAGTTCTTCGGCATCACTACTAATGATTGGGTTATCCAGGAAGTAATTTTTTTTTTTTTTTATAAAAATGAAAGACAATTTTCTTATAGTGAATTAATATTTTATTCAATCAAATATTGTCCAGCCTGATCCAATATCCTTTGCAATCTTTCTGGCAGTAGCATGATTCCACGCTCATAAAATTTTTCTTCTTTGCTGGCAAAAAACTGTTCCAAGTGATTTTTGACCTCCTCATTTGAATTAAACATTTTACATTCTGAAAATTTTTGTAGAGACCGGAACAAATGATAATCGAAAGGTGCTAGGTCTGGAGAGTATAGTGGGTATGACAGTATATCCTATCCAAGCTCTTAAAGATTTTGCCGAGTGCTCAAACTTGTATATGGTTTTGCATTATCCTGTTAGCCAATTCTGGTCTTGTTTCTCCAATTGTCATCAGTACACTTCTGAATTAATCTTTGTATTGCTCGGTAGAAGCTCAAAATAAACGATTATTTTGAAAACCCATCAAACAGATAGCATATCCTTTTTTTTATGAATATTGGCTTTTCAAGTGCTTTAAGCCGTTTCATCTTTTCTATTCCAGGATATTTTGAACTTAACATTGTTGTAGACAACCAATTTCTCGTCCCTTGTGATAATACCCTTCGAAAATGGATCATTTTCTTGGCGTTTGAGAAGCAAATCACAAACGTCAATGTGACGGAACAAATTTTTTTCCGTAAGAAAATGAGGAACCCATATGTCGAACTTTGAGATTAAACCTAACCTTTGCAAATGATCATGAATGATCATATTTGATAAATTTAATCTCTCAGCGATCTCACAAGTTGTTATTCGCTGGTTTGCATCCAGTAATACCTTTATTGTGTCTTCAGCAGCTTCAACTGGCCTTCCAGAACGTGGTGCATCTTCGAGATAAAAATTGCCTGATCGAAATTTTACAAACCAGTTTTGGCACTGGCGCTCACTTAACACATGTTCTCTGTGTTTTTGGCTTTTCTATAGTAAAAAAATAAAATGTGCCCAAAATGCTGTTTTTCAGTTTCCATATTTAAAAGGGTATCAATCAAAAACTACTATGCAGAATCAATTGAATTTATTCACAAGCAAGCTCTGCTATGTCAGCTGTCAAAATACAGTTGATTATGCAGCTTATGTGTGAAGTTGGTTCTGAAAAAATATAATTAAGTCCTCTATTCAGAAATAACGAAATTACTTTCCGGACAACCTAATAGAACGATGTCATCGGCAAAGCGTAAGTGGTTTAGATATTTTTTTAAGTCCCTTTGATTCCAAAATAATTTCTTATTTTGATTTCAAAATAATTTATGACCAAAGAGGCATAAAAAGGCCAAGGTGAAGAGTTTGGTTAAAATGGTGTCCCCTGCCTCACCCTTTTCCAAATCCGGATCCTTCTCATAGTCCAGTCATCTCCTATCTTCACTTTAAGGGTCGCATGGTCGTATACATTACAATTAATATTGTCACAAAAAATTATCAAATACAATTTAACTGTAACTATTAATAGAATTCAAGTTGTTATAAATATTTTTTAGATTTCACAAAAAACCACAAAAAAATTATTTAATTCGATTTAAAACTGCTACTATAATAAAATATTGATCTGGTAGTACTTTGTGTTTTCTGTTGATACCATTTGATATTTCGTTTGTAAGCGCCTGTATGTATGCAAACTAAATACATCGATTGAGAATTCAAAATTATTTTATTATGGACAATTTTACATATTTACAAATTAAATTAAATTTTTATGTAAAAATAATTACAGAAAATATAGGGTTTTCCAAAAAGAGTGATATGATTTCTTTAAAAAAAAATACACTAATTGTTAAGGATATTCAAATGTTTTTTATTTAATGTGAAGTACAATCGATGTAATTAAGTTCTGAATAAAACGTCATTCAAATGGCCTCAAGGACTTCTTTTGCAAGAACGAATTCGATGAACCCAATTTTCGAGCACTTTTTTCACTAAATCAAGTCGTATGTCATGAATATTGACTTCTAAAGCTTGAAGAGAGTCTGGTGTATAAAGACCAATGACTTCAAATAACCCCACAAGAAATAGTCTAATAGTATTAAATCACAACTTCTTGGAGTCCATTCAGTGTGAGAATTTCTTGAAAAAATCGAATTTCCAAACTTTTCTCGCAGTAATTCGGTTGTGGCACGTGCTGTGTGGCACGTAGCCCCTTTTTGTTGGAACCAGATGTTGTCAAGATCAACTTCTTCCAATTTCGGCCATAAAAAGTTAGTTATCATTGATCTATGCAGCTTTCCATTGACAGTAACGGTGTTACCAGCTTCATTTCGAAAGGAGTACGGACCGATGATTCCACCAGACCATAAACCATACCAAACTGTCAATTTAGGTGAATATAATGGGTGTTCATGAATAATTTGTGGATTGTCTTCGCACCAGAATTGACAGTTTTGTTTATGTACCGCACCACTCAGATGAAAGTGAGCCTTATCGGTGAAGATGATTTTCTTAAAAAAATCGTTATTGTTTTCAAGTTGTTCCAAGACAAAATCAGCAAATTCATGACATTTACGGTGGTCCCATGGCTTCAGTTCTTGAGTGATAATAATTTTATACAGATGCAAGCCCAAATCCTTTCAAAAATCCGCCAGGGTATGGTTTGAGACAATCCCAGTTCTTGAGAACGTCTTGGAATCGACAAATTGTGGGCTTCAGTAATTTTTAACTTACTGAAGACCGTTTTTGAGAACGTCTTGGAATCGACAAATTGCGGTTTTAATTTTTAAAGAAAGTGTACGCTCGAAATTTTTAACAATTCGACGAATAGCGAGCACAGCTGGACGATTATTACGACCATAAAATGGCAAAAGCGCACGAAAAGTTGCAATTGGAGATTATTTTGTAATTATTTCGTAAAATTTTAACTTTTATAAAAAAATTATATTTTGCTGATATGTGATTATTTCGTAAAATTTTAACTTATAACTGAATAATATTTTCAAAAATTTATCTGGACAGGATGTAAACGAATTTTTTATAACATCTTTTTGGTGTGCTTTCATATTATCTCTACTACAAATTGACTAGACGTCATTTGTAAAGGACATATTCCAAATAGGAAAATTCACATTTCAGTTTTTCCTCAAACTATATTCATTTGAAATACAACACATAACATAATCTTATCCAAAATATGAATGGTATTTTTGATAGTTGCCCATATAATATAAAATATTAAATTTAACCCACCATGATGATGTATAAATTTTATAGTCGAATAAATTCCATACTGAATAAATATAATTTTAAAAACAATTATTTTCCGCCAACAAAATACAATATATTAAACATTTATTTACATAACATAAAATACTATTTTTTCGATTCTTAAATAAATATTTACAAATACAAATGCTTATATAATTGTACGTACATGAATTTTGGTAATAAATTATTTTGTTTATTTTATATAAAGAAATTCATATCGAAATTTTTATCTATAATTATTATAAAAAGAATACTTAAAATAATACGTATAAATTTATAAAAAATAATTTGATATAATATTTATGATTCATTTCTTTTTGTTGTTAATTTTTTAATAATTTACAAAACATGTGTACATAAAAGGTGACTACAAATGTAGATAATTTTAAAGTTGTACTTCAAAAGTTAACTTCAAAAAGGTTGTTGTAAAAATATTACATTCTTTATATTAATAAAGAATATGTTACACTATGAAATTTTTATTTCTTATTAAGCGGTCCATTCTCCTAGAAATAAATAAAACAAAAATTAATTTTTTTTTCTTAAATATATCCTTTGAAATATAATTTTTTTACTTAAACATAAATTACAGTTTTAGTGAAATATTTTTTGTAAAGTTCTTTTTTTTTCAATTATGAAGTTCATTTTTATAAAAACAAACCTCTTATGGGAGGTTCTGAATTTTTTCTTTAATAAAGAATTATCATTTTTGCGTTTTGAAAAGAATAGGACTCATATTTAATATTTTTTAAATATCCATAATGTTCTTTAAAATAATATTTTCCATTTTAAATTTATTATAAATTTTTTATCCATAAAGTTATTAGCTGGAACATTAGGTTTTGGATACTCAGATTTATCAGTACGTCAATAAGAAAAAGTGAGGCTCCGAAAACCAATCAATGACTGTAAAGAAGTCATTATATTTTGAATTTTGGTTTAAAAATATAAATTTCTTTTATATATTGTATTATAACCATTTTTTTCATTGGAACTGAGAGAAAAATGTAACTTTATAATGAGGGTTTTTATTAAAAGATTATTTGTATGCAAACAATACTTTAACTTTAGAGCCTTGGAAAAATCAAATAAAGAAATTGCAAAATTACAGTCGGAAATGTGCAAAAAGTCATTGAAAATAACCTTAAAAGGATTAGGTCCTGCAGCAAGAAATCTATTTGGCAACTATTTTAATAATGTTACATTTTTATAGTATAAGAAAATATTTATCAATATCTAAATTTAAAAGAATATTGCTTAAAACTTTTGTTTTCAAAGCTGACATTGGATAATCCTTTCACTGTTATATATTTATTGTAAATATTTAATTAAATATATAAAAAGGATTTATATTTAGTTAAAGAATTTTAAACTTAAAATTTTTTTTTTTTTTTAAATATTTTTATTCAAAACTATGCTAAGTTGCAGCTTATCAATCTTTAAATTTAATTCCAAATAGTAGGTACCATAAAATTATGTCAAATATTAAAGTGTACAATTTCTTTTATTAAAAAAAAAAAGATATAACCAAACGAATATTATTAGAAAAAAAAAAAACATTATATCCCCATGGGGATATTTATCATATTTCATTTCAAGATGATAACCACTTCAAAAGGAAAGTTTCGGTTCGTTTTACTTAGATGGCCATCTACCCAGATTTAACCTTGACAAAATATTTAATTGAAGGCCAGTTATATCCTTTTATATAGATTTATGCTATCCCAAAATGGTTTAAAATTATCAAAGGAATATACTCAAATGGATTTCTTTCATAGTTTATATATTTTTTTAAATATAGATTATATACTAAAGTCAGCCGAATAGTATATCGAAAATATTTGCTAGGTTAAATAGTCAAAAAATCTATTTTCGAATAATCGGCTTACATGGTATATTTGGCAAAAAGCTTAAAATATTTCAAATTTAATCTTAAATTTTTGTTGTTGTAATTATTCTTTTAACTCAACCTTATAATTTCAAAAATGACACGTGTTTTAGCTTTTGTGAATAAACAAGATTTTTAACAATTTTTTGTATGAAAAAATAATTTTTAACAATGCTAACTAAAAAATATTTATCCATCAATAAGTGTTTAACAATTACAAAAAATATTTCTGACATCTTTTTGTGCCCAATAAAGGACTCTAGAATAAATAATCAAATTCTTATAATAAACAATTTAAACCAAAAAAAATAAAAATATTGAATTTCACAATAAAAAAATCAAGCATCCTTTAACTAATATTAACCGCAAATAATTATATTTTATAAATTATTCCACTATACACCTAATAGTAATGATTAGTTTTTAGCATTTTATTCTTTAAAAAAAAAAATTATATTTTTATTATCCTTTAGTATATTATATTGGAATGAATTATTTTTTTCTCTGATTTGTCAGTATATTAATATTACCTGTACGGATTATGGACTTATAGCATATGCATTAAGTAAAAAGTTTTTTTTTTCTTTTCTTAAATAGGAGTACATCTGCCACTACTAAATATGCAGAAAAATTATTCTATGTTGTGTCTTAATTGTCGTCTTGTTATAGCATGTGTTTACGGTCCAGTGTATGTCCTGTTCCGGAAGTCATATGTTGTTCAGGTGATAATCCAATTGGTATGTGCCTCTTGTGGTCTCGATTTTGGAAATGATGCAAATGTGTCGTTTCTGCATAAGCAAGTTTATCAGATCGTCCTTCTAAAGCGGCTATAATTGCACCAATTTTGGGTCGGAACGGCCTTGGTGGGGCGGTTATATGTACTTTCAAATGAGTATTAGGCTTGCCACTATACGGTCCCCCACCAGATGGAATTGGGTGTAAAAATGTCGTTGATGGTGGCTGTTTGTTATGAATCTGGGTATGATAGTTTTGATAGGATGGACCAGTGGGTGGCAAATAGGACGTTTTGAAGGAAGTGTCGATATCGGATGTGGGATTGGGTGCACCGTACTTTAATTTCATGTTATGGTACACATCGTATGGCTGTGGTTCATAGTGTGTTTGTGTCGACACATCTGCTGGTAAGGGTAGGCTTATGGAATTTTGGACATCTATTTGGGATACGTGTTGAGGATTTTCATAGTTGTTAGTGAATGGGCTGCCATAGGCGGTTGTTATCGATTGGGAGTGTGAAATGGATTGAATAGGCCTGTTAGCTGATGGTACTGTTAAAGGCTTGAATGTGTGAACTGGATCTGGTGGGATATCGTATTGTTCGACGAAATTGTCTTTATGTCCGGATTCAAGGTCTGTTGTCTGTGTGGTCTTCGGTAAATATTTCATAATTTCTTTCAGTGCTTCTGAAGCACTTTTTGCTTCGTTCGCTGAAATCGTTCCGCCGTACGGTGTTAGTCCTGTATTTGATAAGAAATCGTTATGCGTCTGGTGTTCGTTACTTTCTGAAATGTATTCGTGCTCGAATGCTTTTGAGTCTTGATGATGATAGTCATTTTGTTCTGACTGATGGCCATAGTGATGGTATTGTTGTGCAACTAATGATCAATGAAAATGAAAATGCATAAACCAAGTACAGCTCGAGAAGAAGCTATGTTAGAAAGCATAACTAAAACTTATACGGACACAATTTGCATTATGTTAGAAATAGATAAAAAGCATTAATTTATACATTCACAATTACAATCATACTCTACAAACATAAATCAATAATATATCGATGATTACATTCAACAACAACAACAACAACAACAAATACAACCAGTTATATATTATTTTCGTTTTGATTTATTTCTTCCAAATTATACTCGCAAATTCCCCTATATAATTAAAGCTTTATTGAAATATTGTGTCATTATCAATACTCTCTCCATTTGTTCAATATTTAATTCAGAAATAAGACGTTTACAATAAACATTAAATTCTACGAGTATCATCCATTAATAATTTATTGATTTATAATAACAAAAACAACTAATCAATAATCTCACCATTAATACATATTTTTATTTCTTAATTACATATTTAGAAAGAGAAAAAACCAACGTTCCATGAAAATAAAATGAGCTTAAATTTACTGCATCAGTTTCCGGTATGAATTTTTTTTTATTAACTTTCGTATTTAAGATTTTCTTTCTTTTATCAATAATGTTAAAGATTCAAATTCAATATAAAATAAATGTTATACAACTCATTCCAGATATTATGGATGAAAAACTATTTTGATTGCATTTATTCCAAACATGCCAAACAATATTAAAGGATAGAAAAGTAAAAATCGAGTTATTTGCAGAGTAACATGTTACATAAGGTAAGAAAATAGAAAATGTTTGATTTTGGTTTGAAATGAAAAGAAATGGAATTAATTGCACAAAATATGCTGTCATAAAAAAGAATGCCTTTAATGACAGACAAGTCATTGAACAATCAACGATGAAACTATGCAATTAATTAACTTACATGATTAGTTGAAATGTATGTAAAAATTAATGTAAGCCAGTTTTTTTTTTTTTTAAAAGAGCCATTTTCGTATAAAAAATGGATAAACAAGTTTAAATGATTCGTTTACCTTGTGATGGTACACCATATTTTGTATGACCTGCACTAGGAGAAATTGGTCCTTCGAATGCTGCTGATGTAAAATGCACAGCACCGGCTGTACCTGGATATGGATCAGATGGAAGATATTTATTTCCACCTGTATTGTATGATGCTGTTTTTACTGGTGGACCATAACTGGCATGAGCTCCACCCGATGGTATTTCAAATGTGGCTAGAAATGAAAAAAATTAAAATAATTTCGATATTCTTTCAATAAAATGAATTTTATTTTTATTATATATAAATTTTATTACAATATTTATTAATAGTTTATCTATTATATTATATGATTTGAAAAGTAAAGAAAGCACGGTTATTTTTTAAAAATTGCAAATTTGGTAAGCATTTAATATGAAGTCTGTTCAAAAAGTATCGCGAATTTTGTGTTTTTTCAAAATCATTTATGTTATTTATTCATGAATATCTATTTTGTCCCCTACAAAGTAATCCCCACCAGATATTATACACTTGTGCCAATGTTTTTTTCAATCCTCTAAGCACTTCAAAGAATCATTTTTGGTGATCTTGTTCAGCTCCTCTTTCGATGCCGTCCTTATCTCCTCAATCGTAGCGTAGCGTCGTCCATTCATGGTGCTCTTCAGTTTCGGGAACAAGAAAAAGTCACAGGGGCTCAGATCTGGGGAATACGGTGGCTGCAGCATTATTAGTGTATTGTTTTTGAACAAAAATTCAAGCACAAGCAACGATGCTTATCATGGTGCAAAAGCCAATTTTTGTTCTTCCACAATTCCGGGCGTTTCTGGAGGATTGCTTCGCACAACTTCCGCATAACTTGCAGGTAATATTCCTTATTGACTGTTCTACCCTGTGGCAAGAACTTATGATGCACCATGCCCCTGCAATCGAAGAAAACTGTAAGCAAAACCTTCACATTCGACTGAACTTGGGCGCGCTTTTTTCGCTCTGGGCTCATACGGCAGCTTTAATTGCGATGATTGAGCTTTGGTTTCCATGTCGTAACCATCAACCCATGATTCGTCATCAGTTATGACCCTCTGGAGCAAATTTGGGTCATCGCGGACAGAGTCCAACAGATCCTTAGCATTGTTATTGCGATGCTATTTTTGATCGAAATTGAGCAATTTTGGTACGAATTTCGCGGCGACCCATCTAACGAGCAAATCATTGGTAAAAACCGAATGGCACGAGCTAATTGATATGGTTAATTGCTCAGCAACCTCTCTAACGGTGATTCCATGATTGGTCAATAGTATTCTCTTCACTTCATCAATGTTTTCGCCTGTTGTTGACGTGCTCAGGCGTCCGGCACGCTTTTCGTCGTTCACATCTTCTCGGCCTTCTGAGCACTTTTTGTACCACCGATAAACGTTGCTTCGGTCCAAGGTAGCTTCACCATATGCCACAGTCAACATTCGGAATACGTCCGCGAAATTAATTTTGTTTTTCACACAAAATTTGATACAAATCCTTTGATCCATATTTTCGAATGGGCAGAAATCGAAGACGAGGCAAAACACGTGCAAGCAAAGCAACTGTCAAAAATTAACTGAACATTCAAAATGGCCGAACTTTTTGGTATAAGTGAGAGATATAAGTACCAACATAACGCCACAAAAAAACCTAAAATCGAATATGCGTTACCCGCGGAAATTTAAAATTCGCGATACTTTTGGAACAGACCTCGTATACCATTTTAAATTATAATTTTGTTGTAAGACTAAGCAATGCCTAAAAATTATAAAAACTCTACAAAAATTTTGATTCTGTCATAGCCACGTTTTGGGTAGAGACAGTTGCCGTCAACTCTGAGCACTATGGTCGTATTATTAGCAATTTTTCCTAATTTGAACTTGAATATGTTAATTTGGACTCTATGTGGTTGGGTCACCGGATTTTTAAAAAAACCATGGATAATAATATTCAACAAGCTTTGAGTCAAATCTGTCCAGAAATAACCGAATTACAGCCCGAAATCTGTGAAAAAGTCATTAAATATTATTTAAAAAGCATCGAATCCTGAAAAAAGTCTTGTGGTAGTAATTTAAATAATTTTTTTATTTTTTTTTATTTTTTATTTTAAATGTTATTGTACTTACTAATAAGCAGATTTTTTACGGGAATATATATGGACATGAGGACATGTGGAGGAAAACACCCATCGATGTTACCTCTAGAACAGGGTAATTTTATTTTATAATTTTAGAGAATCTCTCGGCCATCGCCGTTTTAAATGTCGATGGGTGTATACTGAAAGGGTGGGAGTGAAAAGTTCCCTTCCTAAAGGATTAGGGTGGAAGGATAGATGCGAATGGAATTTTTTATATCGGGAGATTCATAGTTCACGAACAAATGGAACATTTAGGTCATGGTAGATAACAGTGTTTCGCACATAAAAGGGGGCATTGACAATTTTACGAAGGATTCGGGATTGTATGGATTGGATTGGAAGGGAGTTGGAATGCTTAGTCGAGCCCCAAAGTTCTAGACCATATGTCCATATTGGCTTCAGAACCGTATTGCATAGTAATAGTTTACTTGTTGTTGTAAGTTTGGATTTACTGTCTAGGAGACGTAATAATTGTTTGTATCGTCCGTTAAGTTCACGTCTTTTAGTTTTCGTATGAAGGTTCCAGGTTAACCGTTTGTCGAATATAAGTCCAAGGTAACGTAAGCTATTTTTTTGTGGAATAATACTGCCGTTTAGGGTTATATCGGGAATTTGTTCTCGGCAGAGTGTGAAATTTACATGAGCAGATTTTTGCTCATTGACCTTCACTCTCCACCTTTTGAACCAAGTTTCTAAGGAGTGGATATGGTTCTGTAGGATACTAATGGTTGTGGAAGGATCTTTGTGATGTGTCAGGATGGCTGTATCGTCAGCATATGTTACGGTTAGGATGTTGTTATGGCAAGGAATGTCATGGGTATAAATGTTATATAGGATAGGACCTAGGATACTTCCTTGAGGGACACCGGCGGAAATTGGATAAATATCAGAGTACTCAATATTTTCAGCTACCCGAAAATATCGGTCTGAGAGATAAGATTTAAGGATGTGGAAATAACTCGACGGTATGACTCGCTGCAACTTCCAAAGCATTCCAGGGTGCCATACACGGTCGAAAGTATGCGAAATGTCAAGAAACGCGCCTGGGTAGTATTCCTTTCGCTCTAGCGAACACGCTATGTAGTCGACTACGCGATGACACTGCTGGATAGTGGAATGCTCAGGTCGAAATCCAAACTGATGCTGAGGAATGATACCCTCGGTTTCAAAAATGGGATAAAGGCGATTTAGGATTAATTTTTCTTGGTTAAATAATTGAATAATTTATACATACTGCCGAAACTAATTAAAAATAATTAAATAAAGATTTTATCAAAAGTGTTTTATTAAACTGTATTTTTCAAAGCACAAATTGTTTGAAATTGTCTTAAATAAGTGGACAAGTAACTTTTTGAAATATTTTTGATAAATGACAATGTATTGATAAAACTGAACTGGTTATTATATTTGGCCCCGTTTGAATAAGGCACTAACGACATATTTGGAAAAACTGCATTCAAATAATAAATTGATCGTTAGCAGAATTTTGATAGATTTTATTACAACTATATTAAAGTTGCTAAATTTCCACCTATTTTAAAATTATATTTGGAAGTGAATGTAGGGTTATCTTTCTAATGGAAAGTAAGTTTAATAGCTTTATTATAGAAAGAAAAAAAATGTATTCGCTATTAAAGCATGATTTTCTAACAACTATGAAATATGTTCAAAATTGCCATATCGTAATGAGGTGCGAAAAAAGTCCAGTTGCACAAATCTTACCTAAACAAGGTAGTTTTTATCTGACCAACTATTAGAAGGCCGCAAAAAAAATTTCGTAAGTAGCCGAACAACTTAAGAATATAAGGTAATAAACTTGGTGATATAAACAGTATTTGTACGTATGAGATTTCAGCGAAAGTACTTATATCCATTGGAGGAGACTTGTGCTAATGAATTGTTCATTCGTTTTCGAATTGTTTCTTTCAGTTGCATTAATCAGTCCGCCCCAAGAAGACAAGGTGCATAAATGAATTGAATACCTTACAAAATGGGTTCATTGTACTGTTGTGACGACTCTCTGTTAATGGAGAAGTAGCTCTACTGGTTGATTGCTCACTCTACGTTGGAGAAAGTAAATCTGAAGCAAGGTGAGTTTGGCTACTCTTGACGAGGTTTAAGAGATTTGGATTTTTTTTAAAATATGATTCTTCTTCGTTAATTTTTTTTTTTTTGGTATTTATTCTGCGTTTTTGCCATTTACTTTTTTCAACCTTTTCTTTAAGGCTTTCAAAGTTTTCAAAGGGAAATTTAAAAAAAAAAGAAAAATCAGTTTTTCTTAAAACTAATATTGTATGCCCAACAAATTTGAATATGACAAAATTAGAGTTGATAACTCTTAAAACAGTGACTAACTATAGAAAAAATTTTATGACTTTTTTTTAATGAAAATATAATAAAAACTACTTGTATGATATGCAAAGAAATGAACCTAAAATGGGTATACTTGTGTCATTATTAATTGTAGTGAGTTATTGGTTGGTTACGTATTTGTGTATAGTTACTGGTGTATAACCTTCTCCAAACCCGGAATAAACTTACTTTCACTGTGCGCTGTTGGGCCATGTGAGTCGTATTCATTGGAATGAGACGTATGCGATGAGGATGATGACGACGAGGAGAGTCCAGAGAGGCTGCTGAATTTACCTGCAAACGGATGTGTACCGTAGCTTGGTGATGGCGAAAGCTTCGCTGAAGATGCTATTGCTTTACCGACATCAGTGACCTTGTCTCCTGAAGCAGCTATCAACTATGGATAAAATTTCCAACGGAAGGCATTAACAAAATTGTTTAGCGAAATTCCTTCGAATTTACCTTTCCACTAGCACTAATAGCATAGCCGCTGCCTTTTATCAGTTGTCCTTTGATGGCGGTTACTCCTCCGGTAATTGCTTTAACTGCTTGGAAAAGTGTATTAAGAACAGACTTTTTCAATGACCATGGATCAAAATCGATTGAGTTTGTCTGCAAAAAGCAAATAATATAATAAAAGCTTAAGTTAAATGCTGAAAATAAAATCATTATAAAATTTTACAGCGCCTAATTTGAAGATAGGAGTATAATTTTAATCAAAGAGAATTTATTATCATAAATATTACTTATAAATAAACTACTTAATAATTAATAACAAAAAAAAAACTCTTAAAATGTACGTAATATCATAAATTAAGAATTGCCAGATTTTGGCGGTTAGTAAACTTTACAAAAAGTTCTAATTTAATAAATAATTCTAACACTTCCCAAAAGCTTATGCTTACACATTTTCCTTTGTAATTTTTGAACTTGTCTTTTTTATGTATAAAAGTTATTAGAAGCACTTTTGAAAGTTTTTGTGGGGATGGATATTTTAAGCGCGTAACTTTATTAGGCACATGCTACCAAATTTATTGTGACCTTTTTATTTATTCTTATAAGAAAAGTGAAATTAATTTTTATTAAAGAATTTTTTCCAAACTTTCCATTTTCCCAAAAGGTTCTAGGTAAAATATTTCGGTTTCTTCAAAGTGTTTTCAGTAAATTTCAGTAAAAATTTATAGAAAATTATTTATTCAAAATATTTTGAAGTTATTCGCAAATTTCTAATGAACACAAAATAAAAATTGGTAACCAAAAAATTTATAAAATAATTTAAAAATTTTTAAACAAATAATTTTTTTTAAAAAGAAATTTTAAAGAAAAAAAACTGTATTTAATAAAATTTTTATTTTATTTAATAATTCCATCTGATCTTTAGTCTATATTTGAATAATATTTAAAAAAAATAATAGCCAAATAAATAGTCTGTCTTCTTGTCCGTAACAAATATCTTTGCAGATTTTACTTTGACTTAAGAGATAAGATAAATCCTTTCACAAAATAATAATATTCAAAGATTATAGTATTTAATACTGTTCACTTAGAGTTTTGAAGTGTATTGTGGAAAAACCACCCTTATTCAGGCTACTTCTACTGAGACTATTTCATTTAGTGAACACTAAATCTATTTGCTACCCCGAACAGAAACATATTATATCAGATTTTACATAATTATATTTTGTGGATACTCAATAAGATTAGAATATTGTAGATAAATTCCAAAGTATGTATCTCAAAGATTAAATTTCAAAGATATTATTTGTTACAACATCTAATGGTATCAAATTCCGGATATTATATTATTCTACTTACGTGTGCGATTTCGACATGCTTGGTATATCCACCACCGCTACTGCTTCCGGAACTACCACTAGCAATTGCTGCAGATGCTCTACCAATTCCGGATATTAAACCCTAAAATTAATTTAATACAATACAGATATTTCACTTCATTGTTGAGAGCATTGTTTATTTTTAATTATCATATATTCTTACTGTTTTTAAACTACGAATAATGTCGAAACTTCCACCTGAACGTTTTACACTTTCACCATTTGCTGGACCAACATCGATGGTTTTTTCAAATGATGTACATTGGCACAATGGTATTATAACAAATAATAATAAATAAATCTGGAAAAAAAATTATTAATATTTATTTAAAAATCTTATAGTGAAAAATAAAAATATTATAAATGAAAATTGAGAGTAGCTGAAAATTTATATTCATTAAGAAAATGAGCAACAACTTTTTTTTATCATAATTTTTATGAAATATTTTGTAATCACGAGTATTTTTTTATAGTTAATTTTTTTCATTTTATTTTTAACATTTAACAGAAGATTATATATAAAAATCGGTGTACAATAATTTTAAACAATTTAGTGCAATTAATTGTTATTTGTTATGGAAAATATTATTTTAGAAAGGATGTACTCAATAATATCTTACGCAAATTCATTTTTCAGAAAGTATTTCAAAATATTTTTAAATATCATATAAATAATCTGTAAAATAATTGTTATAAAATGTATTTGGCTTTAAATTATGATCATTTTAATGCTAACAAGTAATATTTAAATATTATTATTCTTTTTTTTTAATTTAATGTTTTCCTTTTTTATCAATTTATTGAAGAATAAATAATTTTATATATTCTGTAATAAAAACAACTTTTTATTGGAGTATATATATTTTTGACATCAAGTTATATAAATTTCTATATAAAAACCTTATAGATTTATAGATTCTACAGTATAATTATTACATCGAATAAATTAAAAAAAAAATTTGTGTCCTAAATAGTAACACACTATAATTTGTCTAGATAGTTTTACAAGTTTTGAAAACTTTTCAAATTAACTTTTTCATAAATAATTATTTAAATTTTATTGCTTTTATTGCTGTATTTAATGTTGCTCTATTTATTCTTTTAATTAAATCTAAATAATATAGGAAAAAAATTAATTACCAATAAATATTCAAGATTTTGCTCTTAAACAAAAACAAACAAATAAAATGTTAAAAAAGTTCTTAATTTCTTTTTGTATCGATCAAAATCCTTAATAAATTCTATTGACTTCAACCAATTAAGTAATTTTAACTTTAACTAAAATTACTTGTTAATAATATACATGTCAATTTAAATAATCTTTAATTAACTTACAATTTGAAAATTTTAGATAACTTCTTTAATTAAATGTAATTTGTAAAATGTAAATTGGTACTTAAAAGATTTAAAATTTTGTAAAATTGAACTGATGTATTTTCATTTATGGTGACAATTTAATCGGCAAATAGTTAATTTGAATTTATTTTACAAGAAAAAAAAAACATCAATTGTAGATAGTTAAATATTTACTATACAATTACTTATAAAATAGCGTTTTAAAATAAATCTGTTGATAATATGTAAAATGTATTTATTTTTTTTACATATATTAGGTATTAAATAGTTTTTTGTTTGATAAGAAAGAAATTGATTGTAGGAATTTGTTTATAGAATAAATAATTTTATTAAATCAATACAATTAAAAAATATGCCTAATATTATATATGATAAAAAAATAATTTATTTCGTAGAAAGCAATATATTCTAAAAACGTACTCCATATCGTAAAGGATTATCCATTTTTACAGATTAAAAAGAGAACATTGACAGTTTTACAAAAAATTCTTAACTGTAAATATAAGTGTTTTAATAGAGGGAATTTTAAATTTTGAACCCTAATTTATAATTCCGGATGGATGAGCCCTAATTTATAATTACGGATGTTGGAACAACAAACTTTTGGATGCTGATTTCACGAATAAAATTTCTCTAGTAATGAGGCTCATTTCTAGCTTAGTGGATATATCAATAGGCAAAACTGTCATTTATGGGGGCTCTGCAAACCCACAACTCACTGCGAAAAGTGATAGTTTGGTATGCATTTCGGTCTAAAAATTTCATTTATCCATAATTTAATAATATTTCCTATAGCCATATTCTAATCGATATTTTTTTTTAGAATTTCAAGAAAACGGCACTATAAGCCACAAAACTCGACATATTTAAACTTGGTAATGTCATTTCACCCCCAAGATTATGCGATTTGACTGAGTTGGACTTTTCTTATAAGACTGTTCTTGTATTTACGCAGATAATTTATAAATCACCTGAAAACAAGTACCATGATTTATTAAATAATTCCAAAATGTCAACAATATTTTCTAAAAACTTCATTTTTTAATGATAATTAAGCAATCCCAATTAAAATCAATACCTTTCAATATACTAACTTCATTTTGATTTGAAATTTAATTAATTCAATTTTAATATATTGTAAAACATTATTTGTATTAATTATTTTTCACTAATTTAATATTACAAAATAAATAAATATACATCAACATGGTACCCCCCCTCACAAAGTATAAGTATTAAATGGAGTACATTTTTTAACTAAAGTATTAAGTAGACTATACAAAATGGCAAATCATTTTTTTTTCTACTATGATTTACTTTTATCATTAGTTAAAAGTTAAGTGAACTATTTTTCCACTTAGTAACTATAGTAAACGATCGTTCAATCTGTCTCGTTGATGTTGTATGTGCGTTCAATTTGAAATCAGAAAAAACATATCTGCAATTGGCATTTCACAATATAAAATGTGGTTTTAATAGATGCAATTGGTAAATCTAGTCAAGTACACTTGAATCTTGTTCAGAAATCTACTTAGTACTTTTATCTTAATTTCTATAAATGCATTGTAAGAGCTGTGAAAAATTCAATAAAATTTATTCCGAATATTATTATTTAAAAGTCAAATGTAATAACTCTCTTTTTACGAGGAAATATAACCTGCTTAATAAGCAGAGTTTTAAATTATTTTATAAATACATTTTTTTTATTTTGTAAACTTATTAACGACTACAAGTTTTAATGGTGAACATTCAATTTTGCTCAATAATATTTCCTTTATGATAGTTCGATGAATGCTTTCACTTTTATGCCGATTGCAAAAAAGCTCCATTTCAAGATGCAACCTTTCAAATTTTATTTATTGCAAAAATTATTGTTAATTTTTTTTTTTAAATAAATTGTAATATGATGAAATATTTTCTCATCAAAAAAAAAAAGGATGCTTACAAATTTAGGCTTCATTTATTAAAAAAAAAATAAAAAATATCAATAGAAATTTAACAAGTCTTTTTAGAAGTGCTTGGATTTTTTTTACCTCTCTGCTATTATGTTTTTGTTATTTTCGAATTGCAATTTATTTCTAAGTTTCTTTTCTAATATGTTTTGTAATAATATATAATTTATATAATATACTATGAAAATATAAATTTTTACAAAATCATAAGATAAACCTTTTTTTTCTTCTCATAGTCTAAATGAGCATACTATTGAGCTTTTTATAATTCCGATGAGTATTTAAAACCAAAAAAAAAAATTGATGATAAAAAAATATACTATAAAATCAAATTTATCTATACATATTATTTTAAATGAGTGATAGATATACCAACCGATTATAATATATACAAAATGTTGATAGATTATTATTTAATTGTAGTATTTTGTACTTAAATATGATAGTTAGTATCGTTACTTGCTGTTATGTTATGGAATTGAAATGTTTAATTGCGCAAATAATTATCATATCGTTGAATATATATTTTTCTGATTTATATTATTTAATACAATGTAAAAAATGATGATTATATATATTATATAAATATTCCAGTAAACTTTATACTTGCAGTACGAGGTACTAAATTGCAGTATTCAATTTTTTTGAAATTTTTTCGAAGAAGTTAATGTACTGAAACTATTTAATTTGAAAAGATAAATAAATTTTAAAAATATAAATATTTCAGAAATATAAGTTAATCTTTTAAGAAATATGTTTTAAGGCATGGTTTTTATGATTTATAGAAAATTAAGGACTATCCAATTTGTGCTTTAGAAAGTTAAGTTAAAATAAAGTCACTGTAATTTAAATATGTTTTGATAAAGTTAATTTTATAATTATTTAAATAATGTCATTATATCGCCAATTTAAAATTATTAATGTAGCCACCATAAAACTTTTTGGAGCACTTGAAATTTTTGATGATATTCTTAAACATTTTGGGTTGTTATTCGGCCATTACTTGACGAATATTAGTTTTTAAAGTTTACACATTGTTTGCATAAACATCATAAATATTTTTAAAAAAAAGAGTATAAATTTGTGTCTAAATAAATTTTATCTTAAAAAATATTATATTTAAGAATTATTAATAAAAAGATTCTATTTTTGGTAATGAAAAATTTCCTAAATTGAAAAATTTTTTTAATTAAAATCATTTTTTTAAAAAATATCCGAATAAATAATAGATTTTTTTGTGATAAAAACTATTGCTAAAAATATTTCTTTAAAAATCCAAAATGTACCTTTTTTTTTTTTTTTTTTACTAAATAAAGCTTACCTTTATATATTGTATTATATTAAATTTACTAAAAAAAATGAGTTTAATTTATTATGTATTTAAATAATTTTGGAATTTAAATACATAATTTTTTAATAAATGAATTAAAAAATTATGTATTTAAATTCCAAAAAAATTCGTTTCATTAAATTAAAAAATTTTTTTTTAAAATGTTCAATTGTTTTTGTTTTTTTTTTTATTTTTCAAAAAATAAAGCTTACTACGAAACTAAATAAAAAAATTGAATTCTTTCGACTTATGCTTGAATTATTTACACCTGATATACGTGTAAGTATATGAATATTTATGGTAATATAGATACGCTTGTTGATATCGAGACCTTATCAATGTAGTCAGATCATTTTCTTTTTCAAAAAAGCTTTAAAATATGAATAAATTACCAAATTGTCATAGACGACAAAAAAAAAGCTTACAAAAAATCTTTCGAATTATTTTATATCAAATATGGGTTAGCTAGTGTGGAAACTTTCTCCCAAATATTTGGCCGTGAAATTCGATGTGTATGAAATTGGAAGCTAACGAAAATTTCAATTTTGTCACAAGTTAATGGAAAATTTGGTATTTTACGCAAATGACCCTGACCATGATCGGCCTTAACTGCATTTGGAATAGTAAACGGCATTAGATACTATCTGAAATAATTGGAATTTTATCTAATTTGTATTTTATTAATATCTAAAATAAGATCTTAGTTTACAGGATAAATTAAACTAAAACTTCAATTTCTTTTAGTAATCATTTCAAAAGTGTGTTGAGAAAGGTTATTGTACCAATCTCAATAAAATTTTGCGTTAAATTCAAAGAAATGAAAGGATCGATACATGCCTCTTTAGCTTACGTAAAAGCTAAAAATTGGAAAGTTACTAATTTTATCGACCAAAATTAAAGTGAGCAGATTTTTTTTTTTTGCATAAGGCAGATGCATGCGAATTATTTGTGAAAGTAGACAAGTCATGGTCCATCTTGCAGTGGAATCTTATAGTTCGTTTACATTTCTTATGAAAATCGTTATTAATATTGATTATTTTCTTATGCAACAAACAAGTACTAGGAATTGTATTTAAGAGTAAAAAAAAAATACACATGATAGACTACCGGACTATTTATTGCATCTAATTGAGCAGAATTAATAGATTTTTTATCTAATAGAGTCACTTTAAGTATATTGGTATTTTAACATTAGTCGATGTTTAAAAAGTCACTGATCTAAATCATTGTTTTAACTACAACCGAAATGTATAATTTTGTGATTTTTTTTTTAGTTTAATATATTTTTTTCTTTTAAAGTACAAGACATATAAAAAAATATTGGAAGGCACTATTTTTTCTATGGTCTAGTAATCTTGTTTGGTGATGATACCTTTTTATATTATTGATAAAGACTTGTTATTAGATAACTTTCTATTTAAAAATGAAAATAAATATTTTCGCATTAGTAAACATTTAAGTCTAGAGTTTTTTTTGAGTATTTTTTTTAAAGAACAGCTTTATTATTAACCAATATGATGTTAAATTTCTGTTCTATTAACAATGACCTACTTATAAATAGTTATTTTCTTGATTTCATGTTTATAAGTGATGAACCTTAAAAATATTATTTATTTAACATATCAATTAAAATATTCTTTAATATGTTAAGTTATGAGGCTATTTTTTAACAAATTTTCTAGCTTTTGGTACTTGAGTGTCTTAAGATAAATTTGTTTTAATTACAGAGCATTTAGAATATTTAATATGAAATATACGAGGGTCGTTCAATAAGTCCTTAGTAAAAAAGATGGAAAAAAACTGTTTTTTAAAAAAAAAATTTTAAAAGCTAATCTCCTTTTAGCTCTATACACTTTTCCAACCGTTTTTCCAAAATTTTTATCCCGTCCAAAAAATAGGATTTCGGAAGTTCTACAAAATACTCATCCGTTTGAGCAATGACGTCCTCGTTGGAAGGGAACCGTCGTCCGCCTAGCCATTTCTTCAGATTGGGGAGAAGAAAATAGTCACTCGGGGCCAAATCTGGTGAATAAGCGGGATGCTGCAACAATTCCATTCTCAATTCCACAATTTTGGCCATAGAAACTGCGCAGGTGTGCACACGCGCAGTGTCCTGATGCAAGAGGATTTTTTTCTTCTTCAGATGGGGGCGTTTCTCTTTAATTTCCTCACTCAACCATTGCAATAACGACGCGTAATACGCTCCTGTTATTGTTTTTCCTTTTTCCAAGTAGTCGATAAAAATGATGCCCTGTGAATCCCAAAAGACCGTGGCCATCACCTTGCCGGCCGATGGCACAGTTTTCGCCTTCTTCGGAGCCCGTTCACCCTTGAAAATCCACTGTGATGACTGTCTTTTCGTTTCTGGAGTGTAGTAGTGTATCCAGGTTTTGTCCACAGTGAAATATCGACGAAGGAATTCGGCAGGATTGCGATGAAAAAGTGCCAACATAGCCTCAGAGTCCACTACACGATTGCGCTTATTCTCCTCTGAGAGCAAACGCGGCACCCATCTTGCCGAAATTTTTTTCACGGACAATTTTTCATGCAAAATTGAAGCGACTGTACCTTGTGATATGCCCGTGGCCTCAACTAATTTGCGCACTTTAATTCGCCGATCGTTCAAAATCAGATCGTGGATTTTGTCGATGATTTCAGGAGTAGACACCTCAACTGGGCGTCCTGAACGATGTTCATCTTTTGTGGATGAACGGCCACGTTTAAATTCATTCACCCAATTGTAAACCATCGCAAACACAAGTGCAGATGTGCCATGAACTGCATCCAACTCGGCTTTGATTTCTTTCGGGCTTAAGCCTTTCAAATGGACATGTTTGATGACAGCCCTAAATTCGCTTTTTTCCATTGTTATGCACAAATAAAAGTCGTTAAATTTAATCGATGATAGAAATTGACCTACGCTATGGATCGAGCTGAAATTTTGACAGCTTTCCTGAAAAAAAATCTTTACCGACACTACGAGCGCAATTTCTCGGATTTTCTAAGGACTTATTGAACGACCCTCGTAATATTTTTTTAGAAAACAATTATTTAGAAAAATATTAAAAAAATTATATTAAATTTTTTTTTTTGTATAATTTTTTTTCGATTTTTTATAATCAAAAAATTTGATTTGATTAAAAGAAATTCTTGGTCAAAAACTATATTTTCAGAGTGGAGACTTCATGTGCAATATTTTTCCTGTTAGATAAGATTTTGTCCAAAAACATAATCTATCATAATTAAAAATATTTCCAATCAAAGCTTTCATTTCATATCTATTATTTGTTAGCATTCCAAAAAAAATATTATTTTTCTTAAATAATAAATAGTGTTAAAAAAACTATTAAGACTTTCTTCATAAATAATAAAAAGTATTTCGTTAAATGTATAATAATAAAATCCTAATGACTACATATTAAAATGATATATAAAAAACATGATTTTTTCTTGATGTAAAAAATTAAAATGTCATAAAATATTATAGCAAGATTTTTGATATACAGGCTTAAAAAAAGACAATAAAAAATAACAAATAATAAAAATTTCAAGCAGGTTAAAAAGTTTATATAAATTAGCATAGGTCAAACAGTATCTTTTAAAAAGTTCAGTGAATATATAATTTTTTTAATATAATGTGTTGTTATTATTTTACCTATAAATATTTGCTCGAAAATAAAGTGTCCTTAAAAATTGTCTTAATATGATCTAAATATGACCATTAGATACATATAAATTTTTAGTGGGGTTTTTTCTATCTATATCCACTTAAAACGTTTATAATACTTTTAGATAAAAAAAAAGAAAAATTCTTTCAGCATTTTTGCTTTAAAAAAAACTTTCTCTTCTTTTTCAGTTGAAAATAAAGTTTTTAATAAAGAATTCTATCTAATATAACATATATTCAATATTAATCCTGTATTGATAGAATGAATACTGATTTAAATCTTTACCATCAAAGTGCTTTCAAATTTTTGAATCACTTCTATATGATTAAAAAGAATTACTATTCTTATAAAGACTCTATTTTATTTGTGACTTTATTTATTTAAATTTAATTTTATGCTATTTAAAAAATTATCTTCTATTAATTTATTTATATAATTTTTTTAATCTCTATACTAAATATTTATTAATTAATTGATTCAGTCTTGATTATAGCTATTTTAAAAGTATTTAATAATCCAATTTTGTATTTTTTATATAATGTTATATTAAATAATTGAATCCATACTACGAGTATTATGTAGGAAAGTTTTTTAATACCAAATTATCTTTATTGTTTTTTTTTTGGATTTTTCTTCTATTTATCATAATATGTGGTGCGCCATCTGAAATATTGAATAACTTGAACAATTCTCAATCGATTTTGAAAAACTATTTATTTTTATAAAATTTGAAGCTTTACAATTTTTTCCATTCAGTTTCCAAAAATAACGTCGATCAAATGACCACCTTCATTGCGGATACAAAATTCAGCTCTTTTTCTGGTATATTCCATGACATTTGCCAGCATCTATCACCCGAGATGATTTCGGCTCGAATATTGTCCTTAAGCTCGTCCAAAGTCTTCGGTTTGTTGGCATACACTTTGCTTTTTAAAAATCCCCACAAAAAAAAGTCCGGTGCCGTTAAATCGGGCGATCTCGGTGACCAGTCAATATCCCCCCCTTTCGATACCACACGTCCTGGGAACTTTTGACGCAAGAAGTTCATCGTTGATTTCGCGGTGTGACATGTCGCGCCGTCTTGTTGAAACCAAAAGCCTTTAAGACCTTTTTCACGCATTTCTGGTAAAACAAAGTGTGCCAACATCCATCGATACCGATCCCCATTGACAGTTTCCCCAACTCTGAAGAAGAACGGACCAATGATGGTTTTTGAGCAGACACCGGCCCAAACAGTCACTTTCTGATCATGCAGTGGAGTTTGATGTATAGTATGAGGATTTTCTTCCCCACAAATGCGACAGTTTTGTTTATTTACAGTGCCAGATAGCGTGAAATGAGCCTCACCAGTCATTAAAATTCGCTCCCAAAAATCGGGCTCCGATTCACTCACTCGAATAACGTTATTGGCGTAAGCCACGCGTCGCGGATTGTCTGTTTCCAATAATCTTTGGGTTAACTGCACTTTATATGGAAACATTTCCAGATCATCTTTCAGAATCCTCCTCAAAGTAGTTCCACTGATGTTTAGTTGCTGAGACTAATGTATTATATTTTAAGTTTGATCATTTGGTGCATACGAGTTTTGGCAACATATTTTTATAAAATAACTAAACCCAACTTTCTCTAACTACTGTATCTCGAAATAGTTTAAAATATGAACTCAAATCATAAGTAAACTTTGACTATAAGAAAAAAAATAATTTTTCTATTTTTATATTTCCAATTATTTGTATGATATAAAAAATATTTTTAAGGTATTGATAAATTTTTACTATCAATTCTGGAATTTTAAACATTAATATTAAATTGTAATTATTCCTATAGTAATTTCTATTAAAGCACACTTTAACAAAATTGGATATTTCTTCTCAATTTTTTCTATAACCAAATAAATATTAAACTCAACTGAAATTTAATGATATGAGAAATAAAATGAATATTTTTTACAATGAAATAAAAGAAAATTTGATGATATTTCTTTCAAAATGATTATTCAATCTTTAAAATACAAAAGTACATATACAAATGTAGGTCAAACTGTTACTATTTACCTTAGAAATAGTAAAAAAGAGAAAAAAAACTAAGCTGAATATATGAAAAGCCTAAAAGCTCTTACAATTTATAAAATACTCTAGACTCTATATTCTACTTCATAAAAGACTGAAAATGATACTTTACGAATGTACGAGTACATCTTGAATATTTACATTTACATCTCTTCGTGGCAAAGAGGACTTTATTTATGCGTTCGTACTTTTAAAATCTATGAACGTGCACAGGAAATAAACCATCAAAATTGTTATCGATTTTACCTTCTTAACTTTTTCTAGATTTTATCGTAAATCAAAATTTTATTTATTTTCACTTTCTGCTCAGTCAAATAATTTCTAAAATTTTCGTAAATAATTTCATTAGTCAATACAGGTGTATTATGAATTTATGGTTTTTCGCATATATTTTTAACATGAAAATTTCATATTAGGAAAATATATTTTTTTTCCCCATTAAGAATATTGTATATGAAAGAAATAATCGAATTGGTTAGTATTTGAAGTTGTCACATTTGTTCATGTGCCGGAAAAATTAGAATATTGAAGTGGATAGCAATTTTGTTTTATTATATTCAGGTTAATAATACAAGAAAGTCTAGTATTTTGTATATTTTTGGTCTATTTATTAAATTGAAGTTTTATTATAATTAAAGTCAAATAATAGGATTGAAAATTATGAAGATACTTTATACAAGGTATGGCACAAAATTAATGCGACTAGTATCAATAAGCATAATTTTGAAATACTATGTACTTTCTCTGCATAAAGCTTATACGCTTATGTACCTTAGACCTCATACAATAAATTTCAACCTCGTTTGGCATCAAAAATGCTTTTAACTCGGCCCGCTGGGATCGAGTCCTGGAGGCTCTTAAGAACATGGGGGTGCCCTACTACCTACGGAGGATGGTCAGATCATAATTCAGTAATCGACTACTACACTACGAAACGGAGGATGGACAAGCGGAGTATGGGGTCACGGGTGGGGTACCTCAGGGCTCTGTCCTGGCGCCACTCTTGTGGAACGTCATGTACGACGGCATACTCCATCTGGAATTACCGACGAACACAACGCTCGTGGCCTTCGCGGACGACGTAGCGATTGTCCTTGTAGCCAAACACCTGGAGGATCTGAAAGCCGCATTCTCCACCACCATCCGGAGAATAAGACAGTGGATGACATCGGCAGACCTGTCATTGGCGGAACATAAGACCGAGGCACACCTTGTGAGTAGCCGGAAGAAAATGGAGACCATCACCATAAGAGTAGGCGACCACGACATCCAGTCGCTACCCTACATCCGGTATCTAGGAGTGGTCTTGGATGCCAGACTCAACTACAATGAGCACATCTCCAGCATCAGCAGGAAAGGCATCAGCGGTACAGGGCGCGCTCTCGCGGATAATGCCCAATATCGGAGGCCCCAGGCATATTCAAAGACGACTACTGGCAACTGTAGTTACCTCCGTCCTGCTATACGGAGCACCAGTGTGGGCGAAATCGCTAGAGCTAACAACATACCGCAAGATAATGTCATCAGTCCAGCGGCTCTCAGCGATAAGAGTGGCGTCAGCATACCGAACGGTATCACACGATGCGGTCAACGTCGTGGCATCATGCCCACCCATCGACATCCTGGCAGGAGAGCGAGAACGCCAATATCGTAGGAAGAAGGAAGAGCGGCGAAAGGTCCCCTGTGAAGAGGAGAGACCCAAGAGTCTTCGCCTCTGGCAAGAAAGATGGGACAGCTCGACGAAGGGTCGGTGGACCCATCGACTGATCCCAGATGTCACCAAATGGGTCACTCAGCTGCACGGGGAAGTTGGGTATTACATCACCCAACTCTTGACTGGACATGGATGCTTTCGAGCATACTTGCACAGATTCAAGAGAACAGACTCCCTAAACTGTCATCGTTGCTACGATGTGCTGGAAGATGCAGAATACGTGTTCTTCCAATGCCCCTTTTACGAGGGGACACGGGCAGAACTGGAGAAAAATCTGGACCATTCCATCAGTCCAGAAAACATAGTGGAGTGCATGCTGAAGAACCAATCGGCTTGGAACAAAGTTGCAGAGTACGCGGAATCTATCATCAAGGATCTTCAAACCACGTACGAAGAATAGGCCGCGAGGCGTCATAACATCGGAATAGCAGCAAAATATAATAAATAATAAAATATTATAAGAACGCCCCGGCGAAGTAGTATTAACAAAGATTGCCGCCGGGGAACCATCGTTCCGGGAGCAAGGGTATAACTCGTCTGACAGGTATAAGGCCTCCCAGTCGAGTACTGGGTTTCCCCCTGTACCTCAATAATCTAAAAAAAAAAAACCTCGTTTGGCAACTACGTGACTCTATGGAGTGAAGTTGTATTTTTATAGGGTCCTATAAAAATGTATGCAGTAAAATTTAGAGTGTTAAGCTTGCTGAATCCACATAAAGTTGCAAAAACCAATTAAGACCATCAAGACCATAAGAATTCGATGGCATAAAGCAATTTTGGTGGCCTTCAAAATCGAAATCTGTTGAAAATGTTGAATAAGTAATGGGGCCTTTGTGAGGTCCACGACAAACTCTCAACCAAGTATTTTATAAAAAAAAACGTCCTTCAAAGGCTCAGCATTTTTGGAGGGGACAATGCTACACAATAAAAGCACCCTTTAACCTAAATGAGTTCTGTCAGAAAATCTAGTTCTTGTGGCTCCTCAGCCTCTTAAAAGACTTCACTCGAAAAATCATTGAACAGGTAGGGGCTCATGTGAGGTCAGACCGTTGATTAAAATTGGCTCCTAAGTAAGTCCTTAAAAGTGTTAGATCCAATATTACAGATACTTGGATCACCCACCTGTTACATGGTTATCTCCATTAACGAGTTTTTCTCAGATAATGGACACGATTCCAGTTTGGTACTGTCAATAATATTCAAAGAATGCGTCCGAGCAGCTGAAGACTATTCAAGTTGAAGCTTTCCAGCACTGCTATGAAAAGTGGGAAAAAACGCCTTCTCCGATACATAGATACCCATTGAAACTACAATACTTTAAAGAGGATAACATTGATATGTAAGTACACATCTTCAAGTTTAACTATCTATTGACGTTACTACTAAATAACTTCTTTTTTTAGATACTATTATCTTGTATGATGGAACGAAATCTCCTAAGGCTTATCTATCAATTAAAAGTAAAAGTGTAACAAACAATTTTTTACATTATAAACAATATTTTTTCTTTGTGATGATTATTTTGAAAAATACAATTTAATAATACGTGACTTATAAATCTAAAAGTTTATTTTTCTCTCAATCAAAATCTAGATTTAAAATAATTTTTTTTTTTTTTGCAAAACTAAACGACGAAATATTATGGTTGTTTATTTTTTTTTTTTTTCGAAAAATACTTTCACTTATTGAGTCATGCATCAAGAAAGTTTGCTCCAAAATATAATGAATGCAATAATTTTGTTTATTTATTTTTTTTATTATTTTCTTTAATATTTTCATATTAACTTTTATACACCTGGTTATAAAATTGTGATGCATAAACCAGCAAAAACTTGAGAAAAAAAAATTACCATTTTGATCCGCATTATGAATAGAATAATATTTTAAAATTACAATTTTTATGAAATATTTATAAAGATTTTTATATTATCTTAAATTGTTAAATGGTTAAAATATTGTAGATAAAAATTTAGTAGTGCTTCTCTTGAGCATATTCAAAATTATTCATAAGACAACGTGTACACGCACATTGTTATTTGAAAGTTTTCAAATAAAATCAAAAGGATCCTTAACTTAAGTAAATTTGTTTTTTTTCCCTACTATTTTTTCTTCTATTTATTAAACTGAGCTTATTAAGATTTAGAGAAAGTGTACTTGACAGTCATTTTCATTATCGTATAAGCAGTTTTCTTAGTGGAATTTTATTGGTAAACTTTTCTCATTCCATGATGTTAACAAATTGTTAAACATTGACTTTTATGGTCTATTGAGTATCATTGATTATTAGTGTAATTTGTGGAATTCTTAAGCATTTAAATCTTATTTAGTTTTTTCTTTTTTTAAATTTTCTTTATTATTAGGAAAGAGAAGGGAGATGGAATATATACAATTTATAAAAATTACATAATTTTTAATAGATTTTTTTTTCGTTTAAGCAAAATTTATCACGCCAAAGTTTATATTCTATTAAAGATACCATCATGATTAGATAAAAAGATACATTTTATTTAATTTAAATGAATTAATATGATATAAAAATGAGTAAGTATCTCCAAAAAATATTTTTAGTTTACTAGATTTTTATAAAGTATTTTTTTTTTTTATATTTATAAGAATTTGATTCTCACACTAAATTTTAGAAAATATATAGAAACTATTTATAACTGCAAATATTATACAGAAAAATCCAATTAGAATAATAAATTATTTGCAATAAAATTTAAAAAATAATAGTTCTTATATTGTAGATAATTTAAAAATTGATTATATAATATTGTGAATAATATAACCAGAATGTAAAGTATATAAAATAGAGTATAAATAATATTTGTCTGTCAAAAAAAAATGAAAAATTAAATTCCATTTAAATTGAAAATGCATCTTTTATAATAAAGATTTTATAGCTTCAAATAATTACTATATAACCAGAGAAAATAATTTACTATATAAAAATATCGTAAGTTTTTACTATAAAAAAATAATAATTTCAGAATATATTATTATAAAAATCCTACAAATTCCTTATTTACTATAAGAATTTTTCAAAACAGTTTTAGTAAAATTATTATTATAGATTTTGGACTAGAAATTTCTTATTAAAGCAAAATAAAAAAAATATTTTATATTTTGAGAATTATCATATTATATTTTTAAAATTTAAATTTATTTAATTTTAATTCCAATTATATTTGGGAAATATTTATTTTACAAATAAGTAGAAATATTAAAACAGCAATTATGGTGACAAAAATTTGCACACACTTTTTCTGGGAAAGTCTTCCCTCAAATTAAATCAGTTTTAAAGACATAAGTTAGTATATTGAAAAATTTTTTTTTTTACTTTACTCACCTTCATTTTGTACAAAATTTTATATATATAAATATGTTTATATAAATTTGTAATGGTACACAAAATCACAATAAATTATTTAGTTTTGGTATTTATATATTCCACTTGAAAACTTTTACTTTTAGTGCCAAGATGTTTTTTTTTTATTGCCAATTTTTTTTCTTTTAGAAAATCTTGAAGATTTTAACTACGTATAGGAGATTATATATGACAATAGTATACACTAAACAAATTTGAACAAACAAAGTAAAACAACTATAAAAATGTGAACTTGTCTTAGGTCGGGGGGATAGAGGAAAATTGACTTTCTTTGATTATCACGTATAACACCCAAAACCACTCTCTCTCTCTCTCTGTAGACGAACAACCGGCCTAAGATTATCGAGTAAAAAATTTATAAGATATTCCGATTGTTGTGGAGTCTCGTCTTGATAGCTCCAATCGAAATTGTGTTCAACCGACGTGCACGCAAGTCAAACTCGATGTATTGAGTGTTGTGATCTTGAGCCAATGTCTTGTATATGAAGTGCTATGACCCACTCTAAGCGATGGTCTTTGGGAGTCTGTTTGAATTGGGGAGCATGGATCGCTTGGAAAATATAGCAGCACATGCACTTCTCAGCTGTTACTCGCAAAAATCTCTCAGATATAAAAGGGGAAATTTCCCACCCAAAATTTATAGTAAACGGTTTAAGCTCATCTGCATATCGATTTCTTGGATAGTAGCTCCACTATCGTACTATAAATTGTCATCAAATATGTTTTCGTAATATTATGCATCTTCATTTTTCTTTCTATTTTTCTTTAAAATATTTTTATGCAATTTTTTACAGGTCTGCACCTTGATTATAAGAATTAATGGGAGAGAGGATGATACACACTGAATGTGTGACATAATCAACGAAAGATCTACATTTAAATTCCGGTATTTTTTTAAAATCATATTTTTTTACTAAATACTTTACTCTTGTTAGTACATGTACATTAGTATCAAAGTACTACCATGTAATATACATAACATATTATATATCCGAATAATTGGAGTGTGGTACTACAAGAAGAAAGTCTCCTCAATTACGTAATTAATACGAACTATTTTATTTGTACATATTATATTTTACATGCAATTAAGTTAATTTTTTATTTTTTTTTAATAAACATAAACATATATTTATATTTAGTGACAATAATTAATAATAAAAAAATTTTTTGGGTGGGTTTTTTTATTACAAATTTGGTAGGTGACTTGAAGGTATTTTTTACAATCCCAAAAGTTATTATTGTAACCAAAACATATTAAAGATAACAATCTAAAGTTTGTTTGCTAATAATATGAATCAAAATATAATAAAAAAAATATTACTAACACTTTGTATGCGAAATAGGAGAGTGTAGCAGAAAATTATATCTATCATATTAAGTATATTAAATTAAGTACGAATATTTCCAGATTGAAGCTATGATTGCCCATTTAATGAAGCTCTATTCAACCTTGACTCAATTTTTAAGGATATTCATATCTACATGAAAGCACATATTTGTTATCCCTCAACAATTTATGAATTTATTTAAGAAAAAAAAAACGACAATCACGTATATTTGAAATTTTGGAATTCGTTTTTTCTTTTCTTTTTGTAAATATAAAAATTATTTATCTCACGTCTTATCCTTTAACAAACGCTATACATTTATTGGTATTTATTTTCTTCATTTAGGTCTATACTATCGGTAAATATAAGATAAAAGTTTAGAGGTCTCACAGTTAATTTTAGACTTGTATTATTAGATGTGCGTTATTTTTTTTTTAATAATTTATGGGATGGTTTTTCATATTATAAAATAATAAATCTTTAAATTTTTCGCCTGAAATATTTTCTTATTTTGTATAGAATTTTTATTATTATTATATTTTTTTTCTTTGTAAATTACAAACACCGTAGAAAAGAATAGATACTTTTTATCATATTTAAAAAATAATACAAAAATTTTATAAAAATTTCGTTGGAATTATTTTGTTGTTAATATTCTACTATCATTGAAAATAATATATTCTAAAAATCGTATACTATTCAGAAGTACCGTCTTATAAATTTATAAGTTACTAGGGAATTGAAACGAGCGATTATTATAATTTGAAAATGATATTCCCCAATCTTTATACTATTTTGCATTTTCCTTCTTCTTATATATATATTTTGTTATAATTTTTCCTTTGCTATTATATATTTACAGTAGAACTTTTTATATTTACTATTCAAAAAGAATAATTTTTCTTTTATGCAAAATTAAATGAACAAAAAGTCAGAGAGAGACATTTTTTGAATAAGGATTTTCAATATGGAAATGATTATATTTATAATATTAAAAAGTTTCAAATTTATTCTCCTATTTAATAAGAAGAATAAATAAAGGTTTTTTTATGAAATAGTCGAGAGAAAAAAAACAGAAAAACTTTGATGAATAAATGTACATATTTGCCTTTTATTTCAACACGGATAAAAATCTAAAAAATATTGCCTACTATTACACGGTTACTCTTATTTTAAACTCTAAAATTATAGTATTCTTCATTTTTATACCATAAAGCTTCGATTATAAAATAAGAGTATTAATAAAAGAAAATTTCCTTAAAATATATGTCTTAATTTTTATATATCAGGTCTATAAGCTTAAATCCGCTATTTTTTAATTAAAAAAAACACATGTTTCTTCCATAGAAAGCAAATACAAATTTATTCAAAGTACTTGCCCTTGCTAGCTACATATTTTTTCCATCTCTCGGGGAATTTGTGGATACCACGCCAAAAAAATCCTTCTCTTTCGAGGCAAACCACTCATCAAGCCATTTTCGGAAGTCTTCGTAAGAATCGGAGTGCTGCTCAGCGAGCGCGTGGTCAATCGACGAAAACAGGTGGTAGTTGGAAGGGGCCAGGTCTGGTGAATAAGCGGGGTAGGGTAGCACCCCCCAGTTACGTGTCTCCAAGTAGTTTCGGACCATTTTTGTTGTGGAGGAACAGCTTGTCATGTCTTTGTTGATAATCCGTCCTTTTTTTACGTAGATCACGGTGCAACTTGATCAACCGAAGCGATTTGGTCTTGGGGAAGATGTTGATGGTTGGCCGGGTTGAACCCACGATTTATTGCGTTTAAGATTCCTGAAATATATCCACTTTTCATCGCCTGTCACAATCCGATGCAGGAACGACTTTCTTTTTTGTCTGGCGAGCAAGATTTTGCATGTGTTTTGGCGTCGCTCCATTTGCCTATCAATTCATGCGGCACCCATTTTCCATTCTTTTCAATCTGCCACATGGCACACAGACGCATGGAAATGGCTGGTTGAGGAACACCCAATTGCTCCGCGAGCATTTTTTGCGTTTGAATATCGTTTTCGTTCAAAAGAGCCTGCAATTGATGGTCCTCAACCTTCCTTGGCCGATTTTCACGCTTCTTGTACCACAAGTTAAAATTGCTGTCTTTGAGCCGACGAAATCAATCTCGGCACGTTGTTTCCGATAATGCATTGTCATCATAGGCCTCCCTCCATAAGCATTCGATGCGATTCGGCAGCCGATTTCTTCAAATTGAAGCAGAAAAGAAGAGCTGCCCGCATATGATCTTTTTCTGGCACAAAACTAGACATCATTACCAAAGGAAAAATGTATGTTGTTGCACAAAATTGCTGACAATGTACACTGATTAATGTTGACAGATGTCAAACTCATAAAAAAAAGTATGGCGTACCCATGGTAACTTAATACGCTTACTCACGCCATCTATGACCAAACAACGGATTTAAGCTTATACCCCTTATACATAGATTATAATTGGAATTACAGAAAAAAAATCTAATAGTTAGATAATTAATTTATATGCACTTTAAGTTAACAAAAACGAAAAAAATGCTTATATTCAAAAACGAATTTGCTGACCAAATGTACAGAAATTTTAAATGCAATTAAATTAATTTTATTTTTAACTTAATTACTCCCTGGTCGTTAATATTCAAATAGATTTTCAGTTTGAATTGTCTAAGCATAATAAACTTTACATATAAATACAGTTAAGTCAATGAGTAATTTTTGCTATGATGGCTGATTTCATAATTCCCAAATATTTTCGGTTAATCCTTGTTACTACATAAATATACTTGCATATTTATTTTATAATGCGGAAATAAAAATTACATATTAACCTAATCTATGTATTCGGTTAGTAGAAGAAGAAAAATAATGTATGATTATTTTTTTTTTCTTCTTTCTGAGATAATTGCTTATAAAATGAAAAACTATATCCGAAATGGAAAAGAAGATGGTATTATTATGTAATCGAAACTAATGTATCTACAATGCATTGGCACAATTGGAGCAACACCAGGGGAGAAAACATATTTTATTGTTCGTATATTTTTTACAATTATTTTTTTTTTCAGTATTTAAAAACGGTTTGCGTATCTTCAAAAATATATTACTTAATAGAAAATTTGAAGATTTAAATAAAACTCTCACTTTTAATCAAATTAAATTCGCATCTTAATTGCATATAAAGAAAGCACCTCTTAGCCCCCCAATAAATATATTCCGTCAATCCAACGAGAAGCTTAGACAGATTTTGCATAGCTATGAGGTGGTGAGTAAATTCGCTGGTTTATGTCCATACTTTTGCGCGTTCAGCTTACGTTCCACACAGAGATCGTATGTAGTTTGTTTGATTCTCTCTGTGCATTAGAAAATAAGTGTTTTTTCAACCTGATTCCGATTTTCTTATTAATTTAATTTTTATTTTATAAAAATATATATGAAGTACTCAGTTTTTTAATAATAATTTGATACCCCAAATTATCTTTGATTTTTTTTACCAAACATATAAAAAAAATTTATTTATTTTTGATAAGAATTGTGAAAAAAACCCAAATCCGGCATTTCTTCATTTCTAATTGAATACATTTGAACTATTTTATTATTCATTTTCCTTTAATTTATTAAAGACATTTTATATAAAAGATAACAGTATTTTTTTAAAATAAAAATGTTTCAATTTTTCTTTTAGCATAACATAGATTATTTATTAAATTTTTTTCGAATAAATTTTTGGTAATATTCATAAACGTAGAATTCTCCAATTTTTTTTTTACTATTATTAGACCATAAAAATTTTTTGTTATTATAATTTAAAAATTTTGTTTATGTACTCGTAAGTCGTTCATGATCATTTATATCGGTTTTTGTATATATATGGTTATCCATTTTTTATGATAGATTATTTATTTAATCATATAATTGGTAGGAAGATACACCGGTTGGATGCTGGAAAAACAGGCTTATGATGCTGATTTCTTTCAGGAAAAGTTCTTCAGCATTGTTGAGATATATTCTTACTCGATTGTTACATCAATAATCAAAATAATCATATACGAGGTCTGTTAAAAAAGTATCGCGAATTTTGAATTCCGCGGGTTACGTATATTCGATTACCAATTTTTTGTGGCGTTATGTTGGTACTCATGTGTCTCACTTATGCCAACAAGTTCGGCTATTTTCAATGTTTAGTTAATTTTTGACAGCTGCTTTGCTTGGACGTTTTTTGACTCGTCTTCGATTTTTGCCCATTTTCGACCAAAAACAGCATCGCATTAATATTTCTAAGGAGCTGTTGGACTCTGTCTGCGATGACCCAAATTTGCTTCAGAGGGTCATAACTGGTGACGAATCATGGATTTATGGTTATGACGTGGAAACCAAAGCTCAATCATCGCAATAGAAGCTCCCGCACGAGCCAAGACCGAAAAAAGGGCGCCAAATTCGGTCGATTGTGAAGATTTTGCTTACAGTTTTCTTCGATTGCAGGGGTGTGGTGCATCATGAGGTCTTGCCACAGGGTAGAACGGTCAATAAGGAATATTACCTGTAAGGTATGCGCAAGACACAAGTTTGTCGAAGAACAAAAATTGGCTTTTGCACCATGATAACGCCCCTGCTCACGCATCGTTGCTTGTGTGCAAATTTTTGTCCAAAAAACAACACACTTATAATGGCGCAGCCACCGTATTCCCCATATCTGGCGTCCTGTGACTTTTTTGTGTTCCCGAAACAGATTCTTTGATACATTTTTTGGAATGGGCAAAAATCAAAGACGAGCCAAAACACGTCCAAGCAAAGCAGCTGTCAAAAATTAACTGAACATTCAAAAATGGCAGCATAAGTGAGAGACATGAGCACCAACATAACGCCACAAAAACATCAAAAATCTAATATACGTAACCCTTGAAAATTCAACATTCGCGATACTTTTCGAACAGACCTCGTATGAGGCTTTTCAAATCCACAATTGATTGTAAAGCAGCTATTCTATCTGGAAAAATTATTGTCTGGTATTTTAGCAATATTACAATTAGTATTTTGAAGGCTTAACTTAAATATTTTAATCTGGATCATAAGTGATTTGAATAAAATTGCACCATAAGCCATAAAACATGATAAAGTTTGGCTTCATTAAGTTGGTGATGTTATTTGGTCTCCAAAATTATACAATTTGAAATTGTAATATTAACACAAATAAATTTTAAAGTTTATAATATTTAAAAAAACTAACATCAGTCACACGTAAGTAATAATTAAGTTATAGCCCGAAATGTGTGCAAAAGTTCTTAAAAAATTACCCTAAAATAATCGGTATTCTGGAAATTTTTTTTGCATCTATTTGATTTTTATTAAATAATGGCAAACATTTTTTAATACAAAAATTTTTAAATTTAATCAAAATTATAATTAAATGTATATTTTATTTAAATTTACTTTCCAAACCATAAATTGGATAATCTTTTCCAGGGTGTTCTAGAGCAAGGTATACAACTTTGTTATCATTAAAAATATTTGTATGATATACATACACATATATAGGAAATAAAAATATATTATCATGTAAATTAATCATTCTTCAGTAACAGTATCAATAACTTAATGTCTATCATTAATCGTAAAAGCGCATTCAAAATCATTTCAAATGAAAATGCGCTTCGTCATTAATTAAAATTTATTCATGAATGTCAGAGCTATTTTTATTAAACGGTGTTTTTGAACAAAAATCCGTTGATTTATCAACGATTATTTTATATTAAATATGTAATTTTTACACTTAACTGTCAAAAGTTCGTTTTTTTTTTAAAATGGCGGCCTGTCAAAGTTCGTATACCTTCATACAGAACACCCTGTACTTGTACTACTCCTTTTAGGTTTAAATATCAGTAAGAAAAAGTTATTCATAATAGATGAGTTGCTATTTTAGAAAGTTTCAAAGATTTCAATGAAATAATAAATAAATATTTATTCCGGAAAAGTATAGAATCAATCAATACTTTTGTGTATAAATTAATTGGGGTTTTTCATATATATCTACCTAACCAAAGAGTATAAATTACATTAATTATATGGAAAAAAAATTTAATGCACAATCTTTTGTAATTGGAATAGACAAGATTCATTAAATTTGGAAATTCCAATTGTAAGAAATTATGTTTTATAATAGATTTTTTAATAGGTTATATGGAAACTTTACTAAAGATTTGAAGGTTTTTCGAAAATCCGAAGGACTCTGGAATTTTTAAATTACTTCATCTCTTATTAAGAAACATTTAAAATTGAAATAATTTGTAAAAATCATAATCGAACAAGTCTCAAATAATCAAGCCGTTTTTAATTATAATTTAAGAGTTTCAAATTTCTTGTGTACGTTTTAAGAAAAAACCACAATTCAGTCTGTGTTCGCCGGTTTCTAAATATGTCAAGCTATTTCCGTATCAATGTACTCTATATCAATAAATAAATTAATTTAAAATTCAATGTGTGTAATTTTTCTGAGCATGAAATTATTATTTTTTCAGCGTTTTTGGTTTGTGGTTTTTGAGATAGTTCATTTGTTCTCATATGCATGTATTGATGCCAATTTCATACAAAACGGATGCACAAAGAAAAGTCTATCCTACCATCCTAGGTGATGGATTAGATTGACATAAATCTTATTAGAATTCAGGTAACAGCAAAAAAAATGTTTGGCTGAATTTATGTCTCCGGTTCAATTGAGTTCGAAATTTATCTGCATGGGTTTTTCCAGAACAGTTCACAATGAAATTATAGGCGTTTACCAGTAGACTATCGAAATAACAGTCGGTGTAGAATTACCAAAAAATAGACGTGAAGGGTTCATAATAATGCACAGTATTTGTTGGTTGGGATTTCCGAACTTTTCCATAATGATTTTTGGAGGGATGTTCTCAGTCGTAAAATGATCGATACCAATAGTAGGAATATAATTAAGGATTTATTTTACTCAAGTGCGTGCTCATTTAGTTTTGCTTTAAGGTAGCTTTATTTTTAGTCTGGGCAATAGATAATATTGAAAATATTATCATTCTCATATTTTGAAATAATTTTTATTCAATCTATTTTTATTTAAGTAGTAGAAAAATCTTTTTCATACTGACGAATATTATGACAGAGATTTTTGCGATAACAAATAATTCATTTTAAAAAAAAAAATATAAAATAAAAATGAATTTTTAAAATTTGAAAAATATTGCGAACTATAATAAACAGTTTGAAGAGTTTCTTATCAAATCTTAATGCAATGAACTATTAGATAACAATTTATAATTTTACGTACGAAAGCCAACAAAGCAGATATCAACACTTTGGGGGTTCTGGATAAATTCTTAAATATGGACGATGGGATGTCTTTTGGGAAATTTAAAATTGTACTTATGAAGGAGTCTGGCATTTTGGTTGTCGGATGCCTTTAATTATTGGGAAGCACATCTGAGAAGAGTGGTCTGTGGACGAACAAGTTGGATATTACGGAGTATAGGTTTTGATAATGTCGTATGAGAGGTTAAAATTTTAACATTGAATGTTTGACAGGAAAATTTCTTGGGTGTAAAATACGTGCAAGTTTTTTGGGGTTGGAAACGGAATTTATATAATATAATTTTTTTTCTCAAAATACACGTATGAGGGTAAGTGGTAGATTCGGGGTATTATCGAATTGGAGTACTGGTAATGGAGTTTTGATTATATTTAAGGCGGGCAGAATTTACGCAAGACCATTTCTGGAGGTAGCAGATTTAGCAGTGTTAGGTTAAAAATGGGAGCAACCGAGGAGATTGTGGGACGGGAGATGAGTGTTTGTTTTATTTGTTTATTTTTTTTTACTATCCTGGGAGTTCCTGGACGGATCATTAGACCGCCTAAAAAGATGGATGGAATAGCGTTTGACGGGGTCTGGTGGCACGTTAACTAAAGAAGAAAGAAAGAAAGCAAGAGTGGTGCAGTGGAAGCGTGCTGGGCCCATAAACCAGAGGTCCGTGGATGGAAACCATGCTCTGCTAATAAGAATTATAATATTTTTTATATTTTTGCATTTGTAAATAATTTAAAGATAAGTTTATCAACAAATAAAGTAGCAGAGTGGCACAGTGGAAGCGTGCTGGGCCCATAAACCAGAGGTCCGTGGACGGAAACCATGCTCTGCTAATAAGAATTATAATATTTGTTATATTTTTACATTTGTTAATAATTTTACGATAATTTTATCAACAAATAAACATAATTTTTTGTCATCAATACACTTCGTAGTAGCAGAGTGGCGCAGTGGAAGCGTGCTGGGCCCATAACCCAGAGATCCGTGGATCGAAACCATGCTCTGCTAATAAGAATTATAATATTTGTTATATTTTTGCATTTGTAAATAATTTTACGATAATTTTATCAACAAATAAACATAATTTTTTGTCATCAATACACTTCGTAGTAGCAGAGTGGCGCAGTGGAAGCGTGCTGGGCCCATAACCCAGAGGTCCGTGGATCGAAACCATGCTCTGCTAATAAGAATTATAATATTTGTTATATTTTTGCATTTGTAAATAATTTTACGATAATTTTATCAACAAATAAACATAATTTTTTTATCAATACACTTCGTAGTAGCAGAGTGGCGCAGTGGAAGCGTGCTGGGGCCATAACCCAGAGGTCCGTGGACGGAAACCATGCTCTGCTAATAAGAATTATAATATTTGTTATATTTTTACATTTGTTAATAATTTTACGATAATTTTATCAACAAATAAACATAATTTTTTGTCATCAATACACTTCGTAGTAGCAGAGTGGCGCAGTGGAAGCGTGCTGGGCCCATAACCCAGAGGTCCGTGGATCGAAACCATGCTCTGCTAATAAGAATTATAATATTTGTTATATTTTTGCATTTGTAAATAATTTTACGATAATTTTATCAACAAATAAACATAATTTTTTGTCATCAATACACTTCGTAGTAGCAGAGTGGCGCAGTGGAAGCGTGCTGGGCCCATAACCCAGAGGTCCGTGGATCGAAACCATGCTCTGCTAATAAGAATTATAATATTTGTTATATTTTTGCATTTGTAAATAATTTTACGATAATTTTATCAACAAATAAACATAAATTTTTTATCAATACACTTCGTAGTAGCAGAGTGGCGCAGTGGAAGCGTGCTGGGCCCACAACCCAGAGGTCCGTGGATGGAAACCATGCTCTGCTAATAGGAATTACAATATTTGTTATATTTTTGCATTTGTAAATAATTTTACGATAATTTTATCAGCAAATAAACATAAATTTGTTATCAATACCCTTCGTAGTAGCAGAGTGGCGCAGTGGAAGCGTGCTGGGCCCACAACCCAGAGGTCCGTGGATCGAAACCATGCTCTGCTAATAAGAATTATAATATATGTTATATTTTTACATTTGTTAATAATTTTACGATTATTTTATCAACAAATAAACATAAATTTGTTATCAATACACTTCGTAGTAGCAGAGTGGCGCAGTGGAAGCGTGCTGGGCCCATAACCCAGGGGTCCGTGGATCGAAACCATGCTCTGCTAATAAGAATTATAATATTTGTTATATTTTTGCATTTGGAAATAATTTTACGATAATTTTATCAACAAATAAACATAAATTTTTTATCAATACACTTCGTAGTAGCAGAGTGGCGCAGTGGAAGCGTGCTGGGCCCATAACCCAGAGGTCCGTGGATCGAAACCATGCTCTGCTAATAGGAATTACAATATTTGTTATATTTTTGCATTTATAAATAATTTTACAATAATTTTATCAGCAAATAAGCATAAATTTGTTATCAATACCCTTCGTAGTAGCAGAGTGGCGCAGTGGAAGCGTGCTGGGCCCATAACCCAGAGGTCCGTGGATCGAAACCATGCTCTGCTAATAGGAATTATAATATTTGTTATATTTTTGCATTTGTAAATAATTTTACGATAATTTTATCAACAAATAAACATAATTTTTTTATCAATACACTTCGTAGTAGCAGAGTGGCGCAGTGGAATCGTGCTGGGCCCATAACCCAGAGGTCCGTGGATCGAAACCATGCTCTGCTAAAAAAAATTATAATATTTGTTATATGTTTGCATTTGTAAATAATTTAAAGATAAGTTTATCAACAAATAAACATAAATATGTCATCAATACACTGTTAAGTAGCAGAGTGGCGTAGTGGAAGCGTGCTGGCCCCATAAACCAGAGGTCCGTGGATAGAAACCATGCTCTGCTAATAAGAATTATAATATTTGTTATATTTTTGCATTTGGAAATAATTTTACGATAATTTTATCAACAAATAAACATAAATTTTTTATCAATACACTTCGTAGTAGCAGAGTGGCGCAGTGGAAGCGTGCTGGGCCCATAACCCAGAGGTCCGTGGATCGAAACCATGCTCTGCTAATAGGAATTACAATATTTGTTATATTTTTGCATTTGTAAATAATTTTACGATAATTTTATCAGCAAATAAACATAATTTCTTGTCATCAATACAATTCGTAGTAGCAGAGTGGCGCAGTGGAAGCGTGCTGGGCCCATAACCCAGAGGTCCGTGGATCGAAACCATGCTCTGCTAATAAGAATTATAATATTTTTTATATTTTTGCATTTGTAAATAATTTTACGATAATTTTATCAACAAATAAACATAATTTTTTGTGATCAATACACTTCGTAGTAGCAGAGTGGCGCAGTGGAAGCGTGCTGGGCCCATAACCCAGAGGTCCGTGGATCGAAACCATGCTCTGCTATAAATTACATAATAGTTTATATTTTTTAATTCGAAATTATGTATACAATTATCAGAAAAATAGAAATGAACGTTTTGTTAATAGTATAGTTAGAGGTATTTTTTTTTTAAAAGGCAACTATAGCAAAATTACAAATATTTAAATAGATTCTCATTGTTATCATCTTCCAGACTGAATTAATTATTAATAAATAATAAATATATTAAAAAATAAATAAAATTTATTTAGTTTATTTTATCTAATTATGGTTAAATATTAATAAGGAAGACAAATTGTCTTCTAGTAAATAGGTAACTACAAATATCATTTTTCAGTAGTGAATTTAATTTTTTAAATAAATTTTTTAATTCAAATTCGCAAGAGCTCATTGGCAACATACAAGAATGCCCAGCGACAAAACCAAACTGTACAAACTGCAAAAAGAACTACATGACGAAATCACAAAATACAATACAGAACGTTTCAGAAACTACACTTCAACCCTAACGAAAAACAGAACTTTGTGGACTGATACAAGACAAATACTATCTTATAGAAAAATAAAGCACCCTTTACGAAAAACTGACTGAACCTAGGCCAAAACTGACAAACATAAAGCAGACGCTTTTGCTAAACACCTTGCACAAACATTTACTCCACATGAGGACATATTAGACAGGACTTATTGCACTACAATCGAGACGGAACTATCTATTCCCCTACCCAAGAGTCTCCCCCTAAGACAATCACTCCTTCCGAAATTGCCACATAACAAATTTCTCAATCATCGGAAAATTTGCCATCATTAAAATGATCCCTAAGCCCAATAAACCAATAAACCGCCACACTTCCTACAGGCCAATAAGTCTCCTCCCAGTACTCTCATAATTTTTTGAAAAAATCCTCCTTCGCCGCTAACATCCTCTACTCGAATCTTCAACTTTGATTCCTAATCACCAGTTTAGTTTCCGCGCCGAACACTCCACTACACAGCAGTGTCATCGAGTTGTCGATTTCATTGCATCCTCTTTAGAAAGAAAAGAGTACTGTCCCGGTGTGTTTCTTGATATAAGTTAAGCTTTTGATAGAGTTTGGCACCCGGGTCCACTCTGGAAACTCAAGAGGTTCCTTCCTTCCACCTATTTCCTAATCCTTAGATCATTCCTTTCCAACCGACACTTCCAAGTTAATGAATCCAATGAACTCTCCAATATCTCTCCGATATTGGCTGGGGTTCCTCAGGGTAGCATACTTGAACCCATACTCCTCAACATTTACATATCCGATATCCCAATCTGCCCTTATACCTTCTTTGCTACATACGCCGATGATACGGCCTGCCTTTCATCCAGCGAAAATCCCCAACATGCTTCCAAAACTCCCCAAATCCAAATCCAAACCCTCCAGAACTGGTTTACTAAGTGGAGAATAAAAGTCAATGAACGTAAATCTATCCAGGTAACTTTCACTCTCCGTCGTGAGACATGCCCTCCCATATACCTTAATGGCAGTGCCATACCACAACACAACGAAGTTCGGTACCTAGGACTGACCTTAGACAAACGCTTGACATGGAACCCACATACAAGACTTAAAAGACAAGAACTTAAAAGACGATACCTAAAACTACTTCGACTTCTAGACAAACGTTCCAAACTTACTATAGACAGCAAAGTACTGTTATACAATACCTTACTAAAACCCATATGGACGTACTACCTAGAACTCTGGGGATTTACTAAGCCTTCTAATTCCCGTCCAATCCAATCCCTTCAATCAAAAATACTCCGAAAAATTGTCGATGCCCCCTTTTATGTTCCCATACTGTTATTCATCGTGATTTCAAAGTCCTATTTGGTTTTGATGTGGCAGTATCTCGCTATAAAAAGTTCCGTTCCCGTGTCCTCAATCATAATAATACCCATCGAAGACTTAAGCGTCACTGGTCGCTTGATTTACTAAAATACTGAGGGCTAACTGAAACACAAGCTAGCAGGAGGAACTTCATTGGAGGTTTACTCCCCACAACCTCTCAAGTTAATTAATACTATTGCTCAAATTTTCTTATTACTCGTACTATGTTGTAGTTGTAAATATCTAAAATTCGAATTAATATATAATTTCCATTGAGTACGTTTTTATTTAAGTACGATACAACCTGAGAACTTATTCTATTCATATAATAATATATATATTTATGTATGACAATATTATAATTTGCATATTTAAATAATGGACATAATTAAAATCTTCTGTTCGTTTTTTTTCAAACTTTTATTGATTTTTTTTTTAAATATTGTAATTTTCTGAACAAATCTACATAAATATTCTGTATAATTTTAATTAGAAATAAAAGAAACCAACAATTTCTAATTATATAATAATTCATTGAAATCATTTTGTTAAAGCCATTCATATTCACGTTTTGTTAACATCCGATTACAAGAAATTCTATCAATAAATTATTCAAATAGTTTTGTCGGCATATAATTACACAAAGTCCTTATTGAACATGATTCAATTAATGTATTAGTACAATTGTTTTTTTTGTACATAATTTTTAAATATTTTATATTTTATTATTGTTGAAAGTTGTTATCGTTTGCTGATTAGGTTGATTTGAAACAAAACGTATATTATCTATTATTAAATGAATTTTAGTTTAGTTTTTTATTCGTAATTTTTACTTAAGATTTTTATTGATTAATTATTTTGTAATGCTAAAGTACATAATAATTACAAACGTGAAAAGTTTAAAGCAGCTAAATATCTAAGTTTATTAAGTCTAATAAAATATTTTCTTTAATTTTTTAATTTTAAATTCCGCAGCTTAATTTATGTAATCGAACAAGTGTTAAAGTTAATTTTTGTAGGATGATAGTTATTTTTTTTATATAAAAAATTACTGATTTTCATCTTAAAAATGAATCCCTACAGAACTATGGTAGAGTCAATTTCTAAATACCACCTTGATGAAAAAGTTACCGGAATTTATTCAGAAAATTAAAAATACAAGTTTATTCATCTAAATCTATATTGTCCCCTTCAAAGTAATCCCCATCAACCTTAACACATTTTTTATATTCGGTTTTCGGTATGTCCATCAGTGCTTCCTGCGATTTTTCCATTACTTCCTCTCGGCTGTTGAAACGCGTTCCCCGTAATGGTTTTTTAACTCGATTGAACAGAAAGAAGTCACAGGGAGCCAAATCAGGTCAATTCGGTGGTTGTTGGATGGTATTTGTTACATTTTTCGTCAAAAAATTACGAATAATGATGGTACTGTGCGACGGTGCAAAATCCACGAGTTTTCTGCCCACAATTCTGGTCTCTTTCGGCGAATTGCTTCACGCAAACATCTCATAACGCTCAAAAAATACTCTTTGTTTACTGTCCGGCTTTCTGGTAAAAATCCATGATGCACTACACCGTTGTAATCCATGAAAACCGTGAGCATTGCCTTCCTTTTTGACTGAAAACGACGTGGTTTTTTTGGTCTCGGCTCATTTGGTGAACGTCATTCACTTGCCTGATGTCTGGATTGCATGTCGTACTCATAAACCCACGTCTCGTCTCCAGTAATGATCCTTTTAATGAATGTGAGATCGGATTCAGCCTCACAAATCATGTCTTTAGCGACGTCAACATGCTCTCATTTGGTCTGCCACTGCGTTCATCATCTTCGATTGACTCACGACCACTTTTTAAATACTCGTACCACTGGTAAACGACCGTTTTCTTTAGAGAATCGTTGCCGAAACACTTTTCCAACATTTCCAACGTTCTAAAATTGTAAAAAATCGCCAACACACACATAGATAGATGTACTCTTGGCTACGTAACTTTTGCAAATGCTAAGATTTAGAGGCAATATCAACAACAGATGTACCAACTTAACAAAAAAAACAGAACTCAAATCGGAACGATGGGAGCGCCACACTCCCATCGTTCCGGGTACTTTTTGAGGTGGTATAATTCAATTTTTTAAATTAAAAGCTCAAATCTACAGATTAGAGATGCTTGCTATAAAACTGGGTTATCTAAATATATTTTTTCCCGAATAAAGTATCATAAAGAATTTTTTGTGATAATAATTCATTACAAAAATGTTAAATATAAAAGTTCTCTCGAAGTATGAATACTGACTTAAAATTTGTTTGTAGTTGTCTTAAATCATCAAGTTTTTGTTACTATGAGTATAAGTTGGGTATATAACTTAAAATGCGGGATTGACAACAGATGGCATAACTTTTACACATGGTTTGTGTTAATAATAACTCATATGGCATTTTGGAGGTTAAACATCTGTCATTCATTCTCGATTATTCATTGAACGAAATAGTGTAAACAACAAAGTTTTTTTTTTGCTTCAAAAATGTCGAATTTCGTACCAAAAAAGTCCCATTTGCGGGAACTTCTTCAATTTGAAAAAAAGTGCAGCTGAAGCACATCGATTGCTCACCGAAGCTTATCCTGAATATGTTTCATCGATTTCAACGTGCGAGAGATGGTTTGTGCGGTTCAGAAGTGGTGATTTTGACACGGAAGACAAAGAACGACCAGGTCAGCCAAAAAAGTTTGAAAATGAAGATTTAGAGGCATTACTCGACGGAGACTGTTGTCGAACTCAAGAAGAAATTGCAAAATCATTGGGAGTCACTCAAGTAGCCATTTCAAAACGTTTGAAAGCATCAGGATTCATCCAAAAGCAAGAAAATTGGGTCCTATGTTTGAATCGAATCATTACTGGCGACAAAAAATGGATTCATTACGGCAACCCAAAGCGCAAAAAATCGTATGTGAAGCCCGGCCAACCAGCCAAATCAACGCCAAAGCCAAATATCAATGGCGCCAAGGTAATGCTCTGTATTTGGTGGGATCAGAAGGGTGTGATCTATTATGAGCTATTGAAATCGGGCCAGACGATCACAGGCGACCTCTACCGAACACAATTAATCCGTTTAAAGCGAGCATTGGCCGAAAAACGCCCGGAATATGCAACCAGACACGAAGCCATAATTTTCGATCATGACAACGCTCGGCCTCATGTTGCAAGACCGGTTAAAAATTATTTAGAAAACAGTGGCTGGGAAGTTTTGCCTCACCCGCCTTATAGCCCAGACCTTGCCCCGTCCGACTACCATTTGTTTAGATCCATGCCAAACGCCCTCACCGGAATACGCTTCACTTCACAACAGGGCATCAAAAATTGGCTCGATTCATTCTTGGCCTCAAAACCGGAGCAGTTTTTTTGGCACGGAATCCATATGTTGCCAGAAAGATGGGAAAAAGTAGTGGCTTCCGATGGACAATACTTTGAATAAAATATATTGTAACAATTTTTCAAAATAAACACTCAAAGTTTGCCAAAAATCCCGCATTTTTAAGTTATACACCCAATATTATCCAATTGTAGTTTTTAAAAGAAAAGTTAACAGCAATATATTCAGCATTTAAATTTTAATTAATTTTTTAGAATTATATTGCCTAAGTCATGCCATTATTTATTAAATATATCATTATTCAAATACTTACTATGAAAGTGTTCGCAGGAATTGAATATAAAAAAAGCCACTAGCATCAAATTGTATATTCTTGGAGGCCAATTGACATCATTAAATCTGGAAATTACCTGACTTGGGAAGTTTTCTTACAATATAATCTAAATTTGTGATATTTTTTAGCTTGGCGGGTACATTTTTATTAAAACTACATAAAGCCAAGGTAAAACACTTTAAGTTGATGTTAAAAAAATTTAGTTTTTTATACGGCCACAGTGCTCAGATTAAGACTGGATAGGTTTCTTTTTATCATTTTCAAAGAAATACGGAACAATGAAAACTTCAGACCAAAACGCAAACCAGACAGTCAGTTTTTGCAGATGCAATGACTTTTTCATAATTACTTGAAGATTTACAGAGCTCTACAAATGATAATTTTGCTTATTGACGTTTCCAATGGGCGAGAAACAAGCCTAAACGATGAAGAAAATTTTGTTTTTATTTAACTATCCAAACCTCAATTGACGTATTGTTTAGTAATTAAACTATTAAAAATATATAATGACAAACTATATGCTAATGTAATTTTTACTTCTTAAAAACAAATTATTTTACAAATATTTAAAAACAATAATATAGTTTCCAAACTATAAAATGAATACCTAGAAAATTTAGTTTAGTCCAATTTTACCATTTAAAGATAAATTTAACTCTAGTCTTTAAAACTACTGGAATCTTAAATTTAAAAAATAAATAAAAAAATATTACTCTAATATTAAGAATAAAAATATTCGAATTGTTTTTATAATAAAATTAATTACAAATATTATAATTTTGAATATGAGCATCTCATCATCTCACATTATTTGATAAATGCGGACTTGACTTAATTGACCTTAAAACATGGTTTTTGTTGGCTTGTTATACATATTCATGTATGCATGTGGAATTGTTGTATCGAGAGCTGTTAGGTATGGTGGAGCAGGTACTATTGATCATCAAGTAGTCATTATAGAGTAAAATGTTGCTGGTACGTGTACATATATAGTCGAACGATAGGCACCTGTTATTAAGAGGTAAGATCATTTAAATAAATATCCAGACAGGTTGGTTTAGTTACAAGTGCACTACCGGCAGAGAGGTGTAAGCCCATTTTGAGTGAGCTCTAACCCACTCTACTTGTATGCGATTGTTTACCTGTCATATGGCCAACTTAATTATCAGCGAACCAGTGTACCTGGGTACAGTTAAACGGCAAATGCGTTAAGCGCATGGCTCGAAACTGGTTACAAGTGAATCGATTGCGGTAAGTTACGGTACGATTCAATATCAAAATGCACGTTTTCGTATATGTGTGCCCAGAATATTTCTAGATACTTGCTTAACTATGAATGTATGTAGGCCTCTCTGTTGGTGTGTTTGTAGGTTAGCTTTGACTGACTTGACCAACAGTCTAATTTGACAGAAGTTTGTGAGCGAGTCGTACTTGAAAACTGGACAACAGTTTAAGTTCGACGTGATCAGGCTCTCCCATCTACAGATCTTCATATAAGATCAATGGTTATCGTTTAGCTCACACTACGTTCACATTTTCCGTATATTGGACGACATACTATAAGCGCACAGGTGGTGGTGGTAGTTCGGCTAAGCAAAACCGTCCAGTACTCTACGGGTCCTAAAGTGGCTAAGTTCTACGTTCCCAGCCCAGATCGGAAGCACGTCATAATCATTTGGTATTTAATCGGCCGAATATAAGTTTCGGCTAAATTCAAGTGCCCTCAGTTATCGGGATAAGTTCAGTACAATCCAGACCAATAAAAGCCATATTCGATTTATTCTCAAATAAAACCGAACTTTATCCCGATCCGGTGAAAATATTCATAATAGTGTTTATTTTAAAAAAAAAAAAAAAAAAAAAAAAAAAAATATTCTAAATTTAAAAATTATTCATTTTTCAATTAAATTGAAAAACTGTCGATGCTAAAAATAATAACAATTTTAATTATTATAAAACGTGTCATTTTCTCTGTACATTTTTAAATGCGCTCTTAAATCTAGAATAAATCAATTGTTTATGGCAATTATTTTCATTTCTGGTTATTTGCAAATAATATTTTCGTATAATTAATATAAAGAAAAATACAATACACACACATATAAATAGTATTGTTAAATAATTAAAAATAAACAAATAATTAAAATAAAAATAGAATCTTATTTTTTGGTGTTCTTTTTATAATTACGAAAAGAAGTTAACTTTTTATTGAAACTTATTTGATAAATAAAAAATTTTTTGTTGTTAACAAAATTTGTGTAAATAAGTCTTTAATCAAGTGTGAAGATCATAGCAATTATATAAAAAGAGTGAAAAATAAAATTAAGCTAAAGAAAATATGGCGTCATTTAAGTGGGTACCATATCCGGCTATTTTGACTTTAACTATACACTTTTGTATATTGGTAAGTGATTCTAAATATTGTCAAAAAAAAAAAAATGGAAATAGAAAATTTATATAAAAGTTAGTTAACCTCTAATTAGGCTAATACACATGATATCTATGCAGAAAAGATAAGAATGCATATGATTTGCATGTCAATATAACGTAAATTTCTTTTCATAGAAATAATGTGATATATTTCGAAAAAAAATTCAAAATTCTCATCTAATATTAAAAAGTTGTTTTCATTTTATCGTTGCTACTAGTTTAAAACACCTTCAAAGTGGTTAGTATATAATTTTTCAGTTTTCAACACCTTCAAACTAGTTAATTATAAGTTAAAGATAAAAGAAAAATAAAAGAAAATAACAAATTGAATACATTTCTATAAGCAATACACCTACTCCCTTACTCATCGTATAATATTAGTACTAATGAAAAGAATATTTTAATTTTACTAACATAAATAGGGGCTTGTTCGAAACTTTCTTTTTTCCATAATTATTATTAATACAAGAGATAAACAAATTTTACTAATATTATTATAATTGGAAATTACTTAACTAAATATGATAAAAAATTTTTTGAATTTGTTATGACAAAAAGATGAATATGAATTTTTGCAGCAGTAACTAATGTAGTCGTTGAATATGAAAATAAGCTGGAAAAAAAATTCTGAACGTGTTTTATTTAAATTGTGTGGATTTGTGTGGAGAGAGAGAAAGAAAGAAGAAGAAAAAAACAATTAACCAAATCGTATACACCTGAGTAAATGTTCATAGAAATACTTGAACATTATTAAAAGAGTTCAAAATATAACAAATAAACAAAAATACATAAAGTCGAATGTGTCAAGTGTTAGATTGATTGAAGGTAAGAACGGTGTACATCGTTAATATTGTATATCAGAAAGTTTTTGTAAATAGGAGTACACGTAGAGGAGATGAGACCATAACATCGTAATTATTATTACTTAGTTTTTTTTTTTTTTGTTGAATTTTTCTGTATAATTTATTATAAATATTTTTTGCTGAACTTGGAATATTTTCAAGGTATTTCCGTTGAAAATTTATACTAGTTGAAGTTTTTATGGATTTTTTTTGTTGGTATATACATTTGGGGGTTTTTTAGGAGTTTCATATAACAAAAATATTTTCATATATATATATATATATGTAGATATGTAAATATGTATTTGTTAATAGCATCCGCTTATTATTCGCATATAATTTAAAAAATTTTCTTTTCCAATCAATATAATTTTTTATTTCTATTTTTCAGTCAAAATATTTATACAGACGTTTTTTTTCCCTTTTAAATCTTAATTTTACTTTAAAGGTTGAAATGAAATAATTTTAAAATAGAAATTCAATTATTCGGTTTAAGGGTAGTTTTCTATAGCATTTCCTCAACCCTACATATACATATATGCATATTTCATACCTTGAAATATTATTTATTTTTTAGCCTATGCGACCATTGGCTTCTAAAGCCTTGACTATGACTTAAATATAGGTCATTAACTGTTAATATTATAGTAGTTAATCATCTAATTTGTAGTTTGAAAAATGTACAGCATTGCCATTGAAAATATATAGCAACAGAGTTAAAATTTTTGTGTAGCATGAAATTTGCGATCTTACATTGTGAGATTATAATGATCTTAAGATAAAAAAAAAAGTAACTATAGAGAGTACATTGTATCCACGAAAAAAAATTTGTTTTAAGTATATCTCGGATCTAAAGATGTTATTGACCTGTATTTTTTTTGAAAATGAGGAAGAAAAGACAGTTACTGCCAATTCTGAGTACTATTACTGTACCACAAGCCACATAATTTGACGATTTTTTGCGTTTTCGATCGAAAAGTTCCTACGCAACGACATGTAATTTCAGCATTCGATGATGGCAATTGACCTCAAATATTGTATGATATGGTATTTTTTTTATAAATTCACATAAAAGATTATATTTATGCATATAATTTTAAAATATGTTAAAATCAATTTCCGTCAAGTAATAGTCAAATTACAACCCGAAATGTTCCAAAAAAAAAATCTCCAAAATTACCTCAAAAATATAGAGTTCTAGAAGAAGTCTCATGGCAATAATTTTAATTCTCTTATATTACGTATACAATGGCATGACTTATCAAATATAAATAATAAAATTTTTTTATTATCAGTTGTATAAGCTTAAATCCGCTGTTTTTTTAGTCAAAAAAACACATGTTTTTTTTCATAGAAAGCAAAAATAAATTTATTCAAAGTACTTGCCCTCGATTGCTACACATTTTTCCCATTTTTCGGGCAATTTGTGGATACCATACCAAAAAAATTCCTTCTCTTTCGAGGCAAACCACTCATTAAGCCATTTTCGGACGTCTTCGTAAGAATCGAAGTGCTGCTCAGCGAGCGCGTGGCCCATCGACGAAAAAAAAAAAAAAATCGTCTTTCGTCCGAAGCGATTTGGTGTTGGGGAAGATGTTGATGGTTGGCCGGGATAAAGCCACGATTACTTGCGTTTAGAATTCTCAAAATATATCCAATTTTCATCGCCTGTCACAATCCGATGCAGAAACGACTTTCTTTTTTGTCTGGCGAGTAAGATTTCGCATGTGTTTTGGCGTCAATCCATCTGCCTATCATTAAATTCATGCGGCACCAATTTTCCGAACTTTTCAATCTTTCCCATGGCACGCAGATGCATGGAAATGGCTAGTTGAGTAGCACCCAATTGCTCCGCGAGCATTTTTTGCCTGTAATGGATGGTCCTCAACCTTCCTAGGCCGATTTTCACGCTTCTTGTCCCACAAGTTAAAATTGCCGTCTTTGAACCGACGAAACCAATCTTGACGCGTTGTTTTCGTTAAAGCACTATCACCATAGGCCTCCATAAGCATTCGATATGATTCGGCAGCCGATTTCTTCAAATTGACATGATTATCAGCCGATTTCTTCAAAAAACTAGACATAATTACCAAAGGAAAAATGTATGTTGTTGTACGAAATTGCTGACAATGTGCACTGATTAATGTTGACAGATGTCAAACTCATAAAAAAAAGTATGGCGTGCCCATGGTAGCTTAATACGCT